>JBBBVU010000001.1:10809034-10820992 GCA_037177055.1 Atherinosoma microstoma | reverse complement strand
TAGATAGATAGATAGATAGATAGATAGATAGATAGATAGATAGATAGATAGATAGATAGATAGATAGATAGATAACAAACCACAACTGTTTGATACTCAGCGAATCTCAATTGCAGAACTGACACTGTGTAAGATGGAGAGAGTTAAAGGCTGTGAAATGATTAGAATTTTACATTCATCATATTTCTGAAGCGCACTTGTTCCTGTCCATTGTTTTCTCTGTTGTGTTTTCTATCGCATGCAATAAGTAAAGGGAAAAAAGGAGAAGAAAAGAAAAGGACACCACCAAATCATTATTTTTATCAGCCGGATGTCTTCATTTGAAAAAAAATATTTTGTATTTTCTGTTCAAATGTCAAGTTCAATAGTGTGTTCTATAGATGTACAAAATGTCTGGCTAATTCTGTTCTGTATAGTTGTGATCACACACAGGGGTTTATCTTGTACTGTATACCTACTCACTGGACAATCATGGGTATAAGAGACTGTAAAGAAAATCATATAGAATCTGTCAGGACGGAGAATCTGAACACTTTAGGTGCTGGGTCCTAGTCACACAAGAGCTGTGGAAGTGAGAGAAATATTTTCCAGGAGAAACTGCAGATCATGTTAGAAGCGAATATCTGGACAAAACACTTTGACTATACTACTCTATGAATGAGAAAACATAACATTAAAAAAAAGACATGGAGAAAAAAAAGCAATTCAGAAACGCAAAGGTTTGTTTGATCTGATAAGAAAGTATACTTTTGACTCAGTTGAATATTTTTATTCTCACAAAATGTTGCTGAATATAATGAATTAAAAAGTATTCAAATTATTGAATTGAACCATTTGACCATTTTTTAAATGTGATTTTTCCGTACTGTACCTGACGCTGATGCCATAGAGGTATTTTAAGGCTGTTTCCTTTATTTGTAAAAGCAGTGGATGGAGGATTTATTCATCCAATTTGGTTATGAATGCAGACTTTAAGGCTGCCGTGCAGATCTCACCCTCTCAAATCTAATTTATAGGCAGCTTGGGAATACAACATCAGAAGTATCTATAACTCTTATTGATTTCACTCCCAACTTATGTCCAATGTCTGTGTGCAATTATGCCCTAATGGGAAGTATGACAACAACCACTTGATATTTTTACTCAGAGGTGTACAGTATGGAATATCACTAAAACAGTCTTTAAAATATCTGGCAGAGCAGAAAAAAGATGTAGACATTAAAAAAAAGAAAAAAGAAATCTGTAACTACTTAAAAATAGCTCCATGTTTAAAATTAGCTAGTACTTAACAGATTTGAATCACTTTTGTATTTTTGTACAAATTTGTAAATACGTTTTTGAAGAAAAACTGTTGCAAATTCTTTCTTTTGTAAAATAAACCAATAAAAGATACAAAAAAAAGACAAAAAGGTTTTTTTTTCTCAAGTTTACATGATTATTTCCAAGCCTTTGTATATTTTGGAGTTGTACAACACTTTCGGTCTTGTATTTATTTATTTATTTATTTATCTAATTGAAAAAGGGAGTTACATCATTGTGAAAATTTCATTACTCTATATCCAATTCATTTGAACAGCTCAGCAGGCTGCTTTAGTAACTGTGCATAGAAAAAAAGCCAATAAATGTGATTGCAATGAAATGGAAGACTTTTTGTGTGACAAATCATTTCCTCCCCAGGAAAACAAAGTGCGCTGAGACAATATCTCCACCAGATGGCAGTGTTGAAATGTTATATGGTTTCTGAATTCTAAATGGAGCAAAGTCCAGCTGATCAATCGTGGTTAGATTGAAAAATTAAACCAACGGAAAAACATTGCATGTGCCACAATAAGTTGTTGCTTTATAGAAAAAGTATATAAACACAGTCAGACAAAGAAAATAAAAACTACTGCACAAGAAAACTGCTTTACATAGTTACAAAAAAACACATCATTTCCCCATACTCCTAGCTCATGTTAATTTCCACATTTTATACATGGCAAGGCTTAAAACTTCCTGGTTTTCATGTCCATTCATTTGCTGCGAATACCTACATCATTTAGTCACACTTAACCAAACTGGCATAATTAATTTACTTTGAGTTCATGACTTGCAATTATTAACTAACTTTTCGATTTCCACAAAGTTTTATGTTAAAAAAATAACTCCGTTTAAAATATGTATCACAATATGTGTTTTGTCTAAACTGTAGCCACTGGCTAGCCAGTGGTTATCCAAGTTTAACTTCTTGTCTTGTGGATGAAGACCTCTCTTTGTCCGAGCTCTGGTCTAAAGTTGATGTGTCCCTGAGCTAAAGCAGAAGAATCGAAGCTTGCTAAAAGTAAAGCTAAGTCCAAACACCAACTTCGTGCATCTTCTCAAAAAAGAGCTCCACTGTCACAGCAACAAATAACACAAGTTCCCATTACGAACCAAAAAAAAAAAAGTGTGCAACTTGTACACATTTTTTAAATAAAAGTTGTAAGTCATTTTAGCATGTTAGGTTAGGTTCCACCTATTATGATTGTGATAATAATCATCATCATCATCATCATTATTATTATTATTAATAATAATAGTAATAACAGTCATGTTTGTTGGGTTTGTTTGTTTTTTGCAGTGGACACGTAGCAAAATAGTGAGAATGTAACTTTCCTTACCAACAGGAAAACAAATTTATCATCCCAAAAGAATCTGCAGGAGTCATAAAGAGCCATAAAGGGCTGCTGGGGAACTATTTGAACTCGCTGATCTTTTGAACAATGATTCCTATTGGACTTCACATTCCCTAAATAAGACATCCATGATCTTTTGACCCATAAGCCCCTATTGAGGTTCTGAAATACTGTTTTGCTCATATGTGCTCTCTTTTTCTTGGTCATTTCTCCAAATCTTTATTTAGAATAAGTGCATATTTTTTTCCTCTCCTAACTCCCAAATTATGATTTTGCTGTAAGAATTTAGTCAGCAGATAAGGCCATTAATGGGGGCTGCAACACCTTATTGGGTCACAAGCATGCATTAACAAAACTGCAAAATACTTGACAAGAGCAAAAAACATGTAAATAATAAATAAAATAATAAACTAAATAATCAATAAATACTATAATGATGGGTTATGAAGAGGTATTATTTTAAAGACTCTTGTGTCAAGAGTTTAGAGATCAGTTAATTAAGCTTAAAAAAATGAAGTAGCCACAATTATTATTGACTTAAAGCAGGACTACTGAAGTTTGACAGATTTTTGCACTTTGGCGCCCCTAATGAAAACTAATTCAGCTTGTATCGTGTCTCTTCTCTGACTTTTACTGGCTGGAGAGAGCTCAAACTGTTGTTGATGCTTGTTTTATCTACTGATCTGTCACTTTCTCTCTTTCTTTGCCACCAATTATGTCCTCCTGCATTTCTTTGCTGATTCTGTCATTATGTGAGTCCAAAACAGGCAATGTGTCTGTGCCACAAAACAAAACAAAGCTGTAACATGACACCCCCGGGCTGGAAAAAAAAATTGTGAAGTGCAATTGCTCTGCCTCAGGACGTTGCAGGGCACTGACTGCTCCAGGAATGTGCATGATGAATGTCCCTGTGCCATCAAAACGAGCCAGAAGTACAGAGTTTTAAGGTCAGAAACTTGTGTAGTATTGCTTTAAGATTACACTTGGATAATGTAAACAAATGTTTAATTGTGTGAATGCATAGCAAACATACAGTTTTTAACAAACTTTTTTTTTACTGAACTTACAGTAAAAAGTTGTATAGATACACTAGAGAGCAATAGATGACAAGGCATTAAAAATATACATAGTTGGTTATTGTGCAGTCCCTCTATGCTGTATTAATGAACACAATATGTTATTGATGTAAAACATTTTCTAAGAAAAAACAACCTTTACTAAAACCTGAGATTCACATTAAAGCAAGACGGTTTCAAGTATCGACTTGTTACCACTACAGGAGAGCAACAGTGTGAAATGCAGGTACAACAGACGTGATTTGGTTTAAAAATGATTCTGAAATGTTCAGAAAACTGAGTGTTTCTGCCACCAAAAACAGATTAACACTTTGAAACGTGAATAATTACTGACACACTATCACCCTGCAGGTAGTTATTTGATGGTGTACACAAAAACTATTTCAGGCAGAAAGAAATTGATTACACTTGTGCTTGATACACTTTGTTACAGTACAAAATTATATTTAAAAAAACAACCTTTTAGTTTAACTTTGTACAAAAACCGTTTTCCATCTTGTTCTGTCTCCGTACAGCAATCAGACTTGACGATCAATGATGTCACTTGTTTCAATGTAAAAACACCTCTCCAGTTGTTGTGAGTATAGCTCTAAAGTGTGTTTGATTGTGTGACTGTCAAAGCACTATACGGCCCCACTCGTGCTCAAGCTGCCACCGGCCAGCAAGAATGCCCTCCAGCATGCAGACAATCAGGAAAAAGAGAAATAATTTTTCAGTAACGGTTTCCCCTACTTCTACAGGCTGTGCTTCTGATTTACATCTAGGGAAAGGTTTTTTGTATGATCATTTTTAAAAAATAAAATGAGCCTGCCACCATTAAAACCAATCGGTGCCCACTCTGCTAACATTAATATATAATCTCTGTTAATAAAAACTTAAGTGTCTGAAGATAAGAATTTTTTTCTTCAACGATTGACTTCAGCAAACAAGATTTCTTTATCAGTTTTGGAACGAATCACATTTAACACTTTTAATTCACATAAACGGGCACTCCGGCTGTTCAGTGCCTGTTAGCAGTCATGCTCATACATTCACTGGCATGCAACTAAATTTGCTGTCTGTAACAGATGCAGTCATTCAGATTCTTTTTTTGCATTGACTTGAATAATGCAGCAAGACATTCACACCCTGTACCTGAACTAAATTTCCCAGCCTTCATCACAGCATGTCCATCCATGAAATTTGGACCGATGTAGGACATTTTTCATCAGTTAATAATGTTTTAGGTAAAAAAAAAAAAAGAAAGGTAAAAAAAAAAAACTAAAATGTATGTCTGTGTAAGTGTGTAACATAGAGTTAAATTGACCAAGACTTGTGAATTATGGCATCCAGTTATTTATATTAAGGCAAAAAGAGACAAACAGGAATAAAACTCAGTCTATGTTCAGATTTTTTTATACTGATTGCTGCTATGCTTATTCAGTTTTACACTGTGGTCCATAAATAAAAAAAGAAAAGAAAACTCTGTTAATGGCAGTTGCTAGCATTTCAGAAACAGTGAAATTACAAAGGAAATATTTTTTTTACCACAACTTGGCTTTTGATACATCAAAGTTTTATCATTATCATTGTGTACTTGTACTTTCTAGGAATTTTCTAAACCTGAAAGTTAAAATTCTGATTTAAAATCTTCTCTACACTGCGATAAATATAAGTCTGAAAATTTATGTTTTTGTGTTCTTTAATCGGTTTCTTTACATTTATACGATGTAATTATCAAATCTATTGTCATGTTACTAAAAGCCAATATTCATAAACAATACCAGGAACATGACCTTAGCGTCCGTGGTGGATTTATACCGCAGTGCATCCCTGTTTGTGTGAGTTTGGTTGCCAGTGAAAAGAGAGCTGCCATTCTCTACTGTTTGGTCTGTTTCAGCTTCTCGATGTGATGACACAGTTTGAGCGCCGGGCCCAACTTCAGTCCCATGTACTTCATGATGACATCACTCCGCAGCAGCATCAGTGCCTTCCCATCTATCTCCTGCAGAGAGATGCACATATTGTCAGCAGGAAGGGACACATCACAAACCTCCTCTCAAAATAATTTGATCAGTTATGATGATTTAGGATGACAACATCTAAGCAAGAAAATGAAGATGGTTCATTTTGATCTAGGTACTCACATGTTTCCTGAACAGGTCAACATGTGGGCCAAGTGTTTGGGGATCCGCCTCCTGGACAAACCGTATGACATCATCAACTGACCAGGAAGAAGCGTTGTTCCCTGAACCATCTTTGTCCTGCTTCATATGGTCTGAACCTGTTGTTGAGCTAGCTGCTGTATATGAGAGCAAGAGGAAAAACGGGATAACTAAAACTTTTCTTAAAAACATACCTAGTATAGTACACATTTAATAAACACTGAAATCTTAATTTAGAAAGTCTCATTGTGATTAACTGTCCAAAACAATAGAAAGTTATTTATCCCCAGCAGCTATTTGTGCATTTTTAACTTCACCTTCCACTCGTCTGTGTGTACTCATTGGGTCTGTTGGGTTGGAACTGACGCATCGAACGGGTGGTGGGGTTTGTGTGTTTCCAGAGTAATATGGACGCTCCCTCTTTGCTGCTCTGTAGTCCAGTGTGTTTTGAAGAGGACGGGTGCTGTGACTTCGATCCTTCGTAGAGTCGTCATTAGACAGGCCATTCTCAGTGATGGACAAAGGTTCTGTTTGAAGAGAGGATGAAACCAACGCTCTAAGAACTTTGAATAAAAATCTATGCACTATATATACAATCATACAGTGACAAACTCATGTAACAAGATTCAGGATGTCTACTCGAAAATAATCCCACTCTGTTACTGCTATCATTACTTATTCATTCTTTCACTTCAGTGACTTTGTGCACATATTTCCACACCTGACTTGGCTCTGTTGTAGAAACGTGTGTTGTTGCTGTAGGGGCTGAATGGCTGTGAGCTGAACAGAATGTCACTCTCCAGATGTTGGCACAGGTTCTCCAAGAACCGCAGTACCGAGGACGCACTGGAGACTGAGGGCAGCTTCACATAGCGGATACCATGCTCTGACCGAACTGAGGACAGAGCAGAACAGTTACTAGTATGCATGAGCATAAGTGTGTAGAAACAGAACAAACACAAGATATATGCTTTCAAATGAAGCTGTGTTTTGCTTTATATAAAAAAAAAAAAAGAACAAAATGTTACAAGATTAAAAACTATGTCTGTCTCTTTATACATACATATATATATATATATATATATAAATTATTCAGAATTATTAAAATCTTACACAAAGTTTAGTTACATTTAATTTTGAATAAAATCTAATAAGTCCAAGACACATACTGTATATGTTGTAATGAATAATAACAAATGGCATTCTGTTTATGCAAACAGTTTATTTCCTTATAGCTCACCAGAAATCTCAATTTAAGGGCTTATTTTTGTAAATTGGATTCTAAGAGTGCCTGACCCTGACAATTCTAGCTCATGTAAGTTCATAATTACTCTCCATCAACCACCAGCCGCCACTGTTTCACAGCTAAACAAAACAGCAGATGGGTCAGGGTTAGCACCCTCCCTTGATGAAACCTTATTTTTTACCCCATCCCACACAACACTACACCCTCCCACCCAACCCAAGCCTGCACAATTCCACAAATTAAAACCCTCTCCCCACCGCATACCACCCATAGGCTTCTCAATCCAGGCCCCAGGAGGAGACTCAATCTCAGAATCCTTAGCCAGGTTAGATGCACATGTCACTTATGATTACAGACTTAGGTCTCACATCAGCTGCTGCCACAGGCACATCTTTTATTCCTCCCTTCTCTTTTCTTTCTGACACACATACACTGCGGTCACAGGCATTATAAGCCTAATTTCACCTGGCTGATTTCCCAACCAGGACGTTCAGAAATTAAATGAAAAAGCACTTGGCAGCACTTCTGAATTTTAATGTGCTAAGAATAAGATGACAAGACTGATTTCAACATCTACATTAAAAATGTGACACTTCTGCCAAAAATAAATAAATAAGAAACATAAAATTCACCTTACTCAAGGAGATGAACCAGTGTTGGGCCTACACCTAACAGGCAATTTAGCACAGAAACCGTTTTAAATTGTATCTTTAGGTACTTTGTTACTAGCAGGCTATACATAATCTGCCCCCATTTCATCTATGGAATTAATTCCCAAAGAGTTATTAGCTGACAACTTGAAATATCTTAGCATTGTGAGCAATGTTCTAAAAAACTGAAGAAACTGGACAAGAGGAGGAGAAAAGAAGAAATGTAAAGCCTAAAAAAACATTCACAGCAGGTGAACAGAATCTTAAAGTGATGTCCCTGATATGACCTGAAAAATACACCCAGGCCTTCAGTTGATCCATGTACTGTTTCCTGAACCTCATTAGAAATTACCTCCATCAAAGGACAGCTGTCTAGAAGCCATTTATAAAGGTAGGAGAGAGCGAGTAAAGGCTGAAGAATGCCAAATGACGCAAGAACTTGACTGAAAATCAGAGGTAATGGTCTTATGGAGTGATGAATCCTCCCCAGACCTCAGGTATAAACACTATTGAAGCAGTTAGGGACAATGTTGACAAAGAACAGAACATAAGGCAATGTACATCAACAGAAGAGCTTTGAGAAGTTCTTCAAAAAAGGCTGGAGAACTATTCATGAAGACTACTTAAAGAAAATACAAAAAACCTTCACTGAGATGGTTCAGGTTGCCAAGCTTACTTAAATTGTTCTATTCTTTTTTTATCTTAATATTGTGGTTCAAGTGTGAGTGTTATCTTTTCTAACAAATAGATTCATTGATAACAATATGAACATTACCCAACATGAAAATAATAAAACAGAAAAAGTATTTTCTAACGTAAAAAAAATGTGTTGCAAAGGTTGTGACAAATAGAAAGCCTGCATAAGATACTTTTTATATTTTAATGTTTACCTTTTAGAATTTTTCTTTTCTTGCACTTGTGTTCTTATTGCACCTATGTAGTAGGCCCTACATTAACTTAAAGGTGCATGTTGTTTGTATTGGTGAGCCAAAGACAACTTTTCACTCTGGACAATAAAGATTCTATTTTATTCTATTCTATTCTATTCATGACAAGGAGGAGAAAGAACAACGCCAACATTTTTTTTTCCAATAGAAATACTCAAATACATATAAAAAATAAGTTGGATAGCTGTTTGGTACAACTTTATAAAGGACATATTGATATTTTTCTCTGAGAGAAAGAACGTCCAATCTGCTGAATTCTTTTTCTTGGTCTTAGTTCTGTATCCTTTGATGTTCTTCAAGTTTACCTCTGATGACCTCTCCTCCTGTATGAGACTGGCTCTGTAGAAATGACAGCAGCACGGAAGGCTGGTATGTACAGTCCACACAGGCCTGAACCGCCTGCTGAAGCACTGCGTTGACTGGTGCTGGACCAAAGTGGTCCGGCAGCTGCTGCACTAGTTTTCGGTCAAGATGCGGGCCATAGTCCCCATGCTTGTTAACATAGACACACACTGGGGTGAAACAAAGAAAGGGAAATGTTAAAAAAGCAAAGAAAAAGACATTTTCAACCTTTTAAAAATGCTAGAAATAGATTTTTAATTATGTGTTATATTGGGCTGAAGTTCATTACTTTACCCCAGAGATACCACAAACCCTCTATATACTCTAAAAGTATTCTCACCCTTCACGTTTTGCACAAATTGTGATGAAGGTTCATGGTTAAATTATGAATGTACATTTTAAACAAAAATATCCCAAATCTAGACTCTAACCATGACACCAATAAGGTTTTCACAACCTGTGGCAAATTTTGGTGAAACTAAATTTGAATTTCTGCATTGGGGAGTTTATTGAATTCCTCCTGACAAGGGAGAAAAAAGTCTGACAGAGCTTTATTACATAATATTAATTGTTTTTTTGTTTTTTTACTGGTCTTTAGAAGTTTTGAAATATCCATAAAGCTGGTGCTTGATAAACCACTCAGTATTAGGTTTCTGCTCTCAGTTGCAGTTTTTTTCCAAGAATGCATTTCCCCTCTTTGTTTTGTTGGGGGATCCTTTCTCTCTTTTACATTTGAATTTAAAGTATAGCTTTTTTTACTGAACTTTCTTTAAAATGTTCCTGATTCTTGGAATTTTCATTTCTTATGTTCCTTTTTATCCCTTGTTTGTTTTAGGGACCACAGTAGTTATAACTGATTATGCAATAGCAAAATAATCTACATTTTTAAGTTGATTATTATTCAATGTCATACTGCTGCAACCCCACCTAATTCTAACAGCCATTTAATTAACTCAAATCTCTTTCTTAGCAGATAATCTGCAACACATAAAAAAATTATATTTACTTCAATATAATTATTACACGAATGACATTATAATTATGCAACATATAGAAATCTGAATTACACTTTCAACTACTCTCGTTGTACAACCATCTGTGAGTTAATCAGAAATCTGTGCATAAATCACATTTATTTTATCAAGCAGTTAAATTGACTATTAATCTTGTACATATTATTGATAACAATCCTGTGTTTAGGAGTAAATGTAACACATTACAACTCATCTTTGTCCCTAACCAAGTCTTTGATTGTCCCATTGCTATATTTATCTTATGCTACATCCACTTCACAATTGTACAGCTCCTTTGAACATTTCAATTTTCTAAAAACTGTCCTGGTTAATAACTCAATGCTTTTTTAGGAGCCGACAGGCAGCTACTCAGATTTCCTGGCTTGGGTTTTGTACAGACATGCAGTTCAAATTGTGGGATCTTGCATAATCAAGTATGTGGAAAATAGTATGTCAATGGTAAATAAAGCAAAGAGGATCCACCTAAATGTACAGTGGACTGCAACAGCAATAAATCTAAACCATTTGCAAAAGTGTTTGATTTTTAAATAGAACCATAAATATAAAAGCATGCCCTATTTCATCACAAAATATTACTGATCTTAAAAAATAGTGCCAAATCCAACATAACATTTTAAAGCCAAATCTACAATACAAAAGTGTGCAAATGAGATCGAAATACCATTGAATGCATTTTGTGGATATTGTATTACTATTATATTCTGTTATGAGAATCAATCTTATGTTATTCACCTGTGCAAATTACATTTGAGCTGTTGCTAAGGTTGCTGTCCACTGAGACATGGCTGGCACTCAATCTGGTCTCTGGAGGCGGAGTTGCAACTGGCGATGGCCCTAGGGACTGCCCCACCCGGGGCTTCTTCTGGAGCAAAGAACAATTAAACACTATCTCATTAAATCTCTGTAACCTGTGCATGTTTTTGATGATTTATTAATGCTGTGCTTCAACTCTGCTTCACATGAATGTCACAGCAGCACATGCAGCAGCTTGTAAATTAAAGCTGTTGTCTATAGATGATTATTCTGTCAAGCATAAACATGTGCAAATACTCCTCTCTTATCCAACATCTCATCATCTACTCTTTCTTAAAATTATTTCTGCCACAGCAATTTGAACGTAAAATGATATGATCAGGTGCTCATTTCATAACAGAATACAACTCTTGTGACATCTCACCTTCCCCTTGGGCTTAGGCCCTCTCTTCTTGTGTGGTCTGGGGGCCAGTTGAGTCTCAGAGCTAGGTCTGGCTGGGCTCTGCGAGGCTCCATTTACTGCTGCTGCTGCCGCCGCTTCAGCCGCTGCCTTGAGCAAAGCAATAGTTTGGGATTTGGGACGACGACCTCGGACACCCTTTCGAACGGGGAGGGGTGGCAAAGGGTTGGGTAGTCGGTATGAGGTCTGCATGGAGGAGGAGGAGTTGAAAGAGGAGCGACGTGTTGCTGAGGTGGAAGAAACTGGAGCGAGAAGTGCACTAGGGAGGGTAACTGGGAAAATGGGATAGAGAGAATACAGACACGTCTTAGCATTATCATGATAAGTTACCAAACTTTCAAATGCACACCAACCTAATTTAATTTAGCTTGAGTTTGGTGTCATGTATGATGGAGTATAGCGTGAAATTTCCATAGCTGATAATCTGCAATATCATAGCTAGTGGCTTTTCTTTTAAAACAAGAGAAACTATGACTGTAAGCCATCTTCGGACTAATTATTTTAAGTATGCTGCTCCAAAAAGAACATCCTAAGTGCATCTGCACTTCATTCTGACATAATCTACAAATGAAGGCTTAGAGAAAAATCAGAAGTGCTGTAGGTCTCTGAGCATGGTGAAAAGATTTGAGGGGGGGGGGGGGGGGGGGGAAAA
>JBBBVU010000001.1:10792728-10808934 GCA_037177055.1 Atherinosoma microstoma | reverse complement strand
CCCCCCCCCCCCCCCCCCCCCCCCCCCCCCCCCCCCCCCCCCCCCCCCCCCCCCCCCCTCCCCCTCCCCCCCCCCCCTTCGCAAACAACTTATTGAAAGGTCCTGCAGAGGAAACTTGTCTGGATTTTTCAGTCCGCTGAGACTGGCAGGTCTTTTGTATTGAGCCACTTCCTTCACTGAAATCAAGTCAAAACTCATGAGCATGAAGAGACCTGCCGACCACATGACAGAAAATTGTAATTATGTTGATACAATTTGGTGGGGTTTTTCTACAGCGACAAAATATTGCAACAATGTTTAATCAGAATTTTTTTTTAACATACATTACTTTATAAGGATCCTTTTCAATGTGTTTTTTAAGAGTAATTTTATTGATGTGAATACAGAATGATACAAAAGCAAATGTACTGTGTGTTTGGATCTGTGAAAATATTTACAGAAAAATGTATGAATATCATAAAATATAGGACACAGAAAAACATAACTCAAATATGCTTACTGGTTTGAAACAATCTGTAAGTAGTATGAGCAGTTCTGTGATGTGCACATAATTTTTTATTTCTGAATTAATTTATTTTGCAACCGATAGACTTTTGCAACTGTCAAAGTGATGCACGCTACCAAATATCTTTGTTAAACAACAAACATGGGCATTTATTGTATATATCAGCTGGTGAGTGTGTTTTCTAATGTAGTGTGGAACTGATTAATTATTCAGATTAAAAAATCTAAATAGACAGCTCACAAATTTAGCATCTAAGATTAGGTTTAAATATGTGCAAAGGCTGATCAAAGTTGTTTTATTTGTTTGGATTCAACTGCATGGAGGTTTTTCATTGATTCTCATTGGAAACATTGTTCTCATAAAAATTGTCACAGGTTCTGGAAAAAGCTGCAATCAGTTTGTTAGTACTAAAGTCTACCAGGACCTCCTGATGGCCCACAGAAGTTCTAATGTCCCAGATCTGTCCAGAGACCCTTCTGAAAACATCTTACACTCAAACAGATAATAGGAAAACCAATCTAAAGAAAAATTTGTATATTATTGTCTAAAATGAAAAACTGATAAATAACTCCAAATTATTTTGACATTATATGAAAATAGTGAAAAACAAAACAAATTAATGTTTAGTAAAAATGTTAAGTAATATCAAGTGAGGACCATGGTCTCGGACATGGAGGTGCTGATTCTCATTCCAGCCGCTTCATATTCGACTGCGAATCCCTCCAGCAAGAGTTGGAGATCACGGCCTAATGAAGCAAACACATCATCTGCAAAAAGCATAGACCCTATCCTGAGGCCACCAAACCGGATTCCCCCAACACCCCAGCTGCCCAAGAAATTTTGTCCATAAAAGTTCAACCTTGGCTGAGTTCAACCCTCCCTGAAAACAAATCCAATTTAATGCTGGCAATGAATGTGGACCAAGTGCTGGCACCAGTCATAGAGGCATCAGACATCTTGTACAAGGGGATCCAATACTCCATTCTCCTGGAGCACCCCTCACAGGAGCCCTCTTGCGGACACGGTCAAGTGCCTTTTCCAAGTCCTCAAAGCACATGTAGACTGGTTGGGTGAACTCCCATGCCCCCGGCAAGACCCTGAAGAGGGTATAGAGCTGGTCCACTGTTCTGCGACCAGGACAAAAACCACATTTTTCCTCCTCAATCTGAGATTCGACTATCTGACGGACCCCTGAATAGACTTTACCAGGGAGGCTAAGGAGTGTGATCCCCCTGTAATTGGAGCACCCTCTGGTCTCCTTCTTGAAGAGGGGGACCATGACCCTAGTCTACCAGTCCAGAGGTACTGTCCATAAAATTCTGCAGAGATGTGTCAACCAAGAAAGCCCCTCAGCATTCAGAGCCTTAAGGCCCATGTATGCTTGACGTAGAAGACAGATACGCAGATGGGCGGACAGTTTTGTCCATATCCTGCATCGGCTAGGTGTATAATTCGGTCTGTTTTCATGGAGCTTAGCCATCCATCACTTGACACAGAAAACAGAGTAATACCACCAGAAATTGCAGGGACAGTGCTGAGCAGAAAAAAAACGGTAAAGAAGAAGAAGAAGAGGAGGAACAAGAAGGAAAAAAATGTAGAAGAAGAATGGAGATGAGGACATCAATTATAGAAATAATGCCAGCTGTTAAAGAAAAGCTATGTGATTGTTTATAGCGTGTCGCATGGTTGAACTTTATAGTGGCGCATTGGCGCCACCAAACGGTGCCTGAAACTGTCGTTGGATCTAAGCACTGCCCAATAGTGGAGGCAACCTAAACAACACATGGAAATATGAGGACGCCGATATGTGAGAACATTTAAACAGATGTCCCTATCTACGACATTCGTCCATAATGTGCACCACATGTGCACATGGGCACCAGGACATTCTAGGCCTCAATTTGATGATTGACTTTAAGTCGCATCATCGGACTTACGGCCGCATGTTTTGGACACTCAGGTTAAGAGCGGGGGCGAAGCTGTCAACTGATAACCACCTGGTGGTGAGTTGACTCTGTGGGGAAGGATGTCAGTCAGGCCTGGCAGGCCCAAGATGTGCTGTGAGGGTCTGCTGGGAACGTCTAAACTAATCCTCTGTCAGAAAAAGCTTCAACTCCCACCTAAGGTAGAGCTTCAACCATGTCTCCAGTTAGGCAGGGGACATTGTGTCCCCTATGTGAGTGTGCTGTAAACCACACCTCAATTGTTGACTTAGTAATGTTTTGCTGAAATTAGCAGGACATCAAATGAGTTTGAGAGCATGTACTGCTTTGAATCATATTCAGTGTTGCTTCATCAATACATATTTAACCCATGCTATGTGTCAAAACAGGTTGAATGGCCTCTCTGCCAGTATCTACATTTCTCAAAAAGGCTTTCAGTATTGGATTAGTCAACCACAGGAGGTTTTCCCCCTCTGCTCTACCAATCTTAAATGAGTTTGGGAAATGAAAATGTGTTGGCATGTCTAGATTATTTTCTTTGTATGGTAAAGTTTAAACTTTAATTTGTGGGTAAAACAACTGAGCTGTTCAATAACAACAGATGTCTAATGTGGATCTGAGCCAATGCAGTGATTTCCTCCACAGAATCCTGTCTGTTTTTAATAAAGTCAACCATTTGGTATCGGAATTCTGTCTTTTCCATTTGGAGGTTTCTCCAGACTCCTTAAATCTTTTGATGACAATACTTTGTAAGTTTGCATTAAAATACAATTTCTTTACATTTCTGAAATATTTCCAAAAACACTATATTTAATGGAAAGGTTGACACTTAATTTTCCTTTAAAAGTCAGCATCTATGAATGCTCTTTTCTTTGTACTATAAAATGTTCCAATCTTTTATTCCCCATTTTTCCAATCTTTTGCCACCCACTTTTTTTAATAAAAAAAGTTTCATCTTTAACATTCAACGTGTTTTTGCAATATTTATTAATAAAAAATATTAACAATATTTTTGGAAATCATTGCCTTCTGTTTTATTTCTAAATTTCACACACTCCCTAAACTCTGTCTTTTAGAGCAGGGTTCAAATTCATGGATAACAAAGAGCTAATTTTCCTTTCTAAAGACTAAAGAGTAAAAAGGATCACTTGAAAGCACCGAAGGCCTAGTTTGAAGATAATAAAAGTGACAAAAACAAAAATACAAAGCAATGGCACCTCCACCCCTTAATATTTTCATAAGCCTGAACATAACACTGATAAAATCACATAATTATCTATGTGGAAGTGTGAAAGACAGTGCAAGATGAGGGAGGAAGACGGAAAATAACCACCCCTCTATTTCAATAACAATGTATAGTTTAGTGAGAGTGGGGGTCTGAAAGTGTACACGGATGCTCTCAAGGGGGCAAAGCTTTCATCAGAGCTTTCTTCATTGAGGCAATATGGCACAACTATGGAAGCTTTACAGTATTCTCCAAGGGACCAAACAGTGCACTGTGAAAGCAGCTTAATTGCAAAATGAGTGAAAGTGGGTGTAGAATAGAGCAGTGTCTTGTTTCGGAGGGCAAAGGCTCACTTGCTCACCAGGAACGGTCACACAAAGCACGCTCACAGACAACAACGAGGCCAACCTGCATGCAGTTAGACTTACAAGCCAGAAGCCTCAAACCCTTTCCATTGGTTTTGATTCACCAAGGGAAATCTGAGTTGAGGTCGTCTCTCTGATCTTTCCTTGTAATCCATTACAAGTGACAGCCACCCAATCCAGCCTGCATATCCTTTCCATACCAGTGATAAATGTCATACTCTACCACACATTAGTTCATTATCACATTTATGAAAAGTAGATTGAGCACCTCTCCGGAACTACACCTTTCACAGAAAATCGGCTTATAAATTACTTTCATCCAACGCTTTCACAGTGACAAGATCATATGAAGTCTATTTGCTTGTTCCACGTCTACAGTGAAGTCAAAGAACCAAAGATTTAATGTGGATTTAAGACATTTTTGACTGCACAGACTTAATGATCTAAAGGTAAAAACTACACCAGAAAAGCTTTGTCTCAGTTTAGCTCCATGCCTTAAAGTCATGTGCATTTTATTGTTAGGATTTGAGAAAAAATTGGCATTATCTTACTGAAATAAGCAGGGACTTCCTTCAAAATTGCGTTGTCAGCATGGTTGCATATATCATTCAGCGTTGATGGTACCCACGTCATGAATGCTGACATTAACAAGTTGAATGATCCTTTTAATATTTCCCAAGGAGGACTTGGTTTCCCGTTATTACCACAAAGAATTAAAATTTTTAATTCCAGAGATATCATAACAGCTTTCCCACTACAGCTCAGTCCACCATGAATGAGCCTATAGGCCCAGAGAAATTAAGACGAGATAATGGTTGTTATCTATACTTTTTTATATATGAAAATAGCTTTCATACATTTTCCCAAGCCAGTGCATGGATTTCCACAACAGAACCATTTCTGCTTTAGTTGTTGTGTCATCATCAAGTTACTGCCCTGTAGCCAATTAATCAATTAAATCAGTTATGTGATGCGACTGTTTTTAATGGAGTTACACTTTTCCAGTCCTGCATATCAACTGTTTTGAAGCATGTAAGTGTAAGTAAACTAAAAAAGAAATCAGCATACATATTTTGCACTATTCTGGGCAAAATGTAATATTTAAATCATTTGCAAAAAATTGCATGCTGTTTTTATTTACAATTTCAAAAGCCAATCAGTTTTATTCTATTCAACTTTTTTTTCTCCAAATGCTTTATTTATCTAAAAGCAATAAAAGTGCATATCACAATTTCCTAAAACTAGTTAGAGGAATATTACAAGTTATTCATTTATTTTTTTATTTTTAGGTGGCATTGTGTGTAAATGGAGGTCAGCACACATTTTGGAAAAACAGAAAAAGAGCAAACAGACTAGCTATTCTAGTGGCTAGACAGAGGACAGAAGATTCCCAATGGCTAAAACATCAAAAAATGTTGAAGCTAAATGTTGATCATTGATTGATAGATTTTTACCCCATACCCCTTTTGCATTTGACAGCTATCTACTTTGTCACTACATCACCTCAACCACAGAATGTCTGTTACTTTGCCTCTGCCCTCCTCCTCTAGGTCCATTGACTATATAACTAATCTAATGTATATTTTCCTCTAGTTTCTGGGAACTATTTCTTTTGATTCATTTATATAATATATGAAAATTAGTAGTAATTACAAATGACTGCATGTATAAAGTAAAAGAAAATTAAAAAGAAGATTATTAATATATTCAGAATTCATTAATGTAATTCAAATTTAAAGAATATGCAAAAGGGTTCAACAGATACAAAATAATGTGATCTGTACAAATATACAGTTTTATCATTTCCATAAACTACAAGTTACAGAAAAGAGTTCAAATCTTTTATAAACAAAGAAAAAAACGGAGCGAGACATGACTGGCATGTATATATTGCAACATAACAGTGACATATGCTACTGATCATGACTATATAATTCCACCCTGACCCACTGACCTGTGCAAGCAACAGACTGAAAAAAGAATGAGTGTGTGTAGTGAGTGCATGAGAACATTGGTAAGAAGTGTGTCTGCTGTCTGGGGGGTGGGGTTGGGGGAGGGGCTTCAGAGAGTAACCTCTCATCTAATTATGTTCCCCACACTCACATAAACTCATATATGCCAACGAACAGTGCTCATTCAGTAAGATTATATGCACACACAAAGGCTGGTTTTTATTTTTGTGAATTAATGAGAGTATGAAGTTGTGTAAATGTCTGTAGAAAGCAATAAAAGGAAGTTACTTAAGTAGCTTCAGGCCACAAAGTGCAAACATGGCAGTTTTCATCCACGCATACTCTCAGTCTGAAATCACACTAAAAACTAAATAAAATCCCTCCTGTTTCCATGTTGAATTGATTGTAGTTTTATACAAAGGTTTTTTTTTGCTAACTTATTCCTGATGTGTCAAATAGAAGGAAAAAAAATGCATGATCAAAAACACATGAAGGTTCAAACTTAATTACAGCCAACAATGCTGTTAAATCTTGAGACTTTCATTTTGGCTCTATGCATTTCCTTTAAAAAAAATCCTTCAAATGAATGAAGATGATTAAAAAAAGTCTCCATGCAAAATAGACCAAATTGCTTCAGATCATTTACAGTCAATAAGGAGGCAAACAAATCTTTCTGGTGACACAACTTTCATCTGAGCTGAACATGAAGCTTTCACTTCCCTTTTTTATGTCTCCACACAACTTCAGCACAGGGTTTTTCCACTGAGTAGTCCTAGCTTTTTTGGAGCATTATGTTTAGAATATCAACAAGCAATAACACTGAAGAAACTACGATCAGTTTAATTCCATCAAATCTCTTGTATGTAGACAAGACAAACTGGATGTAGCAGAAAAAATCCTGTCCAGAAACAGCTTGTTCTTACAGCATTATCATCTGAAATGCCCAGTTCCAAAAGTTTTTCTTTCATTTATGCAGAAAAGCAAACAACATTACTCACCAGGAAGAAGAAAAGCAGAACTTCACAGTAGTAGTAGGAGTAAAGTCAGCCGTGATAACCGCACAAATATCTTACAATAACAGTGACTGCTTCCTGGTTCTCTCTTTGGAAAAAGAAAACTCTCTTTAAGCTGTAGCTGATATCCCCCCCTTTTTCCCCCTTTTTAGCTTTTTCCAATATACTGTCTGCACCGCATTGTCTATTTTCTGTCTCTATCAGCTGCGTCTTTCTTGTCTTTTCTCCACAACAAAGCCCACGCTGCTGCTGCCTGTGCTGCTGGTTGACGCCGCTGCAAAGCTTCCCTCCCAATGAATGAGCAGTAGGAGGGAAAGGGGTGGGGGGGTAGATTTGCATAAGATTTGGGAGGGCTATAGGGAGGGAGGGAAGGGGGGAAGGAGGGAAAAGTGGGTAGGTGAGGAGGGGGTTGTGAGTTGAATCCTTTATTAATGTTATCTGTAGGCCATATCGACGGTCTACATCAGTCACCTGCTTCTAAGTAAGCCTCTGGGGGAAGGGGAGAGAAAGAAGGGGGGGGAGAGGTTAACGGTGGACTCTGAGACCGGATGGGGGATGGGAGAAGGGTTGGAGGTGGGGTAAAAGGTTAAACTGGATCAGAAGAGTCCTGATTGAAACGGGTGAAAAGGGGAAAACTCCTGGAGTTGGTGCACACATAAGCAAGCTTCTCCTAAAATGCAGACATACACACACATACACACATGCACACACATACACACACTATAATGACCCAGAGAGGGGTCCCCCTCAGTGTAACCCAAGACTATTCAGACATTTCCTGATGAAAGATGGCTGGGTCCAGCATCAGGAAGCAGTGGCATAGTCGGATATCACCCAAGCTCTGGAACAATGTGGAGCACAACAGTCAGAGGAAACCTTCATGGGAAAAGTATTTTCATGGTAATCTTAAAGTGCCTCTTATATGTATGAGAAACAGGGGGGGAAATGTGAACACTTGCGTCTCAGAGAATAATCTTATGCAACATAATGACAATTAATGGGCTACAGCTTATAGATGTATTTAAAACTGTTCTTTCATTTATATTGCATATTTTCAACCTATTCTTGTAAGAATCACCACAGAAAATTTGATTTGCTTAGCTTAAGGGTCCACATCATTATCAAAATAAGTTAAATCAAAAGCAGCAGTGAATTTATAGACATATTTGAGAAAAGGATGCAGATTTATTTTGTGTGTACATGCTTTTGTACATAAGTAAACCATAAATCTGCTATATTTCTGCGAATTTCACAACCACAATGTTGGTGAAATGCAGCTACTTCAAAAATATAAGATGTATGTTCAGGATTGTTCTTATCTATAGGATATAGGGTGACTAAATTATATTTTTATTACTTTGCCTCACATAGACAAAGGACTAAGATGTGTCCGTTACCACAGACACGCTCCCTCCTTCATGTATTATTCACAAAGCACTATTCTCAAGATTAAAGAAATCAACATAAAAAAAGTAATAATTTGCTTGTTGTCAGTCACTTATAAAGAATAAGAAAAGGAAAAAGGAAACTCATTAGACTCACTCTTGGCTTTTCTGTAGCTTCCTTCAAAATTATGTAGCAGGGTCACAACAGGATCATTTGGATGAAAGCTAATTTGAAATTTTAAACGTAGTAGTAATTACAGAGTTTCTCGCTGTTTTTCCTCACATGCACAGATAATTATCAGCTCGTTAACACCTCACAAAACCCTACTTATTCACTTACAGCCAAAAAAATCCTACAGTAGCTGTCAGGTGATTTTCTTTATTGTACTTTTTTGTTTTTTTCTGACTGCTTTAACAGACAAAGAAAAAACCTCTACACAGACCTGCAGCTTTACAAAAATAAACTGTGAATGAAGTTTATTTTCATCTGTTGCACAATATTGTCTAGTTCTTAACTCTTAGTAGAATTCATCTACTACAAATCCTGCTGGAATCAGGATGTAAAAGTAAAAAAAATATCAAGTCAAAAAGCTCAAGTTTTTCTTTTAATTCGTGTCAGACAAAGCAGCTGAAAGCATTCTTTATGTTATGTTATATATATATATATATATGTTTCACTTTGATGGAATGGATTACAAGAAAGGAAATATCTTCCTGTTAGTAACAACAAATGCAAAGCACTGAAAAAAATAGTATCAGACAAAATTTCTGTTACTTTGGGTAGTCAAGTATTTGATTTCCAGTAGGCATGACGCTTAAGGTTACAAGTTTCATTCATAATTTTCAGCAATAATTTTAATTCAGTTTAAATATTTCACAATGTTTAAAATAAAGAGAATGATGCAACCAAAAGTCAGGGCATCTTGCAAAATTTCTATTTAAAAACAGCCTCTAACAAGGGGGTGTTTTGCTCAGGGGGTAGAGCAGCCGCCATGCAGGTCTTTAATGTAGTCTGCCCAAATTCAAATCCTGTTCTGGAGCCCTTTGCTGCTGTGGCTGAATTCTTATTACAATGTTTCCTGAGTCACCTAACATGCATCCCAGCCCCAACTAGTTGTCTGAGTTTGCTGCTAGTTTCTTCTTGCTGGTTGGATGACTGAAAAAAAACCTTCAGCACAAAACATAACTTAAATGCAGACAATGTATCACTCACCTCCTTTGTTTGTTTTCATTTCTATAAAGCAGATGAAAGCACAGTGCTGAAATCTCAGGTCCATACTATTTACTCTCTCTCTCTTCAATGGTTTTCACTTTAAGCTGCATTTGAGTTCAGGTATATTTCTGTGTGTTTAGTTTGTTTCCCATTTTCCCATTTTTATTTGATTCCCTTTCTGTTTTTACTCCCTGCTCCTCTGTTACACCTGATTCGATGCTGATTACCACACCTGCTCCTCATTTGTCATCTTTAGTCCATCAGAATATCTTCTGTTCAGTTTTCTTTGTTCTTTGCCAGATCATTGCTGTCACCACTCTTTTTTTAGTTTTGTCTCTGCCAGTTCCGTCCATCAGTCTTGAGTTGTCGTCTCAGTTTTGTTGTTTGGTTTATATTTAGTTTCTAAAACATTCTGCCTGAGCAGCACTTTCAGTTACTTTTACATAAAGTTCTCAGTTTAGTTGACCCGCCTGCCTCTCATCTCATATGTTCAGCATTTGGGTCCAACTCCTCATCTCTGTTCAATAATGGATTGTGACAAAACTCTTGCATAGAGTGGGAAAGCTGACCGCTTGTGCTCAAACCAACTAAAGCGCATACCAGGTGTAAACAATAAACATGCTTTTAAAAAATACAAATGGATTTTTAAAAAAATGATACTCTATCACCCTGTGATTCTTTTCCCCATTGTGTTGTCAAATTTAAAAAAAATCTAAATAAATCCTTTCTTCCCTTTAATAATGAAATGTTCAAAGTGCCACTGATGGCAACCAAAGTCCAAAACATGACCAATTCTCCTCATTGTGTTTTCATTTGCAAAGCAGAACTTTCCGGGAAATTCTGCAGACCCTTATGCCTAACACATCTTTGCTCACTGCTGCCAAGATTTGCATGCCTCTGCAACACCATCATTTTCATCAAACCTGGGAATGCTGACTGATGTGAGGGGTCGGTGTTTGTTTTCTTTTCAGACGCTCCAATCAAACATGCTGGAGTTTTGTAGTCACTGGTACATCCTGGTTGAAGATAAGTCAGACACTTGCATTTACTTTTACGCTGATGTGACATAGACGTCAGACAAAATCAGAGAAGGCCTGAGGGTGACATAGAGACAGAGGATGCTTATGTTCGTGAAACTGTAGCATTAAGCTTATTTATTAGTTACGTTAAAAACTGGAATCTGTAAACCATGCTACAATACTTTGTTGTATGTGGATGTCAGGTAATAAGGGCTCCTATCACCCTCAGACAGTCTTGTATGGGGCTACTTTAAAGATATAATTGATGTCTTTTTGGTCCATCTACACATGAATAGTGGATTGAGGCTTTAAACTTTCCTGCACCACTCCCAGAGGACTGAAAAACGCTCCGACAGACATGTAACAGCAGTCATCCATCAGCTTTGAGGAGACAACCCAAACAAACATACACATACACACACCTCCCATTAATCACAGCAGCTGGCCTTGGTTATTTAAAGCCCTGTTTCCTGAGCAGTGGTCATCAACAACAGAGAGAAAACTTCTAAATGGGTGCTGATGAAATGTAACAACAAACATGGATATGATGGATATTCTTTGCACCTGGTAAACTTAAGCAAAACCTACACGTCAAGATTAACAAACTCACTCTAGAGCACTTTGTAACAGTGATTTCTGATTGATGGCAAACTTCTAAAAATCTCAGAAAGAAGCTTAACGTTTAAACCCTTACCACTGAGCTTTGGCATCAAATAAAAATCCCAAAACGATGCACTCTTGTAAGCATTGAGCATAGTTACCATAAAACTGCATCCTGATAGATAATTAATTGCACACTACTGCCTCCACACTAATAAGAATTAGAGCTCTAATTTCCGCAGATGCACGCTGAGAATGTTTTATCTAAATGAGTTTCAGGTGTTCCACAAAATGGCTTGAATTATGCATCTACCAGAGCCCTGGGAGCTGAAGTATCTTAGCTGTTCCTAGGATTGTGCTCTGAGATGTCTGATGCTTGTCCAGGTATCTGTTGGAGGCACTTCTCCAGTCTGGGGGACACTGCCCCCAGTGTTCATTTTTAACAGGCAAGTCCTCAGAAGTCAGTTCAATAGCAAGAACAAGATCTGGCCAATTAACAGCTATGACCAGAGCAATAGAGACCCAGATCTACCACAGTGCAGGCTGTGCAAAGAGACCCCTGAAAAATATCCAGCATCGAACAGCAGGGTGTAAGATGCTTGCAGGAGAAAAATATATGGAACGCCATAAGTGTAAGGAGACATCTGTGCAGAATATGAACTGGAGACCCGTAGATCAAAATGGGAAACACCTCACAAAGTGGTAGAAAATGAGAGAGCTAAAATCCTGTGGGACTTCCAGAAACAGACTGACAAAATGGTAATGGCCAACCAACCGGACATTGTGATCATGGATAAGCAGCAGAGGAAAGCCGTTGCGATCAATGTAGCTATCCCGAACGATGGCAATATCAGGAAAAAGGAACATGAGAAAAACCAAAGGCTCCAGGAAGACCTGGAGAAAGCCTGGAAGGTGAAGGCAACAGTAGTGCTCATCAGGGCACTGGGGGCTCCAACAGATACCTGGAGAAACATCAGATATCCCAGTCCAGAGGGGCACAATCCTAGGAACAGCTAAGATACTACGCAGGACCCTCAAACTCCCACTTGGGTCCTCTGGTAGGAAACTGGAGCCCACTTGGGGGTCCTCTGGTAGAGGAGACCCAAGTGGAGTGAACATAGAGATGAACAGCCATCCACCCCACCCGGGGGAGTTGCTGGGTGGGTGAGGGTTATTATCAGTTTTGTAAAATAATTAAGATGTGATAAAAAAAGAAAAGATGCATTGTGTGTTTGAAAATAGTGTGACCCAAATGTGTATGTGAATTCTCCAGGTTGTGGAAAATTCATTAAGGATACATAATCTATTCAACTATATTCTGTTTTGTTTCACGAAGTTGAAAGATTAAAGCTACAAGTGAAGGATATTATTGGTAATCTTTATCCCTTCTATGATACATAATAAATATAATTTTTCTCCAAACAAATTTTACATGTACAATTTTGGGTGACGTCTTTATTTAATGCCTTTCAAACAGAATTTACGTGAGATATGATTTAAAGTCTCGGGGCTTTGTTGGCATGTACAAAATATAAAAAAGAGACTAAAAAGCTGAAAATGTGCCAAATATGTGCAAAACAGGACAGAATAATAATAATCTAGATTTATCTGTCACAATTTCAAGAACAGCCTGAGCCACCGCACAATAAAAACAGTAGATAGTTTTATAAAGTAGCAGCACTAGTGTAGCAGTCAAAATAAAAGGATAAGGAACTGGAATCTTTTCGAGCAAGCTCTCAGACTTTTTGGGAAAAACTGTGGGTCATAATTCCACCACAAAACACAAAACAAAAATGATACCCCAAATGCCCAAAATGGAAGAAAAAACAGAGGGACAATTTCAATGTAAGCCTTAATATTAAAGAATTTACTTGTCTCAGTTTTAAAGCCATTTAACAACTTGAACAATTTCAAACAAAAAATTAAAGTGTCTCTGCTCCATGAACTAAATTAATTTAATTCTACATCCTGTGCATCTATTGTTTGTTAGTCTGAAATAATTACCTAAATAAATTACCTGAAAGATAATTAACTGCTGAATAATTTCCATCAGATACGAAATTATGGAACAACACTATCTTCAAGTATTTAAATGAGCATGTAAATAACATGTATATTACTTTAGCATGAAAAAAAGCCCTCATTGTGGTAAAATCATAATTATCTTAACTGCTGAGCTATGTTAAGGAACTTCAACCTTGGTTTTTGCAATCTTTTGTATTTTATGCCAATACCCCAGTCATTCAGTATGATGCAGTGATACAGAAGAACAAAAACCAAATACATTTTGTTTAATCTCAACTAAAGAGAGTCTTAATAGTTTAGTATAACCCTGAGACATTCTGCCTTCTGACTATTTTTACACTTTTGTTTATATATAATGGACTGTTACTTGGAACAGAGTGTAATCACATTTACTAATGTAAATGGTCTAATTACAATTAAGCAATTACTTGCATACAAACCTTTTTTTTCATTACTTCCTATCACTTCATATATCAAATCATTAGCCTATTAAAAGAATAAAAATAAATGAACAAATAAATTTAAAAAACATTTTTTTTTATTCCTTTAACAGATTACAATACTGGGAGACCTTTTTTTCTTTAGCAGTAGAAAATTATATAACTTACAATACTATATTTTTTCCAGATAAATACATCATGTTATAAATACACGTGTCCTGAAATGTTGAATTAAAAGTAACTTAATCAAAATGGTTGCAACTCGAGAAAAGATGCTCAAAAAAGGCCTTACTATCTCTATAATTGCTCCTCACAGTTGAAGAGAATTATCATAATTTAAACACTGCTGACCTCTAGTGGTCAAAATTGATAACGTCCCTTTATCATTAGAAATACCTGCCCACCATCAACAACTGAAAGAACCTGATAAATAAAAAGCACTATGTCCTCTGTTAGGATGACACCATACATCTGTATGCTGCATCTTCAAAAAAAACACTTACACACAAAACTGTCACAGTCAAGTGCTCACATAACCACCACACAATATAATCAATCATCAACCAGAAAGCGTTATGTTATGTGAACAAATGTGTATCATCAGCTCCTTGCTGAAAGTAAATTGTTGTGATTGTCTTTTGAGACTTTTTTCTGATTTGACTCCCTGGATCCAGATCTTAATCAGTCCATGTAATTTAGAACTGGAAAAAAGAGTGTAACAAAGTGACATGTTTACCTGATATCAGGTAAATAATTTAATGCCATGCAGATAAATATAAACGCAACATAAAATCAAATACTCTAAATAGAATAGTCTTCATTTAATGCAACGTGGTGACTTAAAAAATGAAGGGGCTAAAAACAGTGATATCAGGATGAGTTGTATGAGAGGATCGAATTTTCCACAAAACATCAACTGAAGCAGCACTTACAGAAGTTTCCAGGTGGCTGCAAGCTGTGTTTCGTCAGGGCACACCAGCCGACAGGAAAGATGTCTCTGGAGTCAAAAGGGCACCAGTAATCGAAGGCCCCACGCCAGCCATCAAACATGACAAAAATCTCCTGACCTCTGACTTCTCCCACTGTGGCGGGACAAATCAGGTAGGGGTTCTTCCTGTCCACAGCCTCCAGCTTCATCCCAGGCTGGAAGTAGTTTTTAGAAGGCCTGGCTGGTTCCTGAACACACAAGCACCCATGTGGAAACACATAAACAACTTTACACTGAACATTGTCATGAGAAATATCAACACTTTGATAAGAAATATTTAAGATAATGTTTAGATAGCTGAAAGAAACTAACTAAGTTATGCATGTGTAAACACGAAGGAGGTTATGCGCTGAGGGAAAAAATGTGCTAGTATTAAAATAAACTCCATAACACAAATCCAAGTATAACACACTTAATCCATAACTTATTATGGAATTTACAAATGAAAAATAAAATTAGTTTTTTATTCTCCAACTGGTAAAACTAAATACTACTTTCTCTCTCTCACTCTTTTTGTGTTCTTTGTTCTGTTTTGTTTTGCTGCTGTAAAAACAACAGGCATCTACATTAATTGTGTTGTACACACATAAAATAAGTTATTCATGAGTATTGATCTCTTGTGTCTGAGCTGGTTACTGCAAACATAATGATGACAAAAAGAAAGTTCAAACTTTCTTTGTGTAACTATATCCTTACATAACTTTTCATCTAGACTTAAGAAACTGCTTTAATGGTACTTTTTTTTCCCTTATTCCCAAAACAAAACAAATGTGGCTTTAATGGTTTTTACTGGAAATCTTACTAATATAGATTAGATAAATGTTACCTTAATGATCTCTACTAAACAGGTGAAAAATTCTTACATCTTGTGACACTTGCATCTTCTAATTTTACAAGTTTTAACTTCTGGCTTGCATTACCTTCTTAAAAGCTGAGGCAGGAGCCATCTCTGCACCGCTGAGAGTTCGCAAGAGGAACATTGGCCATGAGGATGCATTCATCCTGAAACCTGCACACACATTGTCTCACTGGTTATTTACTGTTGTTTGAATGGAAGAAAGATGCAGTTTCAATCACTTTTTCAATGAGCAAGAATAAATCACTTAATCCTGAAAATTCAACTAATGATGAGCTTATCATACCAGTAACACATGCTGACTATCTATTTAATATAATGAAAAAAGACATAAATGTTTGTTCAAAAAATAAGTGCACAGATGTGTAAAAGAAAGCGCTGCCCTTCACTTCTAAGGCTAGATTGTGTAATGAAACAAGGGACCATTGTACGGAGAGGGGAGGGGGAAAAAAAGCACTGCCTCTAGCACTACATGGAAGCACCTGTGTCCAACTGGACTCATCAGTCTGACTAGCACTTAATCATGATGTCCCCTCTTGTTTGAATTCTTGCTTGTGTTGTTCTCACTCTCAGTTGTAAGTCACTTTGGACAAAAGCATTTGCTAAATGACTGTGGAATAGAATAGAATAGAATAGAATAGAATAGAATAGAATAGAATAGAATAGAATAGAATAGA
>JBBBVU010000001.1:10773352-10792628 GCA_037177055.1 Atherinosoma microstoma | reverse complement strand
AATAGAATAGAATAGAATAGAATAGAATAGAATAGAATAGAATAGAATAGAATAGAATAGAATAGAATAGAATAGTCTGAGCAAACTAAAACAATCATCAGTTTTTTATCAGGCCTTAAAATCAGGTACTTTCAATCACATATTAGCATCAACAAATGATATACTCTACCATGTCATTAATTGTTTAAAATAAAAAAGGAAAACTGCAAAAACAGTGTCTGAATAAACAAATAAACCCAAAAGGTGCTGATAACTAAATGCATTTGACTAATTAATCGTCAGCAAGTGTGAGAAACTCTTTAGAAGCTGGTGATTTGCTGGTCTGACATTCGGGTGTATATTAACAGAATGCCAAGAAGGAAAGACATCAGCAATGATCTCTGAGAAGCAATACTGGCTGCCTATCAATCAATTCATAATTCATTTGAAGTCCATCATCCTACAGTCAGAATACAAGTGAAAAACATTAAGAATAGTTGCTCAACTAGTCTGGAGGGTGCCCCATGTACAGAGCCTCAGTTTGAAGTCTCAGCCTGGCAGCATTTGTGGCATGCCATCCTCCAGTCTCAGCACACTTTTCCTGCCATGTCTCTATGATTATAATATATGATAAAATGATATACATGACAATGTAAAATAACCATCAAGAAAAGCTACAAGATCCAACAGACACTCCTCTACTCTCTGAAAAGAACATGGCAGCAAAGTTAAGATTTGACTGAACATTCCACAAGACTTTTGAAACAATGTCATTTGAACAGATGAGAAAAAAGTGGATATGTTTGATCATACTGTATAGAACCACATTTGGTGAAAACCAGACACTTCATACTGACTGTAAAGCACGGTGGTGGAGAGGTAATCATTTGGGTTTGTTTTTGCAGCAGTGAGACCTGCATAACGTACAATTACTGAGTCATCAATGAACCCTTATTTCTATTTTAAAGTCAAACGGCTGTCATCCCGAGAGCTCAAATTAGGTTATGCAACAGAACAATAATGTCAAACACAGCAGCAAATCTACAACAGAATAGCAGAAAAAGAAAAGAATCAAGGTGTTGCAATGCCCCAAAGTCAGTGCCTCCACCTGATTGAAATGCTGTGACAGGACCTCACAAGAGTCGTGAAAACCTCAATGAACAGAAGTAACACTGTAAAGATTGGCTGGAGCGGCTGGAGCTCAGGAGGAAGAGCAGTCGTCTGCAAACCAGAAAGTCGGTGGATTGATTCCCGGCTTCCCCTGACTACATGCAGTGTGTCCTTGGGCAAGACATTGAACCCCACATTACTTCCCGGTGTGTCTACCGGGGAATGAATGCGAGTGATAGAAAGCACTTAGTATGTAAAGAGAGAAATGCTGTATGAGTGTGTATGCAAAGGCGAATGTGACATGTAGTGTAAAAGCGCTTTGAGTGGTCAACATGTGACTGTAAAAACGTGATACAAGTACAGTCCAATAACCATTTAAAGAAAGATTTCTCCACAACTATGTGAGAAACTGATAACGACAAACGGAAAAGTCTTATTTTATGTCAGTCTTAGTTGTAACACACACTGTTTCTGTATTATGGTTTAGATTTTTGTTTAATAAATAATGACACGGTGGAAGAAGTCATGTGTTTTGTTAATATGATGTTGCATTTACCTCATTTTAAAACCTGGTGAAGACCAGATGATTTTAATCACGTCTTGTTACTGAGACCTTTAGACAGAAAGACGGCATGCTACTTTTTTCCTCATGACTGTTTTGTCAAAAATAAACCCTTTCAGAGACAACATCTGAACCCATGACTGGGGAAAAGCACGGATGTACAGAATAACATTAACAACGACTACATTTCATTTAAGCTATTTCAGCTCTAAGTTCTTGGTATTGTGTTGTCTTTACACACCCAAACAGTTATTTGTTTGAGTTCAATGAAAATTTGGGATGAAAACTTTTGAAATTATGGAAATTTACTTGTACTCTCAAATCCATTTTATCCATAGAGCCAGAGCAAATAGATGTTGATAAAAATGCTGTTTTGTTTTTTCTCCCAGGTGTAATGAAAAAGAAAATAGGGATTAAAGACACTCACCCAGTGGCGGCTGCAGCATGTCTCCGTTCCTTTCACAGGTTCCTATTGGTTGGATGTCTAATGAGTCAACCAGCCTCCAGAAGTCGTTAGTGTTGTCGCTACCATCCAGACGGAGACGAAGCCGAGTACCCATCATGCCCATCACCGTGGCGATGCACACTGAATTAGAGTTGCGAGGGTCCCTTGCTTCAAGTTTCATACCTGCTTTAAAGTCATTGGAGGGGGGGACTCTGGACTGCCAAGAGACACGATGACATTAGTCACCTTTGAGTGGTCTCCCTCCTTAGAGGGGCTAATGTGAAGTCACATATTATTTGCTGAAGGTATTACAGCACCTGATTATCTAAATGCACCATGCATCCTTCAAACCAGACACACATGACACTGGAGGCAGGTTTAAACAATACATCTAACAATTTCTTAGTACAAGAAAATATTATAGGAAAGACACCAAAACTATTAAAAAGGGGGATATTAATGAATGGGGACCTTAAAAACGCCTTACGATGATGAGCTACCTGTTTGAAGCAAGTAGGCGATGCTGCAATGGAGGAGGTTTCTCTCAGATAGTCTTCCCAGCTGAATGGTTCTGACAACAGCATCAACAGAAAGCAGACTTAGGATTATTGAAATAAATGGTGTTGACACAGGAAAAATACTCATACATTTTTATGACAACAATATCTTGGTAACATTTAGTGGAACCATGATATAAATCTTTCTGAAGTCACAGCTTTACAAGTAATATTTGGGTGTTTTGGATGACATATAGCTTGGTGAAAAAAACATCACTGATAATGATAAGGCTGAATCTTAGAAAGCTGTTAACTGAAAAGCTATACACTTAAGTCTGAATGAAAGTGTCCGCACTAAAAAGCAACATGAAAGAGATGTAGGCCAACCGTTCGACTTGTCGAGGGCAGAGCCTGCTGTGATGCTGCTTCGTCTCTCCTTCTTCTCCTCTTTTTGATCTGAAATCAAAAGTGAGTGATTGAATCACTCATCAGAATTTGAGAACTTGGAATAAACAGACTTTCATTACAGCAAGAATAAAGGCATAAAATCTTCATTAGTGACTCGTTAAAAATATAAATCCAAATAAATTTCCACTATATTATACACCAAAGACTTTAACTAAATGGTATAAACAAGTGACCCTTCTCATTTTTTTAATGTCAGACTTTTTCTTCTTTCATCATATTGGACGTAAAACCTATTTAGGCATCAGAGAAGCAGTGACAACCAGATAAGAGGACTACCTTTTTGTGGAGTTCGGCCCATGACGACCACTCTGCTACAGATGAAGTCGCAAACACAGTCACCTAAGCTGACACCGGAGAGATAAAAGAGTCCAAAAATGTAATCAAAATATTCAAAATGAACTAAACACACATACTGCAATAACTCAATAGTAAAAGCAATGTCATTTGAGGTTTCAAATAATATGATAATTTTTTCCTAAACTTTTAATGAACCGAATACTGTATTTTTAACTCAATCTTGCTTACATCGTTTGGATCTGCTCAAATGCAACCCCATAAAATTAATCTGGAAATAATTCCTCCAAGAACAAATATGCATTTTAATCTTTTATGTGATGTGTGCTGAAACCTATAGTGAGTGCCTATTTAAAATAATAATAAAAAAATGTAAAAAATCCCTGTTTTTTTTTTTTTAAAGAAGCTGAATGTATCAGTGACACATTATTACCCAGTGTTATAAACAGGTTAGGAAATTCTGAAGTTCTGGAAGCGTTTTGATGTTGTTCTGATCCTTTGATGGGATTTTTGTTTTGGACAAGGAAATAAACAAAATAATACCACACTGAAATTCAAACATTTTCCCTCAAAACACTGTATTGTTACAGTAGTTGTTAGTATTGTCTGACTGCATAAATGTAATATCTGAAATGTGACTAATACCTGAAGTGCAAACATGGTATCTAGTTGAAATTTACACATGAAAAATAAAGAAGAAGAAAAAGAGTTCAAAGAATAACAGAAAGAAAACTAATTTTATCGATTATGCATAAGAAAAGAACACATTTGATTGGTGGCTTTTTTCTTGTTGTTGTTTATATTGCTATTAAACTCCATATGTGCCCTCCTGGTATCTGAATTAGCAGCTTTGCAACAAAACTAATATTTGCCCCAAATGAAATAATCATAGTTGAATTAAACTGTTACCACACTCTTTATGATCAAAATCCAGATCAGGTTCACCAAAATTGCCAGCATTGTCCTGCCTTCTGCAAAAGTCCATATAATCCAGAAGCAATCAAACAAATGACCCATGAAAAAGCACCAAAAAAAAGGTCACGTGTTCTAAATTAAATCCATAAATTCAAAAGTTAAAATCTCCCCAGTAGTCAGACAATGTCTCATTTCTTTGAGTTAGCAAGCCTTTGCATTTGCAGCATGGTTGTCCCTCACTATGAGGACCTTCTGTCTCCGCAATCAATCCCGTTGAGTTTGGAAGAAGCCATAAAGATTCCAAGCTGCCATAAAAAGCCATTAAGATGTGTGGATGTTGGGCGTCTTCGAGTCGACATGAAAAGGATTCCAGCTCTGCTGCAGGCTGCTTCAGTGGTTGCTCTGGTCTAGCTGCCTCACTCAGGAGGGTCAGACAAAACTGCCCTGCAGACCAGGAAGCACTTAATTTTACGACCTCAATTTCCACTAAGACAGACACTGATATGAGTAAAGTTCATGAAACGTGAACGGTGAGAAGCCTTGAAAAATGGATTGAGACCCTGTTTCATGAGGAGCTATAACTAACTCATCTGTTAAAAGTATTTTTTTCTCATAAAACTTTACAGAAAAATCTTGGTGATGAGTCTATGTAAAAATGTTAACAGTAGTGTAACTTAATTTGATTGTTTTAGCCAAGAGGTATCATCAGATATTTTACCTGAAATACCATGAAATGTTTATCAAGCTATTAGTAAAATTATAACTATATTCTGCTAATGACTCGTATAATTTATCAGTCAATTGAGTCAATAAATTCAAGGAGATATTCACCAGAAAATTAAAAAAGCCTAAAACCAAAATATGGTAACAAGCACTAATCTGCTTATTTAGTGTTTTTGTACAACATAAATTATTACTTTTTAAGAAGAATTGCTGTAGATTATGTCTCAGTAATAAAAGGGTTTTGACACTGATTGATATCATTTTATTAAATTTACAACAAAAAATAAGGCATCTTGGTTTGTAATATAACAATTAAGATTCATTTTCATTATGCAAAACGAACACCCACACATGTGGGTACTTATGCTTACATTTTCTTCAAGACAAAAAAACAAATACTTAAAAAGGGACTTGCTTGGATTCGTCCAAGGTTAGAAGATCATCCCTTCCCACATATACGCAGTCAGAAGGCCTTTCAAAAGGAGAATACAACTTTTCAGAAAGCAAATGACTTCAGATTCATTAAGAGCTAAAACAAATCTTATGTAGTATGCCTTGGTTATGGAAGCCTCTCCAATGAGAGACTCTTCTGCTTTTCTTTCATCTGAACATTTGTAAACTTAATATTAGTGGTGGTGGTAGTGGGGGGGGGGGGGGGGGGGGGGGGTACCCAAGGAAAAAACCCCTTCCCCCCCCCAAAAAAAAATATTTCTAAAAAAAAAAAAGAGAGATCTTTTTTTTTTTTAAAAGCTGGTGCTTTAGTTTTTTTTTTACAAGTGATATCCTACAACTATTTTTTCTTAAATAATTCTACAAGTGACCAACATATGGAACCCATGAAAGCAGCAAACTCAAACATGGCAGCAAAAATTCTGCAATTTAGCTCAATAAAAAAAAAGTATATAATCTAATGATTTCTGACTTACTTAGTTAATGTTAATCACAAGGACTTTTCAGGAGGTTGATGAGTGATTCCATGTGTTACTCTTCAGCACATCCTCCTGTGGGACACAATGGGTAAAACTACATTTTTAAAAAATGTTGACAGTAGCTACCTGATGGGATAAACTTTACAAATCTCAAACTAATGTTCTTGGCTTCTCCAGATGTGTTTCTCTGACAGAAAGGGGAGTGAAGCTGAGAGGGGTATGTGGATCGCTGCTGGTCAGAATTACTAAAAATCCTTCACATCTACCAACTTTCATGACTTGGTGATTTTCACCGGAACCGTTTTCAACGCCAATGATGAGAATGAATCACAGTGGGAAACTTCTGAAGGAATGACGATGTGCGTGTATCATAATAAGTCGTACTGCTCTCTTGACTTAGCAGGGTGTGAGAATGCAAGCTGGGGGGGCGGCAGAGGGGGCAAAGGCAGAAGATCAAATTAAATGTGAAAAGTCTGTGACGCATTTTCATTTGTGTTATGGGCACATTTTGTGGGCGGGACAGCTCTCATTACAAGGGCTAAACACTGCTAACGTTACAGTGTAGCAACCGCGTGATATCACAAGGCTGCAGGATCATGCAAAACACGTTTCTTTAGTTGCAGTTCAATCTTGTGCAGGAAACCAGTAAGAAGAAAGCTAAGGGAAATGTGCAAATTTGAGTAAAGCTACTGTAAGCACTAAGCGCCCCGTCTGCGTTAGAATCCACTATAAACACGCTCTGCTACCTATCAGTACGTGGACAAAGAGCAGGAAAGCTGCTCGCCGATTGACCGCAACCCTGAAAACAAACGAGACAAAAAGCCGTCATTTGCCACAGTTGAGATTAATAACGACACACGAGCCGTACCAACCGTTTGGAGCAGGGTGTTTTGATGAGAGATTCCTCACTTTCTATCAGATGCAAGCCGCCATATTCGCTGCAGCTCCGCGCATGTCCACCGCGCAGTGCTCTATTTCATATTTTCCACTGGAGGTTAGAGAATAACACAGGCAATAAGATGGGAATTATTAATTAGGCCAGGCGTTTTAATAAGGAAGATATTGATTTGTGTTGAGGTTGCATAATATATGGCAGATCACGTGGAAACGAAATCATTCATATTTTTTTGTCGTAACTCCTTGATTTTCACGCAGGAGGTGGTGAGATTGACGGAGGTGACTTACCATAGCTGGTATGGTAAGGTTATGTTTATGAAAGTGGGAAAAACATATGATGACTTTAATTAAAATGAAGAAGCAAGGGGGGGAAGTACTGGGTTTATTAAATATAGACCTCCATCAAACCAGTGCATAGATTTCTGACAGATTGACTGCAAGAGTAACAAACGGCCTACACTTAGATCATTTTCTATCCTTTTCAAATGTTATCGCACCATCAAAAACTATATTACAAAGGTTTAGCTTTTTAAACTACACAGAAAAAACTATATTTTTAACTATACAAGCGCAAAATTTTATTTCATGAAGAAAGATTCTTTAGGGGGGGCATCAGTATGATGCACCTACAGTAGATGTAGCTAAGCAGTAAAGGTAATTAATTTATTGTGTCATTCAGAAAATGGATATAACCTATTTTTAAACAAATGTGCTACGATATGTTTCAATGTAATGTCATTAACTGGTGAATATGTACTTTTCTGTGCACATTTATTAAAAGTTTTTTTTTTCTATTTGAAAAGGACTTAAGACCACTGCTGAGACAAGGAACAATCAGAAAATATTTTGACTTGAACGTATCCAATTTTATGGGCATATTATAACCCTTCTCTGCATGTTTAAACACTGGCACAGTGTGAAACAATTTCTCTAAAATCCTAACTTCCAAATAGTTAAATACTTCTCGCTCAAATCACAATCATGGTCAGAAATTTAGGTGTGAATCCTTTGACTTGGCATTGCCTTGAATCAAATTTTATGAGTAGCCTCACTCTGCCTCATGTAAATAATTGATTGAAGAATCAATTAATTCCACTCAATGCATGTATATCCTGTTATGATATCACAGTAATGTGCAGTCACAGACTTGTGTCCCTCTTGAGGCACTTGTACTTGTATTGCATCTGCTGCACAGGAACTGACCCCCTACATTCGCCTGATGGTTATAAGATCTTAAATATACTCATAGGCTAATTGTATGAAGTGATTATATTTCGATTTGTTTGAAAGTGCATCGTCATATTGATACTTTCAGAAATTAACTTTCACCATTTCTTTACAATTCATTCATTTTCGAATGGATTAGGCTACTTGATTGCAAATGACTGTAGTTACATTTAGATATGCAGATCTCCAATAAAGTAAAAATACACCATTTTCTAAAAATACATTTAAACAAGAATAGCTGTGATAATATCCACGCACATTCACATTCATCACTGTACAACATTTTCTTAAGGCAGCTTATTTCTTTCTTTTACATAGTATTCTTTTTTTTTCTTTTTTTTTCCTCCAACAAGAGCAAAGACGTCCGGGTTTACTTTGTGACTATACCCTACCATATCAGCATTGCAAAAGACAGGATGGAATGTTTGAAGAGAGTTTTCTTGATTTTTACTGCCTGCTAAAAAAGTTGTTGCTCTGGTCAAACCACAATATTTTCAGAGGAAGATGTTTTGCACAAGATACCTCGAAGAGAAAAATCTGTAGCTCTTGCTCATTATGATACAAGTCGAAGCGTGTCTGTGAATTCAATGATTTTTCCAATTAGTGCAGCCTTCCTGAAGGGGAAGTGTAGGTGACAGAGACAGGAGAGAAAGATTATTAAGGAGTGGGTTGACCAAAGGATGCAGCAGCAGCATCAAGGGGCTGACCGTTAGGACGTGCGAGCGCCTGAAGGGTAATTAACGTCCAATATTGTTCAACTAATGATACATTGGATATAATTTTCATCTCCAAATTTTTATTTTATCACAGTTTACAGGGAATGTTAAAAAAAAAAAAAAAAACACTGCTGGAACGCTCAGACGCTCTTGTTTCTATTGGCTCTCAGCAGCGTCGCTCAGAGGAATGACGATTTTGCTGCTATAACCAGCTGATGCTGGGGTTATGAACACGGAGCTTCCGAAGAACTGTTGACGGTACACTGACCCCCCCTCCCCCGCCCCCCTCCCGTCATCGGCGTTATGCCCGCGGATTCAGATCTCCTCTTCATCCAAAGACTGAGTGAGTAGAATATTTGATCGTGTCACGACGCACAGGCCCGGGCTTTTGCCCCTGAAGCTCCACAGGATGTTTCTCTGTCTTCCCACATCATCGTTTTCACGGGAATGATGCTATGTGTTTCACAGACTGAGCTTTCTCACCTCACAGTCGACACATCACATCTGCAGGTAAATGTTGATTTGATTCCACAGCGGACGGACTGCGACTCCTATTACTATCATTTTATGTTTTATTTGTTTTACCATCTTGAAATCATTGTGGATTCTACGGATAAATGCGATATGTGGATCTTGTTGTGCAACACTGTCGTGAACATGGTCCGTTAACTACGTTATGGTGTATGGGCTGGTTACTGTGTAGGCTGAGAAACGCGTGGACAGCGATGGAATGGTGGTGCGCTCCGCAACGCAGCGACGAGGGAGACGCAGTTCGGTGCAGAGAGCGCAGCATTAGCTTCTATCCCCCCCTTCTGTCTCCCTCCCTCTCACCTCATACTCACACGCAAGCACACACACACACACACTCTCTCTCGTGCGCGCGGACGCACGCACCAACCTATTAAATTGTCACTCCCAAACTAACTTATTACGATTGCGCTTGTCGCCAGGTTCCTATTTCCGTCCATGTATGTTTTCAAGACTTCTCCAGGAAGATTTCCTGCCTGTTTTTTTAGGTTAAAAGAGGAAGCAGCTTTTCAATATGACATTGTGTTATATTGCTCCAGTTTCGGGCTTTTATGTGTTTAATAATTAAGACAACATGCAGTATGAATCTAATTTCTTAAAAGGCAGCACCTTATTCTAAAATGACAAGCTGTGGATGGCCCCTACATCCACCTTATTTCTTCCCTGTGGAAAGACTAAGCTGTGTGGTTTGTGTGCTGCATAAGAAAACGCCCACACGAGCACATGAGCCAAATCAACATTAAAATGATTTTTTTTTCTTTCACTGCTGAATAAATCAAATGTTGTACAAATGAAGTTGGACTGTAACAATAAGAAGCTTCCAGTCCAGCTGCATTCAGATTACAAAAGAGGCATTCAATAGTCGTGGGCAATATTTGGATGTACAGTATGACAGGAAGAGATGTGTGCAGCTGTACTTGTTCTGCACCTTTTCACACTTGTTGTCCAAGAAAAAAAACATATACTTACATCATTCAGCCAACATACACAGATGTGAAATTTTGTTGGAAGCTGGAGGGGTAAAAGGAAATGAAATGTTAAAACACAAAATATGACTAAACAAAGTTGTGAGCCTCTCATATCTCAAGTAAAGTTCAGCATTAGATTGTGGCAGCAACAGATATCTGCTTCATTATTGCGTACAAAGCACTGTGAAGTTGAAACCTCTCAAAATATACAAGAACTTTTGAACTGATGATGACCCTCATTTAAAATGTAGGTGATGTCAAAGTCATTTCAGTTTTAAAGATCTTGGACAAGCTGGCACACAGTGAAGCTGCATGCTAACTTGCTGATGCTGAGCATGTATGATGTTTTTCAAGATACCGTCTAATTCAGGCAGCAGACATTTTTTCTATGTGTAACTTTTTGGAGTCTGAATGGTTCATCTTTTATTTGGTCATGAACTAAAAAAGTATAACTCACCGCCAGCCAGATGACTATGCTGGATGTGTGTATACCCAACCATTGGGCTAATTAAAGGTCTCTTTCAAATTTAACTGAAATCCACAGAAATGAGCATGGGGGGCATTAGAGGAAAACCCAAAAAACCAAAATCAGTAGAATATGGTGATCTGGTCATTTTCTGCAGGATACCAGAGTTTTTACAAATATCCAGCTGTCATTTACATATTTCTGCCTCAACCAATTTTATACATTAAAAGTTCTAAGCTAAAATTGAGCAGGTAAAGATGTTCTCTCTCTTTTTTTAATGGTATAAAAAAGATAAGAGAAGTGTCCAGTAGCCTATGTCTTCAATGAACACATGATGTAAAAATTGTACCAACTTGCAACAATGAATAGTCAGTATTTTGATGGATCCTCTGGGATTCATGGTGCCATTTACAGATTTAATTTTCCTAACAGCTTTTGTACCTGTGCAGACGACCATATCATCCCACTCCCACCTCTGTAGTTCACTGTCAGGACACTTACACTTACCCTGTGGAACTCCTGGACAGATTCATAACAAGCATGTTGGATTTCAAAAGCCATAAAATCATAGTATTCCTTATTTTTAGGAGGTTTCTGTTCATGTTGTTTTGTAATGTTTCTTGTTGCACTTTTAGGAAAGTGAACACTTTTTTTTTCTTGGATGCTGTCCATAAACATTGACACAATGTATTGTCCTTCACACTGTCTCTGCTGTCACAGAAACTCAGATTTACATTGGAAACTCCTGTGCCAAGTTTTGAAGTTCTTGCCTATCTTGTGACAAATTACGTGTCTAAAGAAAGAAACCGAAAACTATCTAAGAACTAAACACTATGAACGTATTTGGCTTATTTTCTTGCCACCGTTTTTTTGCCATTTTAGGAGGATTGCCACCTCAGCTAAGATCAGTGGCACTATGGATGACTATCTGTTTACTGCTTCAGCAGTTTCCTTCAGTTTTTAGTTGATCATCCGATTCCTGTATAACTTCCATCTTGGTAAAGTTTCTAAAGTCAAATTAAACAGTTCCTCATTCAGTTCTTTCTCATGTGCAGATACAAACATCCAAAAGGTCTTAAACTGAGAAGGTTCTGGTGTTTGCAGATCATTTTGACCATTTTCATGTAGTTACGCTAAAATTTCAGGTGTGCGCAACCTCCTTTCTGTTATCATACATTTTCTTAATATTTTAATGATGTCTGTGTTCACTTTTGCTTTAATAGTTTTCTACTGTGTGGCTGAAGTGGTTTTTGTTGTTATTTTTTTAATACTCCAATGTCCAACTTTGGAAAAAAAAAATCACTTTTTCTTTCTTTCTTTTTCTTTTGTAAAGTGTGCAGTCACCATACACGGTCAGGTGTTGCACCCTTCAGACTGATGTGTTACTGACTGGAATGTGTGATAAGACTTGTCTGGAAGTCAAGTTTAAGTCCAATTTTTGTATATTTGCATATCCTATTCAGTAGCTATGAGTGTAAGAATTATAACCAGCATGCTGTTGCCTGTCCAAAAAATGATAGGAAGCAGGACATTGAGAGACCCTTTGACATTATATTTGATCTTTTCCCTATTGTTTGTCTTGTGTTTTCTTCCAGATGTGCCCAATTGGAGCTTTGGATAAAAGTAAAAGACTGACATAAAGACATGGAATAAAGGAACCACTGAAAGATACTTCAGTCAGATCTGTATATAAAAAAAAAGAAACAAAAAAAAGATAAATATATATAGAATACGTTTCCAGGTGTGCTGGACAAATAGTGAGGCTATAGTGGAAGAGGAGTGAAGATGGCATGTAGTCAGGAGCTTGCCGTGATTTTTCTGGAGTCTTCAGTTCACTCCGTCAGCCGCTGGTCAAAGCAGAAGTTTCCTCGCTAAAACCCAAGCAGCTCATTTCACCTGCTGGAGGAGTCCCCGTTCCCGGTGATGTGATGAATAAGTTTGAAGTCCTTGGCATTGTGGGAGAAGGTGGGTTGTGTTACACAGCATTTAACTACACAGTTGTTAACGTTCATCTCTAGTGCTGGTGATCTGGGTCACTCAGGACACTGATGTAATATCCAGTGTATTTTTTTTGTGAGAATTTTATTTTTGAACATTGTTCATCTTAACCTTACTAATATCTGTTGTCAGATGATATGCCCTACATTTCCCTCCCTGGGGAGTTTGGATTTTAATAACAGTGCAGATGGATTTTAAGAAGTTTGAAAGCCTGAGAGGCTGGAAAGGTTTCTCGTGGAGTAGTGTATAATCCATCAAGATGGTTAGTAAGAGTTTCAGGTTTTTTGACCACATTATGTTAAATTAATTTCCAGGGACATTATTTATTCTTACTGTAAAGACAAACAATTATTCATTGATAATCTCACCTTATCAGACCATAGTAAGAAGCTTTCCTGTTTCTTGACCTGATGTAACTTTACTTTTCATGCAAACTCAAAACATCCTCCATGTTGGCTAATTCCCCTGATAGTCTATTTCAGAGTGAGGGTCAGATTTTCATACTCATTCTGATGTTTTAGGTTTCTACTATATGACAGACACTTTTTTATTCCCTAACTCTTTTCATCTGCTTCTATTTTTCTCAAACAAGTTGCATCAATCCAAAGAGTTGAAATTCAACACATCTTACATTGTTGTTTCAGTTTAAAAGTCTTCTTGCAGCTCCAAGGGCATGTTCCACCCACTTTCTGCTTGGCAAGAAGTGTTGAGCTTCACAGACTGTAACAAACAAAAAAGGCTTGGAAACGCTGTAGTTGTGTCAAAAAAGAGAGGTTAAAAGCAAAGAATATTATTTAAAGCTATTGCATTGATGGAATTAGTGTTGTGGATTTTTCAAGTTATGAGAGTATGTTAGTACAGTTATGACTGACAGTCTTTTAAATTCTTTACCTTTTTTTATATTTATGCCCAAATAAGAAAAAGTAACTGTTTATCTGTCCAGCGCAAGAGCTTAATGATATTTCAGTAATTTCCTCTGCACAGAAAAGTCTCAACTTTGGGATTTTAGTGGGTTTCCTCACGGGATGTGCTTGTTCCCATTCCCATTCCCATTTATATGGGATAAAAGTTGAGTCAACACCTATTTGTTAACTGGATCTCAAGAAAAAGGAGACTGTTGAGCAAGATATTCTCACTGGTGTAATTCAGAATTTATTGTTCCATCAACAATAGGTAAACTAAGCAAAAACTGTTTGAAATCATGACACTACCACCACCATGCTTCAAAGATAGAATAGGAGTCTTGTGCTGAAGTACAGTGTGTTTCTTCATCACAACATTAAGCTTCTTAAACCAAAAAGGTCTTTTGTGGTCACATCAATTTACAAAACCTTTTCCTAATGGCCATATAGTTGGTTCTCGTCATGGTGGACTTATGAATGTTAATGTAAGCCAAAATGAGAGAGGCCCATATTTGCTCATAAGTTACTTGGGGGACCTTTGTGGCCTAATGGAGAAACTACTCTGAGTGTTTGTCTTTTTTTATCCTAAGGATAGTCATGTCTTGAATATCCTCCAGAGATGGTTTCATAATCTTTTCCAGCCAGATGAGCATCAACAACTGTTTTCTGTGCTATTCAGAAATCTCTTTTGTTTGCTTCATGATTCACCTCCACAAACATTTTTTGTGAAGTTCAGACAATGACAGCCTCTGTTACTAAAATAAAACAGGACACCCACTCACACCTGATTGTTCGCAGCCAAAAACACCTGACTCCAATTTATCCTTTAAATGAACTGTTAATCCTGCAATTTCACTTATCGCTGCGTATTACCGCTATGTGATGTTTGATAATTTTCCTCAGTGAATGAAAGTGTGACAAAACAGCCAACATTGTTTTCTTTTATTACTGACATTAACCTTGGGATGACCAAAACCAGCTATTTCTGTCTAAGAACAATCAAGCTAAACAATCAAATGACTCACTGAGATGGGAGTGTTATTTATTGTTTCTGAAAGACACTAATGAACAAAATAATCTTGTTGATAGGGTTATCAGATCAGAAAAGTACATTGTTTGATAGTAAATAGAAAATATTTTAGCTTGTAGGACTGAAAATATCTAAAATTGCAGTTTTCACAGATTGAATATGACATTTTTAATCATCGACTCATTTAGTCCAACACAATGTGCATATTTTAAGCAAGTGAAAATTTGAAAGAAAAAGAAAAAACTTAAGAACTATTCCTATTCCTGTCACAGTGAAACTAATGTCTGGATTTGCTAAAGAAGTGCAATGATGACTAACCCTCGACAACCATAAAATGCAATGTCTTACAGTTGAAAACTGTTTCAAGTTTCAGCAACTTAAGAAGTGAACAGGTTCCTCATAGTGCTTAAATGACCATACAAGACACAGTTGATAATTGACCAACTTTAGATCTTTAACAGGTTGGCTTGGTTGTTACCTCACATTCATTTATACTGCCCTTGATAGATTTCTTTAATTGTTGTTTAACAGAGGTGTCAAAAGTATTTTCATTCATTACTCAGGTAGAAGTATAGATACTAGGGTTTAAAAAGACTTCTGCAGAAGTTTAAGTATCAACTCAAACTTTTTACTCAAGTAAAAGTGTAAATGTATTGGTTTCAAAACTACTTAAAGTATGAAAGTAAAAGTAATGTATAAGGACAAAAGCTTAGGCCCAACCACAGGGGCCTATAGTGCACTACCCCACCTCCCCAAAAAAATATTATCTAAAGGCCATAAGGAGTATAATTTTATCTTTAAAATGTTAATGTCAAAGAGTTTGGGATGCTATAGGCCAGGGTTACTCAATTCGGTCCTACAAGGGCCGCAATCCAGCAGGTTTTTCCATGTATCCCTGTTCCAAAACACCTGAATCAAAGTAATGAGTTATCGCTGGGCTGTGACGTGATTTCTGTCATGCGAAGATGAGATGGATTATGTAAAAACCAATTCGGTGTCAGAATGGTTTATGTTTATACTTACTCATCCAACCACAATCAAATTCACTCTATCCAGATGGTGCGATTTATCTGGATAGTTTTTTTAATAATGACAAGCTGGAATAAAAACAAGCCAAAATGAAATAGGAGTAAAGGGCTATTTTTGAAATGTAAGGAGTAGAAAGTACAGATAACTGTGTGAAAATGTAAGGAGTAATAGTAAAAAGTCAGCTGAAAAATAATTACTCCATAAAAGTATAGATACCAAAAATTTCTACTTAAGTAAGGTAAAGTATTTGTACTCTGTTACTTGACACCTCTGCTGTTTAAATAAGCTGCTTATGCATGTGTTCTTACAGAATATCAGCACAATGCAAGTACAGTAGCTCATTGGCAGACTTAGCCACTTCTATCTCACAAAAACTACTCAGTTAAGTTTAGGAAAAGGTCATGATTTGGTTTCAAATATTGCTTTTTACATTATTGCAGCACATTAGTGAATTTATAATACTCCAGATCAGCAGTAAAGGATTCAGTTGGAGTGAACTAAGTTAGTGGCTTTGATGGCCAAAGCACACTGTCACAAAAACTATATGGATTTAAGCAGAAGTACAAACAGCATGACAAAATTCTTAAATAACACTTGTTATTCGAAAAGTAGCAAAAACAAAGTAGAATGATGTTTTAAAAAGCATTTAACCTAGCCTAAAGCAGCCTCGAGTAATATGCTTACAAGATAGACTGGGAAACCTGAGGATCTGGCATATCAATAGTCGAACAAATCTTATAATAATGAACACTGTCTTCTGTTTGAGCAAAGACAGAAAGCTACAGGGTCATTTCTAGCGTGTTATTTGTTGAAGGTATAAGCATAAGTGTTGGTTGAGTGTGTGGGAGAGTGCCTCCTCCTTACTTACTGTTGTTTCATTGGTGGTTCTCACCTATGGTGCTGCTTTTTTAAATAAACTTCTTTATGTAAGGTTGAAAGCCAAAAAATAATTACAATGTTGAAACTTTGCCACATGTTAATGATCTTTTCTCTCTTTTCTCTCTTTTTCATGTTGCCCAGGAGCATATGGAGTGGTGCTTAAGTGCAGGCATAAGGTAAGGCTGGCTTTCTGTTGGTCTTACTGTCACTTGTAAGCAGTATGGTCTTGTTAAGTCTTTGTGGTGTGGTTCCTGGATGTAGAATTAAACATACAAGGAATAAAGTATTGAAGAATATTTGATTGCTTTAATCTATTCATTTATATACAGTAGTTGATGTGAATTGTCTTTTACATGTATTGCTGTGGACAGTTGTGGTCTACAGCAGTAGTTCCCAACCAAGGGGGTCCCTTAAAGAGCACAGGAGGTCCCAGAGGCATTGAACATTCAGCCATTGTGTCCATACATTGTTCCTATTTTAAGAGAAAAAAATAAGGCTACATGTTAATTTAACTATGGCTTCATGGAAGAACAGGATTCAGCCAGAATACAGTATTCATGGTGAGAATATCACTTTCAAAAGCGTAAAACCAACCATGGTTTCAGCCCACGGTGGGACAGGACTGGCTTTTTAGTAGTTGCATGAAGGAGGTCCTCAAGGAAAATAGGTTGGAAAACCCCTGGTCTACAGCATCTACAGCCAAGTCCTGTTTTGTATAAAAAATCCAGCTTGCTTTCAGTTTGCTGTGGCCACACTGTAATAATCTGTCAATAGAGAGGCTATGTGATGTTCAAACTAAACAATATATGGTATTTATCTTTTAAAAGTATGTTTTGTGGAAACTGTGAAAGACTGAGAGGAGACAATTTCTTTGCGACAACACAACAGCGTCTCGTTTATTCCAATGCTATTGCTAACAACGACAACAGAAACCCTCACGAGGCATAGGCTGTGGGAAAAAACCACAAACCTGGAAACCCTGTATTTAAAGGCACAGTTTTCAGTGCCAGATAACGGCACATAATGGGAACTCGGTCTGATGAGCAATATAACTGCCCATGGTGAATTATGATTGCCCATATTGTCCAATACAGTATACTCATATTGAACCTGATGCAAGTGATGTTTTAAAGAAAATTAGAATGGATCAGCAAAGATAGACAACTTGGGTTTTTCTGCAAAAACAAAAGGTGGAAGATCTCATAAGTAGTTAGTTTAACTGGCAAGGGGGTGGGTAACAGAATTGTGAATGATAAGAGAATCCCAGAGAGGCTGATTCTTTCAGAAGTTAAGATGTAGAGGGATTTACCATTTTGCAAAGAGAATGTTTGCAAATAATTCTACATTTTGAGGATTGAGTTTTACATATCAGGATTTGGACTTTGCCTTTGCAACAAGTAAAAGAACAAATTCTGCCTGTGACAAAAAGTGTGTTGTTAAACTTTTAAATTTAGTCTTATCAAGCTTGATGAAGCTACACTTCAGTATAGTACTTGAGAAAATATTATTGTTTATTTCATGGTTGAATATAAAAATTGTAAAAAAAAATGCTGCTGGTTTCAGGATGTAGGAGGAAATTCCTTGCATCCATTATTGAAATATCTTTTATGCGTGATGAAATGTACACAAAAAATTAGGTTGTAAAAAAACTGGACTAAAAGCATCCATGTTGTTATGAATGACCTGATGGAAGAAGAATTGGGTTAATGGCAGATTACTACCACTACTAGCTGTATTGTGTCTGTCATTAATAGGGTGAGGTTAACTAACAGTTTAATCTCAGTGGGAGCGGCAAAGGTGACCTTCTTTTGTGTTGTGTGGGACAACATAATGTGCTGCTAAATAAATTACATTTCTTGTTCTTCATGGAAGATTAATAACTTAAACAAATTAGATAAATTAGAGATTTTTCTTTATTGTGATTGGAAAGGGGAACCTTTACAGTGAGGGAATACTCAGGCGTTTAGTGAGAACTTGAATTTACATTTTTTCTTTGGATGTCTGTACTCATCTTTTAATTCTTGAACTCTGTCAGTATGTGTGCAGAGGCATTTCATTTTTCATATTGTACTTTTCTTTATGGCTGCATGGTGGTGTGGTGGTTAGCACGGTTGCCTCTCAGCAAGAAGGTCCCTGTTCTGAACCACAGCTGCAATCAGGCTTTTCTGTGTGGAGTTTGCATGTTCTCCCCATGAATGCGTGGGTTTTCTTCCACAGTCCAAAGACATGCAGGTTAAATGTTGTCTCACAATTCTCCCTAGGAGTGAGCAACAGTGGTTATTTGTCTCTCGGTGTTGTTTCATATCTCATATTTGTCTGATTTTAGCGCAAAGGGATTTATAGGACACATGTCCATCCATCCATTTGCTATACCCACTAATTCCAAAGCAGGGTCGTGGGTGGGCTGGAGCTTATCCTGTCCCTTTTAGGTAAGAGGCAGGGTATACTCCGGACATGTAGTCAGTCCATAGCAGGGTACACACAGAGCGATAAACAACTACTTACACATACACCTAGGGAGAATTTAGAAACACCAATAAACCTAACATGCATGTTTTTGGGCTATGGAAGGAAGCTGGGGTACATGGAAAGGAACTCATTCATTCACGGAGAGAATATGCTTACTCAACACTTAAACCTTGTGTGGTGTTCATTTTTTTGTTACTCAGCCAGTGTTCATGGGTCTGGTGGACCCGTTGCATTTTTGCATTTTT
>JBBBVU010000001.1:10741622-10759776 GCA_037177055.1 Atherinosoma microstoma | reverse complement strand
GGATGGATGGATGGATGGATGGATGGATGGATGGATGGATGGATGGATGGATGGATGGATGGATGAGAGAGAGAAAGGGACAATGGATGGATGGATATCATGACTATTAATACCGTTATATCACAACCTTAGTGTGTCCTTGTGTACAAGTTGCACAAACCATTCTGAGTTTTTGTCCTTCTTCTTGCATGTTCACTTTTTCATCTGGATTGTCAGATCTCTGAGAAAACAGGCAGCGATTAACCTGATAGTATGTTCTCACCGTACCTGAGAAAACTTCAGCTTTGCTTTGTATTCCCTATGTGGCTCATGTTGTTTCTGTGCTTTTTGCTGCATCAAATGTCCATTCTAGCATAGAGACAGCTGAACATCATCTATCCTCACTGCTGTAGCTTGATTTAGTAAATGCCCTGGAACATTTATTGAGACGGTGTTTGAATGCCACCCACTCAAATACTCTCTCCCGCCAACACCAGCGCTTCTTTGCTTTCTCTGCTGCCAGATCTCTCACCATTTTTCACCACACTCCTCAGTTCTGTTCCCTCAGAAATGATCACCTTCTTTATGGGCCTCTCCATGAGAAAAATAGAATCTCTTTTTTTTTCACTCCACCAGTAACACCATGAAAAACCCTTGTAGCCATTTCCACTCAGTCTGATGACTTCATTATCACCCCTATCATCCTCATGTCATTTTTTTAAATCATTTTCAGTGTCATCCAAACATGTAATTAACAAAGTCTTCATGTAGGTTCATGATATTCTTCACATGAATAATATTTTCTGCAGACATAACATGATAATGTGCCTAATTCTGATCATCTCAGGGCTCCGTATGGGAAAGCTGTGGACATGTGGTCGGTGGGTTGTATCCTTGGAGAGCTGAGTGATGGGCAGCCTTTGTTTCCAGGGGAAAGCGAGATTGATCAGGTTGGTTGTGATGCAAAAAGGAATTATTAAGACAGATCGAGAAAAAAAGTACTGTTACTTCCGATCCCGAGAATCTCGCTCAAGAAACTCAAATTTGGGTTTTTAATGTCACCAATAAAAAAGATTGAATGAAAAGCAGAATATTACCTTGTTATCTAAAGAGGGATTGTATCACGGATGATTTTTAACCTAAAGAAAAAGTATGAAAGAAAAAAAACGCCATTAACTTCAAACAGTACACTTTCTTATGAATAAGCAGCTGGGTTTTGACAGAACAGATCCATGACTGCCATTTAACAGTTAATATTAAACATTTACCAACTTATACAGTGCAGTGACTCATTCCTGTGATTCCCAAAATGGCAGTAGTCTAAATGCAACTTCTCTTCCTTTTGCTGATCTAAATATCTGATACTTCAAGAGCTCTCCTTAAAAGTGCTCTATTGCCAGAAATAGTGACAGATAGTGATATAGTGATAGTGATAGACTTTACCTTGAACTTTGTTTTTCAACAAAGTGAAGACCGTTACACAGATATAGACCAGCATCTATAATAATACAAAGTGAGGAAAGGAAAATGGAAGAATATGATACACAGTAAATTACCTAAATCCAATTAAATAAACCAAAAGAAAAGCAAAAAACAAGAAGGAAGGGGCAGTGGGTATTTCAGGAGTGATGTGTAGGATGTATTGTTGAGTGAGAAGACAATTTGGAGACTGAGCTCTGCAGATAATTGGATACAAATCTATAGCTATAGATATGCATTACTGGAACCAAAAGAATGATATGGAACAATTTACAGACTTCTGTCTCAAAAATCTGTGAAAAAAAAGAAGAAAAAGACAAAGGCTTTACCTTCCTCTGTGCGAAAACATGGAGCTTGCACATAAACAAAATTACATTGTGAAAATAAATGAATAAATAAAGATGAAAACAATTATCGATGTGAGTCCTTGAAAGGCAAACATCACATTTTCATGGTGACAGATCTGCAGAGAACTGGCCAAACCCTGCGGCTTCTCCACAGCTTAACTGAGCTATACCCATTGTTCCAATTCTATGGTTCCCCTCTAAAATGTGTGGCTTTATTCACATCAACTTAATTTTGCTGTGTAGCAAAAAGCCGTTGAATAATGTGATGAAACCAGCTGTAAAGACGGGTAGGTGAATTAAGTAGTGATAAGCCAATGTTCATTAGTGAAGTATATCGCAAAATGAAGTGAAGCATTTTTCCTGTTGGGTTGCCAGACAGCTCAATGGGATGAGTGGGTGCCCCCATCTATAGAGGCTGAAGCTCCATGATGCAGCCAGCCAGGGTTATATCTCACCCTGGGTCCCTTTGCTACATAACATCCACCCTTCCTGTCAATCTACTTTAAAATAAAGGCCACAAGTGCTCAAAGATCCTTGAAAAGAAAGACATGTCTTGGAAAAGTTAGCAATGGAAAAGAGTTAATGCGTACTTTCAACAGATGACCACAAACCCAACTTCATGTCAAATTTGTAACATGATAATATTTCAACAATCAGTTAATTGTGTTGCTGAAAAAATTGGCAAAAAAGGGTAGAAAAAAACATTTGTACTGTAGGTATTTTAGTTAAAAATATTGAAGTCCTTTAGGGAAGATTGTGTTGCCATCAGCTGTTTCCAATGTTAAGCATCAACTTTGAAGCTCAGAAGGTATTTTTTACTGAATGCTCATGAATGTTTCCAAAGAAAAATCTTAAATAAGCACTGCAGATGTTGCACTAATGTTGGAGAAAAAAAAGTGATGTACTACTAATTATATTACTAACCACATTGCTTCGTCTTTTTATCTCCAGCTCTTCACTATTCAGAAAGTCTTAGGGCCACTTCCTGCAGAACAGATGAAACTCTTCTACAACAACCCGCGATTTCATGGAATCAGGGTAGGAAATATTAAGTGTCGATTGTGCTCCTGTTCTCGGCTGCTTTTTCTTCTATCTCCTCATCCTCCTCGTCTCTGTTTTTATCTCTTTTCCTTCTCTCTCAGCTCTGTCCCCTTCCATCTCTTTCTTTTGTGGCAGTGTTCCCAGCACCATGACTGAGTGGATTGCTATGACTCATGAGATAGGTGGTTGGTGTTCAGTTTAGCAGCAAGAGAAAAATGTCCCAGAAGGCTGAACAAGCGTGTGCGAGTGTGAGTGTGTGCATGATAGTTTTTTTAGTGTCATCTTTCTGATTTGACCCGAGAGCTGCTTTTTACTGGTCGGACATCTGTGTGTTGGAAATGTTGATCGTAATCTTTACTGCACAAAAACAGAAAAAAGAAGGTCCAGTATGCACACTAATACAGAGCTTTTGTGTGTACTAGTTTCCCTCAGTTACTCATCCTCAGACTTTGGAGAGAAGATACCAAGGCATCTTGAATGGTTTAATATTGGACTTGATTAAGGTAAAATACCTACAGATAAACTTATTTAACTAGTTGTGTTATGGGCAAAATTTGAGACATTTGTCTCTAAAATATATCCAACTGCTTGTATGTCTTTTCCCATCAGAGCCTATTGCTGCTGAACCCAACTGAGCGTTTTCTGACAGAGCAAAGTTTGAACCATCCAGTCTTCCAGCCTCTGAGGCAGGCAGAGCGCGAGAGGCCGTCTCCCGCATCTCCCAACCCACCACGTTCCTCCAAGAGGAAAACGCACCACCATGGAGAAAACACAGTTCCTACAAGGTTTGACCAAACTCCTGTATTCCTATATTCTATATTCTCTGTAACCTCACAGCTTCATACTGAGCTTATTTTGCAATGATAACTTCGAAGATTTTTGTTATTGTTTGATTCATCAAAATATATCTGTAGGCCTTCTGTGTAGCAAGCATGAATTTAGGTAATAGAGATGGAAAAATCTCAATGATTTAATAGAGCATTATATAGAGTCTGTTGACATATTTAATAGTATGAGAGCAACACAGCTAAGTTAAAGCGGTAAGCGGTGGTTTGTCTTATTCGTCTCTGTGCTGGCTCACTAATGGACTGGTGACCTGTCCAGAGTTTACCCTGTCTCTCACTTGATAGCAGCTGGGATAAGATTTAGCCTCCTACAACTCTGAAGTGGATTGAGCAGATATGGAAAATGGATCGATGGATGAATGAAGTGTACATCACACAGTCAGGTGATAAATAAGGAGGACATCAGAAAGTTTATTGATGGTTTCGAAAAATCCAAGTACTTTGTACATTAAATGACCTGAAGACCTGTATGCAGGGCTGTAGAGTGATTTCAGCTAACCTTTTTTCATTGTTGCACCGGTGCTTCTGGGTGAAGGACTTTAATTATCTCTCTGAATATCTGTCTGCGTATTCTGTGTTCATTCCCTCCTTACACAAGCTCAGGGAAGAATTATATGATATGATATAAAGCCAAGAGAATGGGTGCATTTTCACCTCTGATTGGCTCTGATCCACAGTTGTTCACCGTGTTGTGTGTTGGTTTGAGATGAAGACTGGCGCACATCAGACACAGAAGAGAATTGCATTAACTGAAATCAATTGTAAAATGTGGAATATGGTGGAATTTGCTCATATGTGGTTGTTATCTATCATCCCCACTAATTTAAGATTTTTTTTCACAGTGCCTGAGCAAAGTGAACCAAAATAGCTGGATGAGAGTTGAATGTGTTTTGACCACTGCAGCCCCTCCGTTTGTGTGACATCACCTAAACTGACCCAGATCAAGTCTACCCCAGTAGTTCATTGGTTGCTAAGAGGTTATAAAAAAATGAAGAAATCCTACAAAGTGCAGCTCTAGAAAAGATGAAAGAGCTGCATCCGTTTCAGGTGAAGCATAGAGTGAGAATATGCTGGCTGATAAATCTTTCCAGGAAACGAGAGCAGCCTGTGTGTTTGAGCTGCACCTGGAATCATGTTCAACAAAACTGCTAATAAGAGAGGCTGCAGTGTATTTAAGAAAAAACTGAATAACAAAATTCCTGGATGTTTCTGGCTGTTTGAGCAGCCCAAAAATATGGCATATGATAAAGCCAAAGAGGCCTTTCACAAAATTCTAGTCCAAGTAGAGAATTATCATGAAAGAAATTAAACGTAAATCCAGAGGAAGGAAATTTGCTAGAGGCAGCACAACCTCACGAGCCATTTCAAAGTTTAAAATGTTTTGGTTCATTCAGTTTAGTGGAGCTACCACTTAAAGTTTATTCAAAACAAAAAAAAATTCTACTTAAACTTACTACCTACTACAATATTCTACTCTAAACCTCATTTTTGTTCACAATAACTTAAATAACCATCACTGTAATGATCAAAAGACCATCCTTACAATGTATTAAAATGAGCTGCTGAGAATGACGCTGTAAAAATCAGGGTGCACCTGAATTTTTTGTTGGTGCACCCAAATTAAAAAGGCACAGCAGTGCAACACATGCCAGAAGTCAGTCTGCAGCCCTTCTATGTCAATGTTCAAACATGAGCATATTTCAAATTCGATTGAGTTGGATTTATTGTTGTATGATTTTCAGAAATTTCAATAAGCCTTGTTAAGGAGCGTAAAAGAAACTATTTGGGATGTTGCAGATGTCAGTGTCGGCGCATCTCAGCTGATAAAGACACTAAATGAGGCATTCAACTGATCACATTTCAACTACTCACCTGCAAGCCTGTCACTTCTTTTTCTACCGTACTGTTTATATGTGGGTGTGCATGTGATATACAGTAGAAAGCCCAGAAAAATACAAAATGAAATATAAAAAAACGTACATGCAACTCACATGTAATTGCTCCTGTTCCTTGATATTTTCCAACAATCATTGTGTCCTGGACCACCTCACAATATGACCTAATCAACTTTTTTGTTTTTTTTCCTCTGCAAGTTTATGCAATTTTACAAAATGAGGTCCTAATAAAATGTCTGTGACATGGTTTAATTATAAAACCACATGAATAGAAAGCAGCACTTCTCATTTCAACTATGTTTTTACACCTGTATTTATAGAAGCCTATTTTAGAGGATGGAGTGAGGCACTTGACAACATCCCCCCTTTTCTGCATGGAACACCTCTTTTGAGATCTTTCCTGTAGCTTTGAGCCACTATGAAATGAAAACTTGGGCACAATTGCAATCAATTATCCCTCAAATAACTTTATTACCACATGAGTGTAATACTAGGAATATTAAAAGATCAGGAGACAATAATGAGAATGAGGAAGAAGTTTTCATTATAAAATAAGCTTTTGATTCTGTGAATCGTGACACGTTAAACTTTTTTGCAACAAACTCAAAAGTCGAACCATAAATATACTTGCTTTAGATTACTCATAAGATTATTATGGCTGCCTTGCGTATTTTGCATTTGCTTGAAGTGCAGTTTGTGCACATGCTCAGAAAATAGTACTATGTGTTCGCAAACTGCAGTATGAGAGTAACCGCTGGGGCCAGTTTGACCAGATGTAAGGTCTGAGGGTTGACAGCGGTAAAAAAGATGGAAAGTTTTGAAAACAAGACATGGCGTTCTTGTATAGAAACCTTAAATACATCTATGTTACCGCTGCTTTGTCTTTTTTCTCTATCATGATCTCAAAACTAACCAAATACTAACCTCCTCTATTGTAACCATGTCCATCATTTTATTTACACCCTACAATTTGTCAACTCTATCTAGTCTGAGTTTTCTAATGTGCCCCTAGTGGAATCCTCTGGTAACAAGCATTGCACACAAGGAAGTATGTGTACAATGCTCACAGAGCTGGTTACCTATGCAAACTTGTGGTTAAAAGCAAGTATATTCTTAACCATTGAATGTCAGGAACAATATTTCTTATGGTATGCTATCAACCTTTTAAAACTGCAAAATGAGTATAAGCTACTAAAGGGCTCTATATTAGGTTCATTGCTAATATACTCCATATTAATGAATGAGCATATAGTTGTAATGACCTTCAGTGTCAAATGTATGCTGTTGATGCTGTCATATATACAGCAAATGTAACAAAAACTCCACTCCAGAGTCACTATGCAGGCAAATGGTTCAAATTTGACAGTGGCTTATTTTTTCTGTCCATGAACTGTACAGATAAAAAAGAAAAATCTCAATGTACTTTACAATCAGTCAAAGTGTGTTTTGGCTTTACAGTTTTAACCATTCAGAAGTGTATTGAGAAAGTATTTGAGTTTATATATTTGCACATTGTTTTGGATTTCCAGTTGAAATTTGACACTTGTATTAGGAAAGTGTTCACAACCATTAATACTATTTACTTGTTTTAGTTATATAAGTTCATGTTTGCTTATGAAATATTTAAGTTGTACATGCAAAGCTTGAAATTTTGGAACATTCACAAAAATAGTTTCTGTTCAGAAACATTAAGACTTGAATATTTCTCTTTTTTTTTAAAAATGCCCTTTTCCCTGACTTACAGAAGTCACAGCAAGAGCACAAGTCGTCGCTCCAACAGTAAAGAATGTTCCAGCCTCCCTCGTCACGGGGACCTCCATCACCTTAGCAATGAGAGTTTCCTAAATGGCAACAAACCAGCTCCGTCTAGTTTGAGTCCAACACTCCATCCCAAGAGCCAATACCTGTCCCAGACCCTCAATCGTTCTGCCTCATCCAACAAAGACCTAGCTAACAATAACCTGCCACACCTCCTCAGTCCCAAAGAAGCCAAAAACAAGACAGAGTTTGATTTCAGTTTGGGACCCTCTCCAAAAATGCAAGATCCAGGACACGGAGGAAAGTACAGCCACAGCAAACCAAGTTCCTCTCGCTCTCAGCAGCAGCAGCAGCAGCAGCAGACTAGCCGTCACACATTCCTGGAAAATAAAACCAACACACTGCAGTCTGGAGCAGAGAAACAACATGGCCGGCACACCCACAGTATGGCTGACTCTGCTCATGGATCCATGTCATCATCTTCTAAAAGTTCAGCCTCTTATCTCAGCCTGTCCAAGAGCCACAGTGCTTTGAGCGATGCCAAATCTGTGGGGAACCTCAGCGATGGTCGGCTACACCCAGACGACCCAAACTCCAACACAGCAGCTGGTGTGGGACCCAGTGCCCGCTTCTTCCCTGCTAGCTGTTTAGACCTCAACGCCCCTTCAGGTCATCCAGGACCCCCTGGCAGCCCCTCTGCCCGACACAGTGATCGATCTGGCCACAGCCCTGCCTCTCGCAGCAGCGCAAATGCCCGCATGGAGAGCAGCACGCTTGACTCCTCATCCAGACACAAATCCAGACATAAATCTGTAGCCCCAGGTAGGTTAAAGAGTCAAATGTATGCTGCAGAGTAAATTGCATTTACACTTACAATGGGTTTTTTTTATCTTCAAGTTTAGACTTACTACATTGACTAGATCTTTGTGTGCAGCCTTGTCTAATAATAAAAGCTGAAAAATTGAAAAAGTAAAAAGGAACAAAGCAGATGGATGTCCTATGATTAACATTATTGTTATTGACTGTGACATTTAAAGTCCCTGCAGATAGAAGTAAACAGGAGTTAATTAAAGGCTTTTTTATTGTTTCTTGTGACATTTCAAGTAAATTTAGCAAATGTTTCACACTTTGTTTCTTTTTTTTTCATGCCATGGGAGTTTATCTAATAGAGAAATCCAAAATATTCAGGCAACTGTATATTTAGATACAACATTTCTCTCAGACCAGATTAATCATTTTTGTCCTTATTATGGAACAAATATAGAAGTTCAAAAATACTAGTTAGAATTTAAATGTTGTTGTTTTTTTCATGGGGACAGACCTGTAATTAATTTTCAAGGGTCTGCGCAGTTTGGCACATTTCATCAGATTTTTTATAATATACATCCTGCCAAAAATTGTCAAAATGCACTACAAAAACTTTATTGTTTCATTTATTTATTTCGTTATAAAAAAAATTTCAATTCCCCTTGCAAAAGAATTGAAGAAAAATAATCTGTTAATACTGGTTGTCTAATTTAGTTAAACATGTTTCGGTTTTTATGTTCAGTTTCATGGCCACAGGTTTTTTGTTGTTGTTGTTGTTTATTAAAGGATTTTTAGGCTCTAGTGGCCTTTTTTTGAAAGTAGCTGGACAGGACCAGGGGTCAGAGGGAGTGGGGGATTACATTCAGGAAAGGGCCTCAGGCTGGGACTCAACCCTCTGTTTTACAGCTTCACCTCTTACCAGATTTAACAACAAAAAGAAGAAAAAAAAAGAAATACTTGATCTAGGGAAGTTTAATGGGCATAGAAGAACTGTTTTGTTTTGTAAAGCCCATCTCTCTTACCCAGACTTAGAGATGTGAAACCAATGAGAGAGATTTGATGACTTGTTGAGTTTGCTAATAAATAGACTATTCAACACAGAGAAAATGAAGGGAAAATCTCCTGTTTCAAATGCAAGGATTTGCGGTTATAATCCTTTTAACATAATTGTAAATATTTTTGAGGTCTTAGAGCAGAGCGATGATTAAACAGAAAACATGATGACATTAGCATAAGCAAATATCACTACATTTTTATAAATTTAACAAATAATCATTTAGCACAAGTAATCCAACAGTTAAGGGAGAATATTTTCATTTAGCTCTGCTGAATTTTAACTCTGCTCTCTTCTCCAGAAGATGTTGGTGATCCAGAGCTCTTAGACCCTGGAGGGGCAGGAATGCCCTCCACTCACACTCTGCCTTCCCCACATGAGTCTTATCATTATGGTCTGGGATATACCTCCCCCTTCTCCTCTCAGCAACGGCCTCAGCGCCACTCCATGTATGTGAGAAGGGAACGCCACCGACCACACGGGGTTGAAGGTGGGATGGCGGGCTTGCCTGCGCCTGGGCAGGCAATACCGACACGAGCCAGTAGCCTCCAGCTTCTCTCCCCCCAGCTGCAGCACCGGACCACCCTGACTGGACATTCTGTGAGCTCTTCACGAGAGGACTGCACTGATGATATGACAAGGGTTAGTGGCAGCAAACTTAAACATTCACCTTAAAATACTGAGTAGGATTGTAGGAGAATTGTCCATTAGGGTCCAGTCCATTAGATATTATATATACTACTCACAGTTAGTGATATTCAGCTTTTTGTATGATGTCATAATGTACCTAAATGTAACCAATACAGGTTAAATTAATTTGAACTTATCTAAACATTAGAATGCACAACAACTGCTTAATGTCAAAATAATTATTGCACAATATAACGAGGTGGTTAACAAGGTCTTTCTAACTGGACCTTAGAATAATGGTTTATACCTGAACTCCCAGCCCATTTGGCTGCAGAATGCACAGGATCACAATATTGTGGTTACTAAAAATGTAACATAGCTGTGTAATTCTCAGGAGGTTTGGTGGTGATAAGAAGATTTTCTCAATTAGAGCCTGCATGTAGCTAAACCACTGCCATTAGGCATATCTCTGGAGCACATCAGTCCAAAAGGTCCAGTCTATATAGTCATTGGCAAACTTTTATTTTTGTCTTTTTTTGTAGCAAAAGCTTTTTCCTTGCTGGCCTCCGATCCAGACCATATTTGTAGTTTTTGTTCCTGATTGTAGATGCAAAGGCATGCCAAAATTTGAAATCTACATTAGTTTGAGGTGATTATCTTTACAGTGAAATTGTTTGATTCAAAAAATTGCAAACCCTTTTTAGATCCCCTGGCAAGTCTTACAGAGTTCTTTAGATATTGGCAGTTTGGTCCAGTGTGCACAGGTATGGTGGTTAACATCACTAGCTCACAGCAAGACGTTAGCAAACACATTTAGGCCTAATCCAGGCTACTTTTGGAACTTATGGCTCAGTTATGGACGTCTGGACCAGATGTGGTCCAGATTTTCATGTATCAGTAGTATATCACTACAACAGATGACAAACTTAATCATAGGTTTGCTTGTTTATGTCTGAAGTCAGTTATTTCAATAGGAGATAATATGGTATATTTATAAGTTTCTGAATTCCTATATATGATGTGCAGTAAAAGAAAAAATCCTATCTGTAACCACACCTGACCCCGCCACCCACAGCATGACGGCCAAAATGTATAGCATGGGCGGTATCGTGACTACTATCTCTCCAATGCATATCACAAAAATGCCTAAGTGGGACAATGTGACCAGGAGGGAGGCAGTACAAATTATTGCAAATGTTTTTGATTTTTAAGCCAGCGGTTTTCCAGCCTCAAGAGACCACAAAGCCACACATCTACAACCTAAGTTTTATAGAAGGTTACAAAAGCCTGTTGTTGCACAAACACTGAGTGAAACTCTGCATCTGATATTAAAATCCTCATCTGCAGGCAGTAAGTCTGAGTTTACTGTCAAATGTGACAGGTTGGTGAGAATAAATTATTTTGAGGTGCAGCTCACTTACATTATTCAAAGAAAAAGTACCAAAGGTTTTTTTGTTTTGTTTTGTTTTTTTACCTTTGTTACAATATGTGTAACTAATATGTGTCTGTGTGACTGAGTGTGGGTATTTCATGAGCTGATGTGCGTATTGGGAGCGTCATTGTCCCACATTTTCATTGCCACTGCTTCATGCTGCTTTTCCAGTCTGCTTTGACCTGCATATGTCCGTCTTCCCAACAGAGTGAGCAGTCCCCTAAAGACATGAGCCACCCTTGTGCCCCCATCAAAGACTCTTCGAGGGACAACACTGCTGCTTTTCATACACAGCGCTCTAAAAATGAGGTCCGACCCCCTGATTCCTCCCTACTTCCAAACCACCCAACACAGACAGTAGTGTTACTCACTACTGGTTTCCGTAGCTTTTTTCTGTTTATAGTCAGGTCAACAGCTTCACTGCACGTTGTCGCTGTTATATATGTAACCTCACTGAAAAGCTCTCAGAGTGTCTTGACTGTCTTGTGATGAATGCTGGTAAAGAATCTCTTAGCTACACTGGCAAACAAAGATAAATAGGATTTTCAGATAAGCTCAAGATAATGAAGTGTTTTTATTTGTATGTGTGGTTTTGTGTCCACGTGTGTTTGTGTTTCTACATTGTGTGCATAATTCATAGGTTGGTATGTATCATGACCCCCACATCGAGGATGGAGGTTCCTCCAAAGAAAACCGGATGATCTTCACAGAGTCCATGCCTCGGAGAGTTGGCAGCTTCTACCGAGGTAAGGAACGGGAACCATCAGAGGACAATCTATGTCATGATTTGGATGGTAATTGACTCTTGATTCACTTAGTGTTTTATTTCAAATCTGATTTTGTCCCTCATTTCTGTACCTTTGGTTGTTTTTGTTCCCACTGTTGTGCTCAGAGTGGTCAGATTAAGATGACTTGGGCATGTACAGAGGAGTGATAGTGATATATATCAGTGACCTATGAATGTAGTGAAAGAGGACGTCAAGTTAATTGGTGTTAGAGTAGAACCTGGTTGTAACCAGGGTTTGAATTAGAGGGAAGCTAAGGGGAGCTCAGCTCTCCTAAAGAAGAAACTTCTCTGAAACACTAAGGGGGAGCTCTAAAAATAGTCCACTTTCAGGTTCTATTCAATTATATTTTTCATAAGGTTCTTAATGTTTAGAATGGCATTGATTTGTCAGCATTTGTCAGTTTCTTCATTTATTACACTAAATTTTCCAAACAAAACAGGTGAGCCATTACGTTTCTTTCAGCACCATGGACAGCAGCACTGTTTGTTTGTTGTGTGCCTTGAGTCGCCCAAGTAGTGACCATTGAATTTTCTTGCTTTATCTGGTCGTTTTAAAAGAACTATTCAACCCCTATATCAGATGTTTGTGGTTGGATCAGCTGCATACAGTAGTAGCAGAATGTTTTCGACTGTGCTGCCGTGCAGTAAAACATATGCATGTGGACATGATTTGCAAAGTCATGGTACATGACCAAAAATGGTAAATGGACTGTACTTATAGCTTTTTCTAGTCACATGTTGATCACTCAAAGGGCTATTACACTACATTTCAAATTCATCCATTCACACTCATACATACAGGACTTCTGTCGATATATACTAAGTGCTTTCTCCTATCCAAGGGTGTAGCACAAAATTCTGGGCCCTATGTACAAACTATGTTGGTGGGCTACTACTTGATCAATAGTTCTCACACATATTTTTCTTCAATCTTCTTCCTTCAGAGCAACCTTTACTTCCCCTTTCTTCACTTGTGTCTTCTATCTCTCCCTCTCTCCTACAAGGAGGACCGGCCCCATACAAGCAGAATAGATACAAGATTATCTTAACCTGCGTATAGCATAACATACAGTAGAATAAGAGCTACTTGGTATAAGTGTCACTAAGATTACACTGAGAATCAGCTACAGATGATTGATTATTAACTGAAAAACTTAACGGCCTCCATGAGCTCACCTTGTCTCATATTCTCAGGCTCACTGAGGGCCATGGGGTTCTTGATATTAAGCTTTGCTAATACTGATAATCTTTTATGTGATACTGAAAAGTTCAATATATATAAATGCTATGCAATAAACCATTTGCCAGGCTACACAAAACAAACACACAAGTCATGATTAGTTAGTTATTGTGCCTCCTGTCTTACTGTGAACTTCTTCTACTCTGTTTTTCATAACATGCAGGCTGGATACCTTTCAATTCATGTCACTCTCTTTTTTTCTAGTTAATACATTGAATGAAGTAATTCAGTAATGATTATAAGATAGACCTTTTTCAAGGTCAGATATTTTTATAAGGTATTAAATATGACTGAAATGTACCAGCAGTAAGAGTTATAATAATCAGAGTGTCTTATTAATCATCCATTATGGCCTTAAAGTTGGAAAATTCTTTTGCTGATTCATTGGATTAATTTAAAAATAATGCTAGATCACTTGTTATTTACATTACATTTTTTAGGGTCTAGTCTAGTGCATTCAGTTTCCATATAACGCGATGACAGTGATATCTACACAATCTTGAAATTACAAGGAATCCATTGACACCAAATATGCCATGATTGATCATTGGGAAAGGACTAAAATATCAATGCACAGTTTAACTTTTTTATCCGGAAAAGTTCAATGATTTGCGGCGATAACTGATAAATCTCTGATCGTAATTGTCCCTAAATAAATCCTAACGTGCTGCTGATATCAGTTCAAACTGTGCTGCTCACCTCTTCTCACACAAATGAAGAAGAAGCTGCTGCTCCTCACTTTATTTTCTCTCCCTCTGTTTCTTCTTTATCTTTTTTGGTATCCAGACTTCACTTTCTTAGGGAATGCACAACTTTCTCATCTGGCTGTCTGGTTGCACTCTGTGCGTAACTCGGTTGAACTCGGTGTGAACTAAACCATTATGCACAATTTTAGAGGGGTAATGGGGCCTCAAAGATCATCCATCATGGTTGCTAATGCAAAATTCAGTATGTCAACCCCTTCATTAAGCTAGATCAGCTTTCATTACTACATTAATTAATTAGGAAGTTGAAAATGGAACAAAAAAGCTTTTATTCACAATTTTCATGGGCCACTACCCTGCAGTGGGCCCTGGATAGACAGTAAACAACTTACCCTCCATGTTCCATTTTTACTAGCTGTACAGGCTTTGATCCATGGGTTTTCCTACGAAGTATATGTTGGTTTTTTGTCTCTTTGTCTGTCTTTGGATTTTGTATCACTTTGGCTTTGGGTTTGGATCATCCTGGCATACCCTCACAAACTTTGTATCATGTAGCACTAACATACGGGAAACGTATGCTGTTATTTTAGGAGTGCTAAGTTTAGTTTACTTAGCAATGTGCAACACAAGACAATGCAAGGTGATTTATATAATGTTGACTGAATTAAGGCAAGATGAATGACAAATAAAAGGCAGCAGATAGGATGCATATAGATGGGATTAACACAAATAAAAAAGGAGGATAAAAATAAGAACAAAAATTCAACAAGACTCAGATGTGCCAACAGCTCTGTGAGGTTCCCGCTGACATCTTTTCTAATAATAAGTATATAATATTGATGTTCATAGCTGAGATTTAGGGGATTTTAATTCACGGCAGTCATGACCAAAGTGGAAACTTGGTAAGACTGGTCAGCCAATAGAGGTGCATGCATAAATAAACAATTAGTGACGCCGTGATACGGTTTAACCCTTTAGTTTAGTTTAATAGAGCACTTAAACATTGTTTGTTAACTCCGGAAAGAAAATTATAATGTTATTTCTTGCAATTAAAAGTCATTAATAAGGATTTGTTCATCAAAAAGATCCTGTTGTAAAGGATTATTGCTGCTGTTGACCTGTGTACTGATCTCTGACAGCAAACCTGAAGAGGCCTCTGACTGAACACGCTCTGTTGTTGCATCTTTGTGTTGTGTAAAGAGTGTGTAGAATTGTCCATTATGTTCAGCCACGTAAGCTGAACCACGTAAGCAGCAATCTTCTTTGCACAGTCAGCTCCTGGAGCTCCAGAACAGTTCCCCAGTTCAATAGATGGTTGCAAAATAAATTTTCTACAACAGACTTATGGAAGATATGCAGCATAAGGAATAGTCATTGTCATAAAGAATACATGTTATACCATTAATATTTCAAATATTTATGATTAGGTGCTACCCCAATCATTTATGAAAAGCATTGACACTAATTATCACCCCAGGGAAATGGAAAAAAAGGCAAAGAATCATTTGTTCATTGCTTCTTTCTCTGAGATGACAACAAAAAGTGACAAAATTAAACAATATAGTGAGAGTGCAGGATGTGTGTATAGAGCCCTGCATTTTCTTGATCGTTTAATCTGATATGTTCATGACTACCCCTTATTGTAGTTGTCCTGAAGGCAAACAAAGCCCTAAACAGATTTATCGTGGTAAGTGAAATGTAGCAGTCTGGGGAAATGTCAAATATTAACCAATTAGACAGCAAGCACGTCTATGAGCTGTGCTTTGTAAAGCAAGGGCATTTTATTAACCAGGAGCGAAAGAGGAAAGGTCAAATGACTAAATTTTTTTATTAATTTTTTTTTGCTTTTTTGGGGGGGGGATATAGCTCTCTGTTTACATGTTTTTGGTAAAACTACCTTTAAATGCTCCATTCCCTCATAAGCTGGGTCATTCGCCTATCAGTTACAGATTTAGCTGAATGAATCTGTTTTGAAGCTGTGACAAAAACATCACTGCCCTCCTCAACAGACAAAAGTAAATACTTCCACAACCTAAAGACTTTCCCCTCAGCCACTTTTCTGGCTGAGCTTTGCATGCACATCAACACAACCATACAAAAGGTTGCTTCATATTGTTGCAATGTAATCTTATACGTTTTCGCTTTTCAATTAACAAAATCAGTTTGTTATAAACAGTTAAACATGTTTTCCTCTATACTTGCTATTTTGCATGTTTAACAATAGAATAAGGTGAACTCTAAAATAGAAAAGGCCTGGGTATTAATAGCCAGGATGCATTTTGAGCAATGTGAGAGGAGCAATTAAAACACTCTGAAACATCACAGATGAATTAAAGCCTGACTTTCCCTTTCAGTAACTTTCTTCTTGTTTCTCCTCAGTCCCCTCTCCCAGACCGGATAACTCCTCTTCTTTCCACGAAGGTGTCGGTCAAGGTCGAGGACCAGTAGTACCCATTGTAGCCGGGGACCCAGTTGCCATGGCGAACCACTCCAAGCGTCAGACAGCTTTTGACTGGTGAGAATTCATTCCCTATGTCAAACTATCTGACATATTTTCCTTGTTGTCTCATATAGGTCTGTCATTAATATCCATTAAGATTTACCACATTTTTCAATATTACAGTTTTGTTGCCATGAAACCGGAAACTCTTTAAAAACCGAAAGGAAATACATTCAACATATCTTTCAGCAATGTCATTAATTACAAAATATTTTCTTATTTGTTGGTTGTCGTAAAAAGCTTATTAGTAGAATATATTTTTACTATCAGGCCAGTGAAATGAACAACAATTCAGACATCATTTGCAATCCATCACTATGCTGTTGTGTTAGTTCAGGAGACTCTTTCTTTTCATACTGTAAAGGATTGTTATTTGTCATCATATCTTGTTTGGTTATATTGAGGCATATGAGACAGGTTGCAGAGGAAGTCACCATTTAATCCTCAGCTTATACTTACAAGAGGCCTTTTCTGTAGGTCTGCAGCAGAGGCGATGGTCATGAATCCTCCAGAGCCCACCAAAGAGAAGGAAAAGCAAGGCTTCTTCAGAGCCATTAAAAAGAAAAAGAAGAAGGCACAAATAGTAAGATCTTTTTTCTCTGTCATCCATCTAGAAAACAGTTAAGTAGTTTTACTACTTTCAGCGATTTCATACGCTGCAAGTTAATACAGATGATCAGGAGTTTTCCATGTGGATTTAAAGTGATTATATCTTTTGCCATCATTGATATGGATGTGCTTAAACCCTTTAAAAATGAACAGTTTTAACAGCTGTATACAATTATGCAAGTGACTACTGATACCAACCACTGAAAATTCTAAAGAGTTATCCTGATTTAACTACAGCATGAGTCTTCCAGTCGTAATGCCTGCCATCATTGCTCAATAGTGATAATCCTTGGTAATGGTAATGCCCAAGTCACCAGGTTATTCTGGGAACACAATGAAACACAATCACTTTGATCATTCAGACAGTCAGACAGATTATTGAAAAGCTCCATTTTAGTAAAACGTTAATATAAAAAAACAACAACAATGGTGATAACTAAAATTATCCCAAATGTCTCAGTTCACCGACAAATTCCCTGTTTTGACATATCAATAAATGTTAACCCCTTGATGCCTGGTGTTGCAAATTTGGGACAAACCATTTCTGGTCTTTTTGTAAATTTTATTTTGCTCTATATCATTGATTTATATCAATGTATTCATCTTTATTAATTTACTATTATTCATGTATTTATTTTTATATCATTTGTTTATTATTTATTGTTATCAATTTGTTAAATATCTTATGTAGCAGATTTTATTGCTGTTTTTTGTTTTTTTTTTGTTTTTTCCTGTACCTATTTAGCTTTTGTATTATTGTAAATAAATTCAGGCATTAAGGGCTTAAATGAAATATTTAGCTAATGTACATTTCCATTCACTTCTGAAGACAAGGCTGTTGCCAAAGATAACAATTTAAGAATAAATGATAGAGTGCAGTCAAACCTCAAATCAACTGTATACGGTGGCAGTGTCCTTATTTTTAGTTTAATTTTTATTTCTCCAAGGAAGATAAGCTTGCATGACAAACATTCTTATTCTTATTCTTATTCTTATTCTTATTCTTATTCTTATTCTTATTCTTATTCTTATTCTTATTCTTATTCT
>JBBBVU010000001.1:10725690-10741522 GCA_037177055.1 Atherinosoma microstoma | reverse complement strand
TTCTTATTCTTATTCTTATTCTTATTCTTATTCTTATTCTTATTCTTATTCTTATTCTTATTCTTATTCTTATTCTTCTCATTAGTGGTAATAGTAGTTCTAGTTCTAGTTGAAGTTGTAGTCTTAGTTTTCAGAATTTTTTTGCATTTCACTTCAGTGTATAGTCTTTCGTCTTTTTCCATATTGTAATATTTTTTCATGATTTTTAGAGTGTCTAGTAATGTGTGAAAACACACAAAGTTCCTTGCAAAGAGAAATTATAATACGGAAAAAAGCTTTTGGTTCAAATCCAAGTTTAAATGAGTTGATAAATCTTTGCTTATTTATAATCTGTCTTTTTCTTTTCTTGTGTACTTTATTAACACACAGTAATCATAGCCAGCATGATTAAAATAGGAATAGAAAATAATATTTTTCTGCCCTCTCTGATTTTCCCCTGACCATCCTGAATAGTAATGCAGATTTTCTTTTCTTTTTAATCAATGTTTCTTGTCGAGCTTTATTTCCTAAGATGGTTTTAGATCTGTTTGTGCATTTTTTTTTTCTGTTTGTTATCAGAGATTTGTGTTGAAAGTTGTTGCTATGCGTCTTCTGCTCCACAGACGGATATGGAAGACGGGAGGAACCCCAGCATCAAGAAAAGCCTTTTCCCCCTTTTTAGCTCTAAAAATAGCTTAAAGCACAACTCAGCTGTCAAAGTCCTACCTGTAGTCGCCTCGCCTATGGTACAACACCAGCCTACCGTGCCCTACCCTGCCTCACCAGTAATCTAACCCTCAACACTACAGATGCATGTTAACTGACACTGCACTCACCAAACTTGCTTTGAAATCCTCTCAAACGTTTGACTGACTGAACATTTTTTCAAACTGAAAGGATTTCAAATATGTTTACTGTTTGTGCATGCATTTGTCTTGCTACAATGTATGTCAAATGCAGTCACCTTACACTCACATCGCATTGCAAAGACACTGATTCCATGCTGCAGTGTGTCCTGTTTGTGAGGCATACAATATCACATCGTTGTATCATCTGGGAGGCATGAACTTTTCAGTACAGAAACAGACACATCCAAAACTCATACCATGGAAACTTGTTCTATTTCTTTGAGTGATTGAAGGACTAGTTAACCTTTTGGAAAAATGAGACAGTTTTCTTTCTTAATGAGAGCTGACTCACTCTAGCCTCACAGCTATATATAATAAGTCAATATCTTGAAGTCATGAGTTCAAAATTAACAACATTTGCTTGACAATAGCCCTAAAGCTATTTTCAAGTAATTATCTTGAATGCTGAAAAATTATTCAAATTTGTTATTAAGTAACAAAAGGTTTACATGCAGTCATCATGGAAATAAATTTGTTGGACTTTAATCGGTTTATTTAGAACTTTCTTTTTCATGGGCAGAATGATTGTGCAACTTATTTGACTTTTTTTTCTTTTAAAAGAAGATATAAAAGTTCACAATCAATACAGAAAAAAATGACACATAAGTGATTAAATGTATATATTTCTTTTTTGTTTTCTTTTTTTTATAAAAAGCTCTAGGTTGGTGTTAGTAGTCACAGAGAAGATGTTTTACAGATTTGTTTCCAGAAATTGGGGTTGGGAGAGAGAGCCAGGTCATTTTCCTATATGGATGTTGGAAGTGTTTTTGTAGTATTATAGCTGGAGATAAGTATGTATAACTTAGAGATTAATTTTGTGTGATTACTGACTTTGGTGACTTGTTCAATAAGCTGAGATGCTTTTAATTATATTAATTCAGTTTGTTTTATAGTTACTTGGAATGTTGGATATTATGTTTGTGAGATGTTTAATTTTCTATGGCACTTTCCTATTGTTGTTTTTTTCCCTATATGAAGAGTATAATATGATTTTTCCTCTTATTGCTGCGATAAGTTGTGTTTGGTTCGTTGCCTGTTTCCAGAAAGAATGCCCACTCTCGCCTTATCAATATATTAAATTCTTGGTCTTCTAGTAGTGAGGTAGAGAATCGCCATTTTGTCAGGCTCTTAGTGTGTGTTTGAATATATATAGACAGAGAGCAGGAGCATGGTCACTGATCACAATGGGATGGATTTTTTTTTTGTCTCTGATTAATTATTGATCTTAAATAAGTCAATTCTTGATTAACAAAGGTGAGCTGTGGAGATAAATTAATATTCCCTTAAGGAGGGGTTTCTCATTCTTCAACTGTCACTAAAGTCATAGTCCTTCATTCATTGTTTTATAACGGTAGTGGGATACCAATTTCTTAGGTTGGGTTAAGAACTGTATTAGAATCTCCTGCTATAATGATGTTATTTGAGTTTGATTGTAATGAAAAAAAGTTATGAAAGAAAGATGGATCATCATTAGCAGTGAAAAAAACCTATTCAAGACAATGCCATAGCAGGGTGAGTTTGAGTGTGAGGTAGTGGATATAAGAAGGGGGGATAAATGTTGATTTGGTGTGTTGTGCATGTTTGGGGTTCTTTGTTTTACATTAATATATATTTTGTCATGAATAGTATCATAAATGGCATATGTGAATGTTCTTAGGCTGAAGACAGACAAACATAAACTTAGAGACAGACAACAAAAAAAGTGGCATGATATACAGAGACAGCAATGACACACAAAAATACAGAACATGAAAAAGACACACAAAGATGTACACATTTTCATATTTGTAGAGAAAAAAAGGAAAAATGATGTAGAGAAAAACACAATAAGGGGGTAGAAAGTCTATAGGTTGTATGTGTGTGTGTGGGTGTGTGGGTGTGTGGGTGTGAGTCAGAGAGAAAGAGAGTGAAAGGGGGAGATGGATAAATAGAGAGGGAGCAATATCATTTTGCAATGTATGACAAACAAAGACAAAGAAAAGCTAACCAAAACATAAATGAGAAAAATAAGAAAGAAAAATAAATTATAGGAGAGAAAGAAAAAAAATACATACATGCACACATCATTTCTTATTTTGTATGCATGGGCCAAAGTAAGTTACACCTTGACAGTGTATTTTTGGGGCTGATTGCCCCATCTTAACCCCTTTAACTATACAAAATATCTGGATTTTGTGGTCAAACAACTGGGTCTTTGCTTCACGTGACCATTAAACATTCCTCTAAGAAGTTGATCTTGATCCATGTAGTCAGCTAAAATCTTTAGCTGAGTTTAAAAGTGTTGGCTTCTTTTTTCCTATCTTTTCACGGTGATGTGAAACTTACTTGACAACAGATAGTGAAAGTGAGTGGTGTTTCAGCAAGTTCCAGTTCTGACTCATGTGTTGTGACAATTTGGGTCTTATTCCAAACTTTGAAAAAGTGGCTACAGTAATACCTCCACTTGCTTAGATAATCGCCTGTACGACATATTGGCAATTAATAAGATGATGATGGTGCCAACTGTTATTCAGATTGGGCTCCATGAGGCATATTGCAGCTTGTACCTGTTGTGTGTTAGAAAGTCCATGTGAGAGCTCTCAAACAAACCCTTTTCTTGCTGGCAGAGAGAAGCTGGCACGAGTAGGAAGTAGAAACCACAGCAAGTTAAATGACCTCTTTGATTTACAAGTGTGTTTACATAATTGACTATGAATGTAAAAAAAGTTTTAGCCTGCGTAGTTTTTTCAAGATTTATGTTTTGCAATTTTTGTGCCCCAAAAGCAAAATGACTATAACTGAAAGCCTAATTTTACCCCAACATTTATGCCCATGATTGGGATCATACTTCTATTTTGTTTTCTAGTTTTAGTCTCACTTAAGTTCAAATTTGCTGCGTTTCTGCGTAATGTAATGTACAATAAACTCTTGGGAAAACTGCCACATTTTTTCACATTACTCATTACTAATCAGCATCACCACTTCTTTGTGTTTTGTCTGCTGCTACAGAGGTGCATGTAGAACATCTGGGTTTGAGATGTTATGAAGATGACAAGATACTGTTACAATATTTACAGGCAGTGAATATTTTGGATATTTAATGACATACCAGTTTTGTTTATTTTTTCCTGAATTGTCAGGTCACTGGAAATGGACAAGAGCACTTGTCCCTTCAGAGGAGCTCCAAGTCGTCCTCTCACCACAGCAGCCGCCGGAAAAACCGCGAGCGATCCCGAGACAGAGACCGAGAACGGGAACAGAGTCGGGACAGAGACCGAGACAGGGAGAGAGAGAGAGAGCGGGAGAGAGAAAGAGAGAGAGAGAGGGAGAGAGGAAGGGAGAGGGAGAGAGTAAGTGAGTGGCCACCAGAGAAGCAAGTGGACTCTCATTCCCAGGTATGTTCTAAAAGTTGTAGCCCTGAGAGCAGACTATAATCTTTTTTTTTTCTTTTTAAAAAAGTTGTGATGCTGCGCAAAATCTGTAGTATATCTGTATAAAAGAAATAAAATAATCTAAAGTACATATTAAACTGAAAACACTAAAAATACATTAAGTGTTGAAGCTGGAGAATGCTGCTTTTTAAAATATATGTATGCTAATTTTATGCAATTCAGTCCCAGCAACTAACAAAGAAATCTGGAGAAGGATTCAACATGTCATCACCTCACGTCTGCCATGTAATTAATTAACTGAGAAGGCAAACACACAATTTAAAAGTTTTTTGTTTTTTTTTATCATATCATGATTTTATTATCTACAGCTTTTAATATTTTTGTAAGTTGGAGAGAATTTGCAGTGCTGTTTGAATGGATCAACCATGCAAACAGCGTCGGCAATGCTCTCAGCTTGAAATGCTGCATGAGCTCAGATATGCTTCTGCAAACCATACAGAGAAGCAAAGCCTGCCTTGTTGTCTAATGGTTCAGGTATCTACTTTAACAATCTGTGGCTCCACTAATGCTGGATGATGTATACAGGTTTCAGAGCAACACGTGTAATCATCAAGTTGACTTCATGACACATTCTCCACATATGATATTGGCATGGCTAGGTAGTAAATGAGTCTGAACTGGCTTGTCTGCTGTCCAGATCTATCACTGTGTACCACTGAAAACATTTAAAGCTTTATGAATCAGAAATACAAAAAAATTTGTCTTGTTGAGTCATATATAAACAACCGAGCAGCTGAAATCCCAGAGCAAACTGGAATGGAAAAACCTTTATCTTAAAAAAAAATCAAGCAATTAATCTCTTCGGTTCCTAAAAGCATGCAAAGTGTTCTTGAAATAAGAGTTAATAACACATCAATGTATAATAACATTTAAATATATGGTTGATATGGTTTACAAGTTAAGGCTATTGTTTTTATTTGCATTCACACAACATCCCAGGATTGTCAAAACGATTCATGTTTTATCTCATTTTGTCATGGACGTATAAATCAAATCTGAATTGAGTCATATTGTTGCATAAGAGTTAATTGTAGATTGAGACATATAAAGTGGCTGAAGAAAAAAGGGATATGGGATTTTAAGGCTGCTTCATGCCCGTCACAGCTACTCATAGTCTTAGCTGGAGATCAAAAGAGAATTGTTCCTTTAGCAATCACATTCATGCACAAAAATGCTAAACAGTTTGCCTTAAATATTCTTTATGGTATTTCATAAAATACTATGTCTTTTGATTTGGACTGACATACTGTGATATTTCCATGGAATTTTGTTATAAGAAGCAAACAAAATATCCTCAACACTGTTATCCCTGTCCCTCCTACCAGAGCCAACCACTCAAGTCACTCCGTAGGCTCCTTCATCTCTCCCCTTCTTCTTCAAATCAAGGACAACCCCCTCCCCCTCCTCCAGACCTGCGCTTCCAAGGCCCCCTCCCCAACCCACCTCAGCCCACCTCCAAACCAGGCTACCCTGAGGGTCGAGGGCACACAGAGAGCAGGGGGCACTCTGGAGTGAGCAGCTCCAGCCAAGCTAAAAACCGCAAGGCCAGCTACCCCCTCCCGGGACAAATCGAGTCCAGCTGGCACGTTTCTGCATTACAGCGAGCGGAGGGTGCCCAGTTCACCGCTGAACAACTGGGCATCAAACCGGGCCAGAACGGACCCACCTTTACCCGAGCGTCTCGCAACAGGATGCCGAACCTCAACGACCTGAAGGAGACAGCCTTGTAACTCCTGCGAACCGAACCACCTCCAATATGGCTCCGTCCTGGAAGCAATTGCCGAACATAGATGTCGTGATACAGTAGTGAAACTTCATGGGAGAGCCCACTTCACTGAATCAAGTCCTCATTCAGAAATGTAGTTATCTGTTGATTCTCATGTCTGAAATTTACAAAAATGAGACAATGGCAGGTCAAATATCAGTAACAGGGCCATGTAGGATAATCAAGACAGAAAAGGACTCGCACCTTCTCGGGTTACCAGTACTGCATCAGCTGTCCTTTATCATCTCTCAGCTTACATCATAATAAGCTGATCTTTATTGTCAGAAGACACTGCCTATGTGGCCTGTTTGCTGCCATCTTCTGCTCACAGGACACTACTGCAACACTTCGGATGCCGCTGTCATGCCAACGGCCAATAAACTCACATTTTTCAAGCTCTGATATTTGATAATGACAAAAAAAAGAGAAAGATTTATATCAACATTATTTATTAAATAATTATTTGTTTTAACTTCAAGGATATAAGCTATAAATGACACAGTATGTAGGCTATATGGGAATATTATAAGGTAATTTAGGATTAAATGTGTAATTGCAAGAGCTTTAGTTTCAACACAGAGAAATGCATAGATATTTATGTGTTGATAATACAATATGTCACAAAGAATATCTAATAATGGTGAATGTCTTTTTTTTTTTGTTCAAGTTGATGTTATTAGCAGTTATATGTTAGATTATTTTTTACCCTTTTTTTTCCCTGTTTGCTTCATCAAAATGTAAAAAGAAATACAGATGAATACCTAAAATTTCTGACATTACATCTAGTACAAATCTGCCCATCACCTTCATGACATGATTTTTGAAGTTTTGTGACAAGTTGGGCTATTTCGTCAACAGGGCTCGGTAGCAGATCAGCCAGAGTGAAACTGTTAGGTTCTGTGCTTTTACATACAGTAACTGTTAGCACACTTTGTGTCCCACTTCCGGTGTTACCATTATAAAACAAGCCCCATTATCAGTTGCTCAGTTCTTTTATCAGTGACAGCTGCTTCCCAGCTCCATGCTGCCATGTTGGGTTTGTCTACAGCCTTAACAGCAAGTAACGGGCGTCTCTGCCCATGTGAGAGATTAGCCAGTTAAAGTGAGTTTTAACAAACATGAGATAGAACTTTTAAAGTGTTTTGAGATCTTTAAAAAAAAAAAAAAAAAGGCATACCTCACCTACAGCCTTTAAGAGCTTAAAGGATAAGTCTGGTTATATTTAGCATTGTAAGAATTTCATAATTTGACCCTTTTTCTAAAATAAGCATGAGTATTCATTTATTTATCTTTTTTTTTTTTAGAATCTAGATTGTAATTCTTCAAATCCTCATCACTGAAGGCTAAATTGTTCATGAAAAACTTTATCAGATCCTTAAGTTAAAGTGAAAGTATGTCAAGTTCAGGTCAATGTTTTGGCAGAATCGAAACATAACATTCATGACTGTATTTTCCTAAGTTTAAAATCACAGAATTTGTTGAGATTACCTGACCCATGTTGCAAAGCCTGAAACATTACTGTTAACAGTAGATATCTAAAACCAGGGGCCTAAATCACTTACTGCTTCTTTGTATTTTGTTTAACTTCTTTAGTTTTACAAATGATCAAATAATCTGAAATATTACCAGGCCTATCCTTTAATATGTGTTTACATTGTTCTGTGTGCATTTTTAAAGCTCTGGTCATATGGTCTTTGTAAAACGCCTTTTGTAAATCAGAAATGTTCTTTCTCTTTTTCTTTTCCTGCATTATTTTCAACATCAGCAATCATGATCAGGGATGATTTTTTATTCAACTTAAGTGTTTATGAAGGCATTTACTCCTTATCCTCTGACATGTGGATGATATAAAAAACGAACTTGTGTGGGACAAAAATCTATTTGTGGCCTAAGCAAAGAAGACACAAGTGTTTTTTTTTGTTTGTTTTTTAATTCAATTTTAACTTAATCCTTCATTCCTTTCTCCTTAATGGTTTAAAACATAAAACATTTTCTATCACTGATAAAAGGAACAAAGAAAGGAATAATTGAAAACATTTGTGGACTAGAAGTAGAAATTGGCTTGGTTTTGAAGCAGATCCAACTGACTACATGGTTGACTGAAAGCAATAACACAGAGAAAGAGAGTGATGTCGCCTTATTAAAACCTGAAGGTAACAATAAAAAATACAGTAGGAAGGATTTTCTACAGATTATTTAGATTAAATCAAGTGTCCACATAATATCAAGACATTTTTCATTATATTTCTTCTTTTCAGTAGTTCCCTGAACACGTGAAAACTGTCCCGTGTTGTGCATTATAGAAAAACCTGATTGCTAATGATTGTACAATGACTTCTGATGTGGGTTTCTTTATATCATCAGTGGACAGAGTGATGATAAAGCTTGCCTTGCCAGTGACCCGAAGCCTTACATTAGCTCACTGACTCAACACTTAAGATGGAAATAGAGGCTTCAACCCCCCAACCCCCTACCCTTCCAACAGGCCACATACTAAGAGATGAGAAGATGAAATTTTGTTCACAAATACGAATGTGTTTCCTAAAACATCTGTTGTTTTTTCATTGAGCTGTTTCCCACTTCTGACAGGGTGTAAATAGAAATAAGAGTGTATCTATACTGACCATTCTAATTTAAATATGATAGGGTCTCATAATAAATGCCAACTGTAAATTTTTTAACGGCTCAGTTGTTTGTTTTGTGCACAAACAGATGCAATAAAACAAAAAAGACCCATGCATTTTGAATGATTTAATCAGGGAACTTGTTCAAAGATGCAGTATAGAATACAGCTTTATAGTCTGTAAAACTCTACAATGGATTCCCAAAGCATCATGGGAAATTGAACAGAATGTTACAGAAAAAAGGATCTGGACATTACCACAACAAACCACAACACAGAATATTTCATTTCATGAACTTCATACAGCACTGAAGCTTGATACTTTTCAAAAAGTGCCTCTGGTAAAAAGAAAACAGTTATTGATACTTAAATATGAGTAAATTATAATTAGGTCTTACTAAACACGATCAGGGTCACATTTACATATTCAAGTTTGAAAAAACGACAGTAAAGCTATGATGATTCAAGACTTTAGGGATTATTTTCATTGCCCATAGGTTATTGATAGAAAATAAGCTGCAGTGCTCCTGCTATTTGTAATAAAGGTTGTCTACTGCAAAAATTAGGCTCATTAACAGGTTTTTAACTGATTTTGAGAAAGATAGAATAAAAGTTAACCAATGATATCTGTCATTAGGATAAATTCATTAGTGTTTTGGAGTTTTAATTGGACTTTTTCCCTGTACCAAAAATGTGGAATATTACTCACTTTTAAGGGTAAACAAGGTATATGGAGAATTACTGAGAAGTATACATTTTGTGTAATAATAACATAGAGGAAGCAGAAATAATTTTACACCAATATACAGTACATCACAGAACAACAACACAAATGTTTTGGAGGAACTTGTTTCAGACCTGTGGCTACATCCTCCATAGCAACGCTGCCTCTCCTCAACTGCTAATTATTGGTTTGAATATGCCCTTTCACTGCAAATGGAGTGATCAATTGAGAACTCTTCAAATGAAAGCCTCAGCAGGGGAACTGGTTAGCCCAGACAATGCGGATGAATGAAAGCTTGTACATATCAAACAAACCTATTTTAATGAAATCATGTCAGTTACAGAACAGTTTTCATGCTGAGTATTTTAGGTTTTGCTTGCTATTCGGGAGCCAGATCTGTGGATATATGATCACACACCACACACTTTTGAGATGAGATCTTGAGGATGGCAGGAGGAAAGGTTCACATGCATTTGCTCATGCAGATCAGCAACTCCATGCGCAGAGCGATACGTGTGTGCCATCCCAGAGGGAGGATGCGGATGTAGCGTGCCACGATGGGTGGTCGCAGGAGGTTCTGGACAGATGAGGAGCGGTCAGAGTTTCCATAAAACACCTGTAGGAGCACAAAATAGTGAGGTTAGGGTTAGGGATGTCCGAGTACCAGTATCGTTTGGTACCAGTTCCTAATCTTAATAGCACCCCGGTATGTTAAGATTCTGGAAAAAACGATGCTGTTATCGGTACTTTTTGAATGTCTACCTAACTGTTGTGTAATCATTCATGACACCGTTGAGTAATCACAACGCTACTGCCATTGATAGGTGATGACAACGTGCCTAGTCGACTCTGGTAAATCATGTCCATGGTAAGGTCTAAGCAATCCAAAGTCTGGGCCCACTATCAAAGTTGACAAAGATTCGTCACGATGCAGCATTTGTCTGAGACAAGTTTCGTCCAAGGGAGGTAACACCAGCAACATCATGAAGCACTTGTAGCGCACTCATAATATAAAACTGAAGGAATGCGGCCTCTTTGACTGCTTAGATGCGGCAAAAGTTAGTCAGCCGCCAAACGCCAGCAAGTGCAGTGATGTGCCAGAGGCACCCAGTTTCTTGTCTGCTTCAACATTGTCAAGTCACGGTAAGAGCATTATTTGTCAAGTTCGTAGTCATTAACTCAGTAGGAGACAGCATTAATTTTAGCACCGCTGATACATGTAACAGTAATCCTGTAGGCAGTATGAACCAAGCAGCAGCCACCACCAGGTCAAGGATGCAGGCGGCTGACAACCCCATTCACCATCAAAGACGATTTAGCCTTTATTGTTTACTCTAAATTACGTTGTAGTATCAATAACAGTATTGATGAATATCAGTATCGATAAGGAGTATCGGCATCTGTATCGGTATTGATAAAATCATAACAATATAAATCCCTTGTCAGGTTAGGGCCGGGTGATATGAATCAAATTTTATATCTCGATATATTTCATCTGCATCACAATATACAATAAATATCTCAATATCATGTTTCTTGTTAATTAACCAAAGAGACAGTTCTAATTTACAGCCTTCAGTGTTAAATGCACTTTTATTAAGGATCAGCAGCACGTTCATTATGACTTAAATTGAAGTAGCTTTATGTTAAATTAAATGTTCCTAAAATAAAATGAATGAAAAATACTTTTCAATGACCATGACAAAAATACAGTTGCACAAAATGCAAAAAGAAAAGATATTTTCAACTCAAAACAAGCAATCTCAATATAAACAATATTCCCTCATTCTATGTGAAAAAGTCTCAATATATTTAAAAATCTTGATTGCCCAGTCTTAGGTCAGGGTGTAGTAAAGGATGACGATAACTTTGTTTTGTGGTTCTGTAACTTTATATGTTTGTTTTTTTCACTAAATCACTATCATCCAAACAACAAAATCAAAAAAATGTGCAGTCAGTTTAAATCAGCCTAAATGACATCTTTGACACTATTGTTTACTGTGTGTTGCTGTTTTGTCTGAAATCAACTGACCCTGTTGTTCCCAGTTTGGTCTTTGTAATAGATCCAGTTGAGTTTTTCATCTGTACGATACTGAACACTGTACTTTGTGATCCACTCTTCAGCATCGCAGCGGCCTTGAGTTAGGATCCCGGACACTACCATCACCTCCGCCAGGTCAATCTGCATCCACTGAGTGCTATCCTGGAACTTGGACAGCCAGGCACACCTGCAGAGGAAGCACAAACACAATCACGAGTCACACACAGTATGCATCAATACAACAGCTAAATAAATTCTATCTTGTTTTTTTCTGGGGTTTTTTCTATTTTCTTTTTTTATTCATTTGTGAATTTGTGTTATTTTTAAGTACTGTTTTTCTAAAATCATTTCAGAAAAAAGTTTATTATTATTATCTTAGTAATTGCCCAAGGACAAAACACAGAGAAATGTCCAATAAACATAACACTGAGGACAAGGTTCAAATCCCCAGTGTTAACATTTTCTAAGACATGGGAGGAAAATTAGCAAAACTACAGCAGTTCAGTGTCACTTCCCTGACTTAACTAGCTCAGTCTCAACAGAAACTGTGAAATATAAAATCTGTCCACACATACAATTCAGATGACATGGTTTTTGTTTTTGACCAGATTTCCTTTTTTCTGACATATAACACTCAGCAATATGTGATAAAAGCAATGATTTACCATTTTATAGAGAAATAAACTGTCATGACAACCTTAGCATTCAAGAAATGCAATGCACAATCACTTGTAAGTCTGTAAATACTTTTGTTGCATCATGTGGGGAAAAAAAACAAAAACATTTAAATTGTCCTTCACCTACCCAAAACCTTGGCTGTTGAGTCTGGCCTTGCTTGGAAGCCATGAGGAGAACCAGCCAGTGTATTGATCCTGGTTGGAGCAGGTGATCTGGTCTGGGTTCACAGATCCAGCTTCAAAGCCAAGAGGCTTGTGGTACGGACACTCTGCAAGTACAACAAAGAGCTTAATTTGAATATGTTTTTGTATGTTAATATAATTGTTTTTTTCATAAAGAGGCTGCTTTGGATTAGAAAGCCTCTACCCTGAGAGAGGAGAGCCCAAACATGTACAGCTAAGCAGTATACCACTGAGATGTGACCAGTGAATGATCATCACTAAGCCTCTCTGGATTCTTAACTCTCTATCCTTTCTGCTCTGTCCTCTCGCCTGCTGACTCCCATCCTCAGGGCCTCTGGCTCCCAGGATCCCCACCGTTAGCAGTCCCTGTGTGACCCATATCCCATCCTAAAAGCCTGGAGTTTAATTCTCCACAGTGAGAGATCAGTGATTTCCATTAGGGCGGCAGGCAGACAGATGGCCATCTTCTGCTCTCCATGGCTCCATGTTTTGCTATCACGTTTTGAGCTATCCCTTTTTTTTTTTTTTTGGTGGCCTACTAAATATACTATGGATATATGAATGAGAGGGGAAGTCAGAGATATGTCAAATAAAAACAATTATCAACAAGACTGAAACAAGACTGTAGTGGATGTAGCCAGCTCTTTTGTTTACTACTGTCTTAAGTCTGTCTAGTAAAGGGTCGCATCCTGTCTAATCCCAGTATTACAACACTTACTGCTGAAGAGTCTGTGTGAGTCAGTGAGATAAGTGTTTACATAACAGCCCTGCAAATGCATCTGGAGTCTTCTCTTATGTATTTCCTCACCAAGATAAGCAATGTTAGATGGCTGAATTAATAGAAAACCAAAAGGTGAGACACAATGGACTGCAGCAACAAGTCTAATGGAGCACAGGAAGCATTTTTCTCACTCATCATTCAACATCGCAGGTCCAATAGTGGTAATCACTGGTTTCTGAAATTATGTGATCGACAGAGTCTATTAGGAGCCCCATAATCTTTGCATCATGTACTGAGATAATGATGATTTACAGAACTTCTTCCTCCTCTCCATCACTGGTTGCCATGCAATTTGCGACTCAGTTGACACACTTATTCACTTTTACATCCAATCTTCTTTTCCTCCTCAAATCTGACATTATTCAGATCTGATTCAAGGATCTCAAGTCTTTTAAGGGTTCAGTTTGTTAGTTTGCATGCTTGTTTAATTGCAAGTTTTAAGAAACAGTGTTTTCATGGGTTTTTGCCATGAAGTTAAACCTGAAGCTAAGCTGTCATGGCTATCCAAACAAGTAAAAGTTCCATTTTCTGATTAATGCTATATGATATGAGGAAAAGCTAATTATTACTGGATATTGATGATGATGATGATGCAGTTATGTTTACATGATAATATTTCTAAGTCTCTGTTTCAAAAGTCAAGAATAAAGACTTAATTTTCAACCAAGAGTTGTGGTTTTAATCCAGATCTATGTGAAGGTCCAGAGTTAACATTGTAAAACAGTATCTCTGTCCTCTGTCCTCAAACAGGATTTGTGTACATTTAAAAAATCCTTGCCACATCTTACAGATGCTACATAACACTCTGGTTTAAATAAAGATCCAGATGTAGAGCACATGTCCTGCTAATGAAACAGTAAAAGTAGAAGAGGATTCTGCAACCTTGGCTGAGTCAGATTCTATCTTTTAATGGCTCTATCTGATGTCCGCTGGAGCATGTCCACCCTGTGGAGTCAAATCTGGGGTCTAAGGCATTCATGCATGCACTTGATCATATAGGGATCGTTATCAAGTATACACATTAATACACCCCACCAATCTGCACTGCAGATCTTAGATGAATTTATGGATTTTTAGGAATTAAAGGTTTCAATCATTTTCAAGCAAAATACCTCTACAACTGGATGTTTCAGACTCTCAAATGTGAAGATTTTCAGTGCTATTTCATGTTTGAAAATTCTACATTTGGTTTCTTATATCAAGCAGATAAACAATATTCATTAGGTGCAGACTTTCTGGGCTTAATAGGCTCCAGCCGGTCACGGGGTAGGCATACATTGTTTTATTCTGGTCTTTGTCCACTTTCAGTAAGCTTGCAGATTTGTATATTGTCTGAATCTTTAGATTTACCACTCTGGACTTATTGTAAATAAAGTGTGAGCACAGGGTGTTTATGAAGTATATACTATTATGTTACATTTCTTGCACTTGAGGAAACCAAAATTTCTATGGATGACATTATGCCAGTTACAGATGTAATTTCAACAAATGAATAATAGAGAGAAGGCTGTATGTAATGAGGCTCTAACCTGGCATGCAATCCACTCCTTTCACCATGGAGCCAGACCCAATGGAAGAAAATGCTGTTGGGGATTCACCTTTATCACAATCACATTTGCAAGAACTGCTGGTCCAGGTTTCAGACACATCGGCCTCATATGGACAAAAAAACACAACATTTATTAAATGCAATCCAAAACATTATCATCAGATATGCATCAATGTAGTTTTAAAATTATAATTGGTAAAGAAAATGTAAAAATCATATTCTTATTCTGTCCAGTTTTTATTTTAAAGGAACGTTCCTCTCTTTGGAAAATCCTTTGCAGTGACATTTCATGTCTTTGGTGTACATGGGAAAAATCTTTCTAATCTAATCTGTGGTATTTTGTTGTGTTCCTGGCATCTCTAAATACCTCTTGTGCATGAATGCTGGTGAACACTGTCCAACCAGATGGACAGGAAGAAAAATATCCATCCGATGAGGCACAGAAAGAAGGAGAAAAAAAGAGGCTGTTAAGAAACAAAAGTCAGCCATCCTGGCAATACAATCTGCGCATCAATCTGTCTGTTTAACCACATTAAGAAAAAGAAAACAAACAGAATTCAGACACAAAGAATTTATGTTATTGGCAGAAATCTCTATGAGAATCTAGTTCATCCTTTGAGATGTGAGTTTTCGAAGGTTTCCTCAGATTAAACATATATAAAGATCTCTGACTTTTCCCTTCTAAATCTCCAATTTGCATACACAACTCAACAGTTGAGTAAAAACCACTGATGTAAGGACTGAAATCATACCGTCAGCTCCAAGAAGAAGCAGAGCCAGCAGGAAATGTTGCATGCTTAGAGCCATCTTCCAACCTGCTCCAAACCAGACGGACCGACTGAGTGAGCAACCCAGCCAGCAATGATAGAGAGGCTGGATTACAATAATCCACAGGACACTAATGGCTTTACCTAATGCCATCCTTATCTGACAAAGCCCCTCCTACAGCTGCTCACCCATTACCATCATCACCATAAATGACATCAAAATCACTGGAAATCACAGCATGGTCACCGGGGTCATGCCAGAAATTCTACAGGAAAAAATAAAAACCAGCAGGCTCAAGAGACAGATCTGAGCTGACGGTGTGTGCATGTGTGTGTGTGTGCGTGTGTGTGTGTGTGTGTGTGTGTGTGTGTGTGTGTGTGTGTGTGTGTGTGTGTGTGTGTGT
>JBBBVU010000001.1:10695277-10705698 GCA_037177055.1 Atherinosoma microstoma | reverse complement strand
TATATATATTTGTATTTTTTAATTAGAATCCATTGTCATTTGATAATAATAATAATAATAATAATAATGATAATGATAATGATAATGATAATGATAATACTGTACTATAAAACACTATAAAAATGTAAAAAACAAAAACAAATAAAACATTATTTATTTAATTATTTGTTTATTGATTTAGCACTTCTTCCCCCACACTGATGCTGTTTTAGTTTATGTCTCTTTAAGGCCTCCTGAGAGGCCCTGTCCACTCTGATTGGTCAGCTGATCAGTGTGAAATGACTGATTGTGAGAAAGTACCATACTAACTGGTACTTTTTAGTACTACTTCAGTCAAGGCTCCAAGCAACCAATACGAAATAGTGAAGTATAGACACTACCCATTACTGAGTGGATAGAGAATTGTCACATTGAATCGTTTGACATTCACACAGCATATTTGTTATATCATAGTAATTGCTAAAGACCCTGCCTTTGTTTATCTTTAGTGAAGCACCTGCCCCTGTGCAGCATCTTTCATTTAATTTCAACATTTATTTCAAACATGTTCTTTCATTTACAATACTTACAACATTTACATCTTCACATCTCATGTCTGAAAAGGAGTCGGCAGAAGTATAAACTTATATAGCCCTACCCCATTTCTATGATATACAATATACACTCCAACTCTATCACACATCTTTGAGCAAACATAGAAAAGGAATGCCTGGTTCTCTTACCGTAACATGCCATGTAATGCAACATAAGTTAAGGAAGAAAAGGACAAAAAATTAAGCATTTTCAGTAATTTATAGAGGCTGGCTTCATCTGGCTTTATCAATTTCTTTTATAGTGATCTGAATGTCTGTGCAGAATTAGAAACCTATGAAGAAATGAATTTATCATCAGATGAGCTGATGGTTTCTAGTTTAAGTCACATATTCTTCCAATCAGTGTTTCTATCAAGCAGCTTCATGTCATCTTTCTGTTTAAAAGATAACTGTGTCACATCTTCTGCTTTAGAGTTGACTCCATGTTCAGTTAACAATGGAGGCTGTTCCCAGCTGTGCTTTCAATCCCACAATTACAACCAGAGCTCCAATCAGATGCAGATTAGAACTCAGTGCCACTGCAAACCTGGATTTGTTCTGCTGGATGATGGGCAAACTTGTCAAGGTGAGTGTGTCAGTATGATTTGGGTTTTTTTTGGGGGGGGGGTTCCCCCTCCAAAAGCTTTAGCAGTGGCTGTTCAGTAACATTCTTCTTGAATCCTCTGTGGATGCCCTCAGGCTTTTTTTAAAAATAGCAACTGAGGCATGTTACAGCACAACACAGAATCTCCTCCACATTATGAGTCTGATGTTTTGTTGCTCAGAGACAAGCATTAGTGAGCTGAAATGTATTAAAAACTTTGTTGCAATTTATGACTGGAATTTATTCCATATGTTGTCGCACATGCCTGCACACTGACAACGTATTAATTCAACCAACTGTGGATGGTGTTAATATGATGAAGGAACAATATAACTTTCATTGTCTTGTCCAGACAATGCAGTTTAGCTGGTTTATAAACATTTCTTTTGGCTCTTTACAGAAGAGATTTGGACATTTTTTAAGCTCCTCATATTTAAAAGAAGACTTTCTTTCCCTTTGGTCTGCCAGAGATATGTGCCAGAAAAATAAAAAGATCTTAACCAATGACAGGTACACACAGAGACATTAGGTTGGAAAAATGGCAGTTTAACACAGAGCAGAGCTGTTATATAAGCTTTCTGAGTCCTCTCTGCACATCCCTGTTTCCTGTCTGAACAACAGGATGCGAGAAAACATCTGCATTATGGTTTGCTCATTACAAGCCAGAAGAGCAAGCCCACCTGGAAACACATCAATGAGGTTTCAGATTTCGGCTTGATTCAGAGCGACTGAGAGAGATGACTGCCTGTCATCTTCTGCTCCTGTCTTTCATCCTCGTCCGGCTTGTGTCTTTGTCTGTGATATATGTGTGTGGGATTTTTTTTTACAAAATATGTCCAGCCTGTCCAAGTTTTCATTGTTGTGTGTGTCTGAATGTAGATTTAGATGAGTGTGAGGAAGGACAGCACCGCTGTCAGCAGAGCTGCATCAACACATTTGGATCTTTTAAATGCGGCTGTGATGTCGGCTACCGACCAGCCCCTGACCAGACCTTCTGCACGGGTGTGTGAATGGCCATGTATACTTACACATCCATGTTTGTTCGTGTCATTCACTCAGTAAACAAGTTTGGGTTGTTTTTATTCTCACCATCTTTCCAGATGTTGATGAGTGTCTGCTGCCTGCAGCTATCACAGGTTGTATGTTTGGCTGTGTTAACACTCTGGGAAGCTTCCACTGCCAGTGTCCAAATGGGTACAGCCAACACACTCCAGATGGCCACTGCCAAGGTGGGGGGAAATCTGCTAAATATTACATTGAAAAGTTGCATTCTGTCTGTCAGGATGGATTGTCAGCTCATTTTTTTAATTATCTTTCTCAAAATTTCTGAAATATCCAGTATATTGGTTTATGTTTAAACTAAATGGACCAAATTCCCATCACACCCTGAGGTAATTTGTGCTTGAATGTTATTTCCATCCAAAATGTATCCTTGAAACTATTTGCTGTTTATATCAGTATTTATCTCAGGGTGTGCATAGGATTCAGACAGCTGCTGGTACATTTACAGACTCTTAGTCTAGTTTTATTGTATCTCTGAAACACAACTTGAATTTTAAACTTGATATTGGTCAGAGTATGCGTGATGTAAGTCAAATTTATGTTCTGAAAACAATCCATGCAAACAAAAACAGCAAAGCTAGCTGTGTACTTTACACACGGCATGATTCAGAGCAGGGCTAGTCAATTCGGTCCGACGAGGGCCGCAGTCCTACAGGTTTTCAATGTCTCCCTGCTCCAACACACCTGAATCAAATTAATGAGTCATTTTGCAGAACTTCATATGCAGCTGGATCCATTATTTGAGTCAGGTGACCAGGAACACATTGAAAACTTGCAGGACTGGGGCCCTCATAGGACTGAATTGCGCAGCTCTGTTTTAGAGGTATTCAACTAGGTTTTATTAGACTAAATGACTTTAATACAGATTTTGATTGTCGCTGCTAAAATTAGGATTAAAAAAACCAAAACATTTAGATATGTTTTTGTGGAACAGCTTTCAGAAATTAATTCTGTAACTAGAAAGCATATTTCTAATTCTTTGGGTTTGTTTTGCTGTGTTTAAAGGCTGTGATTTTTGCCAAAGGCAATTTTAGTGTCAACGCAGGGTCTGCAAACATTTAAACTTTTTGTGGAAACTTATGAAAATGTGTCATTTCTAACTTTATGTCTTATAGAAATCAGGAAACTTCTTTTTTTTTTTGCTCAAAAGCTAGTAGCAGATTTCAAACAAACGGACGCATTTAACTACATGCCAGTAAAACATAATATACAGTTAGTTAAGAGTCACATTTACCTAAACCTATTCGTTTAATCCAGATATAGATGAGTGTGCTGCTAATGAGGGGCTTGGGCCTTGTATGCAGCAGTGCCACAACTCACCAGGGTCCTACCGATGTTCCTGTACATACGGGCACATCTTAGCTGGAGATGGACAGAGCTGCTTTTCAGAGTGTCCACCTGGATACAGGAAACAAAAAAACATACCCCGTGACAATTCAACTAATCAAACAATGAAGGACTCGTGTGTAGGTAAAAAGAAAAAAAATCATATAAATTTCATGTGAGTGTAAATATATGTACTTGTGTCAAATGAAAGCTTACTTTTTGTCATCATAGATATAAATGAGTGCCTTGAGGATGTGTGTGAGTGGCAGTGTATCAACCTGCCAGGCTCCCACCACTGTATCTGCCCCCGTGGATACACACTCCAAAGAGACGGGCAACACTGCAAAGGTCAGTGTGGTCATGATGAACACACATCCGTTTTATTGTAGATAATGCACACTTCAGCTTACGTAAGATAACCAACATCACTAGTCCTTTGTCAAAGTGACTTACTGCATAATTGAATCAGAATGTGGAGGCAAGTTTAATTACGCCCGTGTGAAAAGTAGCATATAACTAAAAGTTCGATCTTCAAGTTTAAATGATGGGTTTTAGAGAAATTCACAAATCATCTTCTTTTCACTTCTTTTTTCTCCTCCAGACATTAATGAGTGCAAACGGAAGAACGGAGGCTGCTCCCATCTGTGTGTGAACCGAAGAGGAGGGTATAAATGTGCCTGCCCAGCCTCCCATCGTCTGTCCTCATACAGCTGGAAGAAATGTTTGCCAAGGACAACAGAGGACACTCTTGGCTGAGCTGCAAGGCACCTCTGTCAGGCCTCAGACAGACTGATGTAGTTCATACTGTCTATATATGTTTTATACAAAGACATGTATAAAAGTTGTTTTCAGTCGCTGACATAATGGAATGCTTTGTCGTGTACTGATAGATTTAATTTAATAATTTTCATATTTATTCTCTTTACTTTGTCCAATTAGACATGAAATGCGTCATGAAAACGGTCATAACTTCTTTATGAAAATAAGTTACTTGACACTGGATTATTGTAAGCTTTCCATGTTCAACTGAGTTCCTTATCCAGTGTACATAAATAATGATCCACTTGTGTAGTACTGCACTGATTGTCGTGGACGGGTTTTGAAGACTCCAATGAAGAGATGTGTTACATTACAGCTGAGCCTGTTCAAGCAGAGGACAGCAACTATACGGTCTAAAGGACTCAGTGGTCTCTGTTCCTTTCAGCTCGAATGTAAGAGATGTCCCTACTACACTCTAACTGAAAAAAAACTCTTATATAGATTTATAATCTTCATGGCTTGTCATTTAAAGAAATGTGCTTGCATTCTTAGATTTTGAGGTAGCCGAACTGCTAAACTCCCTGTTAATCTTAATATTCTCAGGCCTACAGCTTACTTCAGGAATCTCCAAGCAAATAGCATCTTTTCCCACATGCAGACCCTAAGTGTCTGGTTATTCTTGAATGTTTTTTCCATCTTACGGTGTTGGTTTATTTAGTTCCCTTAGTATATAATAACACATTTCACTGGACAGAGGACACATATCCATGCCATGACCTTAACTCACTTCATTTCACTAATGGGGAGAATGTGTGGATCATGCTGTTTCTGCCGTGATTATAGACACTTTTTTTTTTTTTATCATTTTGGTTAAGGCTTATCTTTGTCTCATCCTTTTTGCCTCAAAATCGTATTGGATTTTTTTTTTCGTTCATATTACAATCCTGCCTGTGATTCTTTATACTTGCTTGCAAGTATTAAGAGGCTCATTATCCTGCCGTATAAGTCCACTATGTTCCCCTTCACACCTGTAACGTCTTCACAGATAGTAGTTTTTGGGGGGGGTTCTCCGGCTCTAAGAAAGTTGTTGTCATCAGCTGAAGGTATTTTCCCTGCTAACTTGTCTTGGGAATTTTCAATGGAACTAGGCCATTGTTAATAATTAATCTGTCCTTTTGCATCCCATCGGGAGGGCAATTTTAACAAAAAGGATGTATCAGTTCCTAAAATGCACCTAGAGGAGAGAGAAGGAGATTTACTGGAGGAGCTACGGATCTACTATTTCCTTTCAGCATATGTGACATACAGCCTCATCCTACATTGTAAATTTAACTTAAAGTAGAAACATAACTTCTCCTGAACACTGTTTATATTCATTCGACAGAGATCTTAAAATATTGCGGGAAGTGTTAAAGTAAAGAATGGACAGATGATGTATTTCTTGCACATATATTTAATTGACACCAGTTTAAACGCACAATTCTGAAGCACAAACATTTTGCCTCAACTCTTTTCTCTTTCTAGCTCCACGTCGCCTCCTAGTGGCCACCTTGTGTCTCAGTTGTAAGGAACTATGACAGAAGAATAATCCAGGATGCAACAACAGGAATGTAAAAAGGAAAATGTCTTCTAAGGAAAAGATCTATTACAATCTCAGAAAATAAAAAATGCACACTCTGCAAAAAGAAAAATGTGGCCAATAAGTTCAACTTTTAATGTTTTGCACATCTATAAGGGAATGAAATCAATACAGTACTGTTATTTCTGGTTTACAGTAAATGTAAATGTGAAGACCAATGCATTAAAGTTAATAATGATCCTTTTCTTTTAACGCTAAACATCCCAGGTTAATAACAAATGTCTAAAATCACTCAAATGTTAACATACTCACTTTTATAGGGGAATTCTGCTATAATGTACCAGGAATGCACTTATTTTCACTGCATACAGTCAGATAAATGAACCATTGTCATGCTGAGGTAATATTGACGGGACATGTTAACCATGAGATGACATTCAAATACATACAAATAGAAACATTTGCATTCACTGTAAAAGACACACAGACAACTAAAATAATCCTGAAATGAAAGGAAAAACCAAGTATTCATTTAGGTTAATATTGTTACAAGACTTCAACAAGTAAGTTTCAGCACGACAGACACTAAATCACACAGAGCCTGCATGCTGTCATTGGTAGGGCAAAAGTCATTTGACGGACCAAAATCATATGATATATCTTATTTGCTCACCTTTAAGGTCAGTCTTTATACTGGAACAATAAATTATAATATTATTCAGTACAGATAAAACAGAAAATACACATAAAAAGAAACAAATTATTATTAGGTGATAAATAATTTGTGTTTCACATATTATCAAAATATATATCTATATTCAAACTGATAATTAAAAGGTTTAGTAGAATTAAATTCTAAAATAAATTATAAAATTCAAGATACATTATAAGCCAAACAACTGTTAAGATAGTATTATTCAAAAGCACAAAGATATGCTTATACAGTATACTTGCACATTTCATATTGAAATACTGCAAATGCAAGTCTTCAACATGCATTTGAGCTGCGTGATGAACAAATTGGACTCATGAGGACAAAAGGCGTTATATTATAAGTGTTTTGCATCAGCTGCTGAAGCTCTGATGTCACGTCAGTACATGAATGCTACAGTTTGAAGAGTTAGTACTCACAAGCACCACATGGGCTGATAACTGGAAGCTTTGCTTGACTTTGGACAGTTGATCTTTCAGATACAAATAAATGCTTGTTAAGATGTTTAAAGTCCTTCAGTGGCAGTGTCCATCAGTAGAGTCCATGCAGTTTTTTTATTGCATCAGGCAGCTGGAACTTGGCAGGAAGTCTTGGACATATGTAATTGCCGCCTTGGACAGATAGGTCATGGTGCCATAGCTGCCACTCGGGGCGCTGTCATAGAAAAAGTTGCAAATTCCTGTCGCTGGGTCCTTCTCGAGGAAATAATCACTGGCACTGTGGGAAATCTGAAGATTGAAGTGGTAGAATAGAGTGAGCTTCGATGAAATTCGCAAGTACACCCTATCAAACATGATGTATCACTTAACTCTTACCTGGTCATTGATGAAAAGGTCATTGGCTAAATGCAAAATGCGATCCACATGGATAATGCCACCAATGTTGTCCACGTCTACATCAGCCACCAGGCCCAGAACCATCACGGTCTCCACAAGCAGCTGTCGGTACTCTGGCTGAGGGACATGGTTCAGGACAGATTCCACCTGCACTGCAAACTTGATCTCTCCTGCTGTCATCTACACAGAACACACACATTAAACACACTTCCATGCATACACTCAAAATTGTAGCTTCAGCAGAAACATTTTACCTCTCTTGTGGTGGAAGAGGGCAACACATATCCATCAATGGACAGGCCGTGGCATTTCTGCAGGATCTTCCACACTTTCTCGTAGAAACCCATAGGGACTCTGTTGATAGCTCCGTCCAGCCTGCGTCTCCTCAGCCACTGGCCTTGTCTCTCTTCCCAGTGCAGATGTCCGTCTCCAGGACCATGACCAACAGGGGACAGGATGCCACTGGGTGTGGAGGGGCTACTGCAACGCTGTGATAAATAATTTATTCCAACCTTTCTCCATTCATTCTAAATGTATTTGAGACCATTGCACTTGTCAGTAGCATCTGTATACAATTATTGATAGTTGCAGCTTTTTTTCCCCACACCACGGGGAAAAAAGCTAACATTAGACATGTTAGAGCTCATGTCTAATTTTTCATTGAAAAAGACTGACCTTCCGCTACGGATCCAATTTGGGATTACTAGTAATAGATACTGTGTACTGACAAGATTAATAGTTTATACAGGTTGGGTATACTCTCTATGTATCACAAAATAACCATTTTAACCTATCTATGATGACACAGTCCGTGCAGTCTCTCATGCAAAACAAGACAATGCAGCAGACGTTAAAGGGCAAGGATGATATTGTATGTTTTGGTCTTGTCAATAATTACCTGACATGTACAAAAGCTACAATTAATAATTAAGCAAATACTCATGTGTTTTGTCTGTGTAGCAACAGTCTGTTGCAGCTTGTGCTTTATATTACTGTCCAAAACATTAAAGAGTAACTGCAGCAACAGCTCACGTGTTGCATTACAATAAACACACCCAATGTTGTTTATTGCCGTATCAGTTTGAATATGGCTCCTGTGTTTTGCATTAAGTGAATTCATGAAGCCTAAAATCCAAAATCTGCCACAAAATGCTTCATATTATGTAAAATTGGTTAAGGGTTGTGCATTCCTGACATGGATTAAGCCTGTTTGTAGACTAAACAAAATATACTCTCTGGCATAAATTTAACATTAACATAATTTTCAGATAGTCATAGGCTACTAAATATGACTGGACAGGAGGGAAAGCATTACTTTTTCTATTGTGACTTTGTTGTTGTTGTTTTGCTTTTTTTTACATTTAATTTGATTAGAAAGGTTGATTCATGCTTTTACCGCTTGTGAGGTGAATCACTGTAATGAATTCCCAAATAAGACTTCGGATGGTCTTTAGACATCTGTAGCTTCTTTAAAATTCTGCTGCTACTGACCAGTGCCAAGAAATAACAAATTACACAAATTCTTAGATGTCTTCTTTGACTTCAAGTTTAATATAGAGTTGAATTTAACAGTTGTTTTATTGTCTAAAGATCAATCAATGGTCAGGGTCAAAAATATATCAGATAGGTTCACTGAATGTGAGCTTAGATGGTGTCTCAGATATGCAGGAACTGGTCAGCTAGAGGTGTCCAGAGTTATAAAAAAACAATAAGCTGATATGGGTTTAAGCCATTATGGTTTTTTGAAACATTGTAGTTTCATCACAGCAAACCAACATCCATCATTGCATAATTATACAGGCTGACTTTTGTTCTTAATAATCCTTTACAGCCTTCCTTCACACCTTTAAGTTTTCCACTGATGCCAAGAAAAAGTTTAAAGTTTGTTTATGTAAAGAGAGATGACATAATGTTCTTGACCAGTTGACTGCAACTCCAGAATATGCCAAAAATTGTTCACACTATGCATGCTGAGGTGCTCACAGTATACTTCTTTTTTAATTTGTACATAATCCTGAAGCACAAGCTGCTACTGGATGCAGCAGCACAGATAAAACTCATTGGAAGGACCAATTCAAATGCTATTTTAGTCAAAACAATGCCATTCTTCAATATAGCAGATTAAATGGCAACAGTATCTTCATAAAAACATGAAATTTGAATGAAAAGGCTTTAAGCATGAGCGTGCTTGCTGTACATTTTCTACATTTTGACTATAGCAAACTTGTAGAAAAAAGTCTATGTGAAGCTGCAAAGATGAAATGGTTTACCGTGGAGCGCGGAGAAGTGACATTGCTACTCAAGGAAAGACTGCCACTGAAGATCTACACATGGATATGGATGACAGATGACAGAGGATATTTTGAGATGGTTTACATGGATTTCATACTGCAGACCTGTACATGACCGGTGACAAAAAAGAGCATTTTGGGAAAAAACCCCAAAACGTGCCATTCCAGGATATATGATGTAACAACTGTAATACAATGAGTTATGAGGAAAGGCTACAGAAAAGCAGCTTAATTGTGGTCTTGGTTGGTTAAAGAGCTCGTAAATCTATAAAAAAGTTATTCTAAGTGTGACAAAACAAAACAAAAAAATACATTCTTGATACTGACAATCAGTGAGTGACACATGGAAAAGTAGCAAAGCATGTTCTCCTACTGATTTGTGATGGAGAAAGTCCCTTCAGCTAAAATGTTAACAGCCAACGAGTAGCCAGCGAGCAAGGATATAGCCGGCGGTTTGGTTGTTTAGACCGAGGTTAGAAACAGTCACATGCTAGATATTATCAAAGCCAACCCACACTGACAGGCTGAGAGTCATCCAGCTGCAATCAAAAGCAAGAACAATGTTAATCTGTCCTCAGAAATATAGAAAGCTACTAAGATAGCCACATATAGATAGATAGATAGATAGATAGATAGATAGATAGATAGATAGATAGATAGATAGATAGATAGATAGATAG
>JBBBVU010000001.1:10678080-10695221 GCA_037177055.1 Atherinosoma microstoma | reverse complement strand
TAGATAGATAGATAGATAGATAGATAGATAGATAGATAGATAGATAGATAGATAGATAGATAGATAGATAGATCATACCTGTTTTATCTCACTCTTTAACTTGTGTATTCCTGTACGTTCGGTCTTGGTGGCTCCTGTATGGCCCAGTTCATGGATAGAGATTGCAGGACTCGTGGCTGTGGACTGGATTGGGCGCACTGATGAAATGAATTGATAAAAGTAAAAAAGAAAAAACATATAGTTATATAACATATAGTTATATAATATAGTTTAATATGGTTTCATTGTTGCTATCATCTGTTATTTTTATTGCTGCTTTCATACTACAATGAAAGGAAAAGGAGCAGCTCATCTTTGAAATGGTGTGGTATTTATCATAAGGCAGAGAGTACTTTAACTGATAAATCATTTTTAGGTATCAAAATATTAGATGTAGGAGGGATTATAACTTAGCTGGACCTGATCTGGAACATCATCAGATTTTCACAAAAGCATAATCAGGTATAGAAAAGGCATGGATGGATATCTGTGACTGACAAAAGCTTCTGTTTTGCCCACACAAATACACACTTGCTAATAGTAGAGTTGAAACACTTTTATAACTCACAGATATGTCATATTAGATGGGTTTCCATTATAGATGACCAGGTACAAGATTGGTTAGCTTAGCATCAAACATAATCTAAAAAAAAGGGAGAATACTCACTGCTTCGCTCAACCCCAAACTCTTTTCCACTGAGGATGTGATGAAGCAGGTTCTTCATGCCAAATGGACTTAGGCTCATTAAACTCTCAGATGCCTCCTCCCCTACAAAGGCACCACAAGATTTTTTTTTGTCCATTATATAGCTACACATGCTTATTTTTTTATTTCATTTAAGGCATGTGTCTTTGTGTCTGTTTTTACCAGAACAGTGCAGGCTGCGAGCCAGCTCAGTAGCCATGACTTGCATGATGAGTCCTATCCTAAGTCGGAGCATGTCTCCAAAAAGAGCAGGCTGGGAGCGGACGTACATGGCTAGATAGACCATGATTTCCTATATGATAAACACACATTGGTCATAAGTGTACAATAAATCTCTCATAGAGTTGTGTTGTGGTCCAAAAGGTTACAGGTTCACCTGGGTGAGAACAGCTATACTGATGTCCTGACCACTGGCTTCATATATGAGAGTGTTCAACTCTTCAGGAGGAAGTGGACTGAGAAGAAAAAATGTGGAAGAAAAAAAAAAGTTTATGTCTTTAAGTGGTGAGTAAAACTTTGATATGAACACAAAAAACATATTTAGCTACATGAACAACTTACACTGTGATCACTCTTTCCCTGGGTTGAGGAGGAAGGCCGACAGTCAGCTGTTTGTGATGGGAAATCAGATCTGTGCAGGCCTGAAATAAATACAAACAGAAAAGGAAGAAATCATGTAAATAATCCCATTTTGTCAAAGTTGTTTTTTTTAAATCATGAGATAAACACTACTTTTCATTAGTTATTGAGTCAGATGACAACCGTAAACATTGTTAAACAAAATTCTGTTAGTCTTTAGTTTTTGTTTCCAAAAGGTGATTAATTCTTATTTGCAACCTTGTTCTGGACAGATTTAATTCATATTTGTAATAGATATTTTTTTAATTATTAGGCTCCTCAGGCTCTCTGTGACCTTGTGGTTCCACTCTGTGTTACAAGCCGAGTAACTTATGGAGCATCAAGTAGGAATTATAAGGTGGGTTTATGTCAATCTAAACTAAAAACAAAAGTTTTCTATACGAGTAATTAATATGTAGAATGCATTACTAGTGAAACTGAAAATAAAACTTGACTGGAATAATTCTATATTAAAAATGAAGTAGTTATTAAAGAAAATCAACCTTTCTTTTACGATGGGTAGTTGTTAAAGTACTTGTTTTTTGCCCTTTTGTAGCCTTTCTTGCCAAGACCTCTGGTATTTACTGTGATGTTATAAAAAGGTTTTAGGTTGAAAAAAGCATCTGATGAAACATCCTACAACAAATTTGGGTAACTGGCAGAAACTCAGTAATATAATTAGATTTTAAAAAGGAGAGCATCCCAGATCACAGCTCTAAAGACAAGTAGGTCAGATGTCATATTTACCAGAACAGAACAGTTTGTGCAGGATAGTGGATGTTTGCACACATATGGATTTTTCAACCCCAAACAAACCCTAAAATTGTGGTAAACATTAAAAAGCTCATGCTTGAAAAAAACCCTTTTAATTTCCATCATAGATAAGAAGACACAACCTCATCTATCTATCTATCTATCTATCTATCTATAGTTCTATCTATAGTTCTATCTATCGTCTAATCCACTCAGTTGTTTGGATTAATACAAATGATTTCTCACTGACCTCAGCAAGAACCTCCACTCTCTTGCGAAGTATTCCAGAGATGTATCTGATGAGCCCCCACTCTTTGCAAGCTCCGGCCTGTATGTACAGCTCCTCCAACAGCGAACGCACACTGACCCCACCCTGCCCAGGGCCCGACAACTCCACCACCCAATCAGCTCCTCTGATTATAAGAACAAAAACATGGAACAGTTAATCGTAAAAAGAAACATTTAGTAACTACTGTGTTATAGTTTAGTTTTTTATGCGAATACTTCATCACGTAGAGAATGTAAAGGATGTCAGCCTGGTCCTGCAGAGTGGGACACTCTTTCAGCTGCCTCACCAACGCTGCAAAGTCTGTGTTGCCCTGTGAATCTCGAGGCAGGTGCAGGTCAGCGACACTGTGGGGCTTGAGAGGGGATGCTGGTGTTTGACGGACACACTCGGAGAGTAATGAAGTCAGAGGACACATGAAGTTGCAGGTGGAAGTATCTGCTTCACCTACTTTGTACTGCTTTGCATGCAGTCCTGGCAGAGGATGTGGAACCTCGAGAAGGTTGAGAGATCTGCGGTGCTTGTGCATGACCGGTGTCACAGGAAGATACATGGAAGATTCTGAAAAATACATATTTATTGAAACAAAGTCTTGCTCGTGCATCTAATCTAATGTTTATCCAACAATAATGAAACCATAAGCAAGTTTGAAATTAATATACAACAAATGACTATAATGCTGTAATGCTTTTAATGTTTTATGCAAAGCACTTTGGAATAAAATGTGCTGTACAAATAACAAGGAATAAGTTGTCTTACAAGGAATAAGTTCACACCAGTGTACTCTAGAGGATGTTTATTAGAATTAACTTTGAGAACTTTTTCTCACTTTTTTTATTTCAAATTTTTCTAATATCACTGTTGTTCTGTATATATGCTAGCATTAAGTGTTTTAAAACTGTGGGCACCCCTGTTTGTAACATCTTAAAAACTTACTGGGTAATTTCAGACCCTGAACCTGAGCCATGAAAGACAGAATGTCTCTAGTGGTGTGTTCAGCACTGAAAATGTGGTGTTGCCCCCTCTGGATGGGAGGTAGATGACACTTGGTAGTGGTGCTGTGGAAGAGCTGCATGAGGTACTGGTCAAACACATCCTTTGAGCCCTCTGTTAAAAACACAAATACCACATTTGCCTACAGTTAAAATGTAATTCATCAAATAAAACCTGAAAGGGAGGAACACATTTCTCATGACTTACTGTTACTCTCTGAGGTCCCATATGCGTTAAATTCCTGTCCATACTCCTCATCGTCTTCCTCTTCTTGGTCTTCATCATCCTCCAATAAACTGTCATCATTCTCTTCATCCAGGAAGGTGAGGCGGGTGTGAAATGAAGTTGTCTGGACACTGGAAAGATCCGACATCTGCACCCTGCAGAAGTCAACAAAGAAATTTCCCAATCCCACATTTGTTATGTTACAGAGATCTAAATACATGTCTATGACTGTTAAAAAAGGGAAACACACCTCGCTCCAGCAAAATAGCCATCCTGTAGTTTCCTGAGTGTTGCTAGGATACACGGATCAATTGTATCTCCATCTTCAACTAGGAAAAGAAAACAAATACAGTGAAGGAACTTGATAAACCAGCATGGCTACATACAGCAAAAGGCGCATTGGTTTTATCAATTTATCAATAATAAAATAAATAAATGTGCACGTATTTGAATTGACCAAACAGGCATCGGTTGAAGAATTAGCTTATTTCACACACACTTTTTTATATATTTTTTTACTTTTAATGTCTATGCACTGTTAAAAAATAAATAAATATTTTTTCTACTTTAACAATCTCTATTTCCCAGAAATCTGATAATCATACCTCCCCCTTATTAGTTAATGATTATTTTTTCTCAAATTAACTTTTTAATTAATACAGAGATATTTCATATATTTGCTCTTTCAATTCCAAAAGATAACTCCTGTAACTTTCACATATCGTTATTTTGCATTTGTTCTTATCTGTGTTTCAAATTCCTCTCTTCATATTTTTTGTTTGATTTAGTGCAACATCTGGACACAGTTTGGAAGCATTAAAGTATTTAATATTATTTGGGCAAAATGTAAACTCACTGGGGTGATTTAACTTTTTCACTCTTGTTTATGTCAGGTTGCTCTTTGTGTAACATTTATCACAACTTAAATTTCCCCCAAAATGTGTTTTTGTGTGTTTGTGAGGGGCTTCTGAAGATGTCTGACAAATTTCATAACTTTCAGCAGCACTGAGAAAAACAGTGTTCTTTAAAATCAAAAGTTCATCATACTTCCAACAAGCTCTCAGTATGTATGTCAGTATGTCAGTGCTGTTGATGGTTAAAAAAAAAGCCTCTCACAGCTACAAAAGCTAAATGTAATGGTGCATGAACCCTGCTGAACAAACAACACTAATGTGGACATGAAAAAGGATGCGCAACATGCAATCAAACAAGGACATTAGTACTTAGCAAGAAAGAATTGTTCAAGTCAGTGGGCACCATCTTTGAGCCCAATACCTGGTTTCTATGGTGTATGGAGGACTGAAAATGGTTGTAATCTAGTCATTTACCTCTAGTTATGTCTCAGAAAGAAAACAAAGAAACAAATGGCTTCTTCTTCCTTGTGTTTTAATTATGCTATACTAAATTAAATGAAATAATGAAATGAAATGAAATATACTTTATTTATCCCTCTTAGAGATAAATAAAGCAGCTGACAGACTGATTTTTTGGGGGGATGTATAGCTTTTGTACCTAACATGCTATGTGTGATGGGAAAGGTCAGTGTGGGTCGTCCTGTCATCCTCCAGCAAGAAGAGAGATAGGCCAGCTCTGTTCGTAGCATCTCCACAATCATCTGGTTGTCCAGTGCCAGATAGAAGTGGTGCTGATCCAGAAACTGAGCAGTGAGGACAGAGAAGAAGAGAAGAAAAAAGCAGGCAGAATAAAGACAAATCCTCTCGGGTGCTCATCGCTGCCCCCCTTTTTTTTTTTGAAAATCAATAAATCACCGTTGTAATTCTGAATATCACAATACCTCATTCTAATGCTGTTTTACCTGAGGGGTGAATATGTAGGAGTGATTTCTGATCTCATAGAATTTGGATGTTCCCAGGACTCCGATGTGTCTATAAGGCCTCCCACTCAAATTCAGCTTCTTGCAGTTTCCTATTGTAATGGTACCAGTTATTACTTCTATTTGACACACACATGAGATCCAGCATGAGGGAAACAGCGCTTGTTTACCCAGTCGGACATAGATGCTGCTCAGGATGCGGGCGGGCATGACCTTGATCGGCAGAACTTCTGACATTGTCTGTACCATAATGCCAAGATCTCTTAACAGCTCCTGGATCTCCTCCGATTCTGCTACAACACAAACTGACACACAGATAAAAATACATAAACATGCTGTGTCCCTTGTGAGGATATAAAACAATGCAAACAACAGACCAATATAAAAAGAAAAGAGTGTTGTTGTTCACATGTACTTTAACTGTCAGATATGTTTTTAACTGTGTTGTTCCTATTCTTTAAATGAACTAAATAGGCTCTGTTGTCATAAAACAGAATTGTAAAGCTTTTGGTCTGGCTACAAGTTGAGCAACACCTTTGATACTCAAGCCAAATGTACATTTCTGGCATTCTTTATGAAGATTCATCCCATTTTAATTTCTTAAACTAATCACCAACCTTGTACCACAACATCTGGCTTGAAGCTTGTGGAGAATCTCCTGTTGAGAGGATCTATCTCTCCTGGTGCTAAAAATCCCTAAACCCAGGTACAAAAGAAAAGACAGAGAGGGAGGATTATTATATTTACAGCATGTTTACATTGATAGAAGTGATATGATCCATATATCTTCACTGCAGTCTAGCAGCATCTTGTTTCCTTTGTTCTAACTAAAATAGTTGTGTAAGTGTAAGTCCAGGCTACCATTAAAGAAATAGAAATCCAAAATGTTATCAAAAATACACATTAGAGTTAAAAAAAAAAGGTTTTTTCAGGGTGTGTTCTGTCAGTACCTCAGCCAGAAGACAGCCTAAGATGTAGAGAGACTGTCCCCACATGTGCGGCAGTTGCCCCATGGCCATTCTGTCCACTGAGTGAGGGTTGCTATACTCCTCCTCCACCTGAGAAAGGAAAAAATATCTTCTCATACTTTCTGTCTTTTAAACAAACACTTGTAGACTGGTCCCTGTCCCAGCAGGTAAACAAGTCTGTAGGCAGCTGACAGGCCGGCAGATCAGAGTGAACAAATAACTGTTCAGTACTCTTCAAACAATTCATCTTATTAAGACTTCTTTTATAAAGTCTCTTCAGACTAATTTGTTGATTTTTTTTCATACCATTTAACTATAATATGCCAATATACACCAATAAGAGTGTGCTGGCTATATTTGGTATTATTGACATAAGTGGAATACCTTGTCAAGTGGTACAGCGTAAAGTTCAGGCACCAGTTTGATGCCGTTCTTCCCTCTGGTCAAAATGCCTTCCAGTGCCTCGCGGTACTCCAGCACCTGTGGAGAGAATATAGTTATTACATTTTACAGCAGTATTAAAGTCACTTACAGTGGCAACAATACTGTGTGACTGCGGCTGGAACTGTATGCAAGAAGGATATGAAAAAGAAATCCAATTTATCAGAGCAATGAGGCGAGTCCTCACACTCTGATTTTGTCTTCTTTTAGACAAAAACAAAGGAAAACATCCACAGTTCACATTAACTTCTTTATTTTACATACTTTGTGTGTTTAGACATAACATTTCATAGTACTTTTAATTGAAAAAAATAAAATAAAATAAGTATTTTAAAGCAAACAATTAACAAGGGGAAGTTTCATCATGATATAGTTAAGTTTAAATTCTCTACATCTCTACCAACATTGTGATGCACTAATTGTTTTTTTCAATAATATTTTTTTTTTAAATTTAAACACTTTCCCTTATATTGAGATGAAATAGATTTTTTTAAATTAGCTTTTAAATAAGGATGTTATTTTTGCTACAAAAACATAATTTGTGACTAATTGATCAATTTTATGATATTGAAAATGTATATATTCTTATTTGCGAATAGCTTGCAGATGGCTTTAATATTTTGAATTTCTCCCATCTTTCACCTGAATAACAAATTAACCACATTTTTAAAAAAGGGGGAAAAAAAATTTAAATGACTACATAATGATCTGAATAAACCAGTGTTTTTTTATCTTCTTACCTGCACTTGATCTCCAGCAAAGATACCGTCCAGGATGAGATAAGTCCAGAACACAGGCCACTCGCATTCGATGTTCTCAAACAGCTTGAGCTCTGCCGGATCATAGTGCAGACGAGTTGGGTCCTGGTAGTGACACAAAAAACCTCAAGTGACATCATGCACTTTTTACCAAAACTAAAGCTTCCATCATAAATCTTTAATAAACAGATTATATTACCTCTTTAGGACAATGATATCCATCCCTGATGAAGCGACAGCAGCCGTAGCGACCCTGAAATAAAACCACCGTGGACTGTAAAGTCTGTTGACCAATTGTACAAAGATAAAATGTGTATTAAATGACGAAACTATCTTAGACTTTACCTGCAGTTTGCTTATGATTTCTGACTTAGTGATGGCCACCAAGTCGGCATCCTCTACAGCAAAAGCAGGGAAGGAAATGACAGACAGAAGACCAGCATCTATCTCCTTCGATGTTGAGGCCCTTGGCAGCATGGAGCACAGGATAGCCTGAGGGAAAATAAATAAACATGCTGAGTTCACGAAGATAGAGAATTAATCTGATGGCTAGAGCTTAATCCAGCGCTACCTGACAGTGCTCCACCTCATCAGGCAAAACATGGATTACTGACTTCGGCCCTCCGTGGGCACCGAACAGATCCAACTCATCTATGGCCTCCAGAGCTGCCTGCAACATATTAATACTGTGAGCTCGTGCACAAAAATTTTACACTGCCTTTTTTTTTTTTGTCTTTAATTCAAAGTTTACTAGGGATGCTGATAATAATAACAGAAAGAATATGAAACTCCTTTACTTTGGCCATTCCTACAGAGCTCCCATTGAGCTCGGGGAGGCCCTGGTTGGTCTTGTCCCCTCGCTCCCACATCCCAAAATCCTGTAGGAATAGAAAATAAATGGCATCACTTCAAATCCAAATTCACCAATCTCTAAATCTCCCAAAATTTTCTGTGCCTGCATCACAGAGAGAAGCAGAAAAAAGTCCTTCAGTTTTTGCACTGTACCACTATAATATTGTGGTTAGAATGCAGATGATGTATTTAGATCGATGCAGGAAAAACCAGCACAAGTCTATGCTCGGTGCCTACATCACTCCCAAGTTTCAGTTAATGTTAGGTCAGTCAATTTTCTCATACTAATCTTTTTTTGAAAAGCATCTTATTATTAAAAAAAAACCTCTGGAAAATGGTTCTCACCGCCACTTTGTATGCTGCCTCTATATAGAAGACCAAGTTTTGGATGAAGGCTACCTCATCGAGGTTGGAGATGATACGGAGACCTGTACGACAACACAAAAAAAACCTTAGAAATTGTCTCATTTTGTGGCTTCTTTTTTTTATTATTTCAACCGGGAATGCATAGGAAAGTCATTCAACATGACATTCCACTCTGCTCCACTACTGCACCTGAGGCTGTCATCTGTGCCAGCATCAGCAGGTAAATGGAGGTGGCGTCCACCTGGAGATGGCCCCACTGGTCATCCCTGACCACTGTGGCACAGGTGGAAGTATCGTATTTGGCATGCAAGCAATCCTTTGTACTCTGCGTGTGTTTGAACTTTTCCACCTTATCCACCTAAAAACACAAACAACGGATTTTTTTTTCCAAGAACTTCAAAAATTTGACAATCAAGGAAGGCAAAGACAAAGGAAAAGAGAGAAACTGCAAAGACTCATGAGCACTGGATAAGTGCTGCAGGTTACTATTTATTCAATGGCAATTAATCTAACTTTTTTCTTCTTTTTTTTGCTTACATAATCCAACTGCAGCAGCTGTATGAACAGCATCAAGCCTGAATACCCAGAGGGCTTTTATTAAGCAGTTTAAATTTGATGTGATGTAACTGAACAAATGAGCGCATTTGTAAAATAATTTTTAAAAAATTACAAAAAATAAAAAAGAAGAAGAAGAAAATTAATTGCAATTAGATGAATCTGAAGAAGCATGTTCACACAGAGACCCTACTCTGATTGCTTCAGGCCCTGTTTCTGTTGATGTGCTGGTCAAAATGACAGTAATCTTGGGTTGCAGGAGGAGTAAACAAAGATTACACAGTGCTGAGAAAGCAGGAAGAGTAACCTATTTATATCTGAGCAGCAGATGAAGTCAGTTTGCTGTATCTCTGTCTGAGAGCTGCTCCACTTTAACATTGTTTTGAGAATTTGGCATCATCGTCTTATGTTCATCATAAGGCAGTGGGAGCTACAAAGAATACAAATTGCTACTGCAGCCTCTTTAGCTATCACTCTGATCACTGATTTTCAGTCCAGTTCTTGGGTAATTTTGGCATTCCTCTTGCTTTTTTCTCTGCTTCCCTTGCTTAAGAATGACTTCTTGACACACATCCATCCATGGAGACTTTTTCTGGTGAAGGTCCAGATGCATATCATTAGGCCTGTGTTAAGTCTTTGCTGGATATTTTATTATTTCTTAAGGACATCACTCTCAGATACTGTTCATGTGCTGTAGATTGAGTTTTTCAGACCTCTCATGTCTGTCCTCCACTTGGCCAGTTTCCTTATTAAAGGACACACTGCACACCATGCCGAGATATGGCAAGTTTTTTAGCAAATACCTCTCTGGAAACAACTTTTTTGGTTAAAAAATGTTAGTCTAAACCTGTCAAAGTATTTTATCCTTGTTATATTTTGAAAATGCAACTAAATAAATGGGAATGAATATGTCTTTGCATCTGGCTCCTAGTAACGAGTCATGTACATGGACTAAACTGAAAATGAGTCAAAAAGGTGATAAAAAAGTCTTTCAAAGTTCTTTTTCAGAAAAGCTTTTCTCTAACAAGGAACTCTGACACAAGACTGGGTTGAATAAAAGACCTCCAAAAAAAACTGATTCTTGGAAAATGTTTCTGCAGACAAAATGCAGATTAGCATATCTGTGCAGATATCAAAGCTGCATGGGATGTTTTTTCTAAAATGTTTACAAAGAAAGACCACACACATTTTTTAACTGATTTGATTACACAATGTATACTGTACACCGGCAAATAAGCATTGAATGTATGTTTCTTACCTGTCTCATCATGCACTGCAGAAGCCCCTGCATCAGTTTCACCACACTCTGCCAGCAAATAAAAACTTCATCAGAAAACAGCATAAATGAAACAAATCAGAATTATAATGTAAATCTTGAAATGTTCATAGCCCAATAAACTGTTATTGTAGGATTCTGTAAAGAAGATATCAATATTAATCTGCTATTTTCAGACTCATTGTCTAAGCAGTGAGTTTCAGCACAGCAAGATTTCAGAAATATGGTGGCAACTCCCAGTAGATTGCTGCGGCTAATAATGATAATTTAATAAGAAACAAATGGATAAAACAAGATGGTTAAAACAAAAACTGTGACAAATCATTGTATTATTAAATGACCACTGTAAATAAAACCTGTAAAACATCTCAAAGTCACAAGTATAGTTTTGCTCACCTTTTTTTTTTGTTTTTATCTGCCAAAAATACTACATATGTAATCTGTGATACAATTAATCTACCACATATGGGCAAAATAGTGGAAAATCCCAATCCTGTCCTCAACATCCTCAAATCAAAATAAAACAACAAAGATCCATAACAGCAATGTGTTATTAAATATTGAGTCTATGCTATAATTCATTAGATTTCAGCAGAGGACTGTCTACATTTAGACTGGACTAAAGCAGAGTGCACTGTACCCATGATGCAGCAGTTGCATGAGACCTTTTATACTTTAACAACATCAACATAGCCCTCCTCTACTGTACAAATGAGAATGTGACACTAAGAGCTTTTCATGCTTTTTTTTTTTTCCTTAAATATTTAACCCGACAAAACAAGCAGAGCAAACAGGCACTGGTGTACTTATTAGCCCTCCCTATCTGTCCCAAACACACCTGCTCCAGTTCGTAGGCCTTGGCCTTGTCTTCATCACGGTCTGCGTTCTTGCGATAGGCCATGCCCAGCCCCCATACGGCCAGGACACTGTAAACATTGTCCCTCACCCAGGCATCCTTCTTCTGGATACTAGCAGGGAGAAGTCCTGTCACTGGGTTCTGAACGGAAAATACACACATGTTTAATCTACGGTACACATGTCCCCTTGATCAGTACAATATCAAATGACACCTACCCACCAATCAACATTTTGACCGATTGTTAGATTAAATCTCATAACTGTATTTTTACTCAAAAGCTGTTATGATTCAGAAAGAGTCGGTCTTGAATTGATTCAAATGTCCTTAAATGTTCCTTTTGAACTCAAACCCCCGTACTATACTATACTATATACTATATTTAATCTTGCACAATGCACTTCTGGATTGGATGCCAAACTACTTTTCGTTACCCTGTACCTGTACATGTATAATGACAATTAGTTGAATCCTATCCTATCCTATTCTATCCTTAAGTTAATGCATTTGCTCTCTGTCGTAACAAATCTCAGTGGGGTGTCACATGTGATGTTTGAAGCCCTCAGTCTTTGACCCGAACTCAGACTTATCTCAACTGCTTTTAGTTTCTCAAGAAAAGCATCCTGTTCTTGATTTGTCTGGAAAATCATGAGAAAACAGTTTACAGTGCTAAATTACAAACTGGTACTCATCAGGGTTGAAGGTGACATCTTTACATTGAGCTCTAAGCTAAAAGATATTCAGCTTACTAACAAATGCAATGTAAATCAGTTCTTCTGCGAGCTGAATGTCAGCAATTTCTCACAAATAAAGTTGTTCAAATGTTTACTGACCTTTAAATAGTTTCTGATTAGTTTTCTGACTGACCAGTTTGCCCCAGTACTTTAAATTATGTATAATGATTTACTATTAATGATGTGTTATGGTCACAGCCGCAAATGAAAATAAAGAAAAAGCATTTAAAAATGCGATTCTAAGCTTGGTTAGTGTGAAATAGTTTCAGTTTCTGTTTTTGGTGGCGAAACTGATGACTGTATTGTCCCCTCCTCCTCTGATTATTGTGTATATAGATGCAGTTATTGTGGCATGCATGGTAAGCTGTGACAGTGTTTTCTATCAGCTGTGGACCCTCCATGTCACATTTTCACTGAGACAGTCACTAACTGCATGTCAATATGAACTCAAGAGCTGAGAGATAAAGGTGCATTGCTTCCCAGACCTCAGCTTATTCCAAAGACTGGACTTTGCTCACACTTTGTTTATTTCTCTTCAGCTGTGGTAGCTGACCCTTTACCCATGTGGGCTACAAAACATCTGCATATCTAGCAAAAAAAACAAAGGGAATCAAAAGAAACACTATCAGTGTTTTTTGCAGATTCAGGTGAAGAGTATTTACATACAGTTACTCAAACTAAATTTAGTAGAATTTATAGTTTTTGTGTTTTTAAATTACTGCTACTTTATACTTAAATACATTTCCAAGGTACATAATTCACCTATTATCCAACTATAAGGGCTTCATATATAAAGTTTTTTACCATAATAGTAAATCGCCTCTATGATAACAAAAATGCCACAAGAGGAGTCTTGAAGGATATATTTCTGTCATTTCCAAGAAAAATGACAATTTCTGTCCTGGTCTGCAATGGTGCAGAAAAAGGTCTAGATGTAGTTTATTTTAGTTCCTTACCCAATTACATTGCTAATACTAGCCAACTTTACAAAACTTTCCTGAACATACCTCAAATGTGTGTAAAAACTGTATATTTTCTCTATGTTTGTTAATACAAAAAGTGGTTAACAGAATAAATCAAAATACCAGATGTGTAAAGTTGTTCAGATGAGCCCTCTTTACGAGATACAAAGTGCAAATCAACAGTTAGGTGATAATGCATCATGGTAACAACAGGTATGACTAAAGTAAATATAATATTCTAATTGAATTATAGTGCCCTAAAGGTATATTTCATTTGAGAATGGTAAATTGTGGGTGATAATGTTTTTAAATCAGGGCCTTGATTTTCTAGTACTGAGAAGTTCCTTTCAGCACCACTGTGGGAATATCCCACTTTACTGCACTGCCTCGTCTTCTGTACTATGTACTATCTGGACTCACCTGATGACAGAGGATTGTCTCTTGGACCAGCCTGGCATAGCCGTCCAGCCTCACTCCAGAGTTACTGCGGCTCCTCATCCTCTCTGATCACTGCGCACACAAGTTATCTGTCAACGCGCATGCAGAGCCTAATACTTTAATATTTGCTTCTCTGACAATTGTGACTCTGTGATAAACGCAACAGGTCAATTTAGATGAGTCATTAAGGAAACTTACCATGCAGAGACACATCCTACCAGTTCTGCTGAGTCCACTTGACCTCCGCAGAGGCAACTCAAGCTGCTAAATGCTCGCTAGCTGAGTAGCAGCATCCAGCTGTCTTAAACAATATTTAACAGCATGTTCGCGGGCTGTATTCACATCCTCATTCCAATAAAAGTGCTTGATATGAAGACTCAGGACCTGTAGATGTCAGCACGCGAGTTTTCACAAGTCAGTAGAGAGTAGAGGACGTACGTGAGCGACTGTACATCCAATCTCTCAAAAAATACATTATGTTCTAGGTGTTTCCCAGTTCAACAATAGGGGGCGCCAAATACCAATATTTCTCACTTGTCTTCCTCAAGCTCTCAAGATAAATAAATAAATAAAAACAGGCAAGGTTTTTTAGGTGGAAAACAACAATTAACAGAGAAGTAATTGTAAAAAGTCAAAATAAGAAACAAAGAAAGACATGTGGTTGCTGAAATACAGACGTATGATGGGTGAACTGAACTTCATTTAGACTATTTAATGAGTTCCTATATCAAGAGTAGATGCTGCTAAATATGAGCAACATTTGAATGTAGTACCTGGCAGTGGTGTAGCTCCAATTGTATGCCTTCTTGGGTGGTGAATTATACATAAAGTTAACCATTTCAATGTGACAATACCATGGTATTGGACTACAAAGTGTCATAAAATAAGTGGTTAAGAAATATATTTCTGTACAGAACTTAGTTTGACCATTTTTGGTCATCTTCAGCTTATCATCACAGATAGCCTACATTGCAATAACAATGTTAAAACAGACACACATTGTGAAAATTAAAGGGAGTAAGAATAAAGGAAGTGGCCCAAAAAATGATCACATTTCCTTTCATAAAGGATGGTCCAGTGTTTCCTATATTATTGGAAATAATGAAGGCTTTGCAAATTTTTCAAATGTTTAGGAAAGGAGTTCCAAGTGCTGCAACTTTGGGCCATTTCCCTCAATTGGAAACCTCCCAAGCATAAAAATACATAAAAACTTAGATTGATGCTCCTTTTGTAACCAGTCGTGATATCCTCATCTGTCACCAATTAATCTGCTGGTTGTATGTTGTTTATAAAGAGTAGCCAAAATAGAGCCTTTCCTTCAAAAAACTTGAAATCAGTTACAGTACCTCAGCGCTCCTTTCCTCAAGGCTGGATTTGTGTATCTCCCTATATTCAGGTATTTCTCAGTCTGATCTGTGTCATCTGAAGCTGGTGTAAAAATGCTGCAGCTAGACTCATAACTTGAAGCAAGCCCATGTCCTTATGTCTTTGCACTGGCTTCCAGTACAATACCGCTTTGATTTAAAAATTCTTTTATGTTTTTAAGGCAGCTCCAAAATACATTGTTGAACTCCTCAGCCCATTTAACATCACTAGATGCTTTGCGAGGCTACCCACAATCTTGTGTTTCTCTTACATTTTTTCATGCAGAGTGCAAGAATATTCTGAGATTTCTCGTCTTGGATGTTGGCAGGTCTCTTCCAAAATAATCTTTCATTTGAAGATTCACCACCAAATACTAACACTATCCTGAATGTAACTCTTGCAGAATCTGAATGTTACACAGTGTTTACTTATACAAATATTTGATTTGCCAAAAAGATTTCTGTTTTTGCTCCCATATTTTGTCCTGCGTGGCTCTCTTTTATCACTGGGGCTATCTTGCAGTGATCTCTCTTTTAATCATTTTCATTATTCTTGAGAAGAGGAAGTGACTAAATGCTCAACTTTCGTCCAAAGGAACTTACAGTTTTTTTCTGGGTAGCAGAATATCCACGTATGAACGTAAAAAAAATAACGGAATATTAGAACCAATCAAATTCCAGAGCTGTGGCTTTATTGTCCAATCACAGTGCAGCTCGTAAAAGTGTTGCGTAGCCAGCATCCGCTAGTCATTTTAGCATCAAGCAGGATAAGAAGCTAACCTCCTGATTATCTGGACTATCTGTGTGCTGGGTGTGGATATGAATATAGCTTTAATTTTTTGAAGTTTCATTCGTTTAAGTTACAAATCCAAAGACCCAACCGAAGGTAAAGCATTTTGTTTACCATTACGTTACTGCTGTAGCTGGATAAGCGTCGCAGGAGGGGGCGCAAATGTCACATAACGTGGTGTTGATGTTAAAATGTGGCTATTGAACAACGTTAGCCAGTGTGCGCTAATGAAACTTTATGCTACGGCTCACTAGGCGTATATTTCACCAGGAAACAATTTGATGTCCGATTACATTCTTGCGTTTCTCGTAAATGGTGCATACACTTCCCGTTGTTACCTTTTCTGCTAATCTCATTTACTGATTGCAATAAATGAACTTTAATATTCCACAAACGCATCAACCTATACATTAAATTTCACGTTTTATGATTTTGTAGCAACAATGTGTGCTCAAAAACCTCCGTCACGTTTTTTCATCTCCTCATATTTACTTTTTGACTGTATTTCAAACATTTTAAGTTATTGTTCATGTCAACAATGTGTAACTGCTGAACTTCCTTCCTCAGATGCAGTTCATGCTGCTGTTCAGCCGGCAGGGAAAGCTGCGGTTACAGAAATGGTATGTTCCTCTCTCTGACAAGGAAAGAAAGAAGATTTCCAGAGATCTGGTTCAAACCATACTGGCTCGGAAGCCCAAGATGTGCAGCTTCTTGGAGTGGAGGGATCTCAAGATTGTGTACAAAAGGTAGGTGGTTAAGAGAAATTTAATTTGTTTACTTGTACCCCTTACATTGTTTTTTTTCTTTGACATTTACAGTGTGGCTTGCATGTTATATGGTTTAATGCTACATAAAACTTGGACACCTATGCCATCCTTACAGAAATGGATTAACATGCTTCAGAGATGCACCTAGACCTTGACTGTTTTCCAATTGAAAGCAAAGATTGAGTCTCTGGTGATTATCTGTTTTGTTTTTTATTCTTTCTTTTTTTTTTTATTAAGTTTAAGTTCTTTTTATATGTGATCTGAACTTTTAAACTTACTTTTCTACAGCAGCAGACTTTATAGTTTACACAATTATCGGGTTATTGTAAATGTCTCAGTCCTGCAAATAGTTTTGACAGTTGCTTATCTTTAATTTTTGAGCGTTAATTAAATATTTAGTTCAAGTCCTAACTGTGGAAATAATAGTTGTAACTTGCCCACAGGCACTTGTTTCCTATTTCAGGCTTATGTCTGCATCTTTTTAGAAGATAGCACAGTTGTCATGGAATAGATTTAGTTGTGGTAACGTGACTAGAGTATGAAACATTGGTCACATGATA
>JBBBVU010000001.1:10644094-10660751 GCA_037177055.1 Atherinosoma microstoma | reverse complement strand
ATAGATAGATAGATAGATAGATAGATAGATAGATAGATAGATAGATAGATAGATAGATAGATAGATAGATAGATCTTACCCCCATGTAATTGCAGCAATCATGAGCAGATACATGAGATAGTGCACACAGCCATCCCAATAGGAGATCATGTGCCCATGAGCTGTATTAATATGTGGATCTGCCTGAAACACATGGTAGATTTATCTGTAAAATATGTTGGGTAAGAACATTTAGGTCAACCAACAACTGGAAAAAGAACACAGGACTTGCCTGCTTAAGGTAAAATGTCACAAATCCATCAATGACATTGTCTTGCTCCAGTCCAATGATCAGATTCACCACACTGAGGAATGCGTGCACTGCATAAACTGCAGAAATAAACACCTATTTCATTTCAAGTTGGAGGGGAAACTAAACATTTAGATTTCAGACGGATGGACTTGCAAACGTAGCCTACTACAAAACAGCTTTTGTTCATTTTACGGAGAAAAACAGTCTGCCATATTTTAAAATGCAAGTATGGATCTAGTTTGGGTAAAATAGATCCATCTTAGTAAAAAATTGAGTACTTAGATAAACCTTGTGATTCCCACAACAATCATGCATTTGAGATTTCATACCATAGAAAAGAGGGTCTACTGGAGCCTTCTTCTTCCTCATAAAACAGGCTGAGATGACCAGGATTAGGAGTGCTGTCCATCCAGCAAAGAAGAAAGCTTCAGCACTGAAAGTAAGGAGAAAACTTAAATCTTTTACAAGCCTATTTGAGAACTTTCACACCATACTAGATACTCCTCAACTGGTGGTTAATGTTTTCGTATCATTCCTGGAGTTTGAAAAAGAGATGAAGACATGTTTTCCTTCACCTGTTGTTGTAGATGAGGGAGTTGAAGAAATAGCAGATAGGGATGGACATCAAGGAGAGCACAAACACCCCCGTTCCCGGAGACGCACTCATTGCTGGACGTGATGGATTTGAACAATCGTGTAAGACTTATGAGAATGAGAATAAAAATTTAGTCCGATTCATGTTCCAAGGAAAGCAGGGAAAGTCATGTTGTGTCTGGAAAAGTAAGCAAAGCCACCAGCTTGCACTACAGCTGTCATATGCATGCTCCGTCTTGCCTCAGGTATCTCTCTCTCTCTCTCTCTCTCTCTCTCTCTCTCTCTCTCTCTCTCTCTCTCTCTCTCTCTATCTCTTACCAAAACGCGTGTGCACACTCATGCACAGAACCATTCATGCAGATTGTGAAAGATGATAATGTTTGATGTGTTAATTTAAAACCAATCTTTAAACAGTAGAGAAAATTTACCCCCTCCCCCCCCCAAAAAAAAACTTATCTATAAATGTGTAGTTAAAAGTGCAAATACTGACATCTGGCGGTTAATTAGTAAACGGCATGCCGAGGGATAAATTGTGAATCACTCTCAGGACACTGGATTTCATAGAATAGACCAATGGACCAGGGGTCCTCATATATGATAATAGCCTATATAAGGATTTTTCTCCCCTCAAAAACTACTTCCTGTTCAGAAATAGTGCTAAGGTTGGATATTTTACCAGAGCCTACCAAACAGCTAAAATGTCAATCTAATGGGGGAAAAAACCAAGTTTCAGATCTGGAGAACAAACGAAAGTAAATACAACATTTTATTTATTTTTATTCAAATTATACAGTTGGAATATTTTAAGATGGATAAAACATATATAAAGAAAATTGTGTCTTTAAAACAAATCAGCTAGGCCAAGCAGTTTCCTCGTGGTGCTGGGTTTGTGAACCAGTCATTATACCGGATCAACATGATGGGGTTAACAATTAATTTCATACCAGCACACTATGGTATAGCAGGAAATGAGGTGGCAGACAAAACAGCAAAGGAGGCAACTACATATGGTATTATTGATATGGTTATTAATTTCAGCAAAGGGGAAATTAAGAGTATAATAAGACAGAAGATGAAGGAAAGATGGCAAAAGCAGTGGGAGGGAGGAAGGACAGGATGATGGTTTTATTGCATCCAGCTGGTACGCTGGAGAAATGAGGGATTCAAAGAGAAACAGGAGAGAGGAAACAATAATATCACGGATGACATTTGGATGAGGTTAAGGGTGTATTCAAATACCTTTCTGGTTCACACTCCAAACCAGTTGATGGCGGTAATGCACAATACAGTTGCGTACAAACCGCAATAAAAATCCGAAAAAGAAGAAGAAGAAGAATGTTTTGGATGAAGTGCGCACGCGTCGTTTCAGAAGCTTTTAGCTAGCAAAACCTAAGCAATGGCCTACTGCGAGATGGATACCACGTAAATAAATAACGTAGTTTTTTAACGGTATATACACGGTCGTATGTCAATAACGGCCTGTTTTTGAGGAAATAAAGTAAAGACCAAAAAAAGCCAGTAGTCGTTATGGCGACCGGGAGTGGCAACAGTGGATTGGCGTCAAACCATGACGGTCAGGAGGCTGCATTTAATTCGGTTCAGTGTGGAGCAGCAGGGCTGTCTAACATGCCAGCGTCGGCTCCTACTCCGTCCGCCTCTCCGCCGGTGCTCGGCCTTCACCGGGAACCCATGTACAACTGGCAGGCGACGAAGAGCTCCTTGAAGGAGCGCTTTGCCTTCCTCTTCAACAATGAGCTGCTTAGCGACGTCAGGTTCATCGTAGGGAAAGGCAGACAGGCCCAGAGGATACCAGCCCATAAATTCGTCCTAGCTGCTGGTAGTGCCGTGTTTGATGCCATGTTTAACGGAGGGATGGCCACGACCTCGGCTGAAATAGAGCTCCCTGATGTGGAGCCCGCAGCCTTCCTCGCCCTCCTCAGGTAAATGGGACTGGTGATCCCCTTGCATGTTGCTAAAATGATCTCGTGAATCTATCAATATCCAATACTAGCAGAGTGGCCTGATTTAAATGCACAATTAGCTGAATATTACAAAACCTCCAAGTCTTATACTATGAATCTTTGAATAAATTAAAAGAAGAATAAAGTAACTGTCAAAGTGATGTAAGAAAATATTGCATACATGCTGCAATTGTCCTAAATACTCGTAACTTTGTGCATTAGATTTCTTAACTATAAACGAAACAAAAAAGTGTTTACCTGCATGTTCTAATGATAGTAATAAAGATCTAAATGAGGAAACACGCTGTTTTTTTACTTTCACTGAATTTAATATAGCCTATGAATGCTAAATTTTGATATAAAAATGTTAATGATTAATTGAAAATCGATCATTAATTCTCCCAATGATCAATTAAGATAATTTAATCGAATGCTCATCCCTAATCTTTCATTAATGTACTTTTTATGTCTTAGAATAACTATTGAAAATGAATAAATTATAATATATCTTATAGAATTCTGTATTTTTCCTTCTTGCTGCAAGTAAATACTGAGGTTTAACAGTGCCAGCATTTTCATGTGCCAGCATTTTCATTAATCTCTTAGATTAGTCATTTTTAATAAACAGTGGCTAAATTGTTCAGAATTCATTTAACAACGAAAACACCTGACTGAACATTTTTCTTTGTTTCCTCTGTACAGGTTCCTTTACTCTGACGAGGTCCATATCGGTCCAGAAACTGTGATGACAACTCTCTATACAGCTAAGAAATATGCTCTCCCTGCTCTGGAGGGTCGCTGTGTGGAGTTCCTCACCAAGCACCTCAGAGCTGATAACGCATTCATGCTTCTCACTCAGGTTATTGTTAGCTTCCCTAATTCAGTTGTTAACACTAAAATTGCCTGGCTGTTAACATCTCTTTCTGTTTCCCACCTTAAATATCACGTGATGTCAGTTACAAATCATTTTCGTGAGGTCTACTTTATTTGAAAGTTTTTTTTTTATTGTAGAGCAGGAATAGAGAGTTTCTGTAATGGCTTGGTTTGTTTCCCAGTCACATTTTCTGGGGGATTATCTAACAATGACAAAAAAAAGACGAAGAATTCTTCAGTAGTGCTTTTTCCATTAGCTGGAAGCCACCTAAAAGCAGCCTTTCTTCCTTTGTGTCCACAGCAGACCATCTTCCAGCCACTGGTAGTAGGCCTTTGATGACATTAGCTGGTCTATTTTTGGTTTATGCTGCTATTTGTTTGGGTTGATCATTTCGTTTTGCTTCTGCCTTTTATTCCTTTAGTCTGCTACATGACTGCGGCACAAAGCAGCCCATTGTCCCAGCAGTGTTTTCTTAGCTATCAGTTCATTTTAGAACACAAGACATGGAAGAATCTACATATGCTGTTCATTGTTTTGGTTTTGTTTTTTCACCCAACTTTGTTTTGATCTAATCCAACACACTATTTAGTAGAAGATGAAGTTGTGTCTTTTTGTGCAGCTTTACAAAAATTACAGCAATTATCCTAGGAATGCATTTCATTTAAATGACCAAATTTGACTAATAAAGCCTTGCATGATGTTTTTATGTGCTTTTCTCCACAGGCAAGATTATTTGATGAGCCTCAGCTTGCCAGTCTCTGCTTAGACACCATAGACAAAAGCACTGCAGATGCAATAAACGCAGAGGGCTTTACAGATATTGACCTCGGTATGAGAGACTTTCTTTACACGTTTTTGTGTTTCAACAGTCCTTTTATTTTTTTGTGTACATGAAATAATAAATGTTTTGGGTTTTTGTGTAGATACTTTATGTGCAGTGTTAGAGAGAGACACACTCAGCATCAGAGAGAACCGTCTCTTCGAAGCGGTGGTACGCTGGGCAGAGGCAGAGTGTTACAGACAACAGCTTCCCCCGACATCAGAGAACAAGCAGAAGGTTCTGGGGAAAGCCGTCCCGCTCATCCGCTTCCCACTCATGACTGTTGAGGAGTTTGCTGCCGGTAAGTGTATCATGAAATTTTTATAATTTGTTTTTCAAAACTGCAGTGATCTTTCTTTTTTCTTTTCTTTTTTTTTAAAGATTATTCTGACTAGTTCAGCCATCATTACGCACATTCATCATATTCATTCTGTGTCCATACAACTCAAACCACAGAAACCAGTTTGATATTTTTTCTTGTGCAACAGGGCCTGCCCAGTCTGGAATATTGTTCGATCGGGAGGTGGTAAATCTGTTTTTACACTTTACAGTAAACCCCAAACCACGGGTCGACTACATTGACAGGCCTCGCTGCTGCCTCAGAGGGGAGGAGTGCAGCATTAATAGATTCCAGCAGGTTGAGAGTCGATGGGGGTACAGTGGCACCAGCGACAGAATCAGGTGAGATACAGTAGCAGTCATCAGGTGTTAGTTAGAGCAAACTAAAATCAGGGGGATTTTTCTAATTTTTTTTCTCTCTCTGTTTTTCTCCCTCTGTAGATTCAATGTTAATAAAAGAATATCCATAGTGGGTTTTGGCCTTTATGGTTCAATACATGGACCCACTGACTATCAGGTCAACATACAGGTAAGGCCTGATATTGGTTTCCTATACTTTTGATATCATCAGTGCGTTTTTGATGGAGTTGTAATGGGGCATGCGTCTACATCACTGTGCCATCAAAACAACATGGATATCGAGGCAAAACATAAAACTTGGCTGCCACTGCTAGTCATGGGAATGGGATGATAAAAGGTGAATATTATCTTAAAATTAAGGCTGTAGAAATTGGATTGGAAATTGGATATTATTATATTTACCTCTTCAGTACTCCTGGAGGCATATAAAAGTCTGGATTTGTATAAGACATTAAGATTTGTCAGTATAATTAAATTGACAAAAACTCCATTCAATGTTGTGGTTTTATGCAGTTCAGTTTTTATTATATTCAAACTTCTGTAATTGAAGCTGTGAGCGTGGATTAAATTATGATGTAGAATCCACCATGCAGACTATGTTATATATGAGCATGAGCCATGAGATGGTTAAATGTTTAAAGGGCACAGCTTTAACCTCTTTACCATGGTTTCTAATAAGCTTTTTTTCTGCTTACCGTTTCTATTTATAACAGTGGGAAAACATTTGACCTGTAAATCTGGAGATCAAGATTAGAAAGCCGGGTTAGGAGTGTGATTTGACCTTTCATCAAAACACAGATAATACATTTCATCTGGAAATATTTAAGCAAACTTTTGATATGAATTACAGATTTGATTTTTAAAATGCATCCATCAAATAAATTGAAATGATAATGAAGAATAAGATTCAAGATTCAAGAGAAGCCTCATATCCAAATGGCTCCTCTTGGCAAAGCAAATTTTCTCGGCACAGCACGGCGCTCAGACCATCATTCTGCTTTCATGATGCTTGACGGGACATCAGTAGCCTGGTTTCCACTGAGTGGTACGGTTCGGAAGGGTTAGAATGGTCCAGCCAATTCACGTGAGTGTTTGCACTAGAAGTCGGACCACCACTGGGCATGTAGGGTTTAGACCTAGCATGGCGTTATAGTACTCCAACATCTACTGATGTGGTGTTTGTTTTGCGCTTCCATTTGTTGCAGATAATAACGTTTTTCTGTCCACCAATCAATGGATTGTATCATGTGATGCCAGAAGCTCTGCCCTAACCGTACCATTTACAACTGAAAGGGGCCCAGAAGTGGTGTGGTTTGGTTCGGTTTTATGGGACCCTTTTATAATGAAAACACACAAAATAACGTAACAAACCGTACCAGCCCGAACTGTGCCGCTCAGTGGAAATGGGTCAAATGTTACTTTCTAGTTGTCATATCCACCTAATGTCCGACCCTCATCAAAACTGCTGCTTTTATAAACAATTTTCCATCAAATGCAAAAACACAGATTATAAATGAGAGATTCGAAATAAACTGTCTAGGTTCATATAAATAATATACAAGAATAACTTATAGGAAAAATTCAAAATGCTTGACACAAACTTAGAGCAGGCCATTTGGCTTTCTTTCCTCTACTTTTTATAAGAATGTAACATAGAATTCACTCAGTAGGTCTTAACTTTTTTGTGTGTGTGTATTTTTTGTTTTTGAGCCAGTTAAAGAGGTCATTGATACAGCTGCCTCTTCTTTTTTTCTTACCACAATTTGTTTATTAGTTTTTACACAATTGGTAAAAAAAGAAAAACATGGCAGATACACAGTGATAGTAGTGATTATTTTCCCCTTCCCTCCATCCCTCCCTCCCTCCTGAGGCAGATTTAAAAAAAGAGGGAAGACAGATTACATTATCAAACCAAAAAGAGCAAATAAGCAATAAAAAAGAGAAAATAAAGTATTCTCCTCTGATTTGCCTTAGTAGGAGATTAATAAAGGGTTGCCATATGCTGGCAAATCTATTGTTAGGATGGCGGAGCGATAGCCTGATCTTCTCCAGCGTCAAGAGATGCAAAACCTCTCTGACCCACTGTCTGTAGGAGGGTGGAGCAGCCAGTTTCCAATTTAGTAATATTAACTTCCTTGTTAATAAAGTGAGGAAAGCAATACAGTCAGACTGTGTCTTAGGAAGTTGATGAACCTCACCCTGAACCCCAAAGATGGTATCCCTGAAGTCTTGGGCAGAACCATAAAGTGTGAGCCAGTGAAACCGGTGACAGCCCGCACCTATTACATGAATAATCCATGTCTGATATATTTGTGCAATCTTGGTCTTAGACAAGTGTAGTCTGTGCACTACCTTAAATTGTCAATGTATAACAAACGAGGTTATATCACCGAAAGAGTTGAAAAGCTGTGTCTGACTTAAGATAGAAGGCTAAAATCTACGGAGCGTGTTTGAGTTGCGGTTCCTCCATGTCTTGTGTGATACAGCTACCTCTCTGCCACCAAGTGTGGATACCACATGCCAGAGGACATGACATGGATACCCTCTATTTATACTCATTAGGACTGAATTCCTTTTTCGTCTGCTTTTATGTTTGGCACAGAACAGTATAATACTCGGGAATATAAACCTACAGTTTTTATACAACAAAACATTTCTCAAAAGTACATTTTTGTTACAATATGAGCAGCATTTTTTTTTTTACCACAAACCTAACGGCACACTAGGCGGGGGCAGAGGGGCGCCACAGTGAGTAATCCGTTTAAGACTTTAGTAACCGGACTAGGGCAAGAGTCTGCACTTTTAATTTTTAATTTCAATTTCATTTCAATTATATATTTTATTACATAGTACTTTATTTGTTTTTATATTGCTGCTGAGTTGTTTCAATTTCCTTTGGGATCAATAAAGTATTTATCTATCTATCCATCTAAACCTGGCAATTTTATACTTTTAATTAGAAACTGGTCCATTATTCCAAAAAGAATAATAGTTTTAAGCTTGGGCTGAAAGATTATGATACATTTCATTTAGATTTTAATAACCAGACATAATTTAGCATGTCATCAAGGGCAAGTTGGCTGTCAGGAACACAGTGGATTCTTTTTTGTCCCCTTTGTTCATTTGGTTTTATTCTGTTTTAGATAATAGAGAGTGACAAACGCATTACACTGGGGCAGAATGACACAGGATTCAGCTGTGACGGTACAGCAAACACCTTTCGAGTGATGTTCAAAGAGCCTGTGGAAATCCTGCCCAATGTCAGCTACACTGCATGTGCCACCTTAAAGGTCAGTCTGAACTTGCTGCATTTTAAAACAATATATCACAGTTAATGTTACCTGCATGCTTTGGGTTAATACAGAACTTGTATTTAAATGTGCAATTTCAGGGTCCAGACTCGCACTACGGCACTAAAGGGTTGAAGAAAGTGACCCAGGAATCGGCAACGGGGACCAAGACGAATTTTTTCTTTTTTAGCTCTCCCGGAAATAACAACGGAACATCAGTGGAAGACGGGCAGATACCAGAGATCATTTACTACACCTAAACTTAACACTTTGCCGTACAGGTACAATAAACCAGGGAGACCTCAGACTACTGAGTAGACTGGACTGCTAGACATGGACGTAGTGCCTCAGGATCCCCTGGAATGACGAATGTGTATGCTTGAGCGTGCGTGTGTGAATGTTGTATGAAAGAATCTCTGTATAAGATAGTGCTGTAAATACATTAACACGAATGTGAGAAGGCCTGTGGGAAAATCACAGCTCTGAGGGTTAAACAAGCTTTTGGGGCATAAGCCTTATTTTCACTTGTAAATGATCCAAATACTGATGTCATGTCTGGTATTCTATACTGCACAAGTAAAACAAAAAAGACAGCTATCATCTGTTGTCAATGCCAGATTTTGACAGTTTGTGCTGTTGCATTTATTGTTGAAAGTATATTTGCATATTTTTACTGTGCACTGTTGTCATTTAGTTGTCCTCAAGTACTTTATTTCTGCATTGTATAAAAGCTTTGTCTGTCGTGTAATTTTGTCTGTGGTACATGCTGTAACTTATGACTTCATGTTTACTTAGCACTTCATTAAAATGTATACCAAGCGGGAGGGGGAAGGAGGGACTTTTATGGTTAAATATATGGGGAAATAGTCTATTTTTAGCTTTTTGACAATAAAATATGGTATGGCCAAAGTAGGATTGCTTCTTTTGAAAATTCAAGACCTTCAGTGAGTGTCTCATGAATGTGTTCCTATTTCTGTCACTAGGTGATGCCATCTACACCATCCATGCATGTATCCACATTTAAAGAGGTTTTCTGCCCAATAGAATAGACTGAACCTTTATTGTAATTGCACATAGTAAAATAAAATTGAAAGAACAAACCGTTCCAGTGCTAAAAGAAGTAAAAACAGTAGAAAAAAATCAAATATATACATACACACACACATATACATACACATAAATACACACAATACCTACATGTGAACATACAAGGAAATGATAAAAAGAAAAAGATATATAAGAAAATCACACATCATTCCACGTACACAATGTTATTGCACTACTTGCTTGACATTAAGTAAGGTGATGGCTTTGGCAAGCGTTTTTTTAACCTGTTTGTTTTTGTTTTCATTGTATCTTCTGCACGAGGACAGCAGTTCAAACAGATGATGTCCTGGATGAGTTCTGTCATTGATTACATTCTTTGGTTTCTTGTGGCACCGGGAGGAGTACAGTTCATCCAAGGAAGGGAGAGGGCAGCCGATCATTTTCTGGGCAGTGGTGATGATTTTCTGTGCTACAGTGCAGCTGGCACACCACACACACAGACAGTACGTCAGCATAGACTCTGCAGAGCATCGGTAAAAGGACAAAAGCAGTTGTTGATAGCACTTCAATAAAATGTAAACCAGGAAGGAGGGGCTTTTATGGTTAAATATATGGGAAAATAGTCTATTTTTAGCTTTTTGACAATAAAATATGGTATGGCCAAAGTAGGATTGCTTCTTTTGATAAAGGGCTAAATGAACAATCAAAGTGATAAAAGAGAGGAAACCATTTCTAGACATTTAATTTTCTTCAGCCCTTTCGTTACCAAAATTTATTAGAGAAATTGCTTTTGGTTGAATATCTTAAAATAATAAAAGATTCTGTTAAAAGAAACTGAGCTGGCACATTCTATCAATAATGTTCATATGCAAGAGGTCTTTTACTCTTCTGTTTATAAACAAGAGTAAAATAGTTAAAAACTGAGCACAAGTTAGTACAATTCCATCAGACTATTTAGTTTTTCTAAGACATTTTAGCCTCAGTCGTGCCCTCCTAACACATGGTGAAGACCTCATTAAAATTTCCTGAAGGATGCTTTTAACTCTTATCCTTTTGGTGAAAAGAAAAGCCCTGCTTCTACATCTCAAAGATGAAGTGCTCTTAGATTGCATAAACTACACATTCACATGAGATAGGCAGTGGAAACAAGGGCCTTTTTAGACAGCTGTGAGTGGGCTTTGATGAGGAGAGTGATCCAGGAAGGCTGTCAGGTGAGTCACCGGGACCTGAGAGCTACTCCTGCTGACTGCCCACTTAGACAGTCTTTTCTGAGAAAAATCTAAGCAAATCAGTTTGACGCAGGATCCCCCCCCCCATGACATAAAATGCTTAAACACAAGCAGTACAAATAGACAGGACTTTGCTCTTACCTGCCTTGCTTCAAGATCCCCCGGATCGGTTAAATTCAAGCTCTATAAAAGCTCCTTATAAATTTTTAAGAGGATGAAAGGGGCTGGGTGTAAATTGTCAAAAATGGAGCTTGTGCAGAATAACAGAATAATACGAACTGTCTCTTAAAGTTATTAGATTACAGATCCATGACAGGGATTTGTGATGCTCTGATGTGTGTGTGGGAGGGTGTATGGCAGCAGAATGAGCTGTGTTTAACAGCAGGAGCCTTTTACTTGAACACTGACAGCAGGAGAGAGGTTTCTGCTTTGGCTGTTTTTGACAACATATGACTGTAGAACTACATTGTTCATATCTTACTAAGATAGAATCGCATTGACAAAAACACAGTGAGCTGTTTCTTAATACCCAATTTGCTTATTTCTGTTTTTTGCTTGTTTGTTTGTTTTTTTGTTTGTTTTTTGGCCAAGCTCAATATTAAAGCCTTCGTGTCTGGAAACCCCAGACCGTATTTTATTTTACACAAAACTTGGTTAATCTAGTTATTCATTTTCTATGGCATCTGTTTCTTTAAGTATTCATGATTTTGTTCAGTTTAATAAGGTGTTTACATGTCACAGTGTCCTGGTTTCTATAAGTATACTTAGCACTATTAAATTTGGTTTCTCAAAACCACGATTGAACCTTAAAGGTTCCTGAAAACCGAATAAAATGTTTAAATGTTCTGCAACATTTATTACAAGCATACTACAAAACATTCTACCATAACTAAGATACTGGTGCATGTATAAATGCAGTCAGAAATGTATAATCTTGGTCAAAATAACTTAGACCGGAAAGGCATTTTAACTCTGACAGTTGTAATTTTTTTCTTTTGTATTGAGTGATGTTAGATTTTGTGTTAATTGTAAGGTTTCTCTGGGATTCTCCAGCTTCCTCCCACAGTCCAAAAACATGCATGTTAGTTTCAATGATGATTCTAAATTGATAGTGGGGGTGAGGTCATGTGGTTGTTTGCCTCTTTATTAGCCCTGTGATGGATTAGTGATCTGCACATGAGTTTTATGTTTCTAAATGTACCTTTCATTTTTCTATACCGCTTATTCCAATTCAGGGTCGCAGGGAAGCTGGAGCCTATCCCAGCAATTAGAAGCTGGGTACACCCTGGACAGGTCGCCAGTCCATCGCAGGGCCAACACAGAGAGACATACTACCATTCATCCTCTCACTCACTCCTAAGGTCAATTTAGATTGATCGGTTAACCTAACATGCATGTTTTTTGGATGGTGGGAGGAAGCCAGAGTGCCTGGAGAAAAAACCCACACATACATGGAGTAAACATGCAAACTCCACGCAGAATGTCCACTCTTCTTCATACAGCTTGATGGATTTATGCATACTGCTTTTACGAGTTTGTCCAAACCTGTCATTGTGGAATTCATCTTCAGTTTTGTAGCATGATTTCTTAGCACTGTACTGTATAGCTTGTTGGCATGGTACATCCTCTATCGCTTTAATTCATTTAAAATCGTTTGTACAGAATGTTCTGGTGTGAGATCCAGTTATGTCAATGAGTCCAGACCATTTCACAGCAACACTAACCTGCAGGGATGAGTAAGGGTGTTTATTTGTGTGCATGTGTGTCCCTACTTGTCCAGCTGGTGGAGGTTATGCAACCTGGATCCTGATGATGTAAGACATGGCTAATTAATTACTAAATACAAAAGAGTGTGCGGTGAGCGTCAATAACACTGTCAGTCCTCTGGATCTGACATAAGCTTCGTTCACTTCTACTGAATACAGATTACTAATTTGTGACCTCTCTTTAGTCAGAGTTCAAAGATGGAAGAAGAAGAATGTCTTTGTGGTTTTCTGTTTCAATCTATACAGATCTGTTCTACATGTTAGGGGAAATTAGGAAACTTTACATATCTGTGAGTGGCAAAAGTATGTGAAGATTTGTCATTATCTGGCGCATCTCCTTTTGGAGTAATAACCACAACTAAATTCTTCAGTAATTATCCCATGAAGTCCTTCCATAGCACTTCTTTTGGCTTCATTTCAGTACTTTAATTTGGCTTATTCATAACACTAATTTAATTCTTGTTCAATCAATACGCGGTAGAACACTATCTTGATTCATAATCCTCCATTTCCACTGATTCAGTGCATGGTCTGATTTCTTGACAATTTCCTCCAGAATATATGAGTATATTTGAGAACGTATAGTTCCATCAATGATGATGCCCCTCCTGGCAATATGCAACATAACAGGTCCAAAACCATAATATGACCACCACAGTGTTTCATAGATGGGGGGTAAAGCGTATTGTCTTGGAAAACAGGGTTTTCCTGTAGACTATTCACCGAAGTAGTTCTAATTTATTCTCATAAACCATTTTTCCAAACAGCCAAGCTTTTAAGCAAAGAGCCGTTCATTGAAAATGTTCTTTTTGCAGCGCAGTGTCTCTCTGCTTGCCACCCTGACATGTACACCGCTGATGTTCAGTGTTCTCCTGATGATACACTCACAAATTAACATCAGTACGATTAAGTAATTGTACAGATGTTACACTCCTATGTGAACTCATACTATTATGCAACTTGCTCTTGGAGCAACCTTTACTGCACAATCATTCCTGGAGAGGCAAACAGTCATCAATTTCCTCTGTGCATAATCAGTTTTACTGTAGTTTGTTGGAGTTCAAGAACATCATTTTCAAGCTTTTTCAGCTTTAAGATCTCTGTCATGATGCTTTTCCACAAACATGTTGGCAAGTACAAACTTTACTAGATCCTTGCTCTTTAAACATACCAGAGTACCATTCCACACCAGCAGGTCATCACACATTTCACATTTCTGTCCTTCCTGTGAAACTTGTATCTGTGGGTTTTTCACTATATCTGTCACTCAACCCATTATATCACGGAGCATCATGTCATGTAACATTTTAAGCCTGGAGCAACAAACATGTCTCATCGGCATTGTCGTGTTTACTTAATTATGAGGGGAAATTTAATAATTTTTATTAAAAAAACGATTTCGGTCGTAGTTCTAGTTTGTTCAGAGGCTTAGAAATGGAAGTTTTATTGGACAGTTTGAGTTATTCTGAAAACTCTCGGGTTTTAGGACACTTTTGTCTTATTTAGTAAAATGGCTTTTCTTTATCTATTTTAAACACTTGTGTAGATTAAAAACTAGCATGTGCTAACCAATCAAAAAGGACAAAATGAACACAGATTTATTGTGCAAATGACTTCAAACAATAGAACCCTTGTTCTATTAAGTTTGGTTTGGATGATGAGTAATGGTGTGAAAATAGCCTCAAATGTTTTGGAAGATAGCTCAGATTTTTTAAATATGATGCTGAAAATTCTTTGTTATTGAAACCAACCCGCCTTTTTATTTTTTATTTTTTACGGTATTTCCAATTTTTCTTTGTTTTGTTTATTTTATTGCTTTATCCCGACTAGTTATGAGTTCAAGTTACTTGTTTTCCCTTCCAAAACTGCACGGTCATTTTAAAAAAAAAACTATAACACTTGGTGTATTCCCACACTTGTGGAGGGTTCTTGATGTCATGGATTAAAGAGGTCATATTTTGCTTTTTTTGTGATCCCTTTTGTTCACTGTTGCATAGCTATATGCAAAAAGCCTGCAAAGTTACAAAAGCCTGAAGTCCACACTAAAGGAGTATTTTTCTTTCTCATTGTCTGTGCAGAAATTACACTCAATATGCAAAAGTTGACAATGTGGAAGGAAATGCAACCAGATGACGAGCTTCTTTAAGCTCATGTATGCACACAATACCACCGCTTTTCTTGTTTCTGACACAACATAACCTCTCATTGCACACGCCAGTCTCTCATATTGAAATATTCAATTAGGTGCCCCCAAAGATCCTGAATAATCTCAATCATTGTGTCATCTCTGATCAGAGCTTTTAAAACAAGAATGTTAGGTTTAATTGTTCCTCGTATGATGCCAGCACAAAGGGGGGTTAAGTCTGGATTAGCCATGGACCAAAACTGAAAAGCAAAGTTCATGATAAATGAGATATAAGTGATGGTAGAGGGGAATGAAACCATGGCAATGAGTTGCTTGAGAGTCTGTAGTTGCTTCTGCGATCATGGTGGAGCAGAAAGACAGAAGCTGAAGCTGACATTAAACTCTGAGGGCAAAAAAAAGAGTAAAGCCTAAACAGAACACCTTGCATTTGTTTACTAATTCCTTGCAATTTTGCAGTTTTGTTGTTGTACCAATGGTTTGATTCCAGAAATAGTAGCATTTAGGAGTTTGAAACAAAAGATCTGAAAATTTGTTTACCCAAAGAGTATTTCAAGGCTTTCTTAAAAGATTCCAGTGGAGATATCACCAGATATAATCAGACTAACAAGCTTACCTCACTGTCTTTACATGAATGACCTGAGCAGCTGCATGATTAATTTATTGAGTGTGCAGCTGGATGAGCAGAGCCCAAGATGCTGGGAAAACTTATCTGCAGCAGCAATATAAGGAGCCTTTTTTTAATTCTTCGTTAAGTATGTGTATTTACTCCCGGTTACTATCTATACGTGTGTATTCATGCGACATGATATATTTGTGAACAGATTTGTATGCACTTAAATCTGGAGGCATGTATTTCAACAAAAACACTCCGCCATTCACAGTTTGTCACGTGCTACAAAAACACTCTGTACTGTCTGCTGGGGGATGGCTGGCCTGGGCCAACCTTAGCCCCTGCACTCTCCAACACCAGATGTAGGTCGCATAGTGCTGCAGGGGCTGGGGGATGCAATGCCAGTGTGTTTCTGTGTAATGGTAGGGAAGCAGCGTATTGTACGCACACATGCATGTTTGTGTGCAGTAAGCTGAGGAGAGAGTAGAGAGATGATTGCAGCGGATGAGTTCATCACCAAGGACATGGCCCCCAGGACACTGCCTCCATTGCTGTCACATTACATCGTCACAAACAGGCCACATGAAGCCTGACAACCCGGCAGACCAGACTGAGGGTGTGCTCTCATCGGTCCCTCTCTGTGGCTCTCATTTGTTTTTCCTTCTCTGACTCTCTCCAAGCTTCACGATGCATTAACAGCTAATTAATTCAAATGTAAGAGGAGATGGATTTGATTAAAGACGACACTCAAAAGGTTCATGAGCTCCTCTTAGGGTGAATTAATTAATTAAAGCAACTGTGAAGCTTTTTCTCAATGTAGTAAAACATTTTTTTTAAAATCCAACTGCTTGATGCTTAATTTGTGAGTGTAATGAATGAGGAAGACAGTGGACGATGCATGGCTCCCGAAGGCCCAGATTTATATGTTGAGCTCTGGATTAGCCTTTATAACTGTGTGGATCATGCCAGTACATAATTAAGTTTCGGAGAATTGACGTTTGTCAACGCATCCTCTCACAGTTGTTTGCAAATGTTTGAAGCCTAGCTAACATTTTTGTGAGGAAACAATAGTTCATTTAGCTAAATGTCAAACATCAGCTCAATACTAACTAATGGTGGAGCAACAGACAAGGATCATCAAAGTGATGACAAAAAATTTTCTCTGAAGGACATGAATGTTTTTTTTTACTGCTTTGTACGTCCATTTATCCCAGAAGAATAAATGGTTATATAAAGGTAAAAGGAGATGTTGCAGTGTGGGTCCTGTCACTATGCCTCCGATTGATCATGTGCCCTGGCAACTTGGCCACAGGGATATCCCTTTGGTTG
>JBBBVU010000001.1:10630492-10643994 GCA_037177055.1 Atherinosoma microstoma | reverse complement strand
CCTGCCACATTCTGGCGCTTGCAAGTAGGGTCCATGTATCATGGATTCCAAAATAGGTGGCTACGTGCGTAAAGCACAAGGACGTGCTTGTGGAAAGAGGGGGAGAGATGTGGCAGTGTGGGTCCTGTCACTATGCCTCCAATTGATCATGTGCCTTGGCCACAGGGATATCCCTTTGGTTGACTGGTCAGCGCGCATGACTCTCACCTGGGAGGTTGTGGGTTCAATCCCCGCCCGGGCCCTCCTACGTCCTGCCACAGAGAAGTATCAGGAAATCACCAAGGTTTGTAGGCTCCATCTTTAGGGCCATGCTGCCAATAAGACTTCAGCTGATCCTTTGACAGGTTGGAAAACATGACAGCAAGAAGTAATTTTTCCAAAAATACTCAACATGTTTAACTACACATCATGAAGTCGTATTTTCAAAAGGCTCTATTTTTTTTCCCCCATGCTACCAAAATGCAAGTGTTACACCTTGGGAATTCTTTACAAATAAATCTTTGTTTTACTTTTCTGTCTGCTTCCCCCGCCTGTGGAGGCACAGCATTCTAGGATGCAGATTCTCTAATCTAAACTGATTACAGCGGTGACTGCAACGCTCTCCGCTGTGTGCCAGTTTCAGCCTTCCTCCCCCCTTATCATCACAGCTGATTGCACCGCTGAAGTCCAAATGAAGTGTTAACCCTGTCTTCACCAAGGCCACAAATAGAAGCCAAAGAACAGCATTCAAGTCCAGTTGCATCCAATAAGGAAACACCACAAAGGTTGTCACTTAACCGAGATCTGCTGCAAATGGAGTGTGAAAATCAAGCACTGACATCTTTGGGCAATAAGCTACATATGCCATAGCCAAAGATGCATGTAGAGATAATGTATTAATGATGCACATAAATATTTTAGCTGATTTTTACAATGTGAATTCCTTCTGAGCATTTTCTGTGAATAAAGCTATTCCTATACAGACAGTGCATTTATTCAGGTCATCTGGTTTAATGTGTAATGCACTAAACTGATATTAAAGGCTGATTAAAAATCAAACCGGGATTATCAGTCATTAATTTCTTTAGTTGCAGGGAGAAATTATTGAAGTGAGAAATAATTGATCTGCAATTGATGTTTTTACATGAGGATGTAGAATTAGGAAATGCACAACTTCTTAGAAAAGAGTAAATGATTAAATCAAATTGACTTAAATGTGAGTCAAGTAACCTTGTGTGACCTGTATAGCTAAGTTTTAACCAGCTTAGAAATATTTCAATGTGTTCAATATAGTCATTTAACAAAAAAAAAGGATGTGCAATCATCACATTCTGATGATTGCAACAGCCTTTTTAAGTGTGTCAATAATAAATCTATAAGTCAACTCCAGGTTGTGCAGACTTGAGCTGCCAGATTTCTAACAAGAATCAAGAAATATGGCCATGTTACCGTTGTTTTAGCTTTCCCTCTATGGCCTCCGTTGTGTTTTTACCACTTTAAAGATTTTTCTGTTGGCTTTCAATGCTCTTAATGGCCTTTGTCCCAGCTACATATCTGACCTCTTAGTTTTATACAATCTTACAGGCACTCTGAGTTCCTTTAGCAGTGGAGTCTTATCTGGGCTTGAAATGTGGGAGAAAACCAGAGGTGACAGAGCTTTTGCTGTGAGAACGCCAAAGTTGTGGAATGAGCTGCCTTAAGAGATTAGGTCAACAGAATCAGTGATCTCTTTAAGTCGCCCCCTTAAAACCTACTTTTATAGGAGAGCCTTTCCCGCCTTCAATGACTTTTCATGATTTTTATATGGTTATTATTTGTTGAATTTGGTTAATTTTATCCTTGTTTTTATGCATTTTTACTGATTGAATAATTTTTGTAGTGTTTATATGCTTGATTTGAATGTTTTTATTGTTTTGTGAACCACACTGTAACATAAATTTTAAAAAGTTCTATGTATATCAAAATGCTTGTTTGCTATTAAATGCAATCCAGAACCATTGAAACATGATTCATTCAACTAGCTGGACCCAATTTGAAAGATTTTTCTGTCTGATCAAAGAGAAGGTTCAACATAAACAATTTGTGTCCCATAAAAGCCAGGACTAAGTCAATGAAAGCTTCACTGTTACTTTCATATGTTGCTGCAGAATTTGCAACTGATACTTGGAGAGTCCACATTTTTTCTCTACTACAATTGGGAGAACACAAAAACCAGAACATAGTAGCTCAATGACCTGCATCAGGTCAATAGACCACATCAACTAAGTACTGCTAGCCTTTCCTTTTTCATTCTGTCTGCAGTGATTCAGTCAGTCAATCTATGACTATAATCCTTTAAAACATGGTGACTCTGAGATCTGGAAACATTTGAAGTCAAGTGTTAAATGTCCTCTTACTTACTACTGATGCACTTTTCACCCGCTGGATGAACCAAGGAATTAACACTGATGGTCTTACACTTGCTAGCTTTAGTTTAGAGAATATGTAGAAACAACCATAAAGGACAATAAACTTTCAAATTTTGTAAATTTACAACCACATAAATAATAACACAATGGATCCTTGCACAAGCAGGCACAATGTTTTATAAAACATCAAAACACTTCCAGCAGAGGTTTAGATGTTTGCACTGAACCTAGTCTACAAATCCAGTATTTAGACTAGGCATTTCAGCTATAATTATACTTTCTTTAGAAATGCCAGACATTGACGGATGTACTTTGAAGTGCTGCGTAGGCTGCATATAATTTGAAATCTAAACTGAAGATATTCCCAAATGTCTCCCCTGTCTGTGATAAAAAAAAAAAAAAAAACTTTTACCAAGAGGCCACTGAAATGCATAGTTCTATGAAAACCTCTGGGCCAAAATATTTGTCTTAGTCTCCGTTACACTGACAATTCGACTGCAACGCTGATCCTAAAATGATTACACTGGGAGTATTTGAAGGCTTCCAGTAAAATGACTGCGATAAGATTACTTTGTCTTCAACAAGGTATAAACCAGGTTACATAAAAGTTGGAGCACAGGGCAAAATGCACATGAAAACAGAATATAATGATCTAACAACTGCAAGCAAGTTTAGCAGTTGACCTATTATTACATGTGCTGGTGTGATACAAGTAGATTGTGATTTTGCATTGTGCTGCTGCAATGATCAAGTAAACAGATTTCTTTGGGTCCTTTGAATCTTGATATTATGTACCATATATGAAAAAAATTCCAAAATTCTTTGAACAAAAATCAGATCAGATTGATGAGCTCACCCAATTTTAATTTCTGAATTTCTCAGCCTCTGAAACATCTTACTTGCAGAAAATTCTCTTTATCAATCTTATAATTTTAATCATCTTTCACTATTTCCAATTATATAGCAGTGCATATTGATTGTATTTACATTTCACACATCTCATCTTCTTTGGAGGTGGGTGTGAAGAAGCAGAACTATGTAAATTCTGTAAGAAAGCTCTCGCGCATAAAACTAAATGACAAATCTAAATTAAAGCAGCAGAAAATCATTTCAATATGGAATGACAGTCTGAAATTATGTTTGAAAATATAGTTACCATTAAAATGACTTCAGAAGAACACAAACAATCAAAATTGCTCATAGTACTGGGTGGACAAGTGATGGGTCTGCCTCCGTTTTGGAGGCTCGGTTCACAAAATGCTTACGAGCGAGAATATTTTCACCCTTAATGATGAAGGGAAATTACGTTTTTTTTTTCCTTCCAAATTGTTCTGCATTGGCTATGATAAAAAAAACCAAAGAGGACAACTTGAGACCCCTACCACCATGATGGGAAACCTTTTAACAAGCTCATAAATAAAAGAAATAAAAAAAACTTGAAATACACTGATAATCAATTCCTCTCCACTTAAAAGTTTCTATTAGTGAGGACACTTCATTTCATAAAAATGCTCTTGTACATACATACATACATAGGCAAAAATATTGATTTCATTAACAAAACCTCTACTTAACGGGAATAATAATGTCAGCATTGGCTAGGTTGATAATTTACCCAAAACAATTTTAAAATGACTCTGACCCTGTCACCTTGGGGACTGACCATGTTAAACTCTAATATTAGAATGCATAATGTAACCTAACAAAGTAGAGACCTTTGATTAAAAAAATACATGTTTATTGTCAGAAGTTGGAGTTCATTTGTCTGTTTTGAGACAGAACAATCAAGCTGCATTACAAAGACATTTGCTCCAGAAAGTCAGATTCATTGCTTGTTTAAATGTTGTCATGTATAAATCAATTCCTATGCAATATCAGAGCACTTAGAAGTCTAGCAACAAAATAATCTGCACATAGTAAAACTAGTCTGTCATAATGTGACATGGAGAAAAAGAAAAACAAGCCCATATACTAAAAATGAAATTTTTCCAGTCCTATTTGCAACAAGAGTTCTGAAAACTGAAGATGTCTTCTCAACAAGATTCTGAGAACACAATGTGTCAATTTCATGAGTAACATGTAGAATACATTTAAATGAAGTGGACAAAGAATTTATAACACTGATACATTGTCAGCCCACCCTTACAGTAAGAATTGGTGGCATTTAAGCCACACACAAAATATCAGCTGCATATAGTATTGCAATGTAAGTTATACAACAGAAAATACTATAAATACTGACAGAAGAAGCTGGGTGACAGGAGCAGATGTCAGTAGCGATCATAATGAGGTCTCTGATGATAGGAGTTGTAACCTTGGTTGGAGCTGGGGGGCCCAGACTGATATCCACTTCCATGCCCACTATAGCGGTCTCGGTCTCTATCTCGGTTATGCCAGTGCTGCTGCCCACGATGGCCCCCTCGCCAGCCCCGGTCTCCTCCCCACCCACGATCTCCATGTCCTCGACGATCCTGGTACCTTGATGAAGACAAGTTAAACTTCAACCATAGGCACTGATTTATGTATTAAACCAAAGACGTAAAAAGGATTCACACTCAAGTTGAACAAGTAAACCATAGATTTGAATTATCTCTAACCTCTGCACACCAATTTAACGAAAAAAATAAATAATTTCTATTATTTTTCAAATTAAGTAAATCTTGCTTTACATAAATTTTTGAATTCTCAAATTTCAATGCCGCAGCTGATTCAACCACAGCAGGTAAAGACAGTACACTCCCTAGCAAAAAGTATGGAATTAAAACTCCTTTTAATGGATTAGTATCTCTCTGGAACTGCTCTACATCTTGTGTCTTTGTAGCTCCTGTCATAGTATCCCATCACTTTGTGAGACTTTGTTGACTTGACCTTTAAACACCAATAGTTAATCTTTACCTCAACATTGGATTCAGGACCATGAGAACCCTGACACCTTAACCCCAGGCTGGTGCCCAGTAAAACCATCAAATAAAACCTCTAAAAGCTTGAAATATTCCTTTATCTTTCAATAATTTTGTGTTGTCTATACACTATATTGCAGCACCTTTATGAAAAGAGGATAACTTTCATTGCTCTTGTTGCTCTATAAACACATGGGAGTACCATTACCACAGAGAATAAATTGTAACCGAGAGAGGGGGGAATACTAGAGTCTTTGTTGCAAGTGTTACCTGTTATCCCTGCCTCTCTGGTTGCCCCCTCCACGCCCCCTCCAGTCCTCCACAATGGGTGGAGTGTCAACAGGACGGTTCAGATACTGCTGGTATTCATGATCTTCTGATGTAAATCTGTTTGCAAACAGCTCCTCATAGTTCTGCAGATTTTCCGAGGCTTCGGTCATTCTGAAAGAAAGAAAAAAAACATAGGAATACCCAGTGAAGTAAAGTTTACCAGGCAGTTAACCAGTGACGCACTAGCTGCTAACACAGCTAACACACTAGTTCACTTCCTTCGGACAAGCTTCCCATGTGGATCACTAAGAACGAAACGTGCCTGTATAAAAAAGGGAGCTAGCCACCGATACAACACACACGGACAGAGAAACAAATAGTTGTACAATGCTAGATTTGAAAACACACCTTTATACGCAAAAAATCGTGATAGCTTTACCAACACCGATATACGAATAGTGCGAAATTCCAGTATTAGAACGTCAGTGAATAGCTTCCCCGGAACACGGATATAATTTAATGGTTCCGTGAGCGCGCACCTGCCTGTGATTGCTTGTGACTCGACAGTTAGTAAAAGGACCAACAATTAAAATCAAAGCAACACTTCTGAAAAGATAACAATTGACTTTAAACCAAGAAAAAGAAAAAGAAAAGCTGAAAATGGTTATAAGAGGAACCATGTATAACAGTTAGTCCGCTTAATTTGGGAGAAAGTAACTACTGGATGCCAAAGCAACCACTTAAATGTAAGTGGAGTTTTATTTGAATAATACACCATAATTGGTAATAGTCTGTATCTATGTGGTCAGCTTATTTGGATTCGGTTGAAACATTTCGTGGTTTCAGACGACGGCATGGGCTAACCCTACCGAAACCGCAGATACCACAGGTTTAAAAAAAAAAAATGAGTGGGTGGCTCTGGAAGAAGCAGGTGGAAGCCGCTCCGTGTCGCTGCTGCTGCTGCCCTTCATATGAAACACAATCCCGTTGGGGAGAAACTCCGCGTAGAGGGGAAGCAGTGAAATGCAAATATTAACTTAATTAATTTGCTCCGATTGTTGGGGGACACAGAGGAGGAAACCATTTGGAAGTGGGATTTACTGTCACGTATGGAAAGAGGAAAAAACTTCCTGAATTGAACGTGGTTCTGTGAAAGGGAGCTTGACAACCCGGTGACTCGAGTTTACGAAGTGCTCTCACATTTCACTTGTCTCTCAGCAGCAAGAGGACTTGTTCGAAGCTGGCTCACAGAGTATGAACTCACTGGACCGCTAATCATCTGCGGACTTTAACTGCGCTTTAAAACATTCATTTTCAACAGCCAGTGTAACCTACAGATATAAAGGAGTTGTTCGTCAAGTCCGCAGCAATGGGGTGAGTAATCCAGAGAGCGCTGTCCTTCAGAGCGCCTCTCACCTGCACTTACTGAAATATTATTTTATTACCTGGTTTAAAAATACAGCAGAATACCTCTATGGGTATTTAGTCCTCTTGCCATGCCTCCTAAATAAATGTAACTGTAATTATCGCGGCTCTCAAGCGCTTATCTGTGCGTGAGGAGGATCCTTGCATTAGGAGATTATTAGTCCAATGTGGGGAATTCATGGGGTGACTTGGACTAGGCTCTCGGTGACATATTCCGAACTGATGTGTGAAAAAATGCTTTGTGCGACATTTATTATTAATGAACTCATTTATAATTTTAATTAGAAATTCTGATGCACAGATCTGACTACGCTCGGGATACCACAGTTTTTTTCTCTCTCCCATATCTGTTCAAATATGGCTTTGTGAGGGTGATGATATGTAGGTGTCAAGAGTCAACACTGCCCACTAATAAAGAGAGATGGCACTTGTGGGAGTGTGTGTGTGTGTGTTTAGGCGTGTGTTCTCCACAGGGCCGCAGGTAGTGGTTTGTTTTCAAGCTGTAGTTTACAGAGAATAGTGCATTATTCTTTGCCTCCATAGTCGCCTGTGGTTTTAGTGTTGACTCTGTGGCTCAACGCCATAGTTATGCAATCACCAGCTCTTTCCATATATTGGCTGATTTGAGTTTTCTTTGGGCTACCAACTCCAGTGTGCATCGCTTCGTTTTTATTTTGAAATGACAAAAATAGCTCATTGCAACTAATTTCTAGCAAAATAAACACATAGAGCTGTTGATGTGAATATTAGGAATGTCTGCATTTACAACATTAAGAAACTTAATACCATGATATAAACTATGCATCAAATGTTCAGTATTTTAAGTAAAGAGTGCCGCTCACTGTCATATCTGGTTTTTCTAAGATTAAAATGCAAAATAATATATGAATTGAACCAGTTTGACAGTTTGACTCCCTGCCAGGACGTTGGTGTAGTCATTGAACCGGTTTCGAAGGAGTGTATCTTGTTGTGTCATGAAACTGGCCCAGTGGACCAGCATCAGCATGGCAACCAGGCCAAGACGGGTCACACCTACTGGCAGACACACAGGAACAAGTTCTTCTTTTTCCAGTTCCTTGTTTTCAGTCAGTGAAGACCAGTATTTTCACTTGATGGCTGAAAACAGTTTTGAAGAAGGAAACAATTGCGTCCTTTTGATATGTTGATCTGGATGACTATTCTATAAGCTCTCAAAGTGGCAGGATTTATTTGGGTTCCAATTAATGGTTGCTCTGATTTATCAGTGTTATTATTTCGTAAGTAAGTTTATGCAATAGTGACTTTTTCAACGGTTTAGAACCCAAGATAACTTCCCAAAACTACTTTTGTCTGACCAGCAGTTAAAACCCACAGATTATTAACAATGTTTACCGTGAAAGACTAACAGAACAGGTCCCAACATTTTATCATAAAAAGTTATGCAATTGATTTAAGACATTTTGATTTAATGTTGCTGCAGCCATGTTTCAATCAGTATGTTACGGGTTAGCTTATCTAAGCAGTGAGGCAAAACCAATAATATTTAACATTACAGGCAATAAAACGTAATCACAGAAATCTAATGTGTAAAACTGAAACCAATCAGTAGTGACACTTTTTTCTTGATAATTATGAAATGTTTAATGTATTGTTGATCATTTTCACACCATAGATTTTTATACCTAATGCTAACTCATTAGGTATCATGCTAATTAATTTTTTTGGTCATTAATGATGTAATTTTCCCTCGGGGATCAATAAAGTATAATTCAATTCAATTTGCTGAAAATGTAAAGTGCATTAAATGTCATATAGTGCGTGTTTGTGCTGGGAACCGTAAATCATATTTTTTTTCTTTTATATGATATTTAGGTCCTCTTGTCTTTTGATAATCTTGGGAGTTATAGTTAATTAAGCAGTTTTTATTATATGATCTATCATTACACTTTTGACCTCGAGACTAATCTTATTGATCGTATCATTTCTACATGAGTTATTCAGGACATACTGTACAGTATACTGGTCCAAATTAAAACATGGAATTCATGCAGCACTCTCAATAAATCATTATAATTCTTTAAGGTTGCTGAAATTTTAAATGGTAAAAATATTTTAATCGTAATACTAGGAAGAAAGTGATGGTAACTGTATTTTAAACGGTTTCGGAGCTTAAGCACTGTATCTGGACCTATTCCAAAATGAAGCTCAGATTGCCTGAAGCCCCTTCTACAGGAATAAGCAGTCACACAGCCAGATATACAATCAGCATATTGCTATTTAAAGTAAGCCATGCTGAGAGCAGCCCTAACACAGGGATAGATGATAATCTCCTGGCTGGCCAGAGAATGACATCTGAAGGCTTAACACTCATTGATTAGGATCTGACATGGAAGTGGGTCTTTTGGCTGCCCTGGTAGGATAGTGAACTTTAAGCCTCATCAGAGTGTGTGTTCTGTCTGTCCCTTGTTTAGAGAAGATTGTTGAGGTGTAGTGTAGAGGAGCAGAAGCAGGTTTTACCATTAAAGAACAGTGTGTAAATGAAAGGGGGAAAGGCTGACGTTGGATTGGACATCTCACCAGATGGTTGAAGCCTAGGAGGCCATCTGCTGTCATGCTGTGTTTCTGTGGAGGCTTCCTCACTTCCTTTTCCTTTAGATCGCTCAGATTAAGTTGGGCTCTTCATCCCAACTCAGTGTAGTGAACCTGGGGCCTGCTGTGACTGCTGGTGTGAAACTGGCCTGCTGCCTGCATTACATGGACTCTGTATGATGCCAAAAAAACTGGCATTAATAATGAAGGTCACTGCTGGGGATTACAGCTAAAGCCGGCAAAAACATAAATGAGTTAGCGACCAAATGGGGAAAAAAAGATCTGGGCAATCATTTGACCACACAGCCATTATAATGTACAGTATGTATGGTGTTTGGTACTGCTACACATGGAATTTAATCTGTGGAAACTCTGATGCACATGCACAGTGACGTTCCAGTATAAATATTGATTATGAATGAAATCAGGAAATAGCCAGGTACTGTTCTGTTGGATGATTAATCTAGCAGTTATTTCTTGACTAATCCCAAACACCATGCTGGGTACCCATCAGTCATAGTCTTATCAAATGTGCTTTTATTTCTCAGTTCAGAGTGTAGCCAACAAATATTTGGATATTTGATTAAGTTAAAAAGCTGAAAAGGAGAAAAAAAAAATCTCATTCATTCTACCAGACAGGGTATCATCCACGTCATGCAGCTAATTATCAGTTATAGATGAATCAAAGAATAAGGAAAGTCCACCTCACCATCTATATATCCTCACAAGAAAAATGACACCCTACCCCACGTGGCAGAATGTAAAACCATGAGTGAAAATGGAAAAAATGAAGCCAAGATTGGAGGGTGACAACAGCAAAAATTCCCTTGCTGTTGTTCAGAAGCAACTACTTAATTCTTGAAAGTGCCCACCAATTACATGTCTGACATGGTCTCACCCAAAACCAGAAACACTGGTGTCAGCTTTTGTGTTGGATAATGTAGCAGTGACCACTAAGTGTATTCTGATGCTTCCTTTCCTTTTGTACGCTGGGCGAACAACTGTACAGTTATGTGCAAAAAAAAGTGTCTCTTTAACACTGACAGTCTTGTTGTAAGCTTTTTCTCACCATTTAAACAAAAGGGAAGACAAAACATTCTCTGTCACACCAAAGAGATGGTGGCGCACCATCGGATATGGCCAACAAAAAAACTCTGGTGTGGCAATCCACGCAAGACTGAGTTTTAAAATATAATCGCCCTTAAATATCAGCGCCCTAGCTAGTCTTTTTCTTTTTAGTGACCAGTAATTTGTGTTTTCCTGCTGTTGATGGGCTAAAATGCTTTGAAAAAATCTGTTGATTTAAATATATCCATGTTTATTTAGACTATTTAGAATTGGTTATTTTGAGCTGAAACTGAAATGTCCTGATTTTGCTTTTTAACTTTCTTTTAGTGGCCATAAACTGTTGCAGTTGGTAGCTTCACAGTGCCAACATATCAAAGGTGTGTTTTGATATTTTTATGACCAGATGAAACAAAGGCTCATCTGATCATATGTTTTATCACAGCGGTGGTTGCTCAGGCTGTAAGGCTGTTTTGTTGCTAATGGACTTGTAAATTGCAGAAAATGCAGGGAATAATGAAGAGGGAATACCTCAGAACTCTTAAGTAAAACCTTTGATGGAAATAGCATTGTCTTCCCAAAATCCTATTGTAATAAAGAATCAACGCCTTATGCAAACCCTTATTATTGAACCAGTGCATAATGCAGTAAGGCACTGACATGAAGAAGCCATTAAACTGAGACGTTATGCTCTTTTTGTACCTGCCAGAAGAAGACAGATGTAGACTTCATGGAAAGTTGTCCTTGTTCCTGTAGTTTTTGCAACATTCAGCAGGAATCTTTGAGTCCAGGTTATTACATGTACCATCTGGGGACAAACCTGCTTTGCTTTGACCTGCTGACATCATTAGTACAATAATGTGTTTATTGTAATGTAAGCCCAGGTGGTGGTGATATTGCAATAAACCCATGGAGCTTTACCCTTCTGACTAATTTTCCGTATTCACCCCAATGAATCACTGCTCTCACTAATAAAACCGCTTATCTCTCCGGCAGGCCTCGCGGGTAAAATGACAGAGCACCTTGATTCGTCTGACATGAACAGGTTTAATGAGTATTAAAGCTATTAAATTCTATGTTCAGATATGAATTCTGCATGGCTGTCCCAGCACTTTTTCTGATTTCCCATTGTTTATATTGCTAAATTCAGCTGATCTGCACATCTTTTTTAACCAAGAGTTTGTAATTAATTTTGTTTACGTACCAAAGTACCAAAAAGTTCTTTAGTTACTCTCATTGAAAAGCCAAGTTTATGTGGCATGTTACTGCCGACACCAGCAGAGAAGGTGAGGAAGGATAAGTGCTCTCACTCACTCACTCTTACTTTAACTAACTATACTGTGGATATTTGACTAGTGAATGATGCAGTTTTTGCCAGTAAATTTTCTGAGTGGACAAAAAGGATATTCCTTATATTCTTCAGACCATACCATTCCATAGGCAGCATACATACATATTCTGCACATTCAGATTTTTTTAGTTGCTGTAGTAGTCTGTTTTTGATTATGTGATTGAAATGAAATTATAACTAAAGCTTTTTTAGTGTTAGAAGAATTGAGCGTGCACTCTGTCAGGTGTACTCACTTAAAGGACTTCTGTTGTTCTCAAAATTGTGTCCTTTGCTAATGAGGCAATTTGCCAGTTTGTGTGTGTGTGATTTCATTAACAGTAATGTGGTGCATTTCTCTGAAAATAACTGTGGTTTTAGGATTTGCCTCTGAATGATTCAAAAGGGGAAAACATGCTTTTTAACTAGCTTATGACCTTATAAGTTCCCACTTGCACAGCTGCTAATGAGGATATCCGATTATATAACTAACTCATTCATATCATTGTGCCTGTGGGTCTGTACCCAACAGTACCTGAATTCACACTTGACTAGTTTATTCATTCCTAGCACATTTTACCCTTAAACATGGTGTAAAACAGATGTTATCTCCAACCCATTTCCAGCTAAACTTGACACCTTTTGTAGCAATACATCCAGTTAAACTACTGGTTTGGATTTCTGTGCGGCTTTATGCATGCTGTGAGACTTGTCAGGTCAGGCACATAATTTTCACTTTTTGTCAAAGTAAAGAATGCATTTGTTTGAAATCTGCTGACACTGCAGATTTCTGTCAAGCAGGCTTTCAAAATTTTTTTAATTTGACCTGAGTTTCTTAAATCACTTGTCAGACAGAGAGCTGGATGACTGTGACTGACGGATGAATAGTTTGTTTGGGGAATGAGCCTGAAGTGGATTCCTGAACTCAGGAATCTGGATGAGGCTGTTTTCTTGCATACCAAAAGAAAACAAAACAAAAAAAGCCTCCCCCAGTTTTGGTGCAGGACACAAATGCAGTGTGACTGCAACTGCATTGAAATCACCTTCTAAAGTCTCTTGCAAAGACAGAACCCTCCTGCTATTATTCACACTTCCTGTCAGGACATGCGTCATCTCACATCATCCTAAAATGTCCTCTTAAATGATTAAGACAACTCTATATGTTAGCAAAGTTAATTTTCACTTGGGTAGTGGGCGACTGAATTTTCTATAATGCTGAGAACATTTTTGTGTGCCATTAAACCCTCCTTCTAATATAGATTCATTAATGTAAGAGTGTTTAATTTACCTGCAGAATGAAGGACTTCCCCAAAAGTTTATACCTCAGGTATCTGCCTCTCAGCACATTTTCTTTTTTTAAACAAAATGTATTCATTTTCCAGCACACAACACAATTGCTGCAGTATCAGTAAGTATAGGCCTGGGGTTGGTGCGGTTGGAGCTGTGTGTAGGCACAGACAATGCAGACTTATTCAGATTTGTGCCTCCTTCACACACACACACACACACACACACACACACACACACACACACACACACACACACACACACACACACACA
>JBBBVU010000001.1:10596530-10607990 GCA_037177055.1 Atherinosoma microstoma | reverse complement strand
GTTTTTTTTTTGGTTATAACAATTTTGTTTAATATTCTTCCACAGGCTGCCGAGACAAAGAACAAGGATCTAGAGGGGAGGATAGGCGGTCTTCAGATCGACATAGACGACAGTCGACAAAAACAAGGAACCATGAAGATCGAGCTGAAGAAGTTCATGGATATTCTGGATGGAAAGATAGATGAACTGCATGAGTTCAGGCAGGGGCTCTCAAAGCTAGGTGTTGATAACTGAGGAAAGTGGCACTGAGCTGAAAGGGTGAGAGGTCGGGTATGAAGGATTCACTACAGTATGTCTTCAGGGCAGAAACGATGTGGCACCTACTCCCCCAAGGTGATGTCCACTCTGAAACTATGACCTTTTGGCATTTAATAAACACTACTTTGTGAAAGAGAGATATTTGGGAGAGGGAGATTGGCAGCCTAAAAAGAGGAAGGCCAATGTGCCCCACAAAATGGTTTCAGTTTGTGTTGTGGAATTGTGAAACTACAATGAGTCACACTTTGAGCTTACTCACCTGTTTCTGTGGGGGGAAAGCTGCTTTAAAAAGCTGGTGGTGGGTTCTTAGATTCTGTCCATCTGTCTTTTTTTCCAAAGGCTGCAGAGCTTCTAAACAAGCAGTCTGAATTTAAGTAAGAAGAGGGGACTTAAAAGGGCTACAATGAACCACACAGACAATGCTGTTCAGCTCAAGTAATAATTAGTGTAAATCCTTGTAGCCCCTCAAAGAATTATATAGATGAAACCCCTCTACAGACTGTCCTTGTTGTTGCCTCTCATCTATCTCAGGTGTGTTAGAAGACAGTTTATAGATTATATGCACATATATGAAAAACGGCCGTGTCACAAAGTGCCTCCAGGTGAGTGTAGACCTACCTGGAAAGGAAAAAATTGGCCAAGTGATGACCATCACCATAATAACTTGCTGAGTTTTGTGAGATATTCTGAAGATAAACAAACATCCTCACTGATTTTAAATGAGATTTAAAAAGGAAAACTGGGACAAGTGTGTCCATCCTGGATGTTAATGTGGTGAGAAACTCAAAGGACGAAGCAGGTGTCTGCAGAGGAATGATTCTCAGAGGGGACTGCAGCAGGAACTTTTCTTGCAAGTGTTTGCAGTAAACTTTCCTTTTGATTATATTTGCATATAGAAGGAAAACTCTTGTCTCAGGAACTTTCCTTCAGAAACATCCAAAAATAATAGTAACCCCATCTCACCATGAGTGTCGTGCCGTGTTTTTAAGGACTTTTTGCGTTCATTAGTATTGTTGTTCATTTGTAGAACACACATTTATGTCTCCCTGGCTGTTCATGAGCTTCCTACACACTAGTTTTTGTTATGGTGGTGGTTATTTATGGATGAGGGGACATGGTGCTGCTCAACAGGTGAATAATGTGAAAGTGTACTTCATAGAAACATTTAGATGGATTGGGCCTTTTCACTAGAAACCCTGTCAACTTTTTTTTTTCTTCTATTTATTTTTGGTGCCTCTCTGCAACTAGTATTTCTAGACCAAGTAAATTAATCTTGATGTAGAATTACTTTTAAGAAAGATACCAAACTCTCAGGATTGAGGGCTTTTTATAATTAAGGATGGGTGTTGCTGCTTTTGTGGAAGTCAGTTTTAAAACTGGGTACATTTGAAATCAAAGGCACATGTTGAAGTAACATATTTACTCTGTGATACTATGAGGTTATAAGATTATAGTTTTCATCACCGTTTTGGTCTCATAAGATTAAGATGTTTAAATTAAAGGATTATTTCTTTTTCTTTTTTTTTTTAATTGTTTTTCCTGTTTGTAACTCACCTGAATCTGGACAACTCAACGTACGATTCTTCCTGTTGAACCGATGCCTCTTGTGCACTTTTGTGATTCCTGTTCAACATTGTACAATAGAACTGACAACTGGTAAAATTTAGTTTAATTACAATGCTGTGTCTTTTTTTCCTTTTTTTTAAAGTTCTAATTTGTAAAAGCTCCAATGGTAACAACAAAAAAATGCCAGGTTTCCCTTCTTTCCCTTCAAGTGCATATCAGTGAAAAAGAAACAGTTGCAGCTGTTTTAAATTCAGGCAGCATATTTGTAAGTATACAAGCGTTTTCCTGGTTGAGAAGCTCAGAGAAGGAGGTGGGTTGAACTTTCAGAACTGAGCCCCTTCGAGGCTCCACCACCACGTCTTTTCCTTTTGATTTACATAACACTAAATATAGTTGTAATCCTGAAAGACGCACGTGAAGAGAGCAAATAAGGTTTGATAACGCCCAACAACATTTTTCAGTTTCTGAGATCACAAGTTCAGCAAATGTGCTTATTTGACAAACGATGAAAAAAGAAAATAAACCTTAAATGCCTTCATGTTACTGTTGTGGGGGATCAGAGGACATGTTGCCTTGGCAACTTAATCTCATTCACTTTTTTTTCCTTTTTGTGGGGATGTGTGTGTATAAATAACAGTGACTATGACAAGTGGACTTCTCAGTAGTATATTTTAAAAAGAAAATACATAAAAGACAACCAACCTTTTCAGCTGTTTCCCTGCTTAAGTCTCCAATTTCCTTTTTCACCTTCAGAGATCAGTGACACTGCTGGAAAATGAATATGCACTTTAAGCTCATTCTTTGCTTGAATGATCAGTTAAGCAATTAAGTCAACTGATGGAAAATAAACTGCTGTAGGAAAGCAGCTATCATTTTCTCTACAAGTTAATTTGACAATTACTGCTTTGATTAATCTTTCGCTAACAAAATGTTAAAAGAAACTGACCACATTCTAAGAACTGAGATACTTTCAAATTTCTTATATCCAACCAACATTGCATAATCCAAAGATGAAAATATGATTAAAATAACCTGGATTTTACCTGGCCTCCAAATTCCCGAGATACTGATCTAAACTAACATCAGTCAGACCCCCCCCCGACCGATCAGTTCTCAATATTTGGCAGGTGTCATGACATTATGGCTGATCAGCATTCTATCCATTTCTGATGCCATGATGTCCATGAAATGTCTTTCTATTACTTTTGTTAGTGTACAGATAAAATCTGTAAGTTGAACCATAAGCACTTGGTAATGCCTTGTATCAGTCATCAGTACTACTTAAACTTTCAGCAGCATTTCTCAGTTTCCCTGTCTGCTGTTCATTGCAGCCAACCCTGCAAGGCTCATTTTAACTGCTGGTGAGTGGGCGACTTGCTGAAACATCATTAAGACACTATGCTTCTCTGTACGTGTGTGAGATGGAGAGAGATGGAACTGCAGGCCACTACAACAGAGATTTGCTGTTACCATAGTAACAGGCCAGGGAATTTCATATTGATGCACAATCGACCAGTTTGTCAAAATACTCCACGCGTGTCTTCCCCAAGGTGCACAACCTGTCTTCCACCAGAATCACCTGGATGTTGCAAACAGATAACGCAGCAACAGCAGCTACCTCTGCCAGCGGCTGCTCACTAAGTACACAGAGCTGGATAAAGTCAATCACAGCTGGCTGGGGATGTCTGATCTGTCAGATATGAGAGAGCGACGGCTGCCAAGATAGATATGAATGTATGACTCATCATTGTGGGCTACAAATCTGCCAGAGCACAATCATCGGGGCTCTCCAGCACAGCTTTCACGCCTCTGTAGGCGATACCTGAAGAACAAAGGTGTCATTACAACCTGGGTGCGATGCATCTCTGCAGCACAAGGAACAGCGAGAGCTATCAAAATGGAAATTTCTGATCAGTAAACCTTGACTTGTAGAAAAACTAACATCTCATATTTATGACATTTATTCTTTAAACATGGTTCCACCTCAGCCATTAACATCTCAATTTTCTTAGAATTTCTTTATTCTTCAAGCTAAATGTTTCCCACACAGAAATTTGGTACATTATGTATTGCAACCTAACTTTTTAGATTAGTTCAAAACTTCAGCAAGCTTTTAAGATTCTACAGTGATATGAGGGGAACTATGTATTTATTTACTAAAAAAATTATATCTTATTGTAAATTTGTCACTTTATTTTTTTATGGCATAAAAAAAAAAAACAATAAATTGCATCCAAACTAAACCTTATACATTCACATGTTTGACGCACAAAAAGTAAAAACAAGGGCAGGGAAATCCATCGGTAGCTTTAACTACAAATTATAAAGACTTTAGACATCTGGACTAAACGGTTAACGCTTTTCTTCACAACCTCTTGTTTAGCAATAAAGTAGCCCTTGTTGGGGTAAGTTACAGTTGGCTGGGTTACAGTACAGTACAGTTAAGATTGAAGAATGTGAGAAGGGAAAATGTGTTGTAGCCGTTTCCGTCTTCAGTGCAGGCTTCTTCTGCTGTGTAAGAGCCTCACAAAAAGCCTTCAGACGCAGTTGGGAAAACGTCAACATTTACACACTTCCGTACTACTGCTTGGCTTTGCTTTATAAAACACAATGCCTCGGTCAGTTATTCAATACAGTATTTTTTCCAACCAGAAACCGCTTCAAAAGAGATTAAATCCTAATTCTGCTACGTGCTAGTTAGTTGGACTTGAGCCGTTTTGGCTCTATTACAACATCTCTGGGCTACTTGGTAATCTTTTTTGTTCTTCTCAGACTGAAATACTGCAACAAACTGCAGCATTGGAGTCAAAGGAGGCGTTATCCCGTCCTTGTCAAAAAATGCAGCTTTTTGGTGAATTTTTGCCAGAAACACAAGCTGGAGCTCAGAGCCGTGAAGAAAGGAGCAGGGGGGGTAAGAAGAGCTTCATCAGCATGTCTGTGTTTTTGCATGATCTCAGCTGTCCCAGTCTGTGCTCTGCGTGTCGTCATCACCTCTGTCCTCGTCGTCTGAGTCGGCTGACACCTTCTTCATCCTCATCATGGCAGCTTTGATGCTGCGCTCCAGCTCGTTGTCCGCACTGTTTGGGACTTCAGCTCGTGCAGGAACCACCTAAAGCATGACGAGAGTCAGTTTGACTTGACCGTAATTTAATTAAATCTACATTAACATGACTCTGTTCTCTGCAGGCGTATGAACAATACAGCCTGTATTCACAATGCTTAGGAAAATACTGCATTTACATCCAGCTGGAAGGAAGGTAATGAGATAGATGTTGAATTTTTTTTAGTGGGAATGATGTTTTAAATTGATAAACACTCTCAAAATTTCTCAAAGGACATCACATTACCTGCACAGCCCACCTGAATGTAAAATAATGTGCCGTTTTACAGCAGAACTGAGAAACAGGAGTGTTTAATTACATTTAATAACAGATTTTAATTCATGTGATTCAGTCCATATTTGGTTTAGTTTGTGCTTTCAGACCGTTGAAAGAAACCTTCAGGGGGGTGAAAAAAATGTAATCAAGTGTGATGTTTACATGTGTGCTATTTACAAGTGGGAGACTGATGATTACTCCGACTTTGTGAATGCAACAAAAGTGCAGGTCTGAATAATGAACAAATAATGGCTGAATTCCACTTTCATGGTATTGTGAGTACTAGCTACCCATCACATTTCCATGAGCTGCTGAGACAAGAAAAGAACACAGACAATGTGTATGCTTTTAGTAACACATGCTTTTCCTACTGACAAGTGAAAATGTCTGCTGAAAAAATAGATCTTCTGAAAGTACTGGAGAAAAATCCTTTTATTTTCAGATTTCCTTTGTTGACTTTCAAATTATGTTAAAACATTTATTTAATTTGCCAACTTTTACATGGCATAATCCTATAATGAATGAAACCTTTCTAAATATTTGCCTAATTTCTCTTTCAAACTTATTTAGACTTCACTGATTCCTATAAGCTGATTGCTGCCTCGTAGGGATGTGATCCATGTTCGTTTACTGGTTCCAACACATCATAATCTCTGGAAATGTTATGCAGGAGGAACATCATCACATCCTGGGATATTTTCCATGATGATGGGTTTGTTTTTATTTATTCAAATCAATCACAAACTGTTTTCCCCTATCCCAGAATGATTAAGATACATGTAAAAAGATCATATCAAACCCCTTTGCTGATTGATTTGCCAACTGAGAATAAATCAATTTGATCAAATTGCACCGCTGTTCCTACAGAGGGAAATGTCCATATTACTGTCAAAATATGGCACAAAGAAGAAGAGTGCCGTTCAGAGAGGATGATGTTTTTTTTTTTATAAAAACTGATTTTTGAAAAATTTGAGTGAAAACAGACGCCAGAATGAGCATTGATGGAATTTCAGATGGTTTCCATCTCCATCTTGACCACTACATATCAGTATATTTTGAATGTTATCACTTTAACATGGTGCATTCTTCTGTCGATGCTTAACTTAGTTCTTGCACTCACTATGCAGCCATAAATAAAGACAAGTGAGGTCTTTTTTATTTTGGGTCCCATCAATAAATCTGATGGAAGAAAAAAAACAACCAGGATACAGGATACATTGATCTGATATTTGAAAGAGAAGAAAAAAAACAGCTTAAGTTTTGCTAATTTATGTCCTGGGTTTGGAGATTTTACACTTCAGCTTGTTAATGCTCCCTGGTGGATGAACTGAAAGTACTTTTTAAGCTATGAACAGACATATTAACGTCTCACCTTCTTCAGGGTGACTCCCTGTCGGATGGCAGACATCAGAGTGCTCCTAGGGTCCTCGGCAGGGGTCGCTGTCCTGGCAGAGGGGGCTTTTCTAAGCTTTATCTGTCCACGCTGGAGCGAGGCCAACACTTCATCCATTGTTCCTACAGTAGCGCAAAAATAAAGAAAAAAATTTTCACAGTTAGAGGAAGTTTAACTGGAAGTACAAATGGATTGTTGATGATTTATCCATTTATTTTTAATTACCGATAAAGGCTATAAAAATGTCTCCATAAAGCACATAACAGCTTTTCTCATGTTCTCACTGAAATGCAAACTTAAAAATAGCTTTTTGTGAATGACCCCAACCAACTAAAAAAATAAATAAATAAAGCCTTGTTGGACCTTGCTCTCTCCCCAGAGCTGTGGTTGTTTATCACACGTGAGGTAAAGTGCCTCCTCTGGCCTCATGGGGTAACTTGGGAATTTGGAATAGAACAGCATGTGAAGAAACACACACATACACACTCTCTAAACACAATTTTCTCTTGAATAATCATACAACCTTCTCAGCAGAAACAAAACTATAAACCCGGCTCCATTCATACAATTTCCCCCCCCTTTTTTCTTATTTTTACAGACATATTTGCAATACAGTCTCACCTATATTCTGCTTGAGCATGTTCTTGGCTGGAAAAGGAGGATCCTTATTTTCACTTAAAGGCATTGGTGCATCCTCAGGGAAAGGCGAGGCTTGGACAGGTGGAGGTGGCGTTGCAAAAGGCAGTGGTGGTGGAGGAGGAGGAGGTGGAGGTGGAGGAGGCGGTGGTGGTGGTGCAGTGGGGCAGGTTAATGTTGGAGGCGGTGGTGGTGGTACAGTGGGGCAGGTTAATGTTGGAGGCGGTGGTACGGAGTAAATTTGAACAGGGATGTCTTTAGGTTGCTGTTTTTTGGGCGGTTTACTGCGTCTGGGTGCAGGTCGGATTGAAGTGGGTTCTTCAGAGGAGGCAGAGGGAGACAGGCTGATGATGGACATCGGCTGGGAGGGACAAGGGATTCCTGAAGAGGATATCCTAGACTGAGGAGTCTTCAGGATGTAAGGACCCTGTCGTTTCTTGAAAAAAATACAAATAGTTTCAGAAACAAGGACAATATATCGTCCACTGTTCAGAAAGAGGCGTTACTGTTAAATCTTCATCTGTTTAAAGTAGATCAACATGACAATAACCTGAAGTGATGGAGGGAATATCAGCAAACACATATTTAATGAAGCTGACTGAAGTTAAATCCTTCCAATCCACACCTTTAAGATAATCTTATAAAACTCAAAGAAAAATCTGTTCAAATAAATGATTATTGACAAAAAAAAATATCTCACCTCTCAGTGGCTGTGGTTGTGGATTGGATGGAAATGGCTATTTTGAATTGATCAATGTAATGGATGTTCTTAATCTTTTCTATCATTTTTCCAGGATAGGGAGTTGCTGTATTCAATATCAAGATTTATAACAATAGAACCATAAATCAGTCACAGAAGTATCGGCTCTATTGTCTAGTCAAAAGCAATTAAATATGCACAAATGGCAAAGCTGCGTCAGATATCACAGCCTACATAAAGCAGAACACGTCTGCTAAGAGTTTAGAATGAAAATGATGGTTCATTGGCTCAACAGCTGTGAATGATAATGCAAGATGTTGAAAATAATCAAGTGTCCACATGTACGGCTCACCCACTAAGTGACACAGTATAAAGTGTCTATTATGTAGGGAGCAGTAAACAAGTGAACAAAAAGAGCGTTTAAACAAACTCCAAGTCGCTGTAGCAACCCAAGTTGTTTCTGAATTTTAATGAAGTGGGCAACTGTAGTTCAAGTGGTTGAGAGGGCTGCCTGCTAATCACAAGGCTGCAAGTTTAATACCAAGTTCTTCTTCTCCATGTGCATTAGTGTCCTGGACCTTCACCTTAAAAGACACCACCCCCCCATTTCTTTATTTTTTATTCATTTAAGTGTGATTCTGCAAGATCATTATAAGTAATAGATGCATCCGACTCTTACCTGCAATAGAAAGCAAGCTCAGCAGTTTCTGAGATCATTCTGACTGCTGTCTACTTCAGGCCAGTGGGAAGTATAAATGAGTATACCACTGTGCAGTCTCACTTCAAACTTGAATCAACTTGCACTAACTGCATCTCATCCAAATGAAAAAAGATTTTGTGTAAAAATCAATGTTTTCCCAGCTGCTATTATCTCGATTGTGCTTCTTTACATTTCTTGTTAAGATAAACCAAAGATGATCAACTATATCGATTAAAGTCAGGTGATGAAAGGGATGCTGTTCTTTAGAAACGTCTGTATTATTTCGGCTGTGTCCTTTGAATCATTATGAATGAAATGAAATGAATGAAAAATACTTTATTTGTCCCTCTTAGAGGGAAATTATTGTTGTAGCAGGGTTTTTTTTTTTATCATGCTGAAGTAAGATAACAGAGAGTTATCTTGTTAGCAGGGATGTTAGGACATCCATATTTAAATTTCATATTGTGTAATGTGTACTCAGTGAGACCCATATCAGCACACTCCCATCTCTGTGCTTCACTACAAGGATGACACATTTCTTGTGGTACTCCCGTCACTTTATCTCAGTTTCATCTGATCAAAAAGGTGCTCCTAATATTCATCAGACTTCTTTCACTAAGTTTTATTCTACACTTTGGGACATCCCAGGGTTGTACTTCTGGGTGCTGTCCATAGAAACTGGTTGATGTTTTTACAATGAAAGGCTACTTTAAGAGATATGGTTCTCAATAATTTGACATATTATTGATATTAGACTCCCTTCTTCCATGTAATTTATTCATTACTAAAGAAAACAAAGAAATACGAAGTAAATAGATGAAATACATGATTATCTCCTCGTCTTTACTCATGTAGTCTTAGCTCCCATGTCCTCGTTAAACAATGCAAATACAAATGTCTATTTTCAAACAAACATTTTGGTATTCAGTCACTAACAATCACGTAGACGTGTCCTAGGAGTCTGCAGCTACACTAACAGCTCTCTGAGGCTGTGCTGAAAGCTGATGTCAGTGTGATGAAATCCACATAATGTTACTGCTTTCATGCAGGTGTGCTGCTTCCCAAGGTCATAATAACAGTTTAGAGTGCCTTCATGCAAACGTCAGCCAATTCCCATCAACCGCAACGCAAGAAGCTGATGGGAACGTCATTAGCTTTATGGACGTTAAAGTCACAAATTGAAAGACTGGATATATTTAAGTGGTTACATCTTTGTGGTTTCGATGAAATGTCGGGGAATCAAAAGTTCATCCTGGGAGGACCACTGGAACATTTTTGTTGCTATTTAGTTTATTAATCAAGGAATCCTTGCTTAAAATTATGAGTGTTTTAACATAAATCTATGCTAAAACATGAATCTGTACTAAAAACAAACATTTCTGCACTAAATGATTAAAAGATACTGTCTTTGAGTTTTAGAAAGAGTAAGTGGAAACATTTAGGAGTCCCGAAACGGATTCTGACATGTTTCCATTTAAAGCTTAAGTGCAACACAGCTTACTCCTTACTTACATGTGGTCATCAAAACTGCCTCTGATTGAGTAGCTAATTCTCAGCTGAAGTACTGAATTAAGAGGGTATGCAGCAGAAAGCTCTGACGTTTCAGTCAAAAAAGGGGAGCTGCAGTAAGAGGACAGCAGAGACAATGAAGGAGCCTGACCTCTCTGAAGGATCGTAATCTGCTCAGAGTCTTCTCTCGCTCCTGGTCGACCCACTGTTTCCTCCTCTGCTCCTCCTCTTTCCTTTTCTCTCGTTTCTGCAGACAACAGAGGGAGTCAGTGAGGGGCTATTAGAGAGAAAGAACTAGATCCAGTTTCATCTGCAGCTTCAGCTGGATGCGGGAGTGTTTGTGTGGGTGGCCTTGTTGCTGAGGTGACATACCTGGTGGACCTGGTGATGCTGCTTGAAGAGTACAGAGCTCTGCTTGGCTACCAGATGCTTCTGCTCATGGGCTTCCATGCACTGATCCTAGAGACACACAGGAGTTATTACTGTGGACGTCTTAAACCACACATGCAGTTTGTCATGGTCAGACACAAGGCAAGGCAAGTTTATTTGTATAGCACATTTCATGTACATGACAATTCAAGGTGCTTTACAAACAAACATTAGACCCATTAGTCCCCACCTTTTTGTTGCGCAGGTAAGCCCTGCGGGCACAGATGTTTCCTCTCTTGGTCTCCAAGCTCTGTAGACGTCTTCTGAGCTGACTGACAAGTGGAGACTGCTGAATGCCTGTGTGGACCATGCTCTGCAGCTCCTCTGGATCCTCACACACGTCGTAGTACACCACCTCCTCCTTCAGTTCTGAAACATAAAATTCAATCAGTCTGACTTCGTTTAGATCAAGTTTAATTCTAAACTTTCCTAAATGACATATTAACAGGAAGCCCTGCAAGATACTCTTTTAATGAAGGTTAATTACTTCAGAAAAACATTTCTGGGGCTAGCAAACTATCTACCAGCAGAAATCTGCCCAAGTAAACATATTATTAATCTATTCACTTAAAGAATTAGAAAAAATATGTGTAAAAGAAGCGTGTTTATATGAATATAAGAAACAAGCTCACCCAAGTATTACTTGGGAAAGTTAGTGAGGGACGGTCAACACAGCAACAAGCTGAATTTAAATAAGATAATTCATATATTTTAAAAACAGTATTAGAAAAGACCAGACTGTCTTTCCTCAGTAATGTTTCCATAAACACAGAAGTTTCTGTCAACTTGCAACATTTCTTTAAACTGACAAAGAAATGATTAGACGCATTGCTGTCGTTTTTGTTTGGAAAATAAAAGTTAAAAAAATACATAGCCAAAGTCATCACACAGA
>JBBBVU010000001.1:10574960-10589577 GCA_037177055.1 Atherinosoma microstoma | reverse complement strand
TGAGTCAGGTGTGTTGAAGAAGGAAACATTGAAATCCTGCAGGACAGCGGCCCTCGAGGACCAGGCTTTGACACCTGCGTTTAAATAGAAAGAAACAATGCTGAGTTTAATCCTAACACATAAAGCCTAATTTAATACAACTACTAAACAAAAACATCCCACAATTTAAACAAAAGAAAACACTGTGAACTTTCCAGTGTCAAGTACTATACAGTATGTTGTTTAATATTCTTAATTTACTTCTTTTAACTTTCACTTGAAAGCAAAAAGCAGGGAGAGCAATAGCAATGTAGCTCCATCTTGCTGCAACATTTAAATCTTCCATTGTAAAAAGCCAGCATCAAGTATGTTTTGCTGTGTCATGCTAGGCCTGATTTAGGGCTTTACACCACCACTGTGTGGTGCTAGCCCTACAGGCTACAGTTTCAAATTCATAGAAATATAAAGCTTACACAGTTGGATAAATCTTCTTCTTTTTTTGCTTTAAAGATAACTTCAGGTGCAAATGGAGTACAGAAGAAGACTGGGACGAGACGAATATTACTGAGATTTTTTCAGGGTTAAATACCTACGAGCCTATTCCCTTTAAATTAAGAAATCAAACATCAGGATCATCTGTTTTGTTCAAATAAAAAGCTAAACCAATGCACACTAAAGCAGTAATCTTCATACATGAATGAAGGCCGTAGTAGTCAGAATTTACTGAAATTGTTGAAGTCTATTTTTTAACTTATATACATATTCTATCACTCTGCAGAACAACATTTTGCAGAACTGTAACTCCAAAACACAAAGTAGTTGCAAAATATATTTAAGACACGAGATGACAAGAAGACCATTTAATCTTAAAGATTTGGAAATCATTACAAAAGAGAAAAAGAATCCAAATCCCTGGTACAGACATGCAGATGTTTGTTATCAATAAGATTTGAGTGCTCCAAAAAAAGCTTTACAATTAACTTATAATGGTTACCAGTTGATTAACTCAAAGAGGGCACTGTAAATCAGAATTTGGAAGCCTATGAATACATCTGAGCTGAACTGTGAGTCCATGGATATTACCATACAGATGACGCCGGTGGTTCATCGGATGCTGTTCGCCCCACTTCCACTTCCACCACTCACCTGTCTCAGATGGCTCTTAGCTCTTGACATCTCCTCTTGCATGGTCTTCTTTTTGAACTCTTGTAGGTTTTCAAAGTACTCTTCAACATCCCGCTCGTTCTGGGTAAACAAAGTTTCGAGAACAATCTTTCGTCCGCAGAGGTCAATGGCTGTACTGAAATATTTTTCGAGTTTCCTACAAGGCGTGTCAAAATCTTTCTCCTCGTCATCTTCGGGACCTGACCTACGATTTAGGAAAAGCAAGTCCCAAATGTTGCTATCTTCAAACTCTGATAAGTCAGGGAAGCAAGCACCCAGGATGTCCGCCACGCATGTAAACTGTTGGTGGATGTGTTTCAAATCGTTAACGGAGAAGAGCCCAGCCCAGCTCATCTGATGGTCGCCGACAGCAACCTCGGCTTTGCGTTTCTGTCGCTGTAACGTCCGGTTGTGGCAGGTGACTGCGAACTTAGACTCGATGACATTCCACTGAACGATAAACCCCAACTTAAATGTCTCCTGTTCTTCAAATATATTACTTTTAACAGCCACCCAGCCTTCTAAGCTGTCTAGCCGGTCAAACTCTACACAATCCATCCTAAATCGGAGGTTTCACTTTGGCCTCCAAGAAACTGTTGGCTCTGTTTACAACGTCCGCCATTTGTGTGACGTAAAGCGCCTTCCAGTACCTAAAAACGGTCGGAACTAACAGACAAATGTTAACAGCGTCTAAAAGTGAAAACACTTTTAACTATTTTTACACTCGCGCGCTCGCACACACAAATGACTGGATTATAAGAGTATCGGATTTACTTTACAAATCAGAAATGGGAAGAAATTTGGATACAGCTGCTCAAGCGTATTTGTGTGATTCGGGAATTTACGAGGTACAATGAATGCACCACAATGCCCCTTGCGTTGCGTTTAACTTTGACCTTTGAATCACATGTTCGGGGAATTCCATCATCTAATAACAAATCAAAGAGCAATGCCCAGATTGGTAACAACACATTTCCACAGTATCAACACAACGCTTCTTTGCGTTAAATCTTGATGTTAGAGTTTAAGCAATAGATAACAAGTTGCCCGAGTAGGTGCTTGTCATGCTTGTGACATCTGAGCAATTATTCCCAGCTATTTTTATCACAGCCTCTGGTTGAGGGTTGGACTCTACAGAGTTTGCTTGTCAGACACCACCAGTTCCCTGAAATGGTGGTTTTGGACAAACTGGCTCTCTGAATTAACCAGGTAATTATATTTACTAGGACTTATTCAAGATTGTTCTGCACAGGCATGCCACTTAGATATGAAGGGTGGAGTTTTCATAAGTTACATTTACTCTGCTGTATTGCTTTAAATGGTTATTGATCTACAGCTTGCTGTTATACAGACCAGAGGAAGCTAAATTAATTTAATCTTGTATCGTAAACATTCACATAAATAACTTGTAAACCTCTCTCCTGACTCTCTGAGTCTTTGCTCATATGGATCTGAGTGAAATTGGAGGAGGCAGATTGGATGTGATAGCAGAAGAAGCCGAGCAGCAGGACTTAACCAGAGGATCCACCACCATGGAGACAAACAATATCATTTCAGACAAAGGAGGAAGGACCTTCCAGAGGTTCTCTGTTGACACCAACGAGTCCCTTCATTTTGATCCCTGTGAGGGCAGCTCTCCATCTCCCACTGGGGCAGAAGATGGACATGACGATGATGTGTTTAAAATGGGAGAAAATGAGGTGGGAACAGCTGTGATTTATCTAAAAAAAAAAAAAAAAAAAGTCTTACGCTTTTAATTTCATATTGATACATTTTTCAGAGATTTGATGAACACAGTAACATGGATAACTCCTTAAAATGTGACAAAAAGCCAGCAAAGGCTGATTCATAGCTCACAATACTGGTTTAAATTGGGAAAGAAAGGGTTGAAGTGTGACTTTCAGTTGTTTTCAGAATGAGATCATCTCGATCAGGAATCGGCTGCAGGGGAAGGTTGCTGAGATGGAGAACTTCGCTGGTCATCTGGAGGAAATCTTTCTCACTGTAGAGGTAGAACTAAAAGTCCGATTCGCCGTGGTGCAACAGCTGTGATTTGCTTTTACGTTAGGTCAATGTTGTCTAGTTATGAATTTCTATCTTTGTCTAAAAGACAGTTCAGAACTAATTTTACTGACCACAACTCAAGAATCAAATAGATCCATTTTATTAAACAACTCATCATCATCTTCTTTTCCCCTCTTTTGTCCATATGTGTAATGTACATTAAATATGTAAATCTCTTACTGTGCATCTATGATCATATAAATGTACATCCAGGAGAATTTTGGTCGTCAAGAGCAGCACTTGGAGCAGCACTACAACGATGTGCTGCAGACATTGTCTCAACGATATGACGACAGGGCGGCTGGATTGGAGGAAGAGAAGAAAAATAAGTTGGAATCCCTTTACAATCAGCTGCTGGCCTGTGGGAAGGCACTGGATGTCTCTAAAGAGCTCATCGAGACAGCACAGGAGGTCTACCGCAGCCAGGACAAGAGGCTTTTCCTGAAGGTGCTTTAGCTTGATTTCTTTAGTGCTTTAGTAGCGCGGTGGTGCATTTTTAATACACAATATACAAATAAATAGTCTCCTTTCTTTTACTTTTCTCGACAGACAGTTATGACTACAATTAAGAGGTAACTGTGATGCTGCTCAGAGTTTGCATGATGTGACCTTATGATATCAATGCTTGCAGTGTGATTAGAAAAGTAAAAAAAAAAAGGTCATTGCTGTGTCAGAATGAAGTTCATTGAAATTTTGAGCCCTGAAAAAAAGTTTGCAAGTTTGGTTTTTTCATATCATCTGAACAAACTCAATCCACTGCATAAGTCTTTAAAATGAAGTTGAAAGCTCCAGAAACAGCATTTAAATAGAGCCAAACTTTGGATTACTTACCCCTGTGCTCAAATTTTAGGATTTAATGTTGTTTATTTATGTTTCTCACTAGAATCGAGGACTCAGCCAAAGAGGATGTTGACCTCACGTTGTCTACAAGTCTTGAATTTAACACGCCTCTTGCTGATCTGTCCGATGTCAAAACCATGATGGATTCCATCAATGTTGTTCCAGGTAGGATTTACAAACAGCTCACCCCGTTCACTGGAAGAAAAGAAAAGCAAACAATTTTCTTGTCAGAACTTCAAGAGTTGCCTTTCACACACTGTACATATGAACACTTCTGACTTTAAATCAAATTATTAGTTCTGTTATTTCATCCAGAGTGGCAGCCAATGTACCAATATATAAATGAACGTTAGCTACTGGGGAAATGAAAGTCTCATATGATGTTCCCATAACCCTATGGAGGCCCCTTCCAAGAGACATACTGTATGTCTCTTTGAATCCAGAATCTTTAAACAAGCAATTATATTTCACTTTATAAGCTGTCGTGACAGCATGAGAAAGCGGAGGAAAAGGTAGAAATTTGCCAGGAAATATGCTGTCATCAAATGAAGGAATAAATGAGGACGGAGATGACAGTGTTGAGTTTAAAAAATAATGTACAGCTTGATCTAGTTTTAAGTGTTTTAAAAACAAAATTGGATTAACCATATCACTACAACATTAAAACAGCTCCATCTGCACCAGTGATCAACCCCCAGATGCCAAACTCGGCCACCCAGACATCCCTGCATGTGTGCTGGAGCTTATTCTCTGATGACACCGTGGAGTATTATGAGCTTTACTACAGACCAGTGCTGGAAGACACACCTGCAGACAGCACCTGTGCACCTCATGGTATGACACACGGTCATGCTTACTGCAGATTCACTCTGCATAATAACACCATCTACTGCTGAAAAAGTATCTACTGATGTCTTCATTGCTGATCTCAATGAATGTGACCAGAAGAGGCTACAAATAATTTTTGTTCTATTTTCAGAAAACAAGATAAAAGTAAAGGAGACTCACTGTACTGTGACAGATCTGCTGCCAAATGCTCAGTATGAGCTGTGGGTGACGGCTACAAACACCACAGGCATCAGCCCAGTGAGCGAGAAGGCCTTATATATGACGGGTAATAAATGTGACACTCCAGCAGCTACATTTGCCTTGTGACGGATTAAATAATTGCTCTCATTTCACATTGTCAGCAAAAATCCCCTTCAGATATTTTTTTCCACCCCAGACTCACATGGTTGAAGTTAGAAAAAAATAATTAATTCATTTAAAATGAAAAAAAAACCCAACTAAATCCTCTCTCTGTAGTGCCATCGCCTCCTGTGATCAAGCAGAGGGAGTGCACTAGCTGCCCAGAAGCCGCTCTGATCCGCTGGGAGTCGGGAAACACCAACCCTGTAGACTCTTACACCGTGGAGTTCAGTGAGATCGGTATTGATGGTGCAGAGAGCAGCATAACTGAGTAAGAACCACACCTACAGCTGACACAAGGCAATAAACTTCATAATCATGCTTTCCTTGAAAACTGCCATGTTAAAATAACTCATGTAAAAATAGAAATGCTCTGCAGGATATGGGGAGCTTCAAAGAAGCAGCCTCTCCATTTGCCTTTCCTGTAATAAGGCTTTTGTTTCAGTAGTTTCGTAAACAAGCCAGGGTTAGTGCTTGCCTGGGATTTCTAAGGTCCCATGGTTATGGAGCTGCTGAATCAAGAAACACTCTGTCCTAGAAAATCTATTCTTGGCTTCAGCTCCTGTTTGCCTCAGCTGCAAGAGTGTCCTCACATTTGGGGTCATTTTCACTTTTCATCTGGTCACTTCAGAAAACAGTCAAACCATTTAAAGCTTCTAAGTATCTCACTCTAATATATCCTACTAGGATTTCAGAGGTGGGAAGACAAGATGTTATTTCAAGGATGTTCAACTGAGCATAGAAATAAAAAATAAACCACCAAATAAAATAAACATGGTCATCAGTTTGTAGTTAAGAGTAAAATCAACCCTTTGTTCGTTGTGTAGGTCTATAGTAGCTGTGCCTACCTGTCAGTGTCTGATCCAGCTGCAGACGGGACGGCGTTACCTCATCTTCGTGAGAGCGGTCAACATCGGTGGGCCCAGTGACAGAAGTGAAGTTATTGCGCTCTCCACAACAGGTGAAACCCATTAACAGTCAACTTTTTCCCAGTGACCCTCGCAGCAGATATTAGCAATGGCATTTACATAAATACCAAATAAAATAATGTCTGAGCATAGCTTCAGCTGCTTAAATACTAAATCATTTACTTGAAGTATATTCTTGGTAATCTCTCGTTCCTGTTATGAATGCTCATACAGAGCATGTGCAAGATTATCATCTAAATGTTTATACCCATCTTTTATCTTTCAGGTTTACAATAAGTCATTTCAATGCTTTCAAAGGCAAAGTTATTTCTGTTGAAATAAAGTCAAAAATAAAAATTACTCATTTCAATCAGAGATTTTACATCAAACTAGTCACTAAAATAGTGGAACAAATGAGTATAAAAACCATAATGTAACATTATTCCAATGTATTTGCCTAATTTCAACCAACTTTCATATGATTATCATTGTTTGATACCGATGCAGGTACATTCTTCTACCTCCTGGAGGATACCGCCCATCCCTGCCTGTCCATCTCTGAAGATGGTTTCACCATCTTTTATGGAGACGAAGAACTGCCAATAAGTGCGATGGCATTAGATGACAATGCTTTTACCAGGTGGAGCATCTGCTTATAGGCGAAAGGCGAATACGATCTTTGAATATGTCCCGTTATTCAGAGTGTATGTATGTGTGTGTTTAGATGCGTAGCCATCCTAGGGGATCTGACTCCAGTGCGGGGGAGGCATTACTGGGAAGTTGAGGTGGATGACGTGACAGAGTTTCGGATTGGAGTTGCATATGAGGTCACTGAGAGGAACTCGTACCTTGGGGCTAATAGTACCTCCTGGTGTATGAGACACATTCTCAGTCCATCCAGGTAACAGTGCAGCATCCTGGTTCAAACATAACCATAAGACATAATGCCTTTAATCCTTAAATAGATGAGAACATGCTTAATGTGTCATATTCCTATAAGCTTGTTTTATGAGAATTGTTTATCTGAGTTATATTCTTAAGCTGCATGCTTTAAAAACATTTAATACTTCAATTTTGTGTTTTTCCAATTAGTGTTGTTAAATGCTCTCAAAACTGGTGATTCTTTTACACAAGCCAATAAGATGGCAAAAACCCTCTCGTGCGTAGCCTTTGTAACTCTAACCATTCAATATACGTTAATTTAGTTTAATGCCAGTGCAGATGTAGCTTTGTCCAGTTATCTTTAAATGTTCCTCTCCCCCTTCTGTACTTCTTTATCTACAGGGGGGTTAATCAGGCCTCGTTTGCTTTCCAGTCATTTCTTCCAACACACTTATTTCCATTCATTGCACAAATTGGGAGAAAAGAAACCAGCCTTCATTTTAACAGGACAACAAAGACCAATCTTGGATCATAATTAACATGCTGATCCACTGAAGGACAACTATTACAGATCACTGAAACTGAACCAAAGCTATATTTTTAGCATTCAGAAATGTTCCATTCCAAAAGCTAAAAAAGAAAGTAAAAGTGCATCCACTGGATGCAGACATAGCTCACTAAAATAAGTCAGCATTGAATAGCTATTACTTTAAACACGTTTCTATGGCAACTGTTTTTTAGAACAAGGCAGCAGTCGTATTATCACATTTAGTAAATCATACAGAGCAGCATATCACGAGCGCCAAATGTGGTTCCTATTGTGATTCTGCCTACGCACAATTTAACAGTCACATTTCTCATTTTCTTTAATCTGCTGCCTTTTGAAATCCTGATTACTAAGCATCTGTTTTTCAAATGACTGCTTACCAGATGAGTGGGAAAGCTGTGTACTTATGTTGTACTTCTTTCTTTCCCCCACTTAGGCATAAATATGAATTTCTGCACAATGGTTGGAGTCCCGATTTGAGGATTACAGTGCACCCTGTGCGGATTGGAGTGGCACTAGACTACGACAGGGGGACACTGTCCTTCTTCAATGTAAATCTGGAGCAACGTCTGCACACTTTCCACTGCAATTTCCAAAATTATGTCCAACCTTGCTTTAGCCTGGACAACCCAGGAGCGCTTACTGTTCACAATGGCATAGAGGCTCCTGATTACACATGCATCTGACCCCAGAAATCACATGTAATATCTTCAGATGGAAAAAATAACACTAAATTAGTGTTTTTAATATTTGCCAGTGATGGATGACGTCCTCTAAAAAAAATAAACCTTCTTTTGAACAAAGACTCACACTCATTACTAAAGAAAACAAGTGATTTTCAGTTTTTATTATAGTATTCCATGGGAACAGGCATACACCATTTTCCAAGATAAGAAAAGGTTCCACTGAATATTACAATAAGTATTTAAACTATCTGTAACTGCAGCAGACCAGGTGTTAAAATTTAAAAATGGAAATAAGGGCTTGTTTTTTTTTGATTAACAAAAGTTGGGGGGTGGGGTTAAAAAACAAAAAAGAAAACAAATTTGTCATTAATATACAAGCGTATTCACATCATAAAACAGAAAAGTCCACCCTGCATTCCTCCATACTCCATAAAAAGTGTCTACCGATGATGTACTCTAGTGAACTCATTTAATGGTCACTGTTAAGTTGCTCAGATATTTCAATGGTAGGAAGTTCATAATTTATGGCCAGAAAAAAAAGCGAGCTTCTTCTTACCACAGACTTAAAGAGAAAAAAATACTAAAGATTCAGTTTTCTAAAAACCCCCAATCACAAGACTGAAAAAAATTACAGGTAGCTGCATGATGAATTGTGTTTAAAGTCATGTGACCACAAACATAAATGCATGTGACACTGAAGTCACTTGGCAGCAATATTTCTATACTTAAAAACCAACTATACAGGTGGGCATTAATTTAAATATGCTCACTCTGACTGAAACTATGTTTCTCATGTCAGGGCCAATATGAACTGAAAAATACTACTAAACTTAGAGAAGAGGCAGAAAAATATAAACCCTTAAGAGTCCAGTAACGCACCAGAATTTTGTTATATTTCAGATACCGTAACAGTATTTTTCATTTTTGCACATCTGGACATATCACATGTCTATACATTACTGCTGTATGAAGTCTGTCAATTTGACAGTGAATTAAACTCATCTTTAAGTCAAAGTGGTGATGTTCTTAAGAGTCACATGGAGGGAAAAGTAAGCAGCTACTTCAATATTGAAGTGGGTGAAATGTGCTAATACAATGGTATAGTTGTAAAACTATGTATGGTGATCTAAGGGTAGACTTTTCCTTTTATTGGGAGTTTGAGAAATGTGTTGTGATACTGAATACAGAGTTTGGGTCTGAATATCTTGGGGCAGTGGGATAGGACGGGCAGAGGTTATGAGTTTTCTGTCTTACTGCTGCGTGTCCTCTCCTCCTCTTCATCAGAGGAATCTCCTCCATAGGGCACTAGCCCTGAAGCATCTTCGTTCACTTTAGTCTTCTTCACCCACACGTCTTCTTGAACACCTGTTCAGGGCACAATAAAAAGGAGAGAAAGAAGAGAAGGAAGGTGGAAGATGGGGAAAAAAAGAGAGAGACAAAAAGAGAACAAAACAAAAAGGAAACCCATTGAGGAGCCTCATAAAGGCGGTGGTTTTTGAGTTCGTATGATCCAGAGCCAGGGGAGGGAAGATATCAAATGAAACGGCAGCAGAGCACACATCCATTACAGGCACGTCCAGGAACACATGTTGAGAGAGAAAACAGGGGAAAGACAAAAAAACATATACAGAGAGGGCATGTTAGTGAGTTCCACCAGTGGAGAGATTCACACAGGTCTCCACTCCTCCCCAACTCCTCCATGGGGGGAGATGCTACTTCATGCAAAAGACAACGCCTCAGAGGAAACATCCGAACACTCAGGTTCTCAGAATATTTGGAAATGAAGAAATGCATACCCATTGACGCGGTGCTGCTGGGAAGACTAGCTGGTTCCTCTGTCACCGCATCCCTTGGCCTTTTCCGTAGAACAGGAGCAGGAGCCACAAAGGAAGGGGGTGGTGGAGGCATTAGAAACCTATAGGGAAAACAAAACCTCAATATCTTCATAACACAGGACTCAAGACAAATAACATGAGGAAAAATATAAGATATTAACGGACCTATCTTCTCCTTTCTCTTCTCCAACACTGGATACTGGAAGGGTGGACTCTAGATGAGCAGGGCCCTCTGGGGAACAGCTGGTAGGCTGAAAAGAAAATTAACACTCATGACTATTAAAGCTTCAACCTATGATGAAAAGGTTATTAGCTAATGAGAAACTTAAAAAAAAAAAAAAGTCTATTTCACTTTGTTGCGCCTGCATGCATTTTTATGTAAAATAATTGTGTAATTCTGTTCTATTTTGTGGTGTAGCAGTGATGCCTGGAGTGTCTCCCTTCTGCAACAGTGAAAACTGGACAGACAATAAGCAGTAATTATAAACAGGTCTAGGATTTAATAGTCATGTTCCCATTGAAATGGCCAGAACTCTCTTTTAGTGATATGTACAGGCATTGCTCTCCAGCTAACCTGTTCATCCTTAGCCCCCTCCAGGAATTGACGTTTGGGACTTCCTGAGTCAGGGGGGGTATTTAAAGATTCTTCAGGTTCCACTGTCTCACTGCTGCCTGGATCCTTAAGTAGAACACAACCAACACATACACACTGATGCTGCCACAAGATTTAAAACAAAAAACTAAGACTCCTCAAAGGCCTCAACAGGTTTACGGTTGTGATGGGAACTGGTAACTTTCCCACCTATTCAGTGACTGATGAAAATAATTTTTTGTAATTTTAGTAACTGATAGGATTAGGACAAAAACTAGCGGCTGAAAAATGAATATCAAACACAAACAATGAAGACATTAAGTACTGACAGCTTAATCATCAGTAATTACCTGGACAAGATAGGGATGCGGTTTCCTAGGACACACCGGATACTGAACCATTGCCTGAGAAGATGGAGGGTTTGTCGACAAGTTAGAATGACTTGAGGGACCATTTGCATTACTCCAATAACCACTGGCTCCTGGATACGCTGCATAGCCGCCAGCATACCCATTTGCTGGGTAGTTATACCAGGACCCCTGGTTAGAGTAATTGCTATTAGGTGGAAATCCTTGTGCTGCGTATGCTGAAATGACAGTATAGAATGCTGAATTAATAGCATATATCACATGGAACAGGGTGTCTTGACCACTGTAACCTACTGTTTCAACTTATTGCTGGGCCACTAAAAAGGCCAAGGGAAGATTAATAATCATAAGAATGTTGATAGAGAATACCTGAAATTTGGTCATTCTGTTGGAACATGTCTGTCTAATTACAAGATGTAACAAGAATACTCACGTTGTGTTGAGCCTGTGGCTGTGTACGTCGACACCATTCGGGCATGTTCAGCTCTCACCTGAAGAATGAGAGAAAACGAGAATCACTTCATGAGCTTGTCAAATTCCACAAAGGTAGCCTTGATTCATTTTCAGTCATGGGATTGTGGGTAGGTGCAGAGCACTCAAGATCTATCTCTGGAGATCAGGTGGTTCACACTACCACATTCAATTTTGGAGGTGGGTATCAGTGAAAACTATATGCTTCAGTAGTTTCACCTTCTTGTACCTCCCAATGGTATATCTTCCAATACAAATGAACCTAATAACATCTTATTCATATAGTGACAATTCTATGAACTTACAGTTTCCAGCAGACTCTCTGTGAGTTTCTTTGCCGACTCCAGTCCCGCTGCATTTGGGTGGCTGTGACACAAAAAGAACCATTATTGTGATAGGATGAAACAGATTCAGATTCAAAACAATCTGTTTTAGCATTTCTATGCAAACAGGGCTCTTAGACTGTCATTATGATAGTGAAACCACACAAATTAGATCTGAATTTGTTAACTTCATTTAATGAAACAAAATTCTTATACCAAGAAGATTAGGTCATATGATCTTTCATAAAATATAAATATACCTGATGTAAACGTAAAGAGGCTCAAAAGACTCTCGTTTTGATGCCTGTTCTATGTAACCAGATCCCTTTCCTCTGAGGAAGACTCGAGCCCCTGTCTCAGTCTGGATGTGACTCAGGTATGAACCTCCTGGACCCTCGACCTTTTCCTTTACATTAAATGAAGGCAACGCTTGGTCCAGACCCACAAAAATCTTTGTGTGCACAAAACTCTGAGGATGAATAAAGAGAAATTGATGTATTAAAATATTATGCAAATATGAACACACACAACAGATTTAACAGGGAGTGGAAATGTTTTGTCAGCAGATGCAGTTATCCATGGCATATTACTGTAGACCAGGGACGTTCTCTCTGCTAGTTAATATTGGAAGTGGGTATCAGTAAAGGCAACATAATCTTCATTTGCCTCACTTTCTTAACTTCCATTTTAAACCCAAGTATAAATGAAGCACCACATATTGAACACAGGCTGTGTAATCAATTCAACATTAAAATCTAAATAAATTAAATGTCAGTTTCCCAGGTATCTTACTCATCTAAAAATAACTATTGTGAACTGCAATCAGAAAATCTACAGCAGATAAGTACATTGTAGAGCTAATTAGTATCTGACCTATGTGTAATATAAAAAAGATAAACAGAGTGGAGAGAGGAGAAAATAAACAAGCGATTCAACATAATCATACACAGAGTACAGCTTGTCCTGCTTATAAGAGTTTATGTAACACCAAAATGAATAGTGCATGACAACATTGGGTATTTAACGGTGAGAAAGCTCTATCAGGTTTTCCCACACATAGACCAATGTGTGGCGCAGGGCCACAGAATCAACTCCAAGAGCCACATATTCTGAAACCAATTAGGGTTCTGGTAAAAATGGTTTTACTTGTCTTCTCTTAAAGAACTGACTTTAAAGAATTAAGATTGAGTTGAATAATTTCAAATGCTTCTTGTAGCTTTAAAATAGTGTCAGCAGGTGACTCTGAAGAACAGGTAAGCATACAGGTGTATATTCAACATGGCAGCTCAGAAAGTGTGCTTGAATGCCACCCACTGCACACACACACTGCAAACACTCCGATGACCGACTCCAACGACCACCGTGACACTCGATTCCCTCACTGATTCCTAGGGGAGCACCACAAATTGCTACCTGGTCTGTGGGGAACACCGTCTAGAAAAGGTTTAAATCAGTAAAGGCTTGAATTGCACCACAGATATCATGCCAGCCTACCCCCGTATGAGGAGCTGCAGGCCGATGTCCCTGGGCTGGCACTGAGTTGGTGTTGGGCATCCGTGGCACTGAAGGGGAAATGACGGGTCGAGGAGGCTGAGGGTAGAGAGTGAGCGGTGGAATTACAGGAACTTGCTGTCCTCCTGATGCTGCAGAGGCCCTCAACACATCCTCAGAGATGATCTCCTTGATCCTAATCACTGCTTCTAACATTGCAGAAAGGCAACAGTGCCACAGTCAATCATTTGTCACTTACACAGGCTTTTCTTGTTAAACAGATAAAAGTACTACTTACTATTGACATGCTCTTGTGTCTTTCCCTGGACATGCAAATACAAAGGTCTTTGTCTACAAGAAAGCAAATAAGAAATGTCAGGGAAACCTGAAAAACAGGACACTCTTTTCACACTGTCAATGTAAAATTCCGTATCACATACTGACTGATTACACTGGCACACTTATCAGGAGACAAACACATCTGAAAGCCTTATTATCACTATTCCCGCACAAGCATACACAACAAAATTTTTTACAACTTTCAATGAAACAAGTAATAGTTGAGAGTCAAGAGTGTTAAGTTAAGAGTTTATCATTTTTACATAATGCAACATGAGTTCCAGAAATGTTGGGACATTTTTAAATTTGGACAAAATTAAAACTAAAAGTAGGCCTGTGCAGTATGCCGGTTCGTACCAAAACCAGTGTTTATTTTCATTATGATATAAATTTTTCATATACCGCTATACCGGTGAATAGCCCAGACGACGTCCGGAACGTACGCAGTGGGGAAGTGTATCAGTGGGGACCGATTTTACAGCTGGACACAAACACTCCAGCACATGAAAAGGAAAGTTTTGAACTGAGACTAGCTGCAGGCGAGAGCTGTCAGAGCGAAGCACGAGTTAGTGACAGAGAGTAACTAATTCCAAAAAGAGGAGCCACGTCTGTGGTTTGGAAGTTTTTCGGCTTTAATATGGCATTTATCCAGTTCCTAAAGGGGCGCTTCAAAACCGGCCGCACGCATGATAATAACGTGCGTGCACGGTAAACACGTGATTCCCGCGTGTAAACTATATTAGATATTAGATATTTCTCTCCAACTCTCACTGGAGCAATTCGCAGCTGAGTGTGAAGCGGTCGGGATGAGAATCAGCCCCTCCAAGTCCGAGACCTTGGTCCTCAGCCGAAAAAAGGTGGAATGTTCTCTCCGGGTCGGGAGTGAGGTCCTGCCCCAAGTGGAGGAGTTCAAGTATCTCGGGGTCTTGTTCACGAGTGA
>JBBBVU010000001.1:10539110-10552493 GCA_037177055.1 Atherinosoma microstoma | reverse complement strand
TGTGTGTGTGTGTGTGTGTGTGTGTGTGTGTGTGTGTGTGTGTGTGTGTGTGTGTGTGTGTGTGTGTGTGTGGTATGGACAAAAATTTGATTTTAAACTCTGGAAACACTGGAATATTTGTTCAGGGGGAAATGAATAAGTTGAGAAATAAATTAAATAATGAACTGTCAACAGAGGTCAAGCATTCAAAGGATCAGTTTGATGATAAGCTGAAAAACAAGTTAGATTTTTAATACAGCTGTATGATGGTGTGAGACAGCTGGTTGGTGAACATTTAACATTTACTTCCCATTACCGTTTGGTAATGGGAAGTAAATATTGCTGAGGACAATTTGCAGCAGGAAAATTCATGTTGGACCACTGCGAAACAATCTACAATGTGTATGTTTATGGAAAAGATCAGGGTAATTACCATCACATAATCAACTTTTCATCGTTAAATTTTCCATTTTGTTTAATTTCTTTTTTTTCTTTAATTCAGATTTGTGAACAAATGTGACTTAGAATGATTAATTCTGTGAGCAATGTAGTTTAAAGGAAATTTTACTGTAATTGAAGCTTTCAGAGGAGTAGGCTGACAGTTCTGTTTTGTATATCCTTAAAGTTTTTGTTAAAAATGAAAAACATGAAAATATCACTTTTTCCATCTTTAAATGCACTCGGATGTAACAAAACCATAAATTAGTTTTAAGAATATATACACCTACTGTAAATGAAAAACAGGATTAACTGTGAATGACCACACAGTACAAAAAGAAAGCCTGACAGTGATTTTCCATTTTGAAAATGGAAAAAAAAATGGAAAATGACCATGTTCAATAAACACTTTTGAGTTATGCCATAACATCAGAAGCATAATCAACCCGTAGAGTCTCTTATCAGAAAGTGAGAAGTGAAAGGGTGTTGTATAATAGTGTGAAATATACTGTGCTGGAACATTATGTAAAGCTTCATAAACAAATAACAGAGGGCTTGTGACGCAAACACAGTAGAGATATGATCCCCGTTTCGTTTGCTAGTCAGAAACCAAGATGCTGCATTTTGAAATGTGTTGCAGCTGTGAGTTGACTTTACAGCTGATACCACAGCACAACAAAGGAACTTCTTTAAGGTCAACAAAAGAGAGATATCATTTCTTTTCAGATATTTCTCAGCTAGATAAAGCAGGAACGGACACCGCTAGTGTGCCGTTTAAAATCTGGGTCATGATTTAAAGAACAATGACTTTCTCCCATGAATTGTTTCTAAGTTTACAAAGCCAAGGTTCCCAAACAGGACTATCTCTAGTGCATTTCATAAAATGCATCATCTGCAAACAAGAGCTCCGGCAATTTGAAACATCTGCACTGATGACACAAAAACTGGATGTTGTGCTTCCTAAAAAAGATGTAAGTAACTTAGTTCTGGGCCTTAAATGATCAAACATTGTGGCAAATCTAACATGATAATGTCATAGACAGGACCTACACCACCAGTGCTGATAAGACCAAGAGGTCAGCCACAGTGGGTGCACTATGGGATGAAACAGGAGGAATCATGGATTTATCTCACCTGTCTGAGACTCTGCCTGCACACGTTCACTGGATTTATCACTCTGCATGGACAGAAGGGAAAAGCAAATTGATTCCTACAAGCCAAAAATCACTTTCTATTCATTTTTAACCAAAACTGGAAACACATCTCACCTTATTATTATCATTTAAAGGCCTGTTGATAGACACATAGTGTCTGATTTTTCTGTGAACGAACAAAAGCATATCAGTCGAGAGAACAAAATAAATAAAAAGGGATTACGGAATACATATTCAGATACTGGAAAGGTAATTTGAACTGAGAAGACTCCATGATCCAGGATTTAACTTACCCTCCCTGTCCAATTACAGGTGTGATCTTCACATTTTGCTGAATGCTGTCTCCGTTCTTCTTTTTGGCATAATAAATCCCCTGCCACTCCTAGAACAACACAACCAGGGTAAAAGATAATGTACAGAAATATTTATTCAACTATTTATCATAAGAAAATAAACACTAGATATACAATGTTAAGTAAGTGGGTGTGGTGTGGCTGTGTTTGTGCTGCAGGTGATGAGGCGGGGTGGGTCAGAGTATTTCAGAGAGCGGCAACTTGCTTTAATGGCTAAAGGGAGCGCTCCTGGAGTCCAGTGCACTCGTTTCATGTCCCCCCCCCACCTACAGACAGCTTTAGCAGCTTAAAAAGACCCTTCCTGCTGTTAGCCTGTCTGGAGCTGACCTTCGCTCTCTGTGTACTAAGATTACAGCACAGCCATCAACCACTGCTCTTCAGGCACATGAAACAGAGCTGCTGGATAGCCAGCGGTGCAGACCAACAGCACACATGCACAGACACAAAGGCTGTAGCCGATATCCGTGGTGCTTATAGGACTGATCTGATTGTGAAGCAAGAGTCTGGTGAAAGCTATACAACTGGATTGTGCAAAAGTTTTGAGCCACCCCTAAGAAAAATAAAAAAGCACAGAAAAATCTAAATTTAATGTAAAAAGTAAAGGCATTGTTTGTACAATACTAACAAGCTTGAACCCTCTCAGACAAATTTCCTTATGATGTCTTCAAGTAATCGTCAAGAATAGTTCTCCAGGCTTCTTGAGGAACATGCCAAAGCTCTTATTTGGATGTTGGCTGCCTTTCGCTCTGTTATCTGTCAAAGTGATTCCACACTGCTTCAATAATTGTTGAGGTTCGAGCTCTCGGGAAGATCCATCAGTCCATTAGACCTGTTGCCACTGATTTTCAGTCCAGTTCTCATGTAATTTGGCATGCCTCAGGCTTTTGGCCCCGTTTCCTTTTCTTAAGAGTGACTTCTTTACGTCCATCCCTCAATGGACATCATTTCTGAATTTCTGATGCGGCTTCAGTGAACAGTAGATCGGTTCACCTTAAAGGTGCAGATGAATCTCTCAGGTCCTGTTTCAGGTCTTTGGATTCCCACCTGTTTCTCAAGGACCCCACTTTCACATTTTTTAAGCCTCCTACTTCTTTTGTCTTCTACTTGCCGTTTCTTAAATTTGTTAAAAAATACTATTCTATTAAATTATTTTAGCTTTGGCACTTTTGTTGTAACTTTTGTAACAAAGTGCCAAAATAAACAAGTTCAAATTGGTTCATTGACAAGTTGTTTCATGTGTAGATAAGAAACTGGTTTATCATTTGAGTTTGGTGTTGTGAATGTTAATAGGTCAGTGCAAACAAAAACACATTGCCCAGGTACAAGAACACAGCTGAAAATAAGGAAAAAAACTGACAACAACAAAAGAAATTTTGTAGAACTGTTACTCAGCACTACTTTAAAAGACTACAAGAAAATCTGGATCCTTGGAAGCAACATATAAATAAAGGATGGGTATCTTTAGATGTTTGCAGACCATTGTGTATGCTGAAACTCAAATCAAAAGGGTAAAAAAAAGTAGTGTTTGAATTGGGATGTATCTTATATAGGACAGAATGATTTATTGAAAGCACATTACCTTTCCTTTCCGTATACAGGAGTTTATTGTTTCAAGGAGATCAGGCTTATTCTTCTCACTTTTAGGCACTTCTATTATTTCCTTCCCTATTAACTCGCCTTGTTGGTAGCCCATAATGGACTCATAGGCAGGATTCACATACTGTAAATGAGAGGACACAAGAGTAGTAAGACTTCACCGGAGATGCTCATCTACAGTGAATTCAGACACTGTTGATTGATGTTCTCTAAATAGTAATAAAAACAGCTACAACAAAAGAAAAAAACTGATATAAGAAAAAAATAACATATCCTCCCCTCTAGATCGGGGGGTATAATAAATTTTAGAAAAAAAAAGAAAAAAAGACCTGAATAACTTGATCTTCAGAAGTGATCTCTATGGCGTCTTGGCTTTGTTCCAGCGCTGTGAAAATGGCATTGCCAGCCCTGTGTGTTGAGAGACAACAGTAAGAGAACCATTGTTAACACATGCAGTACTGTTAAGCTCTTATATGGGTATTTAATCATTTTTCAAGACAGGTATAAAAGGCATCAAATTAAAATGGCATTAAACATCCTCTCTCATATCTTCCTTCCAGTATAAGAGGTTTAAAGCATTATACTGTGCAACGATATGCACAACTCACCTCAGTTTGAACTGTGCTAGCACTTCTCCATGCTCCAACTGTAGCAGCTCATTGTAGCAAGTCATCATATTGGCATTTTCCACATATCTCTAAGGGTCAGAGCAACATAGGTCAATCAAAGACAAATCAAGCACTGAATTATGCAAGGTCAGCTCAATCCGCTTATTTCCATAACAAGATTTAGACTGGATTCTTGTCTTTCAGGGATAATGAACAGGTAAAATAGAAATCATAATCAATAGAAAAATGCATATACAGGCTAGAGAAAACACACATTGCTCACCCTATTAAAGCCGGCATTGATCAGCGGCATTACAGAGGCTTCCTCTCTGTCTGGCCTTAAAAAGAGAACGTATGTAAACACAGATGTATCACATGACAAATGCTTGTATAAAGAACATCAGAGAGCTGCTACATATGAATAGCTGCAGGCCTACAGATCACAACTAAGATTTAGATAACTAAAAGTGAGAAAAAGATCAAGGAAAAGGAGAAAGCAGGCGTGTACCTTTTCACAACGGCGACTATCACAGTGTTTTCTGAAGAGTTGACCGCTCTAATTGACCTGAATGTAAACACAGAGAGCCATTTAGCCGGTGAGCAGGCCCGTGGAAAAGCCCATGGCATCAAATCAATGTATTTTCAGTTTTTCACGCTCCGATTCTCCCAGGCAGGCAGAGCCCAGTGGTGGGGCTCTGTGAGCAGGCCTAGGGCTCTGAAAGAATGTAGTGTACAGGGCCACTCATCCGCCTGTGGTTTTCCCCAGCCAGTAGCCATAAAGGCCCTTTAGTTCCCCCATCGGAGCCCGTGCGTGTACACTGAACATATGGATTGGCCAAAATGAATAGGGTTAACATACACGCTGGGCAGGGCAAATGAATGTTTGTAAATGTGTTTTTGGTTTGGGCCAAGGCTAAAGATAGAGAGTGGTATGGGCAAGCACCGCTCATTTCTCAGTGACATGACTCCACTAGGTAGCATGCAATGGAAGCTGGGGAGCCCAAAATGAGCCGGCCATTTATCCCCACACAGACATAAGGACAAGCATAGCCCAGTGTACTGTAACACATGAAACATAGTGTTACCGTCGGTCCCTATCAAGATCATCTGGCCTGAATTATGTTATTGGCCGTAAATGAGAGTCTAACAGAATTCAAATTCAGTTAAATCGTATCCCCTGCGTCAGCAATCCAAAACCAGGAGTTCTATTATCCCCTAATTTCCAGAAGACACAAAGAAAGACGAGGGAAGCTTAACTAATTAGAAAAGTAGAAATCAAAATTTGATTAGACACCATTTTTCACATTTTACCTCAGCTTTAAGGCCTTAATATCCAAAGTCCTGCCACAATGAGTGCGTGAAAACAAGTCCTAGGGCAAGTCCAAAAAGTTTGCAAAATGTAATGGAAAAGTATACACTACAGAGCTAAAAGTAATGGCAACTGCTAGAAACGGATGGTAAAAATTAGTGGATAAATGAATCAAGAAGTTGGGGAAAAAAAGGTGATGCAAACAGTTGAAATAGCAACAATTTGATCAGTGGCTGAAAAGTAATGAATAAAAGGCTACAGTGTTTGGTTTTTGGCTTCTCAAAGTGGAGGTTGTATGAAGGCAAACTTCCCCACACAGAAACCGCCCCCCCCCAAAAAAAAAATTCCTAACAATATCAACTTTTAGACCATTCAGTTTTGTTAAGTGAAATCCAGTTTCCAATCAGTGACAGAATAAAGGGATACTTGATTATCTAACAGAAATGTCATGTGGATAAAGTGACATCATTTCAGATATGCCATGAGAAGTTAAAGGTGCATCGATGATGTCAGAGATTCCTTACCGGCATAGTGCTTCAGCGTCAAAGTGTCTGGAATGTCTGTGGTCAATGATGACAAGGTCGTGATGCTTCTCCATGAAGCATTCAAGAGCCGACTCAGGTGTCCGCGCCATGCTGCACCTGTAGTTGGCCTTCTCACAAGCCCAGCAGAAGCCATTACTCTGACTATCCTCTTTGGCAAAAACTAAAAGTACCTGCAAGAAGAGAGATGACTAAGCATAGTTTTTTCAACTGCATTGCTTTATTTCTAACTGACTTCGAGCAATGTCAATTAGAAAACTAATCAGTACAAATACAGTGCAGTTTCTATAAAAATACATAGCACTTCTCTACATTTGAAATTCAGGAGAATTTTTAAAGCATTTATCAAACATAGGTGGAGTATTTACTGAAAATAAGATTGTATGTGAATAAAGAGTGAATAAAACAATGCATTACGAGTGCCGTGTATTGATCTGCAGTTATGGCTTTATATGGTCATTTATTTGAACCGCTGCCCTAATCTCGTTATACATATACGGGGAGAATCAATTTATTGACTGATGTATGTACGACTTCGCTACAAGAGGTTCTGCTTGTAAGTATAGGACTTTTTCCAGTTGAGGTCAATGATAACTGACTTCTGGCCACATTCAGAATGGTTACATGCACAGTTGAGTCAAGCTTTAGTTAAAGCTCAACCAGACCATTTAATTGAACTGCCATTTTTGTCCCAGACAAGTCCAGTTAAATATAGTCTTATTAACTGCACAGAGTTTGTCTTTAAAGACTTTAAGTGGTTTTGTTTGATTACGCTACAGGTTGTAAAATCAAGATTTTATTAGAGTAGTGCAACAGTACTGAAATGTTTTAAAGCAACACTAGGTTACTTTCCGATCTTAAAATTCTGTTGTTTTTTTTTTTTGTTTGTTTTTTACACATTTTGATGGCACAGAGATTATGTGCAATCCTGGTTGCCCTGCAGTGTCACAAGGCAGAGAAATTGTACTTCACCATCATGTTCCAGCTTTCTTTTGCTTTATGGCACTACGCCACACTCCTGCGACTGGATATCAACACACTGGCCATTTTGGAAATGCACTGTGGCTGATTTAGCAAACAAACATAACAGGACATTTTCAGAGGATGGGAGGAAGAGAAAGAGGAAGCGACAGAGCAAGAAGTAAGAAAAAGGTCAAAATCGGACTGAATTTTACTGGGGAGAGCTCAGAGAAGAGACAGGAAGCGAGACGGATGCAGAGTTAGCTGTTGTCAAGGAGTTCTAAAGCCATCTGCCAAAGTTCAGTATTGTGGCTTTAAATGATTGCAAGTTGACATAGAGTCTTAATAAGTCACTTTCTGATGGGTTTGGCTGTCTGAACAGAGACAAAAATATGTGAAAGAGTGCAACGTTATTGGGGATTTGACTGATTTACTTCCAGATGCGAAAAGATTTGGAGCATGTGTGGACTGAAGGACCCAAGTCCATTTGATTCAAGCTGAGCACTTACAGTACATGGAGGAGTTGTTTGGCCTCCAACTGCATTATCTGGGTATGCTAGTCTAGATTTAAGAGATTCAATTTTGTAAAATTTATGTTTGACTTATGTTTGACAAAGTTTGCATGCATTTTTAAGATGTGGTTTTGATCTGACTAATACAATCATTTTTGTTTCTCATGTCATGCAAACATGCTTGTGACCCTGGACTGTTAGTCTTACTTCATAAAAATTCTGTTCAGTGTAATTTCAGTGTGACTAACATGCTTAGATGAATTTTAAAATTCCAGTTTTAGTTGGAATAATACCGTACCGTACCGTACCGTCCTCTTCCGCTGGAATAATACAATAATTACATTTTTCCAAAGGTCACGTAAAAGTACTGACCGAAAGAAGACAGAAAACTTATTTTAAACTGAACCACATCTCCCATGTAGTCCTATGCAAAAGTATTAATGCCTTAAAAGATGCAGTTTTTTAAAATGACCTGCAGAGATGCACAAACTACATTTCCAAGAGGGAATCACATGAGTTTAAACTGTACTAAAACTACATCAAGTGGATCAATCAATGAACCCAAAATGATTATTCAAAATGACATGCAAAGAAAACTGAAAACATACAACTCGTTTATTCTTGACGGTTTTGCTCACTTCATTTAAAACAAGTAAAAAAATATTCGTTGTACAACAGAACAAAACCACTGAGCTAATATGAAGCCATGATGTGACGATGCAAACTGACACATTTAATCACAAATGATGTGCCCCCACCCTGTGTTAGAAGACTAATGTGGAAAAAAAAAAAGGGAAAAAAACAACTTAAGAGAACAACAGTAAAACAAGATTTTGACACCTCACTGTAGCGACAGATCAGAGCTGTCTCTATTGTTGCATTCATGCTCATTTGCGCCCGTTGTCCTAATCAGCCTACAGTGTGATCTCAAGCCTCAAGGGGACAGGCCCAGATTGATCAGGCTCAGCTCTTACTCATGTGCGTCACAGATTTTATTGTCCGCTGCCATGATCTATGACACAATTAGTCGAGGTGGCCTTGACTGGCTGCAGCTCTCCCAGCAGTCTGCCAAGCCTGTGACTGAAAGTGCTGCTGCTACTGTCAAACCAGCCATTGAGAGCACGCTCCCTCTCTGCCACCATACTTTCATACAACCTCCTTACTTGCGTAAATACTGGACAGGAGATTTAGGCCCGCCTCCATGAGCAGTGCTGCACTAAGAGTAGATTCATGAGTCACTCTCTTAAACAGACGTCACCTCCAACTGTTGGCAGGAAGCAGGACAAATGTAAAGAAAAGGAAGCTTGTTCTGTAGATTTAAGTTTGCATTGCACCTGTGAGGTTGAATTAGGACATAAGAACTTAACTTTTTTTTTTATTATTATTAAGAAAAATACTGCAAAAACTAGTACTTTTGACAGTTGTCTTTTTGATACAAGCTGACAATTGGTGCGGCTTTATTTAAGCACCACAACACAGCCTGAGGCAGCAGTGAGCCCTTCTGTCTGAGAGAGGTGTTGCTAATGCAAACCATATTCCACATACTGTATGAACATTTTCCCTACAAGCAGCATTAAGTGTTCAGGTCATAAATACATCACCTCTGAGTCCTGCAGCTATGATCGGTACGCACGGGGAATTAGATCAGAATTCCACATTGGGATGTTGGTAGAAAAGTCAACATTCCCGCAGAGGTGGAAGAACAGGGTAGTATAGGCCGAGATAAGGACTTTTCAGATGTATGTACTGGGACTTGTACAGATATGCTGTGCTCAGTTTTAAAAACACACCCAGTTGCAACTGAGGGGGAAAAAAAAATAAAAATAAAAAAATCAAGCAATCTGAAAACATACAAGTCTCATGCTCTAGAAAAACAGATGTACAAGGCAGTGAAAGTGGCAGAGAGAGACAGACTGCAAGAGGGAGGGGAAAAAAGAAAAGAGTTTGAAGGGGGTAGAGTGCATTTTGGCAGCGTCTGATCACTCCGTCTAGAAAACATCATTGTTGAAAACAGAAAGGGCCAGGCCAGATCCTGTGAAGCGCGAGAAAAGAGGAGGAGTAGAGAGGAGGAGGGCATGACAAGATCAGCTGTGAGTGACAAAAACAGGAAGGGGATATCTCTCTACCTCGTTTTCCTACTGCAGCCACACTGAAGCGCATCGGGCTCTGTAGCAGAGTCTGTCTACTTACTCTGTACAAGGCAATAAGTTAGAAGACTTCTAATGTTACACTTTTCTCTTTGCCAATGTTGAGTTATGGGTTGTTGTTTTGTTTTGTTATTTTTTTTGGGGGGGGTGCAACAGCTATTTTCATGATTGATTTCTTTTTTTTTCTGTAAAATGGAAAAAAAGAAATGAGGGGAAAAAAAAAAAAAAGCAAAAGCCAAAGATGACGTCTTCCAGTGTTTTGTTTCATCTGGCCAACAGTGCAAACCCTAAAGTGTTCAGTTCACATGACAAAGAAAAGCAGCCCATTCTCACATTTGGAAGCAGCAAATGTTTGGCATGTTGCTTGAACAACAGAATTAGGCACGTATTACACCATATAGTACATTTTTCAGCTCTGCAACCCATACTTGAAACAAGAGATAAACCTATGGTTTTTTTTTTACTTTTTCGAAATGCCTTTGAAAAAGAAAAAGAAAAAACATAAAGAGCATACTTTTTTTTAATTTTTCACCCGACAGCAGGGGTACATGCCAAAGGAAGGAGCACAAACTGTGAAATGAATTACTGAACATCACAGAAAGTCCTGCCTAGTGTGGCAAAACTGGTGATCCTCTGTGCAGATCTTTCATAACTTGCATTGTTCATTATGGTATGTTCTTGGACATTAATGTTTGGCCTCGTTTCTATGACAACCTCATGGCTGCACTGCACACAATATGACCATTAACAGTAGTGCCTCCCTCTTCTTCTTTGAATGTTTGCATGTGGACTTTTTTTTTGTCAGTTTTTTGGAGGTGTGGCATCTTTGAGAAACAGAAGCTTATCTGATACATTAATCCAACAAAATATTCACATGAGTTTTGCACTAAGGTTCAGCTAAAAGCTCCCAAATGATATGGACAGGAACGATGCACTGACGCACCCCCCTGTTGTTGCGCAGAAACCCTTAATGCATCCATGTAACTCATGTTTTACAATACCTGAAGTGGGTCTTTAAATAACTTCATTGGTCCAAATTGCACCTCTGTTAATGTGGTCTGAAAGATAAGAAGAATACAAGGATTAGAAAAAGAAATATTACATTATTGTGATTCATCTATTTAATATTTGACCCTATTGGGATCCTGGCAAACCTTACTGCTGTATGTGTTATAGTAAAACCAAATGCAAATCAGCCTTTAAAAAAAAGAAAATGAAAAAAAAAAAGATTTTTCTCTTATATGATTAAATCCCACAAAGTAGAATAAAAATATTCATTTTAGTAAAATTTTTATATCACTCACCACATATCAAAAAACCTACATTACATTAGTTTTCTACTGATATACAGATAAAGAAATTTACCTTTATTAACTTACAAAGTTATGTAACTTATGTTTAGAGTTGTTTAGATCCCAGAGACACTTTTCATGAACATATTTAAACTATTTTGGGTTTTGAGAAGGTTGCTGCTGCCAGAAAGTATTTTTAATACCAACTACAAACACAGAGCTGGTAAAAATCCTTCTTATTAAACCATGTGTTACAAACGGGCTGTAAGAGATCTTGTACAGATGTCCAGTTACTGATCATTTTCTGATACGTCATCAGTTTAAAATCACATTCACATCCAATCACAAGATGACACGTATGAGCTGAAAAGCAGAACATGAGGGATTCATGGACGGAACTAAGTTCATTTTCTCAAATAATGGACATATATACAAAAGAAGTACTTGTGTGTGTTTCAGTTTTTTTTCTACTTTATAATACACTACACTAGATGGGGAAGTAAATATCATGTTAGGGTATTTCTTTTGCAGGTAAAGATTATTAGAGTTACTAAAAGGAACAGATATTCCAAATCTTCTCTAAGGGTAAGTAGAAAAAGACAATATCCTGGATCCAGATCAACATTCAACCTCTAAGTTGGATTCTGCGCTACCTCTGATAAAATGTCCATGCAAATCCATCCATAACATTTTGCGTTACCCTGATAACATTCAAACAAAGAGAATCTATCACACCACCCTCTTGGTGGAACAAATTAAGATTTTTCATGCAAAACATATGATCACACTATAAATTATGATGCTTTTGTTCCTGGCAAAAATCCACAGCTTTCATCATTGCAGTCTTCACCAGTCAGCCATAACATCAAACCCACAAACAGGTGAAATGAGTCATTGCTGAACATTTTACTAAATTTATGCAATATTCTGGTGAGACATTTTAGGCCCTGCCTTTCAAGTTATGGATGTTACTTTGAACTGTATCATCCACTAAAACATTAATGCACCCAAACACCCCACACACTGAGGACAGTGACCGACCTCCCTCAGCAAGACAATAAGCCCCCTTAAAGCAAAATAAATACACTTTAAAGACACATCAAATAGCCCAAAGTGTTGACCTCATCTCTCAACTCCCCAGATCTGAATCTGATCAAGCATGCGAGGGATGCACCAGAACAAATCAGATCCACTGAGGTCCCACTTCAGAGCCCACCAGACCCAAAGGAGTCATTGGCTGGTTTTCTCTGTCAGATGCCAAAGGACACCCCCAAAAGGTCACATGACCATCCCCTGAGGGGTCAGGGCTGTCATGTTGGCACATGGTGAACCTAAATAACAAGTAGCAGGTGGTTTTAATGTTGTGGTAGATTTAGTGATAGATGTAAAAACCAAAACAATATAGTATGTTTATTAGCAGAAGAGCAAAATGTTCTTTAAACATTTCATGCATCAATTTTGATAACATTTTATCACTTAATCTATAAACTTAAAATCATTATATTGGCATCAATACATTTGACAGTTATGCTCACTAGATTACAGGTGCCTTTTACTTACATCACTGACTGAATGAGCACAATTAATGCCAGAAACAAAAGTTAGTCTGACTTTTAATTCCACTGTACAGCTGAGTGACAATTAAATAAAAGGTATTTAACACAGACAGGTCTTTAACTCATTACACTTCTCTGTCACAAGCTTACTCTTTTCTGTCTGCAAATAATTTAGCTTCCTTCCTGCTAAATGGAACCCAGCTCAGGGGTTAGTAACCATAGCAACGAAGCCCCTTGCGGGCCGCCATCCCTCTAGAATTCCTCTTCTCCGTAAACAATCTACACATGTGAGGGGGAATACAGAGAGGAATTTCAGAGCGTGCCGGGCTGCAGTAAATCACTTCTTGCTAAATTGTAAGCCTTTAGAAAGCTCCATGAAACAACAGAGGGAGAAAAAAAAAGAAGCTGATTAGCCTTTGGTTGTAGCCAAATTGACGTCATCATGACACTAGTCTGTTTGTTGTAGTTGTCCACAAGCAAGGAGTATGGAATCAGGATGGCTACAAGCTGATGCTTTGTGATCATCTGATCTTTAACAGACACGTGGATCTGGTCGCATGATAGCCTCATGTGTGCTGGAGAGTCAGCACATGGTAGTGTGTGGAGATAAATAATGCTACTTTACCTATATGGATAACGTAAAAATCCATTCTCCTCTAAAACATTTTCACATTGTCATAATTGATCTTAATTTTTCCAACCACATGTCAGAGCACATAACTCAGCTTTTTCTTGTGGAGGTGCCACAAAATATTCATTTTGTAGACTAAAGCCACGTAAAAGTCACAAATTGTGATCATATGAAAGCAAACAGCATATTATTTATTTCTTTTTATATATATATATATATATATATATATATATATATATATATACACACACATACATACATATATATATATACATACATATATATGTACACACACACGCGACATCT
>JBBBVU010000001.1:10501230-10516362 GCA_037177055.1 Atherinosoma microstoma | reverse complement strand
ACACACACACACACACACACACACACACACACACACACACACACACACACACACACACACACACACACACACAACTGGCCAGAGAGAGAGCACACAGACACAGTGGGAGAGAAAACTTGACAAATGCAGACAGGCTGCTCAGGTCAGAGGTGTATCATATCTTACTACACACTCTTTAAAAAATAAGATGTATCACATGAGGTTTAGAAATATTAAGTTAGCGATAGTTAAGCGTTTTCCAACTGACAGAAAGGGAACCTTGTGAGCCTTGTCACCTCTAGGTTTGGGGGGATTGAATGGGGGTGGGGGGGGGGGGGTCTTTGGTATGGCTGAGTGATTCCACCACTTAAGTTATTACAGTGCTGACGGAAAGTCTTCAGGCCCTTTCAAGCTTTTAAAAATGTTGTTTTAGACTCACCTTAGAATGGGTTCAGGTTATTTTTTCTCACCAATCAATTCTCAACAATGACTAAGCAAAAACTGCTTTTTGTGGGTGTAGTTTACATACAGTTTACAGAACTATTCATCCTTTGTATCCTTTGTTATGACTATATGGAGCCCGTGTGCATCCTATTTTCATCAATGGTCATAGATGTTGCTACTTCCTGACTGGTGTGTTTAACTGAATTCATTTGACTTTTTTTTTAAATGCACACTTGTCTATATAAAAGATCTCACAGTTGATTGTATGCCAGAGCAAAAACCAAGCATGAGGAGGACAAAACTGTTAAAGGACCAGCAAGACAAACTTGTGTCAAAGCACATGTATTGTGTTTTTAAAACCCTCCCAAAAGTACCGATAGACTCTTTAAACGTCGTCAATCACAAATATAGAAGGTTTGGTAAAACCATTAGACTTCTGAGATCTGGCTGGGTAGCCAAACAGAGTAATCAGGGCCAAAGGGTCCAAATCAGTGAGATTCAGAGTTCTTTTGTGGAGATGGAAGAACTTTACAAATGGAGAACCATCAGTTCTGCATTCCCCAATTAAGTCTTCATGCTAAAAGGGCCAGACAAAAGCTGTTCCTATCAAGAAGCACATGACAGCCCTCTGGGAATTTGCCAAAAGGTACCTGAATGACTCTCAGTCCAGGAGAAGGAAAACCCTCTAACTTAAAGAAACAAAGATTGAACTCAGATCCCAACAGCACGTATGTTGGCAGTCCGGTCATGGCAAGATGTCGTGGTATATCAGAATATACTGCTGATTTGTTTTGATGCCTGGTGTCAATGCATGGGGTAAACTTGGTGAAATGGTGTATTTCCTTGGCATTACCCAGTGCAATGGATTCATATCACAAAGAAGTACTTTCTAAACTGAAATGTCATGCTAAATCCAACCATGCAGCTCCCTGATCCAGAACTTAAAGAAACGGAAAAGCCAGAAACCCAAAAACTGTAAAGCTATTCCTACAGTGTCAAATATGGTGATGACAGGATCAGTCTGCAGGGTTGCTTCGCTGCAACAGGATCTCAAACATGGGCAAAGGTTTACATTTCAATAAGACAGCAACCTGAAAGTATACCACAAAGAAAACGCAGAGGCATTTACAGGAAGGCATTGCTCCTAAAACAATGAGAAAAAAAAAAAGAAAGAAGATACTAAAGCACTAAAGTTGATGGGATGTTTCAGTCTGTCATGCTTAATACATTTGTCAGTGCAGAATACTATGTCAACAGATGAGAAAATAAGGAACTCAATCTATGTAAACATGAGTCTGAAACGTAAGAACACGTGGAAAACTCAAAGGGGGGGACCTGTCAATGCAGAGGCTGAAATCAGACAACACACATGACTCCATTACTCCTCATATACTTGTAATGTTAGCACCTTTTATGGTCCTTTTCCATTAATACTAAGAGGTAATGGTAAAACTGATCTACATTTACTGTCCGGGGCAGGAGAGCTACTTGATTTCCTTGAGTGGGGGCAATCAGACTGGAAAAGTCAAGGCCAGATAAATGGTGTTGTGTTTGGCTGAGGTCTTTCTCTGTCTGTTTGGCCTGACACACACACGCGCACACCCACACAAACTCACATACACGGAAAGAAAAAAAAAGTCCACTATCACAGGACCTTGTACTCGAGCCTTATCATCACCAGAGCAGCCCAGATGGTAACGTACCCTTGACAAAGACTCACATCACACTCCCAAACTTCTATTGAATCTTTCTCACACTGTAGGCGCCTGCACATGGTCTCGCCCTGCCTCTTTCGCTAGTCTCCAGGTATATTATTGTATATATATATATATATATCATTTATGTAAGCAAAGATACATCTGTCTTAAAATTTGCTTAATTCAGTTTTGTAATGCTCTAAACTTATTATCAACTGTGTAGATGTGGATCATAGTTACTGTCTTTAAGGATATAAATGTCTGTGTTCCCTCCTTCAAAAAAAAAAAAAAAAATCACAATTATTAAAGCACAAACTTGCACATAGAGGCTAAACCCATCACAGAAAGTATTTGAGAGGTCAGTCCAAGATACTTTTTCAAGGTTTTCTTTTCAGAATAATCTGCCAATTTGTTATTTTCATATAATTTGTTTGAAAAATTGCGCAGAATATCATTGTTTCAGTGCCCCCAAAGAATCTGTGGCATCTTACTTTCTCAGATCAACAGTCCAAAACCCAAAGATACTTACTCTTGTCACTCATCAATATGATTACTCAGCTTTTAATTTCAGGACCATTTTTCCCAATCAGTTTGTAGGATCTTATACATGTCTACTGTTAAAAAAAAAAACCTGTGCCACCTTTAGATGAGTCTAATATACTTCAAGAAATTAAAGATTTTTCAGTGTGTTGCAAAGGGCCTTATTAAATCTACCGGCACACAATTCCACAGCAATCAATCTATTGATCACTTTTAAGAGAACAGATCAAAAGAGTTACAGCAAACAGCGGCAGAGGTTCGTATTACTCGGCCTTGAATGCATCATAACAAGCTGATGCGCACACGATTTTTTAATGAGAGCAACTATAACGTAGTTTCCTGTACATTATGGTAAAATTAAATCTGCCAACTCACTGGGGGAACCTCAGATGATGTTAAAGATGACACCTTACAGAACAGGGATTAACCATTTCCAGCTGGAGAAAATTTGTATACCATTAGTCTAACTCAATCAGGGAACTAATTCAATCAAAGGCACAGTGGGCGTCCTGACGTGGGGGCATCTGTCACACTGACTTCTCACTGCATCCTGCGGTGACATTTGGCCACAAAATTCAGCTTGACAGAGGCCCTCAAATAGCCTGCAGACTGTCAGACAAAACGCACACATGCTCGGAAACACACATGAAACGCTCATGAAAGCTAACTCAGAAGACCGCATATCATTTATTTTATTTTTTTTCTAAAGGATGCTTTGCATTTGTAGATGCCTCAAGTTGTATCAGTTTGAATGTTATAAACTACCTTTGACTTTATCATTAATTTGAATCCCTGGGAAACTGAAAGAGTTTCCAGTGAAGCCTCTGTTCAGCACCGATGAAAACCAGGTTCTTTGCTCTTTATTCTCCTGCAAGGAATTTAATATGTCCTGCTTCTAAACAAACATCTGCCTTTTAATTGTTTTTATGCGCATGTGTAACATCATACACAATGAAAGAAATACTGAAAATATAACAAAAATCTTGATTAGAAGACCTGTTCAGTCTGTATACAGGCAGGCACAGCCCAGATTATTACGTTTAGCATATTACTTACAGGCCAAAACACAAATGGGACTGTTATGTTTCTTTTTTGTTTTGTTTTGTAGTCATGTCACTTTTTGCTGTCTTGTCACAAATCCTTGCTTTCCATTCACCTGCCTCGAATATAATTTTCTGAATGAAACTGTAAGTTTCGACCTCAATGAGAACCCACAACGGAGAACAGTTCATTGAGTAACACAACTGGTAGAAAGGTAAAGCAGAGGCCAAAAGGTGTGTCAGCTGAAAAAAAAAAACAGAGCTGTGTTTGATGACAAACGTCACTGCTTTATGCCTAGATTTCAATTCTATTAAGTTAACATCATTCCTTTTAGAACCACCAAAAAACTGCAGCACAGGCTTGCGTCACACTGAAACTACAAAGAAAACAATACTTAAGTTAGTGTGAAGGGCCAGTGACCCCACAACTTCCACAGAGTGTGCGCATCAAGGCCCATTTCCTCTGAGTTTAGAAAAGCAGCAAATTTGGAACGTCAAGAGAGGAAATTTTGAAGCTGGAGGGGGATTATTTGTAGAAAATATAAATATAAAATGTCCCTGCTGTGCTTATTTATCAAATTTAACATAGTTTGCACCTTTTTTTGTCTCTCGGGTTATCTTTTAAATCCATTTTTCTATAATATCCTCATTGTTGTTTTGCAATAATGCTTGTATCATATCCCTTAATAAAGACAAACTTTATAGAGGCTGAACACACAAATTTTAAAATAAAAAAATAAAAATCACACTTTTCACTCATCCTTGTGTCTCTGTAAGAATGTACTGTATGTAGGTTCTCTCACCTTGCAGCTTGGGGGTTTTAGGGGTAGTCCAGAGGCAGGATTTCCTTGATGCTGAGTGGTATTAGTCTGCTGGGGTGAGTGGGAATCCTCGGACTCTTTTCCACTGTGGTAGACCACCCTATCAGAGATATGAATACTTGAAGCACAGCCCATGCTTCAACCCACTTCAGCCTTTTTTCTTTTTGCGCAAGTGCTTTACTTTGAGGCTACAAGAGTGTCATTCGCCTTGTTTGTGTTTTTTGAAGGTCCACTCTTCCTCTTAGGGTTTCATTTATTAAAAATATATGTATAAATACATATATATATGTATCATCTAGGCCACAGCAAAGCTGGCTCTCCAATTGCTCTAACACAAGGCATGAATAATATATGTATCTAACCCCCACCCCCCGACCAGGAAGCTGATTTCCTCCCTCTGTTTTTCACATGAAGTTAATTGGAGATCTTTAATCAAAGCAGCTGTCTTGTCCTCGAAAACTTGCTTTCCGTTATTCTTCAGCTGCCCAGATCCCCATGGACGGTTTTATCCCTCACTCCGGCCTTCTTCGTACCACATCACCATTTTCTCATTTTCTTCAACTTCACTGTTATCAAGTAGGCCTAAAAACACACCATGCAGTCCCCCCGTCAGCTTCATGCATTAGTTTTATCCATTTTTTGAGTTCAAGCTTTCATGTGCAGACGTTTTCTCCCACCTCGGAGCCATCAAAAGATGATGCCTATTTATTTATTTTTTTCTTTTCTTTTAGCCCCTCTCTTCAACAATCTGATTGCCCACTTCAGCTCAAGACACGGGCCATAAGCCGATTCTCACGACACTTTGCTCCAGTCCTGAGCGGTTCATCATCAACAGGCTGAAATATTCACACTGCGGAGTGTTATTCTGGTCGGTCGCTCCCATGTCAAACACCCTTCGTAAAACATAATGCCATGTAGCCCGACAGACCACTCCATTTACCAGCCCCTAAAAATTCACCAGTTTAGGAAGCAGAGAAATCTTCGTGGATGGCTTGCAGTCTTCATTCAGGCATCCGCTGCCCGGTTGAGGATGATCCGTCTGATAAAAGAGGTCCAAAACCCGGGTGCAATTGGCTACAGTGTTACCAGGCTCCGCGATTTTCTCTCATTCTGGAGGATTAAAATAAAAGAAAAAAAAGAAAAGAAAAAAGGGATGTAGAGGCTGTCAGATTGTAATGTGTGGAGGTACCTCCTCTGGAGAATGCAATCGCTTGATCGAGACACACGAAGGAAAAAAAAATCTTTAAAAAAAGAAAGAAAAAAAAAAGACCGCTCCGTGTCCACAAGTTTCAGATCTGAAAGCGGGGACGGCAGGATTATTTTAGGTTGACGCAAGCGGAGGTAAGGCAGAATCGAGCTACATAATGCTGATTTAATGTTTGTCTTTTCTCTGCCTTTTCTGGCGTTTGCCCTTCCAATTCTTCAGCACTGCTTGACAGCGGCACATCCAATAAAAGCACCCGCAAGGATTGACCTACAGCCTTTACTGACGTTAATGCAAATGAGCTGCGCGCAGCTAATGGGAGTCGCGCTCGGCGCCGCTGGGTGGTCCTCTGCTTTGCGTGGGAATTTTGAAAGCAGGAAGAGAGCTCTCCCACAGCAGCCCTGAGCTGGCTGCAGGTAGGCTGTCTGAGAGCCGTTGTTTCCGTGGACTGCACGTCTTAACCGGGTGCAAAGAGATTTGGGTGAGATTTTTTTTTTACTATTTAACCTTCTGTGAAATAAAGAATTTACTGTGGCAGACGAAGGTTTTAGGGATGCAAGGGCATTTAGCAAAACATGGATTTGTAAATTGATATTATATGTGAAATGTTAATAAAATCATAAAATGATACAGAAAATGTTTAAATAATAATTGATTATTGTAAATTATGTGTCTGGTTGATTTGAGTTGGGTACATTGTTATCAGATCAATCACTGATTTGTCAACATGATATTCTGTCATTTGATTTATGATTGGTCTGTAGGAAATATCAAGAAAATCAAATATGTTGCCGTCAAATATCGTTTTTACGCCAAATTTGTCATTAAAGGAGATATAATATTTTGTTTTCTCACAAAATTACGCATTTTTCTGAGGTTTTAATAAACTGTCTGTGATGCGTTTTTGTCACAGGGAGAGTATCCATAAGCTCAAGAGAGGATTTGCCTCTTTTGAGACTGATATTAGGCTCTCAATAACCCTCTAGGTGTCCTATATTATTATCATTTAAGGTCAGTTTTACACCTAATAGTCCACTAGATTTGCTTCAAGTGGTGGTTGCAATATTTAGCTGGTCTGAGTTTGCTTTCACACTGCACTTTATCAAATAAACCAAACCATTGGAATAATGTAATCCCATCCTTTATCAAAAATTACTCAAGGAGAAGACAAGACAAACAGTGATCAAAATAAAAACATGCTCATTTATTGGTTAATATGGTTCCTCCATCATATACTGTCCCCAAACTATGGCTTTGTTATCAGACCATTCCTCTGTCGTTTGTTTGGTTTTAAGAGGTGAATATTTTTAAACACAAAGTGACAGGTTTGTGTTAAAACAATTATACATCCCTTTGAAATATTGAAATGACAGTTTGTAATAGTTACATTAATCAAGCAGATAGCAATCTATTTTCTGGAATGAAATATTTTCCACCTTGTTAATTTGGTTAGCTGTTGGGCAGAACTAGCCTCATGTAGACATGATGAAAAAAAAAAAAGATACTGAATGAGGTATTTTGCTAACAAAAGTTGGGATCTACTGTACATATTTGATCAAAAAGGCAGTTCAATAAGATTATGTCTTATATGCTGAGAAAGTAAGGCAACATCAAGGGACATTTCTTCCAACATACCTTCCTGGCAGAATACTTTTTTATAAAGCCATGAACTAAATCAGCAATGAAAGTTAGCCATACAACATGCAAAACATACATACAAGCAAAACAGAGCTAACTTTTTCCTGCCTGCACATCTTTTAAGATCGTGCGATTGTGCAGATAGCATGCTCTGCCCTTGTTTCAGTTTCATCCAACATGTGGTCCTGAGATTGCTTTAACTTTGTCATTACAGCCCTCTGACTTCAGCCATGGTTTTGGCCCTGTGTTGTATGAGCTTTGTTGTAGCTCTGCTTTTCAATGAACCCTGATCATTTGTGCTGTAAAAGACCTGAATGACTAATATGCATGTTGGACACTCCTGAACACTGAAATTAGGAGTTCAGATTCACTTTGCTTTAAAATTAAAGGATGATCAAATAATACAGTAATTCTTTGGGCTGGTGTTGAATGATTATCATTGTGCTGGAAATATTCCGGATCGTCTTATGCATATCTGGCAGCACCAGTCTCAAAGATATTTAAAAATGATTGGAAATTTGATATTTTCTCATCCAAAGAGAATAAAACTAAAAAAACATATTTTCCACTGCCATACTTATCACTGAATCCTTTGTATTTTTTGAACCTCACCTCCTACTTTCTTGATCCTGGATCAAGTTTTGACATTATTTATCATTTACCATTTGACCATCTGTGTTTATTTGCGTCATATTCTTGTTTTTGTTTTCACTAGGAGGATATTTCAGCCTGTCAGTGACTTGGAGATTCACATTAAATCTGTCAGATGATTAGATTTCCAGTAGTGATGGGAATAGAGGAGAAAAACGGTCAGCTTGGGGAGACGGAAACGCTTGATACCTCTGCCAAACAGCTTATGTGGTTTGTACAATTTGTGTGACTTTTTGTTAGAATTGTTCAGAAAGATATGGATGTATAAGTTAGTAGATTTCACTGGACTTGGCCCATTTCAGAAACTTTGGATATCCATGTGGATCTGGATTTAGATTTTGTTAGCCTTGGCAGAGGGTATCAGTTTCAAACTGTTATTGTTCTTATCTGCAGGTATGATGTTTGATCATACAAACATTGACAGGCTTTAGACACTAATAGTTTATTATAAAAGTTGAATTATGTGTCTCTAACCATATTAGAATCTCTCACGTTATAAAATGTTGGATAGTCCCTTCCAGCTGCAGCAAATATCCACAACATTTATAATTATCTTACAAGAATTTATTCACAGTACAAAACAGGTTTAAGATACATGTATGGCAAAGTGTTCCTTGACACCAGCCATGATTTGAAGAGTTTTGTTCACAAAACTTGTTCACCCCAGCAGTATTTGAAAAATGGAACAACTGACTAAGATTTCATGAAATATTACTCCTGCCTGTTTGTTATTTGATGCTTTTCTTGGAACACAAAAAAGGGCCGTGCAATTTTCTTTTTTTTTTTCTTTTTTTTTAAGGAGTTTGGAAGTGTGACGTGACTAAAAAGAAGGGCTGTGGTGTATTCCAACAAACTGACATGCATCATCTGGCAGAGATGTGCCGAAAGATGTTGTTGATAAGAAGGTTTATACTGAAGAAAAAAGGCATGGGATCCTTTAGGGAGCATTCCAACTCTTTATTTATGCACCTCCATAAACCTGGTAGACTGGAAATATGCAGATAAAGGGAAAAAAATATTCTACTATTCATAAATCCAGCAGCATCTTTTCCTGAGAAGCCCCTTCTTCTTCCTCATCTTTAAAACTTAAAGCCCTGACTGTGTATAATGAGACATTTTCTTCTGTTGTCTTCAGTCAAACCAGGATTAGCCATCATAACATGTTTTCTTAGACTTAACAAAGGACCTTACAGGCAGAAAAGTACCCCTATGGACATCAACTGACCTTTATGTTTCAAGTTTCAGGAGGTTACAAGCTTCCTAGAGCTGCAGAAGTGGCTGTTATTCTCTGTGCAGTGTGTAAAACTTAAAAACCATTTAGAGTTTGTATCAGTAAAAGTAATTTTTTGCAGCTCAAAGCATCATTTCACATGATGCTTTTTGTTCCTACAGGGAGGCTCTGAAAACCAAACCCAACTCTCAAAACAAGGAAATTTAAAATCCCTGTAAATCACATGCTCAAATGGTTTACTGCTTCCATAAAACAAAAGAACGCCAATTTTAAACAAACAGTGTGAGTGCTTAATAAATCTATGCTTGAGATTTGACAGATTATGGCACATAAATGGTTCCACCGGCAGATCACACTCAAGTTCTTTTTTTTCTTTTTTCTTTTTTGTCTACGAGCAGTGACGCTGGCTACAGTATTCAAGGGGCGGGGGTGACGTGTTTACTGTTGCCTTCTCGTTTATCATTTATGTGTGTTCAGCTATCGGTTATCTTCATTGTACTTTGTGCCGCTGCATTCTTCAGCAGGGCCTCTGGAAGAAAGTAATTTGTTTATGTTTACTTTACTGTCTGATGCTGTGTGAGATCTACATACTATGCAAAAATTCATTGTGTCAGTGCAATGGTTCAAAGTTGCTAGGAAATGCAAACACGGTTCCTTTTTTAGACATAGAAGTTGTTGCTTTTACAGTGAAACTGTGAAGTTTCTATGCTTTAATTTGTAAAAATACCATAACAGAATTGTTTTATAAACAATTTCCGTATTATTATATCAGATTCCACTTCATCAGAATGAAGTGGCTGATGGCTGGTATACACTTCTGTAAAATGTAATGAGCTTCATTAAAGTAAGATGGTGTCGTATTTTATTTGCGGTTTAGTAGTGGTATGATGTATGATTTGTAGTTCCTTGAAACACAGACACTAAGTAAGAACACTAGATACGTTTAAGTTTATCCAGTGCATTCAGCATCAATAAATAAAAAATAATAATCCTTTTGTAAATGTATAATCATACGAATAAATTGTGTAAAATATATAAATCAATCAACAGAAATGATAGAAAATATTGTTACAGTAAAGCTTTACTTGTTCACTCTTACATAGGGCTCTTGAATGGCACTGCACTAATTGTTGCAGTGTCTGCTCATATTTTGTTTTTCTTTGTATCTTCTTGAAATTTTCTACTATTTTTCTAATTTAGCATGTTTTTTTTGTTGTTGTTTTTTTATTGTAGATTTGGACGCTCTGCTGCTTTCAGGATTTCTGCTGATAATTCTGGCATTTTTTTTTATAATCTGTTGTGATGAGTTACCAAGCCAACAGGAAAGTTGTTTACACGTGGGAGCTTTCCAAAAGTCAAACCAATGTCTGGGTTAAAACAATGTCTGGTTTAGCCCATACTTTAGATAACCCCCCCCCACCACCACCACCACCACCACCACCACCCCGATCAAGCTGAACAGGAGATGTTGAGGATGATGAGGGTAGAAACAAAGGGAAGAGAAAGAAGAAGGAAGTGAAAACGTTCTTTTCCCTGGATCGTCATGAGGAGTGTGCTATCACGAGCAAACAAAGTGGATGAGCGTGGAGCGATAACAAGGACACAGTGGGAACATCAGGAATGCAGTATTTTGTGTTTCATACAGACATGGCTGTAGGAACATCTTCCAGACTCAGATCAAACAGACACGCAGAGACTGCAGGCAGAGTTGCAAGAGTTTGCATTACTTGTTAGCAAGAGGTGGTGTTATCCTGGACATGTTACTGAGAAGCACCATTTTTTGTGCCCCATCTACTGAGCTGTTTAGCTATGAGTTTCAATCCATGTTGTCTACTGATAGAGTTCACCTGTGCTACCTGCTGACAGTAGGTTTGACGTCATCAGCTCAAATGTTGCCAAGCAACAAGCATACCTTCCAAGCACAGTCATAGTGATGTCTGAATATTTCAGCCATGCCTTTCTCTCTGCTACACTTACAACTTTCCAACAGTTTGCGAACTGATTTATTTATTCATCCGTCCATCCTCAATAACATACTGCAAACATTTTATTGCCCCTACGGGATAAATAGGTACAATATTATACTATTAGTTTTTCTTGTTGTTTTGAATGTTTGATATCAACAATTATATTAATAATTTGGTACATATATATAAATCAAGTAACGGAAATAGCAGAACACATAAAAGCTTAACTCATACACACAGAAACAACAGATATGTTTGCGCTTCTGAGTAGGTTAACACAAAGAAAACCATATTTTCTTTGTATTAGAGGTCAGGTTATATAGGTTATAAAGTCATAAAAGCACAGGGTTCTTCAATGCAGTGAAAATTGTGGCAAATATAAATGCTTTTATATGATAAAAAATGTCCAGTGTTTTTTTGTTTGTTTGTTGTTGTTTATTTAAACAGATTTTTTTGCTTTTTACCAAAGTTTGTCAGCAGCCGAATGCTCAGTGCCTGATATAGTGCTTTATCAAATAGGTCCACCAGGGGGCGCCAGAGGACACAAAACTTCAGCCTCTGTCTGAACTGAACATAAACAGTAAGAATAATTAAAGGATAGAATCTCTTTACATCTGCCATTATATAATGTTGATGATCTGGAAAATATCATTTATATGTATGTATCAAAAGTAAAAGATGTCTTAATAATCTCCATTTTCATGGAAATAAAACTGTTTGTATTTTGTGTGTTACAAAAAGAAGAAGGAAAAAAAAAAAGAAGCACTGTTGCAGCTCGTGTCTACAGTTGTACAGTTGAGGTTTTTTGAACAGTACTCAGGCTGTGTCTCACAGCATATCCAGACACAACACTGAATAAAACCTAAACAGATTTTCTTTCTGAACTTTGGCCATGCTGCTTTATCATGTATTGTCTGTACAGATTGTACCAACAGTATCTTGCTTCAGTGTGTAGTCCCTGGACATGATCCAACACCAAATCTAATTTATTTCATGTCATTTAATTGACATGACACAAAAAAGACTTTGCTTAAAGCATTAAATCAGAGCATGTGTGCAATTTTCTATTGACGCAGTTAAAACTATTCATCTTCTGTTGTGGGTCGATGACACTTCACTGAATATATGCTTTATTTTCATGAATTGTAATTTAAGTTAACTTATTGCAACTTTTTAAGGAATTGTGATCAGACATTGCCTCTGTTAAGGACTATAACCGAATGCTTGTCTTTTCTTTTTCTAATATGTCAACAATGCTTTTGAATAAAAATCGCCACATTACCAAGTTTTTTTCAGGTTCATTTTGCAAACATTCATATGTTTCTGCCAGGACAAATGCAGTCACATTTTTAAACTCTACAATACAATGAGACATTGTGACATTAACAGGCGCAGGGTAAAGAAATTCAGATATTAAGGTGCCGTGTGTAACAAAATTAAAGGTCAATGACATCAAATTTATATATATTATCAAAAACTGTTTACATACATGGAAGCTGCTATATTTGTGCCACCATTTTTACAATGGTGTTTCTGAATGGACAAAGAACTCACAACCTGTAGTGCAGTCATCGTTGCTCCTGAGATCACTGGATCCACTCGTGGATAAACATATGGCTAAATCTGGAAGAATTTGGGCCACTGATGGCCACCATCCATTCACAACCGTGCTTGGCATTTAAAATCATTTGTTTTCCCATTTTTACCACTAGATGTCAGTGATTCTTACACATTGTACCTATACATTCAGGTTAAAAGGAGAACAGGGAAGTCTCCAGCCTTTTTCTGGTGGTTTAATCTGCTGTTTTAAGTAAGTTTAACTTTACTCTGCAAGTCAGAACCATATGTACATAAACAAGCTCTAACAGAGCTCAGAATTAATGGGAACTTGGCTGTTTCCAGGCACATTTACCACTTGCTTATTGCATGATACGTTAAAATGTGTCTTCTCACTGCTCTTATCTTGACCTGGTTTATATTAGATGATTCTGATTCAATGTTTTGGTTGAATTATCCTGCTTTGTTGTTGTTGCTGGTTTTGCTTCCAATTCTGGCCTCAGTTTGAGCTATAATGTCCCTAAACGTCAAGACAAACCGTGGGGTTGACTGTTGTGTTCCTGCTTGCACTGAAGCCTGATCATTACCAGATCCTGATCAATTCTTCTGTTTAAAGACAGTTGCTGAGGCAGCTGCACTGTTGCACAATTAGGCAGCTGTACAAACAGCAATCCATCTACACAAGACTACATGGACACAAATGGTTCACAACTGAAAAGCTGTAAACAGAAGCAACTTGGCTTCTAGTGAACCCTGTCCTGATACATGGCAAGCCACCTTTAGTCCAGAGTGTGATACTGGATGTGATTTTTTTGCTGTAATAAGCAGCTACAGGCTCTTTCACATCTGTAGCCAGGGCATAGTCACCCTGCAGAGCTTGAAAGCTACAGTGTGACAAAGGGAAGCAGTCAAGTTGGCAGCATGCTTGCCAAATGACATGTTTCCATTCAAACGCCGATGATACTCAAATCTACCTCCAAACCTCCCCTGACATCCAACCCGCTCTTTCCCGGGGCACTAGTTGCCTTGACGACATCCGTTACTGGATGAGTCAAAACTCCCTCCAGTTAAATGACGGTAAGACAGAGCCCATCCTTATTGGTACCCCCCATCAGACCAAACAAGCTGCCATGACCCACATCACCATCAGCAACCACTCCATTCCCCTGTCCTCACTTGTCACCAGCATTGGTGTCAAGTTTGATCCATCCCTCTCCTTTACTGCTCACATCAAACTGTTTGTCAAACCTCCTTCTACCACCTGAAGAACATCTCCAGACTCAAACCATCACTCACCCAACCAGATGCTGAAAAACTGGTCCATGCTTTCATCACATCTCGCCTTGACTACTGTAACTCCCTGCTGGCTGGACTCCCCTCCAAAACCATCCAGAGATTACAATATGTCCAGAACTGCGCTGGCCGTGTCCTCATCAGAACCCGGAAATCTCACCACATCACCCCAGTTCCCCACTCCCTCCACTGGCTCCCTGTTAACCAGGGAATAGCCTTCAAGTGCCTCCTGCTGGTATTTAAGGCCATAAACCATTCTGGCCCATTCTACCTCCAGGACCTTCTCACTCCACTATCCTCATTTCGGTCACTCAGGTCTGGCAGTCAGAACTTCCTCACTGTTCCCCGCACCAGGCTGTCTACCATGGGTGACCGTGCTTTCTCTGCCCTGGGGCCACGGCTGTGGAATCAGCTGCCTAAATCAATCAGGATGTCAGACTTCCTGATAGCCTTCAAAGGCAGCCTACAGATCCACCTGTTTGGCGCTGCCTTTGACGATTAGTCTGTTTAAATGGTCGTCCATATTTTTAATTGTAATTTGAACTGCCTTTTATTGTTTTATTATGTTTTATCTTGATTGTTTTACTACAAGCTGCTGTGGTACCTCTCAATCAAATGCTGTCACTGCAGATTCTGAGAAAGGTCAATCAGTTAATTGAAGAAATTGTTCATTCAAGCTCTGTTGCCAAAAAGACAACTTTTAAAACACATTTATCAAGTAGTTTCTCACAAATTAAAGTTGCTTACTTGAAAGTTTTAGTTTTGATTATTTTACTTTTAGGTTTTAAAAATGCAATGTTTGATGCTTTGTTGGTCATTAATGAAATGTGAATATGAATCAGTTGCTCATTGTTTTAAATGTACCAGCCTGCCATTTGACAGGCATTATGCAAATATGTGACATGAACTCTTTTGCATAAATGAAATGCAGCCCTAAAAATTGTTCAAACATGTCCTAGAGGGGCTGCATGTGACAACGCAAACGCTTTGCAACATTTGCTCCTGACTTTATTGCTTTGATTGCTCAGCCAGCTACAGTACCGAGTAAGAAGTGCTTATAGAAAAAGTCT
>JBBBVU010000001.1:10488795-10501130 GCA_037177055.1 Atherinosoma microstoma | reverse complement strand
CATTTGCTCCTGACTTTATTGCTTTGATTGCTCAGCCAGCTACAGTACCGAGTAAGAAGTGCTTATAGAAAAAGTCTATATAGATACATTAACGTGTGTATACAACAGCAAAATGTCCAGTGTTGGCTTTTGCAGCTGCAGCAGCTATGTAAAAGCTAATAAATGAATTAATAAAACACTGACTGAATCCATCATATCTTGTGGTGCAAAAGGGTTTAATCAGAAAATGATTGACTGTTTAAGTTAAGTTTAATATTTATTCAAAACTAGATATTTCGTTGTGTTACATTGGCAGAGAAATCAACTTTTCCATTGTGTGCTGATAAGAGTTTCTTCCTCGTACTCTTATATGCTGATATTTAGCCTTTGCTGCTCTGTCAATATTGTAGATATGGACATATATAGCTGATAAGAAGTACAAAAACTGTGATCTTGGATCCCCATCCAAAGTGTTTCCCAGCACACATTGCCCTAACAGCAATTTAAAATATTGCCAAAAGATGCAGCAACAGTGTACAGCAGTAGAAAAATAATTTTGTTTTCAACATTGAACTCAAAATGAAATAATGAACTAGCAAATGATAATAGTATGGCCTCTTTGAGGTGATGATGTCATCCACCATGAGGAACAAAGAGTGTTGCAATATGTTTGCATAAAGCAGTGGAAACATCGTGAAAGCTCAGTAAATCAACCAACACCCCACTAATGAGATGGGAGAACTTCAAAGTTCAAGTTTAAAGAAGGTAATGCACTCAATTTCAGGGAATTAATCACAGAATCACACAATGACATTAATAGTATCTTTAAATTCAACCACAGGACATAAAGCAGTCATTATCGTGACTAGATTGCATTTTCATTATGTCACCATTTCTATTTTTAGCAAGGTTTACATAATTATAAATGATACAACATTTCTTCTTTTGACACATCATCCTGGTTAATGTTTACAGACATAAAGGTGCGACAGTAAATGCGGTAGCACATTCAGTTCAAACACTGGTGCCATTTATCAAACAGGTGAATGGGTCTCAGGTTCACAGGTTAGTGTTATCCACAATGGCCTACTTTATTCACCTGACCATGTTACATTAGCAGTGGGATGTGACTAAGTGCATGGACTCCACTGCTGCACTAAATTACTGTTAAGTTTCTACAGTTTTCTCCGTGTCATGCTTTTTTATACTTCATTTAAAATAGAAATACAGTCATGTGAAAAAGAAGATTCTTCAATCCTCAAGTTTCATCATCTAGTCACCGCAACCTCAGCACATGGCATATTACACTGCCTGATTATATTTTTTACAAAAAAGTCCAAAATGCAGAAGTGTGAAAAATCTTCAACCAATGACTCAATAGCTTGTAGGACCATCTTTAACAACAATAACTTAAAGTAATGGTTTTCTGTTAGTGGGTATACGCCTTTCACATTGTTGTGAAGGAATTTTGGCCACTCTTCAGTTCCTCGTAGTTTCAGTTCATTGAGGCTTGCAGGAACTCATTTGTGCACAGCTCTCTTGAGGAGCTGCTACAGTATTTCGAACAAATTGAGGTGTGGACTTGGACTGGATCATTGCATCACTGAATCTTTCCTTTTTCAGTCATCCGGTTGTTGATTTGTTGCTGTGCTTAGGATTGTATGTTCTGTTGCATGATCCAGTTTCAGCTAAGCTTTAGCAATCAGGTAAATTACATCACATTTGACTCTGGAATACTTTGACTAACAGAAGAGATTGTGGCCGACTCAGTGACTACAAAGTGTCCAAGTCCTGTGGCTCCAAAACAAGGCCAAATCATCAACCCCAGAGCTGGCATGAGGTTTTTGTACTGATTTTTTTGCATTTGGTTTTTACTAAATGTGGTGCTGTGTCCTATTGTGAGATATCTCCACTTTGGTCTCATCTATCTGAAGGCTTTGTTTTCAGTGTCTTCTAAAACCTTTGCTTTCATTTAATCAAGTGTATCACTTTATTTTAATATATGACTTTAGCCTCTGAATTGACAGGTTTACTTTATTTAGCCTTTTTTTGGGTACTTTTTAATCTATTACATTTCTTTGAAGCAGCAGGGGTTTGGCTTCACCCCCCCCCCACCCCCCCGACCTAGATTAAGTGGAACAAAAAATGTATGTATAGATGGACACTCATAGCTATAACTACACTCTTTAAAGTAATCATTTTTTACCCAAAATATACAACTCTGTTTCCAAAATAGATTTCACTGTGTAAAATATAGATAAAGTACAGAATGCAATGATTTGGATTATTAAGTATTAGAAAACATTAGAAAACACATTAAATCTTAAAACTTTTAATTATTGCATGCTCAGCTTGGATTGGATTCCACAAGCACATTTGAAAAGAGCAGGAACCGGGGTGCATGTACGACTGTGTTGCGTCACCTTTTACTTTTACACTTTGTTAATGTTTGGAACAGGGAAAAAAACTGCTATAATTAGGAGAGATTTTTTTTTTTTCCTATTCCTTCTCAGTATGATTTTAACAGCCTAGAGCCTCTGTTGTCCTACTTTTTGTTTAATTTTCACCAGATATATGATGAATTTAAAGGTCTGGGCTGCAGGCAGCTTGTTTAGTGCACGGCTGTGTTACTAGACCCATGCTGTTGTATGCTGGCCTTCAGCATGTTATGTCAAAATCTGTTTTTTGGTTGTTTTTTGGGGGGGTTTTCCCCCTTTTTTTGTACTACTTTCAGTTAAATGTAGAATTCTGATTATGTAAAAATATAAAATAAAATTTCACAGCATTGCATCTCTTTTGGAAACAGGTTTGCATAATTACTTTTGTACACTAACATTATAAGAGACTGTAATTGTCCATTAATGATATTTTAACAGAATCTGGAAAACCTTTTTCCGGTACAGTTTAAGTTCACTCAAATAAAACCTTTAATTGTGGTTAGATTTATATTGCAATTCTCAAAAATTGCTGACCACTTAAAATATTTTTACACTGCAGATCACATTCGCCTATTCAGAAACCAATTCACACTAGTAAATCTTTAAACATTAAGATAGTAATGTAAAATTTATTTCAATTCCTCTTCCAACACCACTGTTATTAATCATAAGTATAGATATTCCATCCATCCATCCATTTTCTATCCCCACCATTGCAGTCAAAGGAGGGCTGGAGCATATCCCAGCTGCTATCAGGTGAGAGCAGGGTAAGCCCTGAACATGCTGCCAAGTCCATCCCAGAGCCTACATAGAGAGACAAACAACCTCTCATGCTCATACCTAAGGGGAATATAGAAACCCTAATTAACCTAACATGCATGCTTTTGGACTGTGAGAGGAAGACCTGGAGAAACCCCATGCATGCACAGAACATGCAAACTACACACAGAAAGGACACACAAAACAGGAGCCTTTTTGCTGTGGGCGGACAGTGAGAACCATTGTGCAGCTGTGACCAAATAGTAACCCCCCCCCCCAAAAAAAAACAGAATCAAACAGAGAATCACAAATCTTTTTTAATTACATTTAATGGCATTGCATACAAAACATCTCATGCATTCCTCTGTTGACCCACAACTTTCCTTGAATTCATTGTTCCAAAAATAATTCAAGGCAGTTACATCTTACATCCCACTGTACAGGCAGCAAAGGAATTATAAAACAGAAATCTCCACATCAAAACATCTTTCATTCATAGAGCTTTTTTTCTTTTTTTTTCTTTCCACTCAAAAGCAACCAACTTGTTCAGTGAGTGTGACTGGTAGCATGTAACTGGCCCAGATTTGCAGCATGAAAACAGCAGAGGCTAAAAGGTATACAACATCTGATATGGACCTCATTTTCAGGTAATATATAAAAACACTAATTGCTGGGAAATCCAATAAAGAGTTGTACAAACAAAAGTAGAACTTTTTCTGTTCAATCACTTGAAATCTCAACAAAAGAATAAAGTAGAGATAAGAAGTTGAAATTGTTCTATGACCTACATAAACACTTAAGACATACCCTTAAATAATAATTTTCTTTGGAAAAAAAAATTGTGGTTTAGAAGGGTGCTTTTCATTATATCAACATGCCTTCTTGCTTTCTACATGTGTATTTCTCTCAGAGATGGAAAGGAAGGACACTTCTCCTCTCTTCCAGCTCTTCTGGACTTCCAATCTGCTTTTACAACACTGGAAGATCCTCCATGATAGTGTAGTAGGAGCAGCCTCCAGATCATAGGGGGAGAAAGGATGCAAGGAGGCAGAAGTCAGTATATTGAAAAGCCCCCTGAGGAGGTAGCTTCACACCTCCTGTTCCCTATAGTTGATGACATTCACATACCAAATTGTACCTTGTCCTCAAAGCTTTGGCTTTTAGATGCATTAGCCATAAACACTTTAGCTTCACAAAAAGCCAGGCCAGAAACGCAGTTAATATTGAGAATACTGACAGACATAAGGTGAAAATTACGTGTTGGTAATCGAGCATGTATGTATCATTTAATCATTAATTAAGGTTTCTGCAAAGGCACTCTCATGTACAACGATGTCAAATCAAAATCATTCATAAATCTTCATTTAAGACACGAAGGCACAGTCCGGAAAAAGGCTGACATAAAATACCCACACAGGTTTGAAGAATCCCACATTTGAAATAGTCATATTTCTGAAGAAAGGGTTTGAAATTGGCACACAACTGATTATTTTTTTCCTAACCCTTCTTATGTCTTCACATTGCTCAGCGATAAACAATAAAGATTCCGGACTGAGGATTTAGTTTTTAAAGCTCAATAAAAACTGCCTATTTCTGGCAAGGCTAGTGGAAGTAGGACTGGAGGGTACCACGGCGGCGCACATCGGTTGTCCAGCAATGGAAGCCACCACCTAGGGAGTTGGCATGACGAATGTTCACCTTTATGGTTTTGATACCTGTACAAAAGGCAAATTTACACAATATAAGACAGCATATTTTTGTAGATTAACGTGGTGATCATAATACCTTAAAGTCAAATATAAAAAGCTGGAATGACTTGAAAATTTCCACCCACCGAGGTTCTCAAACATTTTCTGAATGGTGGCTTCATTGGCATCAACCATGACACGTTTCTCATCCAACATCAGGACATTCATAGACAGCCATTTGGAGGACATCCACAGTGGGTGGTCTGCGCAGAAAGTGACTTCCTTTGAGTATAAATTCCAAAAATCCATTTTTCATATAAGATAAGCTTTTAATGTAAATACCCACCATCAGGAATCAGAGGTGTTGGAGGTTTCACAACAGTCCAACCAGCCTTCTTGAACATGTCGACCTAGGATAAAACACAAAGAGCAGATGTAAACATGGAGCACTATGTTGTGGTGTTTATTTAACTCCACAAGAGGGCAGCACAGCTCACTGTGAGAAGTGAGGATCCCTGGTTGACAGTACCTGGCGACAAGGGCGATCCGGGTTTGACAGTACCAGCCCTGGACCGATGATGTTAAATGTGGCATCGATGTGCATGGGATTCGGGTCCTTGAATGAGATTATGTGGACCTTGTAATCTGGAGCCAGATGACGACGCATCCACTCAATTCCCATGTAATTTGTAACCTGGAACAGAACAGTGTACAGTGAGAGATATGAGGCACTTATCCAGGTTGTATGTTCAGATGCAAATCCTTAATCTTTTAAGGGCATCTCTTTTATTTATTTGTTTCTATCGACAAGTGTAGTGATTAAACAACTATTGTTTTATCTAATCTTTGCTCTGCATGTTGCTCTGCATGCGACTGACGTTTTATCAATAGATATCACCCTCTAAACTAGATAAGAGACATGCATCATACCTGACTCCGCTGGACAAAAAGATCCCTCCCAGCTCGAATAAAGTCAGCAGCATCAAAGCAGGGCTCATGTTCTGTGGTTACAAACTTCCCCTGGGCAGCCAGCTTGTGCCTGTCCTCCACCGTACGGATGGGGTAGTCCTGAATGATACAAGAAGGGGGAAAAAAGGATTTGCTCTTATTCAATAAAGCAATTCACATACAAGAGTAATAAACAGTAATGGTCAAAGGGTTCAGGGGTGACATGAATAACCTAAATGAGGCATTTAACCCTATAAAGCCAAATGTATCTTATTTGATACCTGCGGTATACAGTATGATACTTGTTTTATGCCCCTTAATGGATACAAGGAAGCATAAGACTACACTACAATAATTTTGACATGTCACACGGTAATAAATGGTAAATATAACACAAAAAAATTGGTTTATTTGTTCCCACATCTTGTTAAAGGGCCAAATAAAATCTTCAGATTTAAAAAAAAAAAAAAGACTTTTGCCCCCAGTTTTTTTCGGGCTCGGCTTTAAAGGGTTAAATGCCAGTTTTATTTTTTATTTTTAAAAGATTTTTAAAAAACAAGTCTTCATAGACATGAGGCTACTATAGACATTTACCAGCTGGCTGTAGGAAAACCTCACCTGATCATACAGCTCATCAGCCATGGTGGGTTTAGGAGCAGTGGTCCATTTGGCACCTTTTCTGAAGTACTCCTTGATCAAAGGCCTGTAGGCACGGTATTCAAAGAAACGAGCCCTCCAGGCCATTGGAGCCTCAATGATTTCATTTCCCACAACCATGAGGATGTCTCTTGGCATGGCAGCATACATTCCTATAACACATTCAGCAATGCAAAATCAGCTTTTTTTCACAAAGAAGAAATATAATATTGTAAAAAAAGTTTTTTAAAAACAGAGGGAAAAAAGACTATTGAGTCTCTTGCAAATGTTAAACCCTGCCTCACAGGATGTTTTTTACCTGTTGAGGTGAAGTCTGGAGTTTTGTACTCTAAGGACCAGTCGATGGGTTCTGGCCTCCTCACATTGACACCTTCATGACGCAGAATATTGCACATTTCTTCAATTTCAGCAACAGCTTTTTTCAAGTGGTCCGCAGGAAAAGACTGGCCCCCATGCTTCTGGTAGAAGGGCCAATACTTCTCATATGTGTTTGCCTGTTGAGGTGTTTATAACATGACATCATGCTATTAAAATCTCTACCATATGAGCATTTTGCTTCAGATGAATCAACCTGACAAGCTTACTTTCACTTCCACAGAGAAGGGAGGCACTTGGGCATTTTCAGCTCGACCCACAATCACCTCCTCAAGGGGGTCCCATTCATTGTAGCTGCAGACAGGACATTCCTGCTGAACAGGCTCAGTAACATGCTCCTCTTCAGCTGCAGGCTGCGGCTGTGCAGCAGCTGCACTCGTGCTCTCAAAGGCCCTCTGCACCCAGCCAGTGAGTGACCGGCCAAGCTGAGGAGGGAGGAAATGGATCAGTTTTGTGCTGTGGGTAGAGTGAAATATAAGAAAAAAATCTTTTGTGTAAAATAAGCCAACTTTTCTGATTTGATAGACATTTTTTTAATCAAGAATGGAGAGCACACAAAGTAACAAAAGCTTCTATTTCTATTCTAGTGCAAAAAAAAACAAAAAACATTTTAAAGGTGATGTTATTAAAAAAGATCACATGGTTTGAAGCTGACATACAAAAAAAATAGTGGAAAAAGATAAGACACACACAACGTCCTCAGACTTCAATGAAAAATGCCTTCATTGTGGTAGATGGTTTGGTGCCAAAGTACACGTGTTAAGAAGCCTTATCTCCCCAGATAGCCCTTACAGTGAGGCCTTTGCTGGCTCAGGACCAGCTCCAATGTCACTGAGTTTGAGAGCGCATCCGTGCCAAACAGCTGTTCGTTGTCACTCAGGGACCAAAAGGGAAAAAAAAAAAAACTGTACAGATTGGAAAATCAGATCAGTCCTTTGAATGAGCGTCCTTTGAGATGATCGGGGTGGCTTAAGATTATTTTTTCCCCCTTCTCTACCCACAGTCGATCATGTTGTATTTTTGTCTGTCTTTCTTTCTTTTATTTTTGTTATAATCAAACAATCAGTAGGCTAAATCAGTTAAACTGATCTCGACTTAATCAGATGTAGCCTAATGGAAAAAAAAGTCGAACAAAATGTCTTTATTCGCGTTGACTGGCGTGTGCTTTTTTTTTCTTCTTTTTTAAAAAAAAAACAAAAAAACAAAAAATGAATTAAATAAAAAGAAATGATGTGGATCAAATAAACAAGTAAATCATGAAACCATCACAATACCAACCATGGCTCCGATCAGATGGGCAGCCTCGGCCCCCCTGCTACCTCCTCTCAGACATCTTACTCGCAGCATTGTCCAAAGGAATTATGAGTGAAATCACACAGCAGCGCAGGTTCCACCTCTCAGTGTGCTTGTGAAGGAAGGCGCCTCATCTCACAGCCCACTTTATAGCGGAGGGGGCTACGTGCCTCTTAAACCATTGGTCGCTTTCATGTTGTAAGGCAACGTGACTTCAGAAAAAACATTTCTGAAACATTATCCCTTACGCCAGCAAATTCTTATCAACTGCTGCTACTACCGCCAAAAGTTTTCAAGGACGATTAATAAATGTTTTTAATCGTTTTTGCGTAGCAGCCTATCAGCCTTTAACAGACATTTTACATGGCGAACTTATGTAATGACGCAATTTAACATTTAGGTACGTGCAAAATGCTTAAAAGACCCAAATATGCAACTTTTGGTCTAAGTTTCTCAATACGCCATTCAAAACCGAAGGCAATTGTAATATTAATCTACTTTTATTAAACTTCATGTTGTTATTATTTGTGGTGATTAAAAAAAAGGCAATTTTCTTTTTTATCTTCTTAGATTTCTCATTGAAGATGCTAAACAGCAGCTCCCAGAGCCTTTTTTTAAAACATAGTTGTGTCTGTTTTAGCTTGCTTTTTTAATCCGTTTTCAATTCAATAGGCCAATTAATAATACTTGCAAGATAATCAATCTTTTGGGGAATGGCTTAGAACACGCTGAGCAGGGACTTGATATAATCAAAGAGATAGAGAGCCTTGCGAAGGCTGTGACACCACATGCTTTGCTGGACTGTGCTCACAAGGGTTTCATAACCCACAGACCTCAGTGACTGATATTTCCTTGCCCTCTAAAAAAAAGTCTTTGGCTGATGCCCAAGGTTCAAAGGATATGGGCTGAAGATGCCTTCAAGGTCCCTACAGCATCATCTACTACTTCAAGAGTTGCAAAGAGAATATTATGAAATCAACATATTTGTGCCTTTGCATATGTTTCGAGCCATATTTAATTAACTCAGTCACTTTGAGGGGTAGAAAAGCGTCTGAAAAGCAGATAAACACAGCTTATGTAAACATCACAGTGAGTTATACACAGGTGTTAAAGCCTGCTTTGCAGGTCGACGAGTGCATCAGCGAGGTCTACATGATGTAAATGCTGGCATCAGGTGGGATATGTGAGGCAATGTTCAGCCTTATGCCCGTGTGTCTGATTATTCACAGCTCCACGAGTTCCACGATTAGGTATGGGTATCTATAATGCCTGCAAATTCCAATGCATGTAACTTAAAAGTGCAGCATGTAGGATTTACTGACATCTAGCAACATAAATAAAAAATGGAGTATGGAATACCTCATCTCCAAATCCAGTTCAGTAATGAAAAATAAAATGGCCTATTTATCTTCATTTGAGGACCATTTCAGTATGTGACATTGCTGACAAACAATAATCACATCAAGGGGGCCACACCTGACCCACCAATTTACAATGCAGAAAATAGAGATCCTGGGGGAGACTTTGGAGTCCAGACCTCTCTGACATGGAATAAAGAAAGAAAATTCCAATTTAGCATCTGCAAATTATTAGGCTATATTATTTTTTATATGTCTCATAAAATTCTGAAAAATTGGATCTCATGCTGCATTTCATATACCTTGCAGTAGAATTTCACATCACTTACATCACACAACACGGCTGCTTGCAGGTCTGCTTAGTTACTCTTAACAGACTCCAATCTGCAGATTTATATTCAGAGGTTCTGAATCTAATTATTTTTCAGAGGCAACTGAGCACAAACAATCTTTCGTAGTGTACAAAAAAATATATTAGACATGTTATTGTGCATTTCTCACCAGAATAAAAACACATTTGTATTTTCAACCAGACATTTGTTTCTTCCATTGAATCCCAGTGGAGAGCAGACCTGCCTCCTGTATTTACTTATGAAGAGCTGTCAGCAATTACAATCCACTTCTACCAAAAAAAGGTCACACACTAATATTTCATTGGACCACCTTTAGCTTTGATTATGGCACACATTCACTGTGACATTGTTTTGATAAGCTTCTGCAATGTCACAAGATATCGTGTATTGATGGAAGAGCCCGAAGCTTTCTCCAGCACATCCCAAAGATTCTCAATGGGGTTCAGGTTTGGACTCTGTGGAGGCCAATCCATGTGTGAAAATGTTTCATGCTCCCTGAACCACTCTTTCACAATCCTGGCATTCTCATCTATGCCTATGTCATAAGGGAAGAAAAGATCCATAGATGGAATAACATGGACATTCAGTCTATTCAGGTAGTCAGCTGACCTCATTCTTTAGGTACTTAATGTTGCTGAACCTAGACCTGAAACAACTGCAGCAACCCCAGATCATAGCACTGCCCCCACAGGCTTGTACAGTAGGCACTAGGCATGATGGGTGCATCACTTCATCTGCCTCTCTTCTTACCCTGATGCCCCATCAGACCACATGACCTTCTTCCATTGCTCCAGACTCCAATCTTTATGCCCCCTATAGCAAACTGAAGCCTTTTTCACCGGTTAGCCTCACTGATTAGTGGTTTTCTTATGGTTACACAGCTGTGCAATCCCAATCCCTTGAGTTACCTTTTCATCATGTATGTGGAAATGTTCTTATTTTCACTATCAAAAGGTATCCTTGAATTCTACTAGTTTTCATCGATTTGATTTCACCAAACATTTAAATGATCACCAATCAAGTTCATTCAGGATTTTGTTCCGACCACATTTCTTTCTAGAAGATGATGGTTCCCCACTAACCTTCCAGTTTTAATAACGCATTGGACAGTTCTTAACCTGATTTTAGTAGTTTCTGCATCTTCTCAGATATTTTCTCTGCTTGATATCAATGATTAGGGGGAGCTTTATATCCAGAAAGCATAAATCTCCTCTTGGCAAAGCAAATTTGCATTCTGCTTGCTACAATGCTGGACAAGACAAGTTAAAAAGAGAGAAAGAGGGGGGTAAAAGAAAGAAAAAGAAATGAGAATCTACTCATTGCATTAGTTGGGGTTAAAGAACTTGTTGCCAGCTGAAAGATAATTGCCAAGGTAGGGATTATCCAGAAGGAAGCTCATACCTATTTGCTTAATTGAATCTAGATAGCCACTTTTTTTTGGTCAGGCAGGTTTTGTTTTTATTTTTATTTTTAATACGAGTCTGGTTCTTATACCGAAAACCTAGTATGGTAGTCTGATGATCTCCATGTTGCATTACATAGAAACCTCATTATGTTTAATCACTTTAAGATTCAAAGAATCCAGAAAAAGCAATAAAGGGACAGACCTGAAAATCAGTGTCATGTCAATTTGTGTTTTATGAGAAAAAAAAAATATCAGAGAAGAGAAGTTAGAATCTCATTTCAACCGAGAAAACTTTCCCGTTTGTGAAACCAGTTTTTTCACCTCAGTTCCCCAAATTACAGTGTTTTTGTCAGGAATGTGGTCTTGGCATCAAATTCAATATGTTTTTCAAAATACTATTTCAACTATTGACATATTGTAAATTTTGAGATAAAATGATTCACAAATTGTTGCATTATGTTTGTTTACATTTTGTTCCAACTTCTGAATAAATGGGATTGAAGTACAAGTTTGGAGTCTGCCTGGATAAATTATGTCATACACATCTAGATCAGCTTCTACAGAAAAGGATATTAGAAGATGTAACCAAACACAGCTGCAGTAAGTGGAACCGCAGACCAATAACCAAAAACAGAGAGTGTTAAAGTTATCATATTAGGTTGACAAAATCTGCTTGCAATGTGGTGACAACATGAATGTTGAAAGTAACATTTGAGCTTTGCAGATTGAGACAAAAAATTATTGCCCATGACACTATCAAATTAAAATGAGTGGAAAAGAAAACACTAATAGTAGTATTTAAAACTGGAGAACATGGTTTGGGTTTCAGTGAAACATATTACTCATTGTTTCTACTCAAGCCAGTTTTGTTGTACAGTTCTAAACATGCTGTTGTTTTTTTGTCATGTGAAGAGCTTCAGTAGGAACTATTGTTTTGTTTCAATGGATAAACAGTAAAAACAGAAAAGAGTGCCACCTGCAGGAGTTTGAAACTGTAAAAATCAGCCTGAGTTCTTGTTTGTTTTACACTTCTGCTGCCACCACAAACTGTTAGAGGGATGAAAGGTTTAAGCTTTCTTTTC
>JBBBVU010000001.1:10437706-10458209 GCA_037177055.1 Atherinosoma microstoma | reverse complement strand
AGCATCACAGCACCATAAAAAGCGTTTGACAGCACATTTAGCACAAATGACCACGAAAAAACTGATTAGAACAAAAGAAGCGTCCTTCCAGTTGATCCTGTCTGTTTTTCTTTTCTTTTTTTCCTTTTTTTTTTTTTAGCTATATACACTCCAGTCCAGGTGGTGGGGCTAATATACTCGAAGCTTGTTTGTTAAACGCAAGTAAATGCCATAGAGTAAAAAGAAAGAGGAAGCGGAACAAGAAATCAGAAATCAGCTGTCAAAAAAAGTAAGCAACGGATCAAAAGGGGTAATTTTTTTTAAATAATTGATTACTACTTATCGAAACATCCACCACTTTACATTTGTTGGTATTATTACCAGAAGATATATATTTCATGCTGAGTGTAGTTGTAGCCCTGACAGCTGGTGCAGTAGTTAACTAGCTCATGGACGCGTAACTGCGTGATCTCAACGCGCAGAATGCTAACGTAGGTAGGTAGCTAGCTAGCTAGCTAACTTGGAAGACAACAAAGCTAAGTTCACATTCAGTTTCCCGGAATGTGTTTATATTATCTGAGTAGTTGGTTTACACTCTACAGAGAATAGCGTCCATCCAGTTGTCCATCAGATGGTCAGCAAGTATTCAGTTAAAGTAGTTGGTCACGGCTAATGTTAGCCAAAAAAGTACTAGTGTTATTGTCGTCGTCGTCAATGTTGACAAATGTTTCCCAAGCTAACTAATGTTGGCATGGCGTTATCTGTGAGCACAACACCGTGTGATCATTAACGCTGACTTATCATTGACTCCTCTCTCTCTTTAATTTAGCTAAGGCTGTCCTTATTTTGGCCATTTCCAAACTCTGCATGACAGCTAACGGTAAGTGAAACTATTATCCCTTTTAGTTGTTGTGTCGTTAAAGTGTTGCTGATACCGTCGAAAGTTATCAGTGCTTTTTAATATAAGATAGTTTTATAGATTAGAGCAGCAAAAGCAGATTCATATTTTAAGTGCCACACAAACAGCGTGCGTCTTTCTTATTTTGTTAGAAATGTCCAGAGCTTGTGTACAACACTGACGGGCCGCCTGTTTGTGAGCTCAAACTGAACACATTCGCCAAGATGCCTGCAGTATCTACAGGGGTCAAAGAGCTATATTTATCCACATCTCTGGGTGACCTCAACAAAAAAGCTGAAATAAAGCCCGACAAGACAAGCACCAGAAGGTAAGGTGTCTTGTTTACTATTAGTAGCGCAGTGTGTTTAAAACAATGATGTTACACAAGTGTTTAATCTGAAGTTCTCCAAAAGACCCATGACACACAAGAGCTTTTTTATTTACTGCTTACTACTACTACTACTACCACTTGATCAACATGGTGTCAATTACATAAAGTTCCATGCAACTGGATTTAAACGATCTGCAGCACTTTTGTTAAATTTGTTTCAAACCTGAAAAGTGGCTTTCAAGCCAAAAATAAAGAATTGCAGGAAGTTGAGAGTGAGCCAACATTACTGGGTGTGTCATAATCTACAGGTTGAAAAGAAAGTATACAATGTCTTCTGCCGATAATGTATTATTACCTACCTATTATTACCTACGGTTGTTCTGCTTAAGAATTCTGCAGAGGGCCCCAGTGACTTTTTAATTAAGGGCATTGCAGTCATTTTCACATACTAGTTTTTTTATTATTATTTTTGTTGTGTTGCAGCTATGTTCAGAGTGCCTGCAAACTCTTTAAGGCAGCTGAGGAGTGTCGCCTTGACAGAGATGAGGAGAAAGCTTATGTGCTGTACATGAAGTATTTAACAGTATATGACATCATCAAGAAAAGGCCAGACTTCAAGCAGCAATTGGTATGATAAATCATTGTACATTACCTTTTTTCCCTATTATTACTAATTGAAAAGTGCAATGTTACATGAAAGACTGTATTTTGTATGAATTTGTGTAGGATTATTACATGACTATGCTTGGGCCGACCAGCTTCAAGAAAGCCCTTGAAGAAGCGGAGAAGCTGTCTGATAGCCTTAAACTCAGGTTAGAGGCTTATCACAGATCTTGCTAACTTTTTTAATGCAGATGCTGCAGAACGTCATGCATAAAAGTACTTCTCTTTCAGTTTTACTCAACCAACATTTATATTTCAAACAGGTATGAGGAGTTTGAGGTTCGAAAAAAACTTGAGGAGAAGGAGCGATTAGAGGAGAAGAAGAAAAGGGAGGAAATATCAGAGAAAGATGGGGGCCGGGGCTCTCCGAAATTGTCCTCAGCAAACAAGAAGGACAGCAAAAAGGTAGATATCAAATAGTAAACATACTGCTGTAGTATCTGCCATAATGATTGGCCATTAAAACGTTTACACATTCATTTCACCATTTCTTCTATCTGCAATAACTGAATATTACAAAAAGGAAAAAACATTGAGGTTTATACATGAATTCAACTCAAGATCACTAAATGCTGTTTTTATTCTGTTGATACCAAAAATCTACAGCTCAGTTTAGAAAATATATAAAAACCAGTGGTCTAGAGTATTTATGGTTATTTTATGTCAAATCAAATCCATAAAAACTAATATTGTTATTGTGTATGTATGTCAGGTAAAAGGAGAGCAGAATGAGCTGAAGAGTGTAATCACAAAAGGTAAAACAAATGCTACAAAATAAGTCTAATAAACAGTGAGAAACTTGGAGCTGTCATGTTTTGTCCCGTAAAGTCTTTTTCTGAAACAGTCTTGACAGTTTTTATTAATATAACAACTTTGTCTGATAGCTGCACAGCCAGCTGGAGGAATCACAGCTGAGAAACTTTTCCACATCATGAAGGACCAGACGATATCCATAATTGTCATGGATGCCCGCGGCCATGGTGACTATGAGGAGTCTCACATTCAAGTCCCAGCCCAGACCTGCATCAGCGTGCCTGAGGAGGCCGTTAGGCCAGGGTGCGAGACTAGTTAATCTTCTTTTGTCCTCATGGTGTTTGTGTAAATGGAGGGGGGGGAAATGTCTCACCATCGCAACTCAAATGTCATCACTTTACAGAATCACTGTGACTCAGATTGAAGCAAAGCTGCCTGAAGTGTCCAAGGATCATTGGCGGCGGCGAGGATTTGTGGACTACATAGTTTTGCTGGACTGGTTCAGTTCTGTCGCTGATCTTAAACTGGGAACTACCTTGCAAAGCCTCAAAGATGCCCTCTTCAAGGTTTGTGTGTGCATGGTTTTTGGGTTGTGTATGAATAAGAGTTAAAGTCATTAAACTGTGTTTACACGCTTCACAGTGGGACAGCATCACCATCCTGCGTAGTGAGCCACTGGTGCTGGAAGGGGGCTACGAGAACTGGTTGCTATTCTACCCCATGTACACAACCAACGCTAAAGTTCGACCCCCCAGACAGACTATTACCAGCACACTCCCTCAGTGTGAGTATCACCAGCACAAGATAAAACTTGCAGTTCTGGCTCTGTGTATGTATTGGGTTCAGAATTTTGATCAGTTTATTTCTAAAAATGATCAAAAGTTGATTTGTGATTTAAATTAAAGTAAACAATACAGTTTTTATAATTTTGTGTAATAAGTACAGACACTCCACACACACACACATTCTCGGTGATATTGATGACAATACATTAACCCTTTAAACTCTGCTAGATCGCCGGCTCCCTCGAGCGCGATCACTTGTATGGTCCACAATTTCTCAGGAACTGTAGTATGTAACTTGTTGGGTAAATTGTGATCAATAGCTTACCCTAGGTGATCTACATAAGTTCTGGAGTTTTACAATCCAGCTGCAAAATGTTGCATTTATTTGGAGACATCCACAATGTATCCAAATAAACACTACATTTTGAGTGATCCATTATAACACAATTATTCCTCACATTTTCTTAGTTAAAAAAGATAGTTATCAGTATCACTACTTTGTTGCTCAGAGACTTCTTTTTGGACCCGGAAATCATTATGAAGCCACTTTTTGTAAAACTTTCCACCAATCGGAAAGCTATATTGGTGGTAATGTCCAATCAGGAGCAGCCAAAGATCAACAGATGAAAAGAAAAGTTATAAGTCTGTCTGAAAAGAACAAAAAAAAGTGGTCCTTTTTGGCTGGAATAAAGCCAGGAAGAGGTTTTTGATACACAGTGGTGCCAAAAATGAGCTGAGTTGGTTTTGTGAGGACAGTGGGTAAATAGTAGCATAAATGGCTGTAAATAGCAAAAATTACCTGTAAGAAAAAGTTTTAAATATGTAAATAGTTTCTGTTTGGGTGTTTGTTCCAATGCATTTCTTTACCCCCTGGAAACCAAGACTTGAGAGAATGATATTCAGATGAGAAAAGGTTTGGTCGCTGTTGATCTGTGTGTTATTTCTTCAAATTACTGTTAGTAATAAATTCCATTTTGTATTTTTGGGCGGCCTTTATGGTGCCATATCTATTAATACATTTATTTGAAATAATTTTAGCCTCATAATCTGACAACTGAGGCTGTCCTGAAAAACATTTATGTCTGTATATTTATTGTGCTTAAAAGGATTGCGGTTGAGAAAACCAGCCAGACCAAAAATAGCTCAATTTGGCTTGGAGTTTTAAAGGTTAAGCATATTTCACATCAGCAGGATGAAGATGAAATGGGAATACTATATTTTGAACATGCTGAATCCTGCATTATTTATTTTTCTCTAAATGTATTAATCTTCTGTGATGTTTTGAACAGTAAATTTCAGCTACCCATCCTTAGAGGAACCGAAGCCTCCAGTGCCACCCCAGCCTGAGCGTGAGGTTTCACCTGAGCTTCAGGAGCCATCGGCTCCTGTGCTGATTAATGGGGTCGCACCTGCAGAGCCACCGGCATCCAAAACCTCCATGGTTGCTGATAAGTTGCCAGACACTGTTGATTCCCCCGTCACAACCACTACGAATTCTGGGAAAGACCTAATTAAGAAGGGCCCTGCATCCAGTCAGTCACCTGCTACAGCTAAGGGATTCCCCCAGGTGTTGTACCTACTCTGAAAACTTGTAAAGTCTTAAACATAACAGATTTTAGCTGTGTCTAGATGTGGCTCATGTTTTCTTTTATCCACCTGTTCTCCTCTCACAGTTTGACCGTACCAAGAAACCCTCTGTCCGGGTGTCGGATGAACCTAAGTCAGGCCAGGATGGATCTGCGAAAGATTCCACCCAGAATGGCCCACTCATCCCTGACCGCTCAGCCAAACCACCCCTCGTCCCTGGCACTGTTCTGACTAAGGAAGAGCAGAGTCAGATACACTCTGAAGCAGTGGCAGTGATGGAAAAGGCCAGGCAAGAGCAGGAAAAGCGCGTGCAGGAGCGCCGTTCAGAAGAAGAGAGACGAGAGAAGGAACAAAAAGAGAGAGAGTCGAGAGAGAGGCTTGAGAAGGAAGAAAGTGAGAAGAAGAAGAGGGAAGAGGAGGACAAAAGACATCAGGAGAAAAAGAAGCTCGAGAGGCAAAAGGCAGAGGAAGAGGAAGACAAAGAGAACAGGGTGTGGGATGAGAAAGAGAGGAGGGGAAAGGAGCAAAACTCTGACACTCCCTCGAAGAGCATGTCTCTGGATTCACCCGCTCCCAACCATATTGTTAGTGAAATTAAGGTGAGTCCTCTTTACTGCCAATGCTGAGCATTGCTGTAGTTCAAAGGTTATTTTTTTTGTCTTTGTACAAGTGAGAAGCAGGGTAAACAAACTGAAAGACACTCGCACAAATAAGCCTGTCAGAATAAGCAATAAGTCAATTAGTTGAATTTCCCCACGGGGATCAATAAAGTATCTTTCTATCTATCTTTAATCCCAAGGTAAGAAAAAATAAACGCATGCTTCCCGTCTCAATTTCAACCACCAGCTCATATTGTTAAGGACTCTTGTAAACTCAGAGAGTTGTTTGCATTCTTAAATTTGCTTAATTTGTCAGAAAAAGACATTCTTGCAGTTGTCTTTACCACCTGATTTTTCACTACTTCTCAAAATGTTGGCATGTCTGGGATTTGGTAAGTATAACCATGAAGTATTTTAGTAATCTTTTTAAGTGAAGCTAGTTTGTGTTTGCTTTACAGAGGGAGCCTCTGACCAGAGCACGGAGTGAAGAGATGGGTAGGAGTGTGCCCGGCCTTCCAGATGGTTGGATGAAGGTACCAAATATTTGTTTCTCTCTCAGACATGAGTCACATGGAGTTAACAGTGTTGAATGCTGGAGTGTTGTATGTTTTAACTGAGAAACTACTATTCCTGCTCTTCTGGGTCTTTTTCTTTTCTTTTTTTTTCATTATTAGTTCCTTGACACAGTGACAGGGACTTATAGATACTACCATTCCCCGACCAATCGCGTCCACCTGTACCCCCCTGAGGTCACGGTTCCCCAGACCCCGCCTTCCACACCACCAACTGTCAAACAAAAGCAACCACGACCAGCGGAGCCAGACGCCAACCATGACCAAGAGCGAGAGCAGTCTAAACTGAAACGCTCCTACTCCTCCCCAGACATCAGCCAGGACCTGAGGGAGGAGGCCCAGAAAAAGGCCACTGCCCAAACCACCGCTGCTGTCATACCCACTATCAACAGAGAAACCAAGTAAGGCACACGCATGTTTTATGTTTCACCACATAATTGAATGTTTTTGGACTATTACACTGAATAATCACAGAAAAGCCCTTGGACACTGCTACAGTTGACATGTGGTAGAACGAAGATTATTCAGAACCATAATATGAACTTTAGGTTCAGAATCATTCATTTGTTGAAAAAAAAAAATTACCTTTTTTTTTAGCATTGAATTAATGTTTACTGTGTTAAGGAACCTTTCAACTAAAGTAGCTGTGATAATTGGACTGTGTGCACACATCTTTCAGACTGAGCTTCACTGTATTTTTTTTTTGGATACACTGCATTCTATAACTGTGTTTACCTGCTCCTCTTTCCTCAAGACCTCCCAGTGCAAAGGTTTACTCTAAAGTGGAGATCGTACGACCGTCTGCAGCCAAAATCCGCAACCTCAACCCAACGTTTGGAGGTTTGGGTGCATCGCTGACCGGCCTTCGTAACCTGGGCAACACATGCTATATGAACTCCATCTTACAGTGTCTTTGCAACACTCCTGCCATGGCTGATTACTTTAATAACAATTGCTACCTTGACGACATCAACAGGTCAGGTTTCAGACAAGTGAAAGTACTTTGCATAAAGAATGACTTCTGAGGGAAATGTATAACATTCCCATATCTGTGTTCTTCCTGGGTCAGGTACAATATTCTCGGCCATAAAGGGGAGGTTGCAGAGGAGTTTGGTGTGATCATGAAAGCCCTGTGGGCTGGTCTGTACAAGTGCATCAGTCCACGAGACTTCAAGATCACCATCGGCAAGATTAATGAGCAGTTTTCTGGTTATGACCAGCAAGACTCCCAGGAGCTGCTGCTGTTCCTCATGGATGGGCTTCATGAAGACCTCAACAAGGTAGTGCTCACACTTTTATTCAAGGCAGGACAAAACCACCTGGGTGGTACGAAATAAGTCTTCCAAAGGTTTAATTAAAGATATAATATTTACTTTAATCTCTGCTTACTCTTGAGTTAGCTGCTGTTTAAATAGATCGTGTATTCATTTTAAACATGGCTGTGTAAGGTTTGCCTTCTATTACACCTGTATGTTGTTGCACATTTGCCTGTTAACAATTAAAAACTTAGTCTTTTATCATTTCCTTCTTTCTATTTTTTTTCACTGGGTTTCATTTTGATGGCAAATTAGAGAGTAAGTAAATAGCTGTGTGTTCTTGATCTTCCTGCAGCAGTGTGAATGTGCTGTGTCTGCATCTGTCCGGTCTGATGCTCTGTCAGAACCTCTGTGCATGTAGACCCAAAACATGCTCATTGCCTGTATGATTTTTTTTTTTACTGGCTTCATGTGCATTTAAATAGGTGAAAGGAGAGATAAAGATTTATTTTTCTTTTAAAAAATAAAAAAATTCTTAATGAAAGCCATTGTTTAGCTGTAAAACTACTGTGACGAATGAATCAACCTGGAACTCAATTGAAGCAGTTTTTAATTGATCAAGGTATTAATTATTTAAAATTGGAAGGATGAGTTGCTGATTAGACTGTAGCAGCTGGTGATGTGCATTTCTCATGACACACTCTCCATCTCATCATGTTCCTTTTGTGTGATGTTCAGACCTGTCTGCCATCAGGCTGGCCCAGTCCCAGTCCAAAGTCTCCCCAGGATAATTGATGATTCAGTCATACTCCCTAAAGAGAGATAAATTAGCAAGCACTAACCTGCCACTCATATCTTCCTGCCTATCATACTCGAAGTGACCTGGCTTATCTGCATGCTGATGAAGTTGAAATTTATTGTATAGACCTTCAATACACTAATCATCACTTAGAAATCAGGTTTCTTTTTTTAATTGGGATATTCTTGCACTGGCTGATATGTTTTGTATTTTCTATCAGTCATTGAGTTTTTAGTTGGATCATGAAGGCAGGTGCTGCTAAGCTAATGTTTCACTTGTTCATGAGTTGTACCATGTTTTTTTTTTTTTTTCCGTCAGGCGGACAACAGGAAGCGGTACAAAGAAGAGGAAAACGATCATCTTGATGATCAGAATGCTGCTGACGTGGCATGGAGCAAGCACAAGCTGCTCAACGAGTCCATTATTGTAGCGCTCTTCCAGGGGCAGTTCAAGTCCACAGTGCAGTGTCTGACCTGCCATCGCAAGTCAAGAACATTTGAGACCTTTATGTACCTGTCGCTGCCTCTTGCTTCGACCAGCAAGTGCTCCCTGCAGGTTGGTCGCATAGAAAACATGTCAGTCAACGCATGTGCCAATAGTACTACTGTTCTGATAGGATCTTCTATAGTTTCTGTTTCTTTGTAGGTGTCAGATCAATAGTTTGATTTCAGAACAGAAATTGAAATGTTTGGCATTTCTTTGCAGGATTGTCTGAGGTTATTCTCCAAAGAGGAGAAGCTGACTGACAACAATAAAGTGTTCTGCAGACACTGCAAAGCCCACAGAGATTCCACCAAGAAACTGGAGATCTGGAAGGTTCCACCCATTCTCCTGGTGCACTTAAAACGGTCTGTAGTCACTGGTAACATTTGCGTTACTGTAGAGCAGTAGAAAATGACAACGTAATTACTTTAAACATGTTAAACTTGATCATATTTTCACCTTTTCGCCTCTTTTCAATGGTTATTTCTCCAGGTTCTCCTATGAAGGTAGATGGAAGCAGAAGCTACAGACTTCTGTAGACTTCCCTTTAGATAGTCTGGACCTCGCCCAGTATGTTATTGGACCCAAACAGAGCCTGAAAAGATACAGCCTTTATGGAGTTTCGGTAAGTAGGAATGAATGAGTTTTTGATATTTTTCTGTTTTTGTTCACTGAAAAGAAAATTGGCAATAAAGGCAAAAACTAAATGATATTTTCACAATCAAAAGCAAGTTTGGATAGATATGTGAAAACTGTATCTCCAAGAATTCTGCACGCAACTAATACATTTATCCAGGACTTTTGACAAGCTTAAGTTTCTTCTTCTCCACCACCAGAATCACTACGGGGGCTTAGATGGTGGCCACTATACAGCCTACTGTAAGAATGCCAACAAACAGCGCTGGTACAAGTTCGATGACCACGAGGTGTCTGAAATCTCCACCTCCTCTGTCAAGTCCTCTGCAGCCTACATCCTGTTTTACTCCACACTGTGATGGTGCTGAGGGACCTGAAGAGAGGAAAAACCCCATCGGAGCAGCAGTGCTCGAGCCTAGAGCTTGTTCTTTTTCTTTTTAAAATCTCAGCTCTGAGAACCTGGCACACAGAGTTGCAGGGTAACCGGTCATGAATGTGCACAGGAGGACACACTCGAGCAAGTTGCCATGGTGTCCAGGTCGGAGAATGTGTGCAGGCACACCGCGTATCGCTTCAGCTACTAGAGAAATCCATAGCCGTCTGTTCACATTACCGATCGTCTAGAGACTAAACAGATGCTACGCTAATCTGACTTCAATACCATAGTTGTGTTTTAGGGCCGACAGCTGATTCAAATGGTTTTTACTGTAATTTCTGTTGTACTCTGCGTGAACTGCAGTATTGAAGAACTGATTTTCAGCTTTCTTGTACTGTGTACACAGGATTAACAGCTAGATGGCATGTAGATTCTTACCAATGCTGATGTTGCACATTCAAAATAATTTTTGGTGTAAATACTTGAGGGCAAGGTGTTTATCTGTTAAGTGACCAAATAACTTTTTTTTTTCTTTCTTTCTTTCTTTGAAAGTAGCAGCCATTATAATATCAACATATACATGATGGGTTAAACTGTATAGCCTTCTGGTGTTTGATAGATGAGCGATTGAAAAGACTGAGCGACTTTTTCATTCTTCTGAAGGGGAGGGCATTTAGATCGCTGCTTGTTCATATTAACCACATTCTTGCACTTATACAACATGCAATCAGTTGAAATTGTTTATGTAAAACACATTAACAGCAGACTAACAGAAAGCTTTCAATCAGTATAAATGCTGAGAGCTTGTTCACTTTGCTCAGTTCAGCCAGGGACAGAAAACCCTACCTGCTTCTGTGAGGTTTATTCTCTGATAAACATGCTTAACTTTGTACATTTATTCAAACACTATTAATGGGAAAAAAAGTGCTGGGATAGGTTGATATTGTCCTTGGTTTATGCCAGAGATGCTGGTTGTAAGAGTATGGTATTTTGATTTTACTGATTATATTTTAATTCTGTGTTGAGTACTGAGCCAGATAACATGAAGGTATAAGAAATGAACCCTATTCGCTTCTGTGAGTGCAGCAGTGACAAGATTTACTGACTGACTGACTGACTGACTGACGAGAGAATGCACAAAGTAGACGAAATATTATTTTGGAACGGACCAGAGATCTGACGTCCCAGGATCTGACTCTAATTCCTGAGTACAGTTTTATTGCCTAGCATGAGATGGAGATCTGTTTTTCTTTTCACTCGTACTTGTTGATTTTATTTCTTAATGCTCTGAATACAGATTGTTTAAGATATAACTATTATATTAACCTCAAACAACCCTTATGACTATTTATTAAAACTGCTTCAAATTAAGCTTTGTGTGTGTATGTTTGGTTGTCAGTTTTATCTTCTCAATGCAATTGTAAGATGTTACAGTGGGTAAACTTATCAGACAAGTCGGTGCTCGATCTTCTGCTTGGTGTGATTTAATGATTTAAATCTGCATAAATTAAATACAATTCGCAAGTTTTGGGTAAAAACCCTTTTTTGGCAGATAGTGCTCAGAGTCCGTGGATCTTTGGCTTCTGGAAAGGCTTACGGCTGTAGAAGAGCATGTAAGCATTTGGAGACTGCACTGAGCTGTCCTGTACCTCTCTGACAACTGCATCATCAAAGCAATGCCACCTTTGGGCCAGGGCGTTGTAGCACACAGCCGTGTAGTGACCCATGTTCAGATTGCCTGAGTGGTTCTAGAAAAGAAAAGGATTCATTTACATGAAGTTTATCAAAACTTGAACATTATTTTATCCCAATATTACACTGGTTTAGTTTTATTTGAGCTATTTTTGTGGCAATTTCATTAGAAAAACAAAACCACAGATATTCCTCCACTTCTCCAATTCATTGTTGTAATTATAATGTGGTATAATTCCATTCTAATATAGCTATATAGCTGGAAAATATGAAAACACTCATAACCTACAAAACCCACAACTCATGCCAATAAAAAGAAAACAAAAACATTCACAATATAGCATAAATTAAGACCAATCTGCCTGTGCTACAGTGACGTAGCAACAACTTCTGATATTTTTCTGTGATAACCTACCACAACAGCATAAAGGTGGTATGAAGTACAAGACATGTTCTGTGCGTAGCTGGATAGAAATGGGGTGAGGTCGAGCTTCATGGAAAAGAAAACGTTGGTCCTCAGTTTCACCTGATTCTTGCCCTTGCAGCCGAACCTGTAGCAGAAATAACGATCACATCAATTTAAGAATACTCAGAGAGCAGTACTCACATTAGTTTCCCCGTGTCTCCCGGGTGATTGGACATGGGAGCACTTTGGGAAACTCATAACTCATGTTGACGTGCATGAACTATGCATGATTCTGGATACAAACTTATAATGTAGGCCTGCTTTTCAAGGCTCTGTTAATTTTTACCTCCGCCAAGGTGAAGAGGTTATGTGAACGCCAGCATACGTTTGTCTGGCCGTCCAACATAACTCAAAAAGTAATGGCAGATTTTGATAAAATTTTCAGGAAGTCTCAGAAATGGGATAAGGAACAACTGATCAGAATTTGGGGGTGATCTGGATCAGCGCCCGGATCCTACATGACAATACCCCCTAGAACCACCAGACCCCCTCTGACACACGATGTCAACATTTTAAATCAGGATTTTTATTGATTGTAACATAATTTGTGAATGCATAAATAAAGACCAAAAGCAAGTTATTTTAGGAAAAAATATTTTTCACTGATCCAAAACAGGTCTGTCTTTGCAGGAAGAGATCAATTAAACTGTGTGTCTGATGTGGCTGATCATGGAGCTTCAGTCAAAAAAAAACAAAGATTGATTATCATTCAACTATTAAACTTCAGATCCAACAATGAATGATGATCAAGGTTAAGAATAAACGTGGAAACAAATCTTCAAAGTCAAAATACCTCAAAACTACAAAGTTGCTATCAAATATGAGAAATGTGTGTAAAAAAACAACAACCCTGTAACGGCTCAAAAGCTAAATGGATCAGTAGACGAGACTGATCCAACATTTTCACATAATCATTAATAGCCAAGGATTTATCAGTTAAACATGCACCCTTCCCTTACAGACGATGCTTTTACCCACCGTTTGAGGTGCAATATGAGGATCTCAGGAGGTTTGTCTAAACGTGTGAATATCGCCGTTTCTCTCCTCAGTTCACAGACTGAACACAGCATCTGCTCTCCCTCAGTGAGGATAGTCTGCTCGAAGAACAGTGACAAGCAATCCTGCCCAAACACAGGTGCAGGGTGAAAGTGGGGAAGTACAGAACAGCAAAGTTCAGACTGGCGATATCACAGTGGGGATGATGGTGCCTGATGCTGTTAAAAGGTACCTGAATGGAGCACTTTCTGCTGTCTGTTGGAATTGGAAGTGACAGCACAGTGAAGGTTTGGGTGTTGTGTGCCTGGTGATCACAGTGCATGCAAAGGGTCATGTAGCTCAACTGGCCCTCAAACAGATGTGAGACCATAGTGGGATCTGTGGCAAAGTTCCTGTTCTGCTCTTGTCTCGGCTGCTGTAATAAGGAGCGCATCTGGCGCTTTGCAACCTTGTAAAGACAAAGACAAATACAAAATTATTCTTTCTCACGGTGTTGTTTATCACAAAGAGTAAGGGGGCTCAGGACTGGTGTGAGAAATATAAGTGATGGTGCACCTTTTTGAAGTCATCATGGAGTGCGTTGAGGAGAAAAAGCAGCAGTTCCTGGGCATCTTGCTGGGCATAGTTGTTAAACTGTGGGAGAATGGAGCACAGCATTGACCTGGCTTCCACAGGGGCACAGCTTGAGCTGCTTCCCAGCCACATCTTCTCCAGCAGGCGGGCAAACACTTCGGCAAACCTGCATTTAGACCTGCACGAACAGGACAGTAAAAACCACTGGGACAACAAGCCTACATGTAAATGAGTCAGAAGATGAGAAGGTGAGTGTTGTTACTTTGACAGGTCTTTCCGTATGTCCTGATGAAGGAGGTGCTCTACAAGGGGCACAGAGGAACACAGACACTGCAATACTGCATTTAGGTAGCAGGAGTTGCCGGAGTTGTCCAACCCACACACTCCCGGCCTGTTCCACCTGGTCTCTAACCTCACTGCAGAGCTGCAGCTATTTTTGCCATTTTCCATCACTTGACCACAGCTGTTAGTATTTGCCCTGCAACAGCAAACACAAAACAAAAATATGTTTTATTACAGTGCAGCTGGATCATTAATAATCCTACATGTTCTTTAGTGTCACCTCTTAAGCCTTAGATTAATTTTTTAAACTTCCCCTTGAGAAACATTTGAAGGATATTTGTGTTTGGTCCACTATTTGCCCCTTTTAATATTCCTCGGAAAGCCCGATTGGTTTCCTTTACAACAAGTAAACTCAACTGGCAAGGATCATGCTTCTCTGGATTGAGCAACATAGCGAAATGTGTGGTTTGTTCCCCCAAAAAGTGACAAAAATCCCCTGTAATATTCTCCTGATGGTATTCACTCTTGTTTTGAATTGTTTGGTTGATCGAATGATTGTACTCTCCCACAGTAACGAGGAAAAACAACATATATTGGCCATTTTTACATTATTCTTTTTACAGTTCAGTAGTGTGTGGAAGATCCATACACAGACACAACAACTTGACACCACCTCGTACTGGTCAAATTTGCTGTGGGATGGAATCCTATTCCTCAATCAGTTGTTTAAGGTCAACCAGAGTGGTAATGTTGATCACTAGCACACACAGCATGCCTAAACTGATCTGACAAGGGTTCAACTGGGGGGAGTTCTGGACCCACAACAGCCCATATCAGTCATATATTCTGGAGGTACTGTGTGATGATTCTGGCTCTGTGGGGAAGAGCATTGTCATCTTGGAGGATGGAGTTAGGTCCCAGATTCTGAAGATATGGGATCGCCACAGATTCCAGAATCTCATTCTGATAAGTCTATCAGGTGCAAATCAAGTACCAGTCGTACATCTGTGACTGGTACATGCCTGGCAGCACTTCAATCAACAAGAGTGAATACCAACAGGAAAATATTGAGGAAATTTTTTACATATTTTTGAAAGTGTGCTACCAACGTGTTTAGCTGTGTTGCTCATTCTACAGAAGCATGGCCATCCTCACAAGTTATACCTTGTTGTAAAGGTGATTAATCAGACTTTCCAGTTATGTATAAAACAACACTATTTGGTATTATTAAAGGGGAGAAATAACTGACAAAGCACAAATGTACTTAGTTTTTGTGCAAAGTTAATGAACAATGTTCTTGGTTCAAGAGAATATGGCATTCATGTGCAAATTATGGTGTAAGATGCATAAATAAAGTGCAGAAAAGTCTTTACAGTTAAGACATTAAAAATGTCACCAGCTCCTGTTCAGTTCCTCTCCAAGAGATGTCAACAAATAGTTGATTAGTTACCTCGTCAATTAAACATGAATTGATAATAGTTTTGATAAATACATATTTATTGAGCAAGTAAGCTCATCTTAAATTGTTTACATTTCAGATTTGCTAAACCAAAACATTGGATGATGCTGTCTTGGGGAAACTATTCGTTTCTGCAGCTTAATAAAGCATAGATATTTCCACTGCTCCAACCTCTGTACGACGTCAAATATCACACATCATTTATACCACATGCAATGAAAAGTGTACCATTAAATCTCTAATAATGCAAGCTGAGTAAATACCTTCAGAGCTTATCCTATATTGAGATTTATTTGCAGTGATGGTGAGCTGGATTCAGGAAAAGCTTCAGTAAGCTCTCCACTGTTAACATGACAAATATATTTAGAGATGAAATGATCCAAAAATGTCACGTTTTCAGAGGGCTTTTTTCCTTTGTTCCTTTCACGCATCGGTTATTGTGAAGGTTATTTTTTAACTTGAATCAAACAGCTCTGACAAATAAGACTTACCTCTGCTCAAGAAGGTTTGTTAAACTTGTTTTTTGGTACGAACAGCTGTTCAGCCGTGGCAGGACGGGCACAGTACTGCCACAGTAAGTGGTCTCTTTGGCCAGCTCAGAGGCCAAAGCCCTGGTGAACTCTGTCAGGTGCCTGCTTGAGCCCTGACTCTGCAGGGAGTGGAGCACGTATGTGTTGATGCAGATCATGTGGAGTGTCACCCAGAGGCCTGGTAGAAACACATCTGCTGCTGAGCCTTTCAGGTCTGACAGTGAAAACAGAGCAGGTCCCGTCCAGCCCTGGAGGTGGCCTGCAAGTTTTGACATGGGGTCTTCAGATGTTGAATGGTGTTGTGTTGGGATGACTGCTGGAAAGGAAGATGACCTTGGGCTCATTGCAGGCTTTTTAACAGCTGGGACAAAATAAAAATTGATCCCTAATCCCGAGAGGATGTTTGTGAGTCTGCCCCCCATCCAGGCAGAGCTGTCCAGCTGAACCTCGTGTCTTTGGCCGCAGAAAGGTCCTAACAGGTGTTTGACCACCTTCTCAACTACAGGCTTCCTGCTCTGCTTCTGCAGCTGCTCCGGACAGAACAGGTACATGTTACAGATAAACCCGGAGCTCATGTCACAGAGCAGGGCGAGATGGAGAGAGCAAAGACTTTGCTGGTGAGAAAGTCTGTACTTCTTCACAGCCAGGATGGGACCAGGTGTGTGTAGGGCCTGGTAACGCCTGGATAAGTGGTTGCAGAAAGCAGACAGAGCCTCCAACTTGTCTCCATTCTCCAGTTTGGTCAGAGACATGAGGTTGGTCTGGATGCTGTATCTCTTCAGGACACCCTGCCATCTGTCCAGTTTGAAGGTTAGCTCAGCTCCAAAGTTGCAGTTCTCTCCCCCAGACAAACCACTTTGCAGGACTATAGAAAACCACTTTAATGCCTCATTGTACTCCTCTTCAGGAAGATCAGCACTCTGCTCCCTTCTCTGGCCGTGTGGCAGACGGTGAGCTCCGGCCTTTAAAACATGAGCTCTTCTAATCAGCTCCCAGACACCTTCTCTGTCCAACACTTTCAGCAAAAGCTCTCTGGCTGTATGATAAACCTGATAAGTGGAGCTCGTCTGAGTCTTTGAGACTAGCCTCACTTTCTTGGACTTGAAGATGTTTGGCAAACAAAGGCTGTCCCTTTGTGTGTCTCCATGCAGTGCGTCCACTAGGTGGCACTCATCTGACGTCCAGTTACACTCTCTCACTGACAAAGCTCGGGCTTTCATAGTATCACCTGTGCCTAGTCCAAGAAAAAAAGAACTTGAAGAGCATGAGGATTCCTTTCAAAGTGATGTCCTCTGATCTTGAATCATCATGGCATTACAAAACAAAAGGAGAAGCTCCTGGGCTGAGTGAAGTCCTGCCCTGATGCCTCTTCAGTTTGATGGCAAAAGCTGAAGGTAACCAGACACAGAACAGCACAGCAGGGAGTTTCTGTTTTCCTGTTGGGTGCCTCAAGTTGTCTGTGCTCTATATGCATGTATTTGACTGCTAAGTGCTCTCAGGTGAAACATCCAAACACTCATGAGAATCTGCTGTTAAGGTAAACCACACAGGAACCACAGTAACCAGACAACAGTCTAGGCAACATGCAAACATGACACTTCTAATGTAGAGCAGCTCTCATGACACATCATGTCTTTTTTTTCCCCGATGGGCTTCAGCTTTTAGCTCGTCATTGAACAAACTCTAAAGAAGCTCTGGGGACCTATGTTGCTTTGTATACGCACCTGTTAGTGTTTGTTTGAGCTTCAAATAATCTGTCAAAGATTGTGCATTGGAACATCAAACTATGTATTTCTATATTCTACTTCCCTTTTATCCGCCCCCCCCCCACCCACACACACACACACACACACACACATTAGTTCTGGAATAGCAGATGCATTTCTCCTGAAATCCTGTCGTTAGTTTTGCAAATGTGGGTTAGTGGGTGGGACCCCCTGCTCAGCAGCGCTAATGGCCTCCAGTGCTCCGAGATGGTGAACAGCCAGAGGAGGTCGCTAGTAGAGCAACAAAAATAATGTGCAAGTTCTCTCCATTAAAGCAATGACAGAGGAATCCTTAAAATGCAGAAAGGGCACCGCATGGACCTTCAGAACAGCACGATTACTGATGGAATATAGGTGACCCATAGCATTAGCATTATCTGTATCAATAATTTGACTTGGTTTTCTGCTATAAAGGGCGGGTAATCTTTTCTCCTATCATCACCTTTGCCCCTAAAGATGTCCTTATTTTTTGTGCACACATTCTAATTGTTCTTTGTTTGTTTTGGTGTGTTGCTGATATGTTGCATATGAGAACAATGGAACTAGGTCTTTATTTTCTACCTACACTAGATAACCACTAGTAGCCTCTCTCTACATGTATAAAAGAGCAATATTATGTTTTTTCTTCACTCAAATCACCTGAAAAGGCATCAAAGATGTTTGTTTTTTTTTAATCTCCAAGAAAACTATTCAGCTATATCATCAGGTATATTCACATATATTTGTTTTGTGGGTTTTTGTGGTATTTGTCTGTATGGTGGGGAAGCTCGGTTGTGGCTGGGCAGTCAATCAGAAAACCTTTATTTGAAATTTGAGACTTTAAAGAATAAAAATGCACATTTCATGAAATTAGAAGAAAAGAAAAAAACCCCATGCCATGAAAAGTTTATATTTAGAAGGTAATATAGGTTTGATAGTTTTGGTGCAAACAATGAAGAGGTGTCTACTGAAAAAAATAGAAATAGATCAATCCTGTGATTCCTCAAAGTGTGCTTTTCTCATCTGCACAACTTCATAATCTACATTTTTTCCATAAAGAGACAGACCTGGATGTTGCCCAGAGCAATCGTCATCTTTTTGCCCTTTTTTTTCAAATAATACCTCAGGTTTTAATAAGTAATAGAAGCTAGAAATGTTTAAGTGGCTTGAGAAAAGCATGACCTGCATAACAAGACACTAAATCAGAACAGCACTTCAGGCATGTGAAGTCACTTTTAACAGACAAAATGAGTCAAAGCTACAACTGCAAGACTTTATAGCAAAAAACTGTTTATCTATTTGTAAAGACGTTTGGGTTTTTCAGCCCAGTAAGTAGCTAGTAAGTTCTACAGTTAAATCATGCTCAGTCATTAATAAAGTTTCACAGTTTACATGGGAGATAAGAGTGCTCAGGAGTGAATGTTGGTAAATCATTTAGAAAAAGTTAAGCCATCAGCCGTGTACCCTGTGAAGATCCAGTTAGGGCCCTACTGACTGTTGTGCAGGCTCACATGTCTTCATGTGTCAAGTCAATGTTCTTCCTGCTTTCTGCTGAATGTATTACAGATAAACACACATGAGCAGGTTTAAAATTCAACATATAAATTTAAAGAAAACTTCCAGAAAATAATGCAACTAGATAAAAGATAGATTTGCAGGACTCTGAAGAAGTGATTGCTTTGCAAGCCTCTAGATGGCAGTGATCTAAACTATTGCTCCTGCTAATTTTCTAGCCAGCATGTGGTGCGGGTTGGGTTTAAACTCCTGATCCAGAGCAGCTTGTATGGGTTTTAATATCATCATTTTGCATATATTAGTGTCAAAATATGAGCATTATGTCTTCTCTAAAGCTACTTTGCTGTGACGAAACAAAAAAAGATTCTATTTTAATCGAAATCATAAAATCATTGGCAATTGTCCTGCTAAGTTTAAAACTCAGCTGTCTTCTTACTAGTACCCTCAAGTAGTCCTTGCAATCAAGTTACACAGCACGTCACTAACAGGTAATGTTTGTTCTTCTTCAAAATAACACTTTAAAACGCTGTCATGTAATTTAAACAAAAATTTTCCACAGAAAATTAAACATTTTAATAATTGCTGCAAGAATGATGCACATTCCTGTGATGCACATACACAGCTAAACAAGTGGGTGTGGAACAGCCTTTCAGCTGCAGTCTGTTTTTATTGATGCGTTCTTCAGTGAATGTGCTCTGTGTCGTGATAACTCCCTGCCTTCTCTCATTGGGGGTGGCACAATCCCACAATTACCTCGAGGGCACTTTAAGCTGTCTTGTATTGAATCAAATCCACTTTCAAGTTCAAAATATGCTAATCCATTTATATTAAAGCGCATCATCTTCCATTCACTATCCTTTGGGTGTTGCTTACTTTAAATCCTAGGAACCTATTCATTTTTGTGCTTTTGTCTGAAGTGGGCAGTTCAGGTCACCCACATAATGAATATGAGACTACAATAATAATGATTTGATCTCATGCAGGCAGTATTTTGCAGTGCAGTACCATGTAGATTCTCAAATTAGCCCTTAAACAATATTAAACTAAGAAAAATTCACTTTTGTGAACTACTTTTGATAGCAAGCCTCTTTTTAATTATTCATTTATTTACTTATTTTTGGTCATTTGCACTTGTTAAACAAAATGAAGAAATTCATAAAAGTTCAAAGTTTGACATTTTTCATTTTAAGATCTTCAGATATCTAAAAATAATAGATAATAAAATCTTAATATGTGGCATTAACAATTAACTAACCTGCTGAAATAATCTTTCTTGTATTAACATGGGGAATACTTCAGCAAATAGGACATAAGAAATATCTGTCTTTTCATATCAGTGTCAGTTTAATTTAAGTAACACTGGTTTGAGATATTTAATCTTTTTTTTTTTTTGATTAATAGAGAGGCTTTATTAATAGAGAGGCTAGAGAATGCTTTTTGTTATTTCTGAGCAGCCCACTCTTTAGGTGAATCATTTGTCAGGGTATCTGGCAACTCTTTAGCTATTCCCAAATCAAATAATCCCCTC
>JBBBVU010000001.1:10417159-10427686 GCA_037177055.1 Atherinosoma microstoma | reverse complement strand
GCTTTGAGGGGGGGTTTTTGGGGGGGGGGGGAAAGAGGGGGGGGGGGGTTTGGGGAAAAAAAAAGGGAGAAAAAAAAAAAAAAGCGGTCAAAGCAAAAAAAAAAAAAAAAAAAAAAAAAAAAAAAAAACATCGCTAAAAGCTACCATTTATAAATGAATCATTTTGTCCCCATTCACAGATGATAGTCTGCCATGTCCCTCAGGCAGATATGAAAATCATTTTACCCCATAGACTTCCATGTTTGGAATACAATTCTACTGTTATATGAGCCATGCCTGATGGTTTGTGTTAAACTTTGAAAACCTGGTGCCATTTCCTTAACAGACCTGCTCTGAGCTAGTCACGTACACAACACGGCATAAAGACAGAGACCCCAGAGAAAAAAAAAAGCTGAAAAGGGAGAGATCAGACACGTGCAGGCCATGTCAGCAGTCTGAGCGAGCAGGATAATCCCCCACTGCCACACCAGTGATATAAACCTGCTCTCCACTCTCAAACACTGACTAGTCACAGGACACTGAACAAAGGAAACTGACCTTTGTGTGTGTACGTGTGTCTCCATGCACACTGGGGGAGGGTAAGTGGTAAAACAACACCCTTGTTGCCCCTTCTCCCCTCCACGTGCAGTGGTAGTTTGTGGTGAGACCAAACTGGTCAGTGAACCACTGAGCAAGGCTCCTGTTTCTGCCCAAATTTAGCCGCAGATACTTGTTGTCACACTATCCTGATGTATACCACTCCACTGCAACCCCTTCTTTTAATGGACTTATAACTGACTATAGACAACATAACTGCATCCTCCAGGTGACCAGCTAAGCTTTGTGTCTGACAGCAGCTTGTAAAAGAGCTCAGGCAGAATTAGATTGTATTATTGAGAGATCATACAGACAAGTCACACTACATAACTGACACCTTGAAAAGCTGTAAACTAACTTTCCTCAGAAACTGCTGGTAAAGCTGATGTATGTGACCCAGGCTATGGTGAGAAATGCATCCAACTTTAGCAGAAAGGGGGTGTATATCAGTTGAGCTTTGGAGTGTTTGGTCATTGTGCAAGGACAACTCTGTGTGCAATGGACTATGAACTTAAAAAAAAAGAAAGATAGATTAAAACTTTGCCTACAAGCCGAAGGCATAAAGTGCATTAGGTGAACATTCCAGCTAACCTCCTTCACTGTTTTCAAAATGGGCCACTCACCATAAAGAGACACACTCAGCCATTAAAGCATTAACCGTCTCAATACCTTGGGCAACATTTGGTGAATATCTTAACCACCTGATAAAGGAGGGAACAGGCTGACATAGAACGACTCATAACAGGCTTTTCAGTGTGTCATACTGCATTAGCCTCAACTTCCTGAAGCAGGTCTGACTAGATGACATTAAAGAAAATCAAAAGAAAAAATATGTTAAATATCCACATTACAGCTTGCAACTGAACACTGAAACCACTGACTACCTTGCTGACACTGAATGTAGTTTCTCCGTAACCCATCCATGAATCATTACACTGTTGAACAATGGGACTTTTTAAGTGGATAAGCAGAGCTAAAAATGACTGCAGCCCCATGATACAATGGACATATAGGCGTACTGACAAACCATTTGGTTAATCTGGTCTTCTGCTGATCTCTGGAATACTAGATACATTAATTTGCTGCAGACAATGATTAAACTACTTTCAGATGTAACAGAGTAGGAATGTGCGATGAAGGAAAATAAGTGTAAGCTTCTCTCTGAAATTCATCTTGCTTTTAGTTCCCTTTCAAAAATTTTTCTCCTTAGATGCCCTGCAGGCTGGTGCCAGACAGGCCTGTTGCTGGTATAACAACTAGGTCAAATATGTGTGTTAAAGCGTTGCTGCACTTGTGGTTTGGAGTTGCAGAAAGATTGTGTGGCAGAAAGGACCTCTGTGAACTCGCTTCATAGTGTCACTGAAAACCTTATTCCCTCAGGAACTCAAATGACTAACTTTTACACCAAACCACAAATAAATAATGATTCTGAGAAGTTTGTTTTTGGAAGGGGTTTGCTTAGGTTCAACAAATGACTAACATCCTTAAATACTTTTTATAGTTGTAAATAATCTGCATGTCCCTGGCAAGCATGCATTTAACGTGTTAGTCTTTATTCAACAGTGGATAATGACTTCAGTTTTAAAATGGAAATAATTTTGTATACTGATGTAAAAACAGCTGATTTTCCCACTTAAAACCTGTTTTAGCTCTCTGAGCTGAAAAATAATAAAGTATAAATAAAAGAGCTATGCTGTAGTAGTGGTCCATCAGCTTAAGTCTATTTCCTGTTAAAGGGCAGGCCACAACTAGAAATTAATACAAGCTTTAGATTGGCTCCAAATAAGACCCTGAGAGAGGCCCCCCACAACAGGACAAAGAGCTAGCTGGGAAAAGGAGGGGAATCTGGGTTGGAGAAGCTGGGTAAGTGCACGTGAATTCTTTTCATTCTTGAGTCTAAGCCAACACATGGGACAACCTTAAAGCTCAGAGGCAACAAGAGCTTGCATTCTCAAAATAGTGATAGCACAGACACGCAGGTACTTTTAATTTAAACAAAGTCATGCAGGATTAATGAAGACTAAAGGAGAGCTGTGAGGCATTAGGTCTTTTAGTAACCCAAGTAATATGGGAAAAAAAATTGTGAAGGGGGAGGAGGTGAAGAAACAAAGTTCTATTGATGCATGAATGCAGATATGTTACTGAAACTATGCCAGAATCTGAGGTTCACTGGAAAAGAGCGCTTCTTTATTTAGAAACAACGTTATTCAAATAACACACTCAGTCACCCAGCTGCTGTCTCGCTCTGGAGAAGAGAATGGCTAGAAACTGGAAAGCATATTTGCCCAGAACAATTCTGCCATTATGTATACATTTTTAACACCTCCACATTCACTGGGCACCATATTGCCAGGTAGATGTAATGAGTATATCTTTAAAAACAAATCTCACTTGGTACGAGGCACCAAACACATATCAAATGATAATAGGTGGCATGAATCAGCTCTACCACCCCCATCATTATGACAAAAGAGAGATAAAAATTCAGCAAGATTTTTCAGATAGGAAAGACTAAAATAACAATAATAATACCCAACTACACATCCAGTGTATTGGATCTTTGACAAACACTCAACAGCAGTAGTCTGCTGCAGTGCTACTGCAGACAATGTCTAATACACAAGAGAGCTGACCCCTGGCAAGCTGCTTATCAATACCCACTTGCCCGCATGTTTCCCCATCAGGAAAAACTGCTTATACAGGATGGAAAATGCCCACATGGCAAACTCAGCAATAAGGTTAGTTGTGTGAGAAAATCTTTACGTCTTCCCGGCAACTATGAGCCTTCACCTTCCTCTGACATATTGTCTCCACCAAAGATATGACTCACGAGAGTACTGAAGGCAGAACTGAAGTGAACATGTGACTAAAAACTAAAAAACGTAGCAGTGGTTTCTTGCTTGAAATAAGCAGCTGTGATAAACAAGTGTGTGCAAGTCAGTCTTGAGCTGTTGCATGGTGTGGAAGGGTCCTGGCTGTGGTATGAGGTTGTACCAGCCAGAGGGCTCTCATGACGTGAGCCTGCTTCAGACCCTCTGATGACTAATCTGAGACGCGTGTAAGCATCTGGCTGCCTTAAAGGAGATCCAGTGACTACAAAAAGCATGACAGAAGGGAGGAACAAACTGGCCAACCTACATTTCCTCACATCACACCACCATATGGTAATTGATTGGAATTTCCTCATCCCTTTATAAGGTGAGAGCAACACAAAAGGAACAACACAGGGTTTCCAACTGGCTACAAATAGACATGGCAGACCATACACCTCTCATTGAAAAAGAAGAAAGCAGCATACTTTATGGCTGCTATAAAGTAGCTTTATATGACAAATACAGGGTTTATAGGCCGCATTAAAACATTAGGTGTGTCAACATCTGGCTTTTATTGAACATGTTTACAGTATACTTCTTTCTGAAGAAAAATGATAAAAAACAAAACATTAACCCAGGCTTGAGACAACAATTTTCTTGAATGGAAAAATCAATTTGCCTGAAAAATGACCAGCAAATGGAAAACGGGTACTCATAAATAGAATAAACCATTATATATTTTAAGATAGCATGTCCAGAACCAATCTGCTGAAGTCTGGTGCCCAAAATTAAGATTAAATGATTTCCTACTTCAGAAAAAAACAAACAAACTTGTAATTGTACAAACACAATTTGTGTAATGGAAGAATAGTTCTTGAGATTACATTTTCCAGCCGAACTTCTCCTGAGAAGGGAAACTGAGGCATTACCACAAGGAACCACATCCTGTCTTGTTTACTTCCTGCTGTGAAAAACTGCGTCACCCAGGGGAGCACCACATTACTGGTTGATAAACATCCACTAACAGAGCAATCATCTCAGAGCAGAAAGTACAGAACTACGACTATGCAGCACTGTGTCAACATGTCATAAAAATCCAAGAAAAAAAATCTTATTCTAATTTCTCCACAAAGCTCGAGAACACAGCTGCAGCGGCTACTCAAATAATGGTCCCCTACCTTGTGAGAATAGTGGGGATCCATGATGCGAGCCAATCCAAAGTCCCCAATTTTCAGTACCAGGTCTTCTGTGTTAACAAACAAGTTGGCAGGCTTGAGGTCACGATGCAGCACATTGGCAGAGTGGATGTACTTAAGGCCCCTCAATAGCTGGTACATAAAGAGCCTGGCATGGCCCTCAGACAGAAGGCCCCTCTCCAGCAGCTGACAGAGGTCAGTCTCCATGTGATCTTGTACAATGTAGACCGAATTAACCTCTGTCAGTGACACCACATCCTCTGTTAGCTTGCGACCGCTGGGGCCCAGTGTCTCAAACACCTGGTGACACAAAACAAAGGGTCAGTACTGAAAAGACATCAAACTGGTGCTTAACATCCAGGTAAGTATTGGGTTTTACTTTTAAATTTACACCGTACCTTGACAATGTTGTCGTGGTCAAGTCGTCTGATGATCTTGATTTCCCGCAAGGCGTGCTTCACACTCTGGGGATCAGTCAAGATAATTTTCTTCACAGCTACACGCTTGTCACAGTCAATGTCAACAGCTGAGAACACCAGACCATTCCCTCCGTAGCCCAGAGGCTTCAAGTCCATGTAGCGAGAGCCCAGGTCAAAGCCATGGATATTCATAAGTGACTCAAACTTCTCTGCCATGTTGTCTGTTTTTAGGCTTTTACACTAAGCTACTGTGATTCCTCACACCTGTTCTTTCCTGTTACAAGCCCAACTTTAACACCAATATAGGATTTTTTTCTGGTAGGTCCCTTTCTGCTTGAGAGGCTGAGCTAACTAACCCCTGTATAGATGACTACCAAGCCCCCTGGCTAGCCGTCACTGTCAGATGTGGGGCACTAATATGCAATCATACTTTCTTTCCATGTTGAATAAGGAGAGAAATTTTAAAAGATGAATTTCTTCTCCTATCCTTTGTATGTGGATAGCATGAACTAAAAACAGTTTTTTTAATTATTTTTTTAAAGTAAACTAGTGTTAATAGACTGCAATGGAATGAATTTATAAAGGGCCAATTAAAACACTAGGACTAAATATATGTTAAACTATAAAACCATGTAGGTGCATCCTCACAGTGCAGATACATTCAGTGTATGACTGGTCCTGAGCAGCTTCATATGAAATGTGCCAAAATGCACAACTTTTTTTTTTTTTTGTTTTACTTTTTTTTTTTTTTTTTAAGTAAATTACCTGTCTATTTTTTTCCTGTCAAATCACCTGATCTATAAATTTGAAATGAGTCTGGCCTTTAAGTCTTCAAAGGAGTTTTTTGCCCTCAATGATCAGGTGGCTCAAGCTCGCCACAGTCGCAATCAAAACTATCCTCCATTTTATTTGAGTATAACCTGAAAGACAAGAGCAAAACAGAACAGAGTGAGAAAAACTATATGGTTCTAGAGTACTGACCCCATATTTTCTTACAACTTACTATAAAATCAAGTTTGATCATTTTTCTCCCTAATTAAACTTGAGACAGTGTTGGGATTTCGCATAAGTGGCAAACCACCTCGATCACCGGCTTTCGTTTAAAGCCGGTGTACAGTAAGAGAATCTGGCCCCTCCCATAACGCGTTAAGGCGCTTGCCAGTCCGGTTTCTGGGTATTGATAATTTTCGGGGGAAAGACACGAAGTCTGGACCAAGATTAGTATAAGCACGCATGTTCAAACATAATTTGTTAATGACAAACTTTAATAATCTTTTTTATCCCGAGTTCAAACCGCCTCTGTTAGCCTTTAGCGGTTAGCGGTTGACTGGTGGAAAAACGACAAGGTAGCATTGTGACGAGCCGCTATCAGAGCTCTGTCGACTTAGTATTCATTTATCATCTACCTATTGCCACTCAGTAATATACACATACATAGAATTATACACAAAAAGAAACTAAATCGATACACCGTCTATCTTATGAATATCACACGCGGCATTATAATGAAATCCGCTAACAGCATGAACAAAGGAGTCGTTGTTGGCGGAGGCTTTTGACTACGTGGTACAGCTTCCCGAGCGCTGAGAAACACAAAGCCGAGCTCGGTTAAATCGCTGAAAACGAGATCAAATACGCAGTAAAATTACATATAATATAAACAATATCGACTAGAATGGAAAAACGGCTAAATACTTACAGTTCTTATTCGTTGCATTGATTCGGTTATCATTTAAATCAAACCCGAAAAAGGCTTGAGTGCGCTCCGCTCCCCGAGCTCTGCGGATCTACTGCAATCGCCATTTAGGCTGGCTATGAAAGGCTGTGGTGACGTCAGACGTCTGCTTCACTGGTTGTTGGAAATATCCCAACTACGACAAGAGTGCTTCAGTGTTTTTTTGAATGAGTTATTTGCGTCATGCTGAAATATGTTCAGCCTATCACAAATAAGTTAGTTCACTTTTAACTACTACTAGCACACTATGACACCGAACCAAGTTGGAATTATTCATATCAAATACATTTTTTATATTCAGAATCCATTCTGGTTAATTTACTTCATTTATTATAGATTATGCTGATTGTTTTTAGTGTTTTAAAGTAGTCTTTATCAAAGTTACCAACAAAGGGACCTTGCTTGATATCCTGACATCTATCATTGTGCATCTTTCCTATAAAACCTATTTTTGTTGTGTTAGAATTAGTATGTTTAACATAATTGTTAGTGTTATTATGGTAAAACTTTTTAATAGCAGGTTGTGCAACTTAAAAGTTAGTAGAAAATTAAAATATAAACCTAATTTTAGACGTGAAGACTGATGGCGTTCCTGCATGAGTCCACAATAATCTTTTACATTGAATAAGGCGCCTCTCCCACTACAGCCCTCTACAGCGTGTGGTTAGTATTGAAGCTTCGAGCCGTACTTGAATGCAACAGAAGTCATTCAAAACGTTTGTTTGAAGCATTGACTGTGATCACGCGACAGCGCCAGATTCAAAATGCAGTTCAATTATTATAGGTTTATACATTAAATAAAAACAGCACCGTAATAATGACAACAATTGCTTGCAGTAAACATGATCTCATCAGCATCATTTGAGTATATGACGAAAGACATTTAGTCACAGCTACATCAGAAATGAAGAGGCTACAGATATTGTTTTGATCATCATAGGCAAACAAACATGTAAAGAGGGAAGTCATGTCGCTGTCACTGGATGGCTGTTATGCAACATGACATCAGCATGTCCTACGGTTCAGAATTATGCATTTTCCAAATCTTATTAAAATACGACATATCAGCATCTCGGCTAGCCTATCTATAATTTTGAATCTGAGCTGACAGTATTTTTTAAATATTCTTTAACGTTTCTCTTTTCATTTTTTCTAAAGTAAGTGCAAAAAAAATGTAGCTTGGGGCCTCTCTAGGCCTCCTAGAATGCAGTCTTTCTCTCTTTTCTTTCAATCGCCACTAGTTGTTTGCTCCTTTCGTGTAGCCTATTTAAGACGTTGTTTTCAGCACTGGTCCATTAGTTCTCTATTTGTTTTTGCCTCCAATCTGAATCAGTGTTGTTTTCAGATTATAGCGCGCAGTAAGAATTGCATTAGGTTAGTCTCGTCAGTGAGAAAATTCCATCGCCCGGGTCACTCACTGCTGCTTGCGGATTTAGAAAGTCCATCTGGCACTCAGATATGCAGGGTGTTCTTCTCTTTCCGGTGTCTCTCACATCACATATCCACGAGGATTATTCATCCCGAGTAAAAATTTAGGAATGGTTGTAAGTATTTCTATCCATCTCTCCTCATTCAGACGCGCCTGGTCCAGACACTGAGTGTGGATGCTGTGAATGGATGAGCGGACGGGTGGGCGGACGGGCAGGCAGCATCACAGCCGCAGCAGTCTACATCAGCATCCGCAGACAGACCATGTGAGAATCCATGTGTCCGGGAATGCAGATACCTTTTACACAGGCCGGGATGGGCTCTGCGTTGGAGAACAGAAACTGCATGCGGACAGAACGCGGTGCGACATAATGAGATGGCTTTTTTCTTTCTCTTTTTGTGTTTCAAATTTAAAAAATAACAACATTATTTAAATTCGCAGCAGGATACAAAAAAGACGAAAACGTGATACAAAGCCTATAATTCCGTGCAAGAGACGGTGTATAATGAGTTCTCTATTCCAACACTAACCTTGACCCTAAACAAATGAAATCACAAATGACAATAAGAGATTTCCCCAAGTTTTTGAGCTTCTTTTTCTTTTTTTAGTTTAATGGCTAAAATTATACATGATAATCCGTGCACGCAGCAGCTTGATTGTCACTGCTCTAAGGTCTGTTAAATGTTCTATATCCTCATGCTGCAGACTGAATTTGGCAAAAAATAAGTGAGACAGTTTGATTTTTTTTTTTCATCAGAGTGCATTAATGTCTGATTAATGACTCATGATCACAGCAATCACTGACTGAGCTAAAAGCAAAAAATATTAATCAAGAATTACATGAGTTAGATAAGGTGCTTGTTTGACCCATGAGTGCATTTTGGCAAGCGTGGCTGCAGTTCCACGAATGGAGGTCACAAGGTAGCGTCTCACAGGATAATCCCTTTTCCTTTTGATTGCACTTGACGATGAAAAAAAAAACCTTCCTAAGCATTAACAATGTGTCGCTACCAGCATCATATTAGTCTGTATTGCTGGCCTCTCTTGTTTCATCATGAGACAGTAGTTGACATAAAGTGGTAATCCAACACAACTGACTGGGGGGCATCTATTTTTGACACTCACAGTTATGAATACTCTATAACAATCTACTAGCCAAAACAAATAGTCCATGAACGTTGTTCACAGGGCAGAGAGTATCTCAGAAGTGATAAAGGAAGTAATGCACATGCTGTTTACTTATCTTGTGCTGGTCAGTGACTCTTTAACACACTTTCACCTGTACACAGCATCTGACTGGGTCTCCCCATTCATTACTGTTCTAGATCACTTTATCAATGGATATATCACCTTTTTTTGTATCTTAACTTATTTCTTATTTTGCCTCAATAGAAATACTTTCAACATAAGTCTTCCTCATATCTGCTGGTTTCTTGTTAAAAATCTTGATACTTACCAAAGCTGGAAACCGCCTGAGACATGGTAAAAGAAAAGAAAGTTAATATTCCATCCAAGAGAATAATTCCTGAGAATAATTGCTGTATCCAAAAAGTCCAAAACGACAGGTGGACCCTTCAGTGTAGTCCAGTTTATGTATATACGTGTGGATATGTGAATGTATCCTCAGAGCCTTGGCAGTGTATTATCCTACTCCATGTGCCTTTAGTTGTGAGGTGGAGCTCCATGGAAAGTTAATATAGACCAGACCAGAGAGGGGAGGAGACTGCTCTGTGTATGGTTTGGTCTGTCAGTGTGTCAAATCCACTTTGAGTTCATTGCAACCACCTCTCCCTGTTTTCCTCTAAAACTTCCCTTCTCTTTTCTTTTTCTTTTCTTTTTCAAGCTTTCTTATTCTGTTCTGTTTAGTGTTTTAGAAAAATAAAAGATGGCATACTTGAGTAGCCTGTGAAGTGTTTTAGCTTCTTGCTCCTGAATGAGATTCTTATGAATTCAGATTTGTACATTCACGACTTTTATCTGTCAGGTCAAATGAAGAAACTGGACTTAGATATTCAGCTTTTTTTCAAATTAGAAAATCTATCTAAGTCACATTTTTTTTATTTGTATAGCACGTTTCATGTACGAGACAGTTCAAGGTGTTTTACATAAAACATTAGAAGCATTACAGCGGGGTGCAGAAGAAGCATTAAAAAGTACATTAATAACAAACTTAAAAAAGAAAAAAAGAAATCAAATTAAAAAACCTCAAATAAGAGAATAAAATGCAAGAAATAAAAGTTAATTATCAGTTGTTTTAATAAAATAAATAGAAAAGTTTTTAACTCTGATTTAAAACTGCTGAGAGTCTCAGCAGACCTGCAGGTTTCTGGGAGTTTGTTCCACATGTGAGGAGCATAAA
>JBBBVU010000001.1:10378232-10395126 GCA_037177055.1 Atherinosoma microstoma | reverse complement strand
GGATGGATGGATGGATGGATGGATGGATGGATGGATGGATGGATGGATGGATGGATGGATGGATGGATGGATGAGCAACTTTGTAAAGTCTTTGGATTTTATTTTTTAAATAATATATCTTCAATGATGTTAGGCTTCATTCTGCTCCTATTCTGGCACACACTTGAAGGAAACGCAGAATTAAATTACAATCAATCAACTTTAAAAGCATTAAAAATCTACGTTGATGGTGATTAGAAACCAACTTGGCTGTTGAAGGTCCTACAGGTTTTTGTGCTCCTTTGCAGCTGCAGACCGAGTCGTTTCCTCTCATGGTTCCTGATGAAGTTTTTCTATGATTAACTTTTAAAGTATTCTTTTTGAAAAGCTATATAAAATCAATTGAAAGAAAAGGAAATGTAGCCTACCTGTGATGTCAAAGGTGCCACCTGCTGCAGAAGTGAAGACATGAATGAAGGAAAGGGAGAAACACTGGTTGTGGATGGGCAGAGTAAAGAGGAGGTGAATACTTCTGAGAGAGCCTAAGTGGTATCAGAAAGAGGTGAAGATTGGGAGGAGGCCAGATGCATAGCCCTGCATTACATTGTATCACATTGTATTACATTTATATTTTTTTTATAATCAACAGGAACCATTAAAGATACATTTTCATCCCATATTACAGAGCAGTCAGATTGAGGGCCACAAAAAGGAATTTATCTTAATACAACAAATCCCAGACCCATATTGATTTTTTTCCATCAACAAAATAAAAAAAACAAAAAAAAACATATAGTCTTAACATAAAACCTCGTTAACATAAAACATAACCAAAATTATTTAGTGAGAGGTCATTACTGTAATGTAAGTGGAATTCAGTAAATAAGGTACTTTCTTTTTAACAAAATATAACTATTCAGTTGACTATGTTTACATTTCAATCATGACCATATAGAGTTTACATGATATTTTTAATAAGTCCCTCAAAAGAAGATATGAATACATTAAAGAAACGATGAGGTGGCCCTTGGTAACTCTTCAAATTAACCCTTCAACTCTACACGTATTGTCTTGTTTGGAGTTTGTAACAAATACTTCAGACTCCCTCACATTGTTTCAGTTCTGCTCTGACATCAATGTCTCTAAACATTTGTGACAATTATGGAATGAGAAAAAAAATCTAATTTAACAGCAGAAAAAGAACTGAGTTTATAGAAATAAGGAAGCAAAGCAAAGCCGATTTTCAGGCAGTTAAGAAAGTGTCAAGAGTTTTCACTCAGCTTAAGTGTGCAAATGAAGAGATGGTGAATTAGTTACTTAGTGTCCTCCTCTACATGCTTTTGCTTATCTAACCAGAGGGTGGACAACAGATGAGTCAAGAGAAACAAGAGAGAAAGACAGAGAGTTGGCTTGGCATGGTGCAGGCGGGGTGGTTAGATAACTGAAGGTCAAAAGCAGAGTGTACTGTGCGGCTGAATTGCAGCAAGCTCTGAAATACTGCAGGCTGGGGAGAATGGGCGTGTTCTGGGCCCACACCTGACCTCATCCAGCACCCGAGTCTCTTCCACAACATGTTATTTCTTTCTCTCAGTGCCAAATATCTTATCCTGTTTATTTCACCCCATGTTCAAAACATACAGTCAGTATTGTATGTTTTCTTGTTTTAGCCTTCTAAACATCACAGATCTGCTCATATATCAGTTAGCAAACTGAACACACAGTATACCCATGCATTTTAAGTCAGGTTTTTATGATGAATTATTAACTTGAAATTACTTAGTACAAAGACAAAATATTGAAAGATCATTAAAGATAAGCAGTAACAGCCTTTTGATTATGTGTACTTGTTACCAGAATTTAGTTTGAAGCCTTTAAACTACTTATCTTGAGATAAGAGAGTTTTATGGCAATTTGTGAAACTGTCACTTAGGCATGAATTTTAACTGTTCTTTTTTATTCATGGTCATCAAAACTGTCACATAAAATCACTGTGCAAGAATTTTAAAATCTACCTTATGAGTTAGAAGGAAGTTTGGTTAGACTTAAAAAGTCAGACATAAGGAAGTGCCTGGTTTGGTTTAGAAAAACCATCATGGTTTATTTCCCTTACCCTTTATACAACATTGCAAGTCAAAAAAGTTACTGTCCTAGTTTAATGGTTTTACTTGTTTCATCCCTTCTGCAAATTGCAAAAATGAGGTGAGGAGACAAAAGAAGGCTCCTGCATTGAAAGTTACTGTGTCATAAAAAACAATACACATCATAGTAAAAGGAGTTCTCCACTGTAGCCCAAATTCATCCTCTGGATGGAGTACTGGCTTGAATTGAAAATTTGTTGCAATCAGTTGCATTCCCTTGCCAGAATTTTTTTAAAATCTTTATAACAAACTATCATTTTATAAGTAATATACTGAACTGGACTGTAGTCACTTAAATTTAATTTCTCTGCCCATAGTTAACTAGATTGAAACAGGTTGGAATGAACTGGACTTAAGTGAAGTGATCTGCTGGGCTGAAATGGAACAAACATAAAGGGTATGAATTTAAAATTTCTGTTTAAAATGGCAAAGATTAGTATGCAGTTTGAATGAGATGGTGCACAATATTTACATGTGTGATCCTGTAAGATCTGCCAGCTGAGTCTCGAGGGCTTCCAGAACATGTCCAATCACGACCTTTCCAGGTACAACCACAACTTTTCCGGGTACAATCACAACCTGTCACCATACCATAAGTCATATTCTTCCAACATGGAATTCCTCCATATGGGTCCATGTTATGGCAAACTTGTAATCCCATGACAGCCCTCATATGAAAATGTTTGCACAAGATGCAAGCACGAGACTTGCGAGAGGAACTGTGCCAAATCATTTTCTACTCTCTGTGCGAGCAAACATAAAAATGATCCATTGCACGGCGGTGTGTGTAACTGTGACAAAACATTATCTACAGATTTTTGTATATGCACCCATCTTTGCTTTTCACATGCATAGACACGAAAGTAGACTCACAACTTTGCATAAAAAAGTTTCTATATTGAGGCTTTTCGGTGAATTTATGTGCATTAATACAAAGTTGGAAACATGCATTCATCTCCTTTCTGATCTGGTACTTTTTATGCTTAAACTTCACCATTTTACATTCACTTTTGACTTTTGCTTTATGTCCATGTTTGGTCATGTACAGGTAACTAAACTACCTGGTTAAGAGTAAGTATTAAACACTGCTTGCTTAGTGTTGGAGTAACCTGATGACTTGCTTTAGGATTGATCATTTTACAACATTTACCTCACATTAAGACTCTTTTTTCTTCCAATACACACAAACATCGATCAGACATAGATTCAAACCTCCTGCTTGAAATAGATTACTTTCAAAAGTCATTCTTAGTGTCATGATGCACAATCTGTATCCATCTGCACAACCTTGCGCAAGCCATGAAATGTGTGGATAAGCCTGACATCCATATGGACAGCTGGACAGGTCATTTCTTTTAAAAGGACCTGCAAGTCTGTAATTACTGTTCTTTACTTGCTGAGCTCACAGCCTGGAAAACCAGACTGATAGAAGATAGATCAAGTAAGCAGACTGACAATAAATAATGATGCGGCTATTTAAGAAGTTACTTAAAAATGAATACAATCTTGTCATATTAGCAGAAGCTATCACTCTGACAGTGGTATCTAGTTCTTCTACTGTGCCTGAGTAAAAACAACCTGTAAGATTGAGAAAGAGACAAACCAGCATTTGACACAGCCACTTCTACAGTTGCTATGGTTATTAGCCTCTCTGATATGCCCCTCTGGAGAGAAGGACTTTGGAGACAGAGATGAAGCACAGTGGAGAAGGAAAGGACGGGACCTGCAAGTTGTATAAATTCAAATTTGGCTTTAATCACATGTTTGGGGGATAATGGTGGTCAAGATGCTAGGATGGATTGTCCATTAATCAAAGAACTAAAATTTTGATCTCTGACACCCCCCACATTCTGAAAGAAATTTGGGCAAAACAATGATCCCCAACCTTCTTCAAAGGGTTGCATACTAGCTCTGCTGCTGTTGTATGAATATGTGAATGAGGGAAACAATCAAGGCACTGTGCGGAGCCGATAGAAAAAACTTACCATTTACAAACAACTTTGTGTTGGACGTGAGAGAGGAGGAACCCAGCATTTGGAGGATCTGCAGTACAAAGGGTCACCTTGCTTTTTCTTTTTTTTTTTGGGAAAAGCTCAAATTAAATCTTTCTACAGAGCAGCTCACAGCTGAAAGTAACCCGTTGTTTACAGATTAAGCCATGTTCTTTCAACAGAACATGCTGACCCAAATTGTTGAGGTCATGAGGAAAAAAACTGATGATACTGAATTGTAACAATCCTGTTTGTGCTGTACCAGTGTGTGAATAATGTGCACCTGCTTGTGCGCGAGGGAAAATGTTCCAGCTAAGACCCCTCGCAACAGTCTCTGGGTCACTGTCATGGGTGAGTGTGTGAGGATCCTGTTGTGAGACTAAAGTATTGTGTTTCTATTTTATTTATTAGCCTCTTATATAAGCAACAGCAGGAGAAAGGGACATACTGAGATGGGGTAAAGGGCACCGAGCTAAGAAATACAAGCAGAGTACACAGAGTTAGGCTGTTACTGAGGTACTTTATAGCATTTACACAGTTGAGTGAACAAAAGAGACATTACAGGAAGAAAAAGAGGCTTGCAATAATTAGAAAAATTTTATTTGACTAATTATAAAATAAAATAAAATAATGTGTGGATAGCGCAAAAGGATTGAGATTACTTTCATTAGAGAAAAGCAAAACTTAAGGACTAATGTGTTTGCATCTCTTTATGTTGACTTTATAGAGTGTTACTGTAGTAATGCAGCAGTACAACATGGCAGCTTTGAGAGGAAGAGATTACAAACCTAAAAATAAGCATTTCAAAGTTATGTCACCCATTTTGTGCAATGTTACACTCTGTAGAAATGTGCTTTACTGCTAACATCCACAATCATTATTAAACCAACATCATATGAGCAGTTTATGCAGAAAAACCTGGGCAGACATTTCAAATAGATCTACACTGATAAGTTACAAACCACTAGAAGGTGAGTATTTTTTACAGTGCCATTTTACAAAAGGAAAGAATTTTACAAGACTTTTCCTTGTATTCATATTGATGTTGCTTTAACATTTGCCTCCTACTGCACCTGAAAATATTTGCAGCCCACTCTCCAGTGTTGATCTGATGGGATCTGATAGCATCCATGGGAAGCAAGCCCAGTCTACAAAAGCATCACCCCAACCTACAGGATCCATAGGATCTAATGTTATCAGACACTCCAGGACCATCTCAAGCTGGTCTTTGCACTGCCAGTGAAATACTGTAGAGCTCATTTGGTGGCGATGACCTACCCAATATTCAGCAAGTGGTCACAAAGTTATTGCTCATTGCTGTTTCTGTGTTGTTTCTGGATACAATATCTGAATATCTGGATTTGAACTTAATGACACAATGAAAAAGCAAAATGAAAATACTGACCCAGCTGCAGTCTCCTCTCTGGCCTAATGGGCAGAAAAATGGCTCTAAATTACAAGCTGTAAGAGTCTCAGACATGTTTGGCTATACCCTTTCTGACCCTCTGTGTTCTCTTTACAGAGAACACAGAGAGAGATAAAGTGATGCTGCAGAGCCCACTTTCAGGTCAGTTTCGTCCAGGTTAGCTTGGTTAAGGCTCTGGTTACTGGGGGAACAACTAAAATGATACAAAAAAAAACTGATGAGAAAGGAGGATGTAACAAAAAGGAGGGTAAAATGCTGCAGCCCTCCCCTCTGTTTCACCCCTTTCAATCAGTGCTGACTTTGTAGCAGTGCCTCCCTCTCCTCTCCTCCCTCACTCTTTACTGTGTGGAACTGGGTTTACATAACACTGCAGTCTGAGATAACGCAGCACACACCGTTGCTGACAACATCGTGTCTTTAAGGGCAACAGAAACATGACATTTGGCACTGGCACTGAGCACCAGAAAACATTCATCCTGCATGTATTATAATAAGTAAGCACAAAGCAGTACGGTTATACCCACAGCTGTGGGCTGCATAAACATGCATGCACAAGCATCCGCACACACACAGGCCTGTTCTGAGTTATGGGGGGAAAGCCAATGTTGTTGGGCACAGCTCGCCCACATCAAATGCCTCATTCCATCCATGCAGCTTAATTATGATTTTTCAGGGAACTGGGCACTAATTCCAAACTCCAAAACTCCAACAGACCTTTCAAGCAATGCTGTCCTGGCTGAACCCATCTCATACAAAAAAAAAGAGACGATGTTGTCAAGCAAGACAATGCAGACATTTTATGTAACTCTTACTTAATCACTTGGTTAGGGTTGTATCAGGTTTGTATTCTGGGTGGCTGTATCTAGTTCAATCTGGACAGAGCGAGGGGACCGGTCATATAGAAGGGTTGTTCTATCTATGGCAACCCGATTACATGCCGCTGTGTGCAACACCGTGCGTCATTCTGGCAGATAAACTTGAATCAGTAACCAGTACTGTTGTTCTCCATGTTCTCCTCTTACTATGTGGCTCAAAGGGGATCAAATCTCAATACCTCACCTCACACAAACTTGTTTGCTTTCTAACAGCTGGAGCACTTACGCAGATAGTTGAAGTCTCCACGATGATCCTGTTCTGGCTTCAGGCCCCAATTATTGTAAATGATTGCAAAAAGTATATAAAAAATTATTGCAGTTTATTGGAAAAGGACACTGGTGCTAAATTCCCTGAAATGTCTCATTTGTACTCCGGGCTTTTCCTCTTACTTAACAAGATCACTATGAAACCATGTTGCATAATACCTGTCCATGTATAACTGGAGAGCTCTTCACTTCACACGGCTGAGACTATCCTGCGATTACAGTGACAGAGTTAAGACATAAACTTCCTTGTGTGTTTTTTCATTGCACTAAATTTGAGACAATCTCTTTAGAAGACATCATTTCTATAGAGCAAACTTGTCATTTCATAATAGCTCAGCATTCTTAGGACCTGGACAAAGAGTATCATAATAATAAATGGTGAGGGGGGTGGGGGGGGTTTATGATTTAAGTTGAGCCCAGCTGAGTCCCAGGTAAGGGAGAACATCTCTTCACAGCTAGCTTGCTACACCATAATGCAGAGGACAATCAGTTGTCTAGTATTGCAATTCTGGACCAACCATCTCAACAATCTTTAGCTCACGGATCTTATACACCAAGCCAACAAATGGTAATCGGACATGTCTGGAGTGTTGATAGACATCTACCTCCCTTGTATTTCTGATGTGCACTCATCATCATTGTCAGATTCCATTAGTGTGCACATGCACAACCAAGAATCACTAAACCCTTTGTCATTTTTCTATAATATGCTTGGTAAAAATCTGCCTTACACACACACACACATTCTTACCCACAATAGCTTTAGCCAGTCTTTTAAGGGGATAAAGTGTAACCTTTGACCCAAATATCAGCCTATTGTGAGTTATAATGGATGATTTCTGGGGTCAATATACAGTTCTTGACACCTGTCAGCACTCCAGGGGGGCTGCCCTCTTCAGAAACCAGACATTGTAACTTTGCAGGAGCTGATCCGTCTCTCATGGGATCACGTGACCTGGAGTCTTTGCTTTACAACTCCCCCTCTACTCTGCGCTACTTTTTCCTCCCCTTTGATCAGAGGTTCTTCGTGGCTGAACAAAGTAAGAAGGTGAAAACGCTGTCTGAGGCCAGAAAGAGAAAGACTGTTTAATTTTCATGTGGCCTACGGGAAGTTACAGGTTTAGTGCCCCTAGTGGCCAAAAGTTACACAGTATCCCTTTAAAGCTTTCTACATTTTGTAGATTATTTTTGAGTATAACTTTTCATAGCACATTTCTATTTTCTTTTTTTTAAACCTGATAGCCAGTTAGTGTTGCAGAGTGATTTGACAATAACTGCAATATTAAAGATGCAATTAGTGTCTGCGATTGTTGGATGTTTAGCAGAGGTGGAGGAGCAGCAAAAGCTTACTTTTGTAAAAGGAGAGGTTACCACTGTAAACTGCCCACACTAGCAGGGATTTCTGCTGCGTTTAATCCTCAGTGGTGCCCTTACTCTTTCTTCTTCCTTTGGGTTGGCATGAAGGTTGAGGAGCACCCCTCACAGCACTACAGCTCCTTTGTTTCAATTCCCCAAGTCCTCTGATCTCTTGCCTCTCCAGTCAGGTGGGTTTTGCTTGTTCTAAAAAAAAAAATATTAAAAAAACCCACCCCGTTCCCCCAGAACAATTACATTCTTCAGTTCTTTCCTTGAGGCCATTTTCCAATCTCAGGGACTGCAAAAACTTCAAAGCTAAACCAGCATACTTGTCAGACAGTGAAGTGCTTTGTTATGCCAGAATAAAAGCAAAATGGCACACACAGCACAGCTTCGAAAACCAAATCTTCCATCAAACCACAACAATCATCCCCATTAATGTTCTGTTTTTGTTTTGGAAACTGAACTAAACATTATGTTTCATAATCTCACAACAACTGCGTGACTCATTCATGATTCATAATGTTAAGAGAAAATAAAAAGATGCAGGGCCCTTGAGAAGCGCTGGTTACATAAGACAACCATTTCTTTATTCCTCACCTCTGCTGTACACAACATAAACAAAAGACACAATCACGCACTCACCCACACACAGGTCATAAGAAAATATACAAGACAATATATGGCTGTTTATATGCCATGTGGGCTGAGCACTGATAATACAGTGGAACGATATATATAAAAAAAAAAAAAAAAAAAGGTAAATTATTCATCATCATCTTCCTCCTCCTCTTCATCACTGATGACATATTTCTTGGCCTTTTTGGTGGCCATTTCTTCGTCGTCTTCCGCCTTTCTCTTGCCTGAACCTTCGCCCTCCTGTGCATAACAGAGGATAAGAGAAATGATGCAGAGCTGAGAGCAGCAAACATTTTTTTTCAGTTTTTCAAAAAACAGCAGAGTGTTTTCAAAATCATCTTCCCCTGTTTTGAGGACAAACAGTCGGTGCACATGCTCTTTGGAATATCTAGAACTTCATGTCCTGTTTAGTTCACACAAGGATAATGGAAAAGTTGGTTCTTGGGCCCACACAGTGTCCTGCCTCACCCTGCCCCCTGTCTGCCCACCAGAGTACTGCACCTACCTCATCACTGTCTAACTTCTTGGCCTTCATCAGCCTCTGGGCTTTGTCATCGTCAGAGCCTTCGTCGCTATCTGATGAGTAGATCCGTGCTCGCTCCTCTGGATTAGGGACAGAAAAGGGTTTATGTCCAAGAGCCCCCCCAACAGTGTCAGAAGAAATTTGTCTTGCGAGACTAAATCTTATTCATTTATTCACCTCTCAGGCCTCCTCCTCCCTTATATTTGCTTTTGATGGCTGCCAGGCTGATGGCCTCCTCGCCCTCTTCTTCATCATCATAGCGGTCGGGCTCCAGATAGCTGCTGCTCAAGCCCCTCTGGTGCTGCTTCTCCCTCATCCTCCTCTGCTGGGACTCTCTGCGGATAGACGCTCGAAGCCGCTCCTCCTCTTTCTGCCAGGAAAGACCCCCGTTAATATAAGCTACGACAAGGTGACAATTTTACATATGTGAATGTAAACAAAAGGCGTAAGAGATCTTTAAACATTTTCTCCAGTTTGATTGTGAATATTGTTAAATTAAAATTGACATCTCACATTTTCATTAAATAATTGGCACATGAAAATATTCGGTAGACCGCTGAAATGATGTGTTTATCTAAATTTATATTGACTTAACACATGCTTTGTGCTGTGTCTTGTTTTATTTCCCTTTATTTTCACTTAACAGTTTTAAATGAACATCCTTCAGTACTCCTATCCTTTTGTGACATCCTACAGAGAAGAATAAAGTATTCTATCAAGACTTAATGAATACATCAAGTGTTTAAGGACATGCAGGAGAAAGGAAAATTCTTTTCTTCAATATTTGCTCCCGTCTGCATCTCCTGAATAAGCTGTACTTTTGAAAAGTAAAGAATAAATTCATTTATTTTAAAAAGCTGCTTTGTTGGCTCTATCAAACTGTTATTAAGTTGATCACTGAAAAACAAACAGCTGGAAATAGCAACTGCAAAATACTTGGAAAGTCACGTGTTGTGGTGATTATTAAAGAACTTTCACTGTGTTTGTAGTTCCAGCCGTCACGCTTGCCCCATGTTGCACAACCTCAAGGAGTACACACTGTCTCAGGTGGGCACTGAGATTACTTATATACTTAATGATGCTACCAGCAGTGCTTGTTCAGGGGTTGATCTACAACCAGATCCGGAGACATGCTGACAGTATTTCCATTTCACTGCCAACTGCAGGACCTCGTTATGTAAGCAAGGAGATTTATGCTTTTATGTAACTGCACATGGCGTTTGTCAACAACAGGCCTTACACAAACTTTTTTTGGCCTCTGTGGTAACGAAAGCATCCTCGGACGGGGAGGAAAGACAAACAGAACAGCACAGATTGATAGTGCTGGTGGAAATTACTTTGATCATTTCGTTGCGATGCGACTCAGGATCTCTTCCAGCCATGGGGAGTATTCTGATCTTCTGTGTCTTTGAGCAGCGGTCAGCCAGAGATAGGGTCATCTTCCTGTGGGTGGCGCTGTCTGTGGAGTGGGGCCTGGAAGCATAGAACAAACAAACAATCAATGTTAGCATGCTAAAAAAAGAACAAAAAAAACCACAATGTGTAACCTTCACTCATAAAAATCTGTGATGGAGTTTGAAGTCTCACCATCAAAAAATGTTCTGTATGTTTTGCATGCACATTGCACTCAGGGCATGAGGTACTCACTGCTGCCTACATTTTCATGCTGCTTGGCCGTTTGACAGCTCAGTTAATGCACTTAGACATGTAGCAATGAGACCAGTAAACCTGCTTTTATAGTCTCTGGAAGTCTCGCTGAATGTAACGGTGGTGCAGGTGCTGATTTATGGTCTGGCTTCAGATATCTCCATTAACATATTGAATAGATATACGGTTTGTGTTTACACTTTCCAATTCACTTTGATGCAGCAGAAATGGAAGATTTTCCTATAAAGTTGCTTCTGTTGCGCTTCGGTAATTCATACAGAACAGAGGGCTCTCAGTGCTGCATTAGTGTGTCCTCACAATGGAAGCATGGCTCCAACCCCCCCTGCTGCCTCTGTACTTTCACACAAAGAAGGTACATGAGTCCCACCTTGATTAACAAAGAGCTTTAGCATTTTTTTTTTAATAAACCGAAAGCTTGGAGGCTGTAATCTCCCTGAAAAGCACAATTTGCTTTGATTGATGAGTTGAAGAGTAACATGAATCAAAAGTCTCTATAAAAAAAAAAAAAATTCACAATAAATAATAAGACATCAAAATTGACAGGGTTTCCGCTAGATGTAAATGATTGAGGCAAAATAAAAGCCGCCATGCCTTCAGAAAGATCTTATTTTTAGACGTTTCAAATGTTAATCATATTGTATGAATGGATCCGCGTAAATATAAAGTCTATATTTTATCTATAATCAGGAAATGTGACACCGCTCTGCAAATCATTTAATTTGAAAAACGAGTCTCAACTTCCTGTCCGGTTGTACTGCGGTTCACTCAAGAGTGGCGGCGGCAAAGAGGCGACCGTACGGGAAGTTGGCCACAGGTGGCCCATTGATGCAGAGTACAGCATGCATGCAGCCAGATGGTCCCCCTGCAGCCTGGCCCTCAGGGCTGCTTACACCCGAGTCATTACCCAAAACTACCCGACATTGTTCTGTTTATCCAAACGTGACTGAAACACTTGAAGATGTGAAATGTTACTGTCGCTAACACTTTGTTATTAACATTAACAGTTTTAAAAAAAAATCCTGGAGGAAACCCTGTTTGAATTCATAGGGACTTTTAAGTGGAAGCCTAAATCAACATTAGAAAGAAGACATCTTCACCTCGAAGTAAAAATAAAGATTTTTCATTTTTAAAAATGCTGCTTTGCAAATATTTTATGTTGGAAGGAAATGACTTACATGTTAATGAACTTAAGAACACGTGACATGCTTGCAAAGAAACACTGAATGTAAAAGTCTTCACAGAAGACTTCTACTGTCCTAAACAAATATGAACTGCAGCTTCGGCTCAGTCATTTTCTGATTAAACAAAAAGATGCCCAAGTAGCAAATCATGATGCATTTTTTTAAATGATATTTTGTTGAAGAAAATATGAAAGAATTTACCATATAGATGAGCCACTTTTTTCCCCGGCATCACTAGAAAAGCTCTCTCTTCACATTCTGTGGTGTGTCTGGCAAACTGTAGCTCATTAATTCAGCAGCAATTACAGAAAAACTAAGCCCCCAACTTTGTTCCCATCTCAGTTAAGGGCTTTTGTTGCATTCATTTTTGAGGTTAAAGCTCCTTTTAAAAAGAATAAATCAAGCTGTGTCCTACACTGAGCTGCTTCAGTCCTAATCCTAATTCAATGCTCAAATGATAATACTCAATCAGAACAAACTGTAGCGTTCCTTGTGGGAGCCTTGGGGGGGGGGGGTGCAGTTTGTGTATTAAAGGCAGGTTTGGACAGTGTCCTTCTAGACGCATGTGGTCTTGGAAGACAAAACATTCAGGTGGACTTGGGGGCACTAAGAGGCTTACACAGTTCCTACTGAGGAAAACCTGGGCAGCTTGTACAAGATGATCCAGAGACTTACTGCATAAAGACCATTTATGAGTGAAGCCTGAATCAACGGTACCATTGTTGTTGTTTTGGTATTACAGGTAGCCCGGGGCTGGTAAACGTGATCGTATGTCGGGATGCCAGACAGAGGAGGAGTATCCCTAGCAACTCGTGATCTACTCCTCTGTAGAAAGCACGCCTCTTGTGTGAGACTACTCCAACAATGGCATATTAGTGCATTACCTGAATGTGAGTTTGGTTTTGAACACAGCCTGTCCCTGAAGTCCAGTCCCCTGTCGGATGAACAGGTGGTTGTGGTCTCCCTGAAGAGGAGCTTTGTACACGTCAAACACCTCATTCCCCAAGTGGAGGGACATGCTGCGGTGAGAATAGGAAACTTAAAAGCATGCCAAATACTGAGAGCATCATGTCACAATCCCCCCCCCCCCCCGACATGGAGCTTTATGTAACACACACCTGCCATCAGACCATTTGACAATACGTGCGTTGCTCTCTCGGCTTTCATTTCCCTCCTCGTCTCTCTTGGCTCTCCACCGGATTGTGTTTTCCACCTGTTGGAGGAAAGAAGAAACTCTGGTGACCTCTGGAGATAAAATCTGTCAAAAGAGACCGACAGCTTCAGTCAACACAGACGGATACATGCCTTCAGCTTGAGCCTGGTCCGTCCCTCCTCATCCAGCATTTCTTCATCCTCAAACTCATCTTCATAGTACTGGGGATCAAAGGGTCTATAAAGGCAGATTTAGTAAAAAAACGAAGATGTTTAATGCTTATTATCATTATGTTCTCCAGAGGTCATCAGTGGATTTCTCTACACTGCCTGGGGTCTGACCTGGGCTCCACAGACAGGAAGTTAGGAAGCTTGACAAAGTAAAGGTCAGATCCCAGATCCGTGCTGACTTTTGGGATCTCGACTTCAATACGAGTTTCAGGCGCAGGCTCCTCCTCCGCGTGCTCCCCCTCCATCCCATCCTCTCCATCCTGGCCAAAAACACAGAGGGAGGATTTAAAGAAAAACACTGTCGGATGCAAAGACCCGTGATAATGGGGATCAGCTCAGAAAGGCTTAGCCAGAGGCTCTGAGAAAAAATTAGATTCCTCGAAAAAAAGAAAAAGAAAAACAAAAGCCAGATGATGAGTGCAGTGGTAGAGCAAGAGGAAAGACATTTACCAGGGGCTGTCCTGGGGTCGGAGGCTTCTCTGCATCGCTCTCTGAAGAGATGTCGTCAGCTTCTCCAAACAAATCGTCTGCTGCAGTTTTCTTTCCTGTGAATGAGGAGGCGACTTTAAAGTACGTAGAAATAATAAAACTCGACTGCAGAGCAGAAGGAAAACTTTCCTTACCTTTATTTGTTTCCAGATCACTGTCTGAATCGGAATCAGAGGCAGCTTTTGCTTTGGTTTTTTGCCTGAGGAAATCATCCTCACTATCGCTGCCCTTTGCAGACTCTGAGAAATAAAAATCCCATCAGGTGATTAAAACAGTGCAACTTCCACATGACAGCATGCTTTAACCAAAGGGGAACACCTGGGCACATCTTCTAGTGGAGGAAATAGGATCATGATCATGTATAATAAGTCTGACTGAAAAGTTCATCTCAAATTACCCTTAGAGGTCAAAATGTTCACAAATGGCACTTATCTGAAAGGACTTCATGTTTTGTGATTAGCATGTGAGGTTCACGAAGTTAGCTTGCGCATCATTCGTTCTATCTTTAACAGAACACAGAGGGATTACCTGCTTCCCTGTTCCTCGGCACGTCGTCGTCAGAGTTCTCCCTTTCTTCATCAGAATAATGGCGTTTCTCCTCCTCATCCTCCGACTGTTCGCTCTTGGCTCCGCCGCCCCACTTCTCATCATCCGATTGGTTCTCTCTGCCAGAGGCTTCCCCGTCAGAGTGAGGGGTGCCTCCTGACGGCGGAGTTCCAGGATCACTGTGCGCACTGAAATTAAAAAAAAACAAAAAAAAAAACAAGAAGATAATAGAAAAAGATATATAAAGAAAATCTGGTTCTCTTGACAAAAAAAAACCCAAATATATAATGACATCACAGGTCTTCCGAGATGAAGAAACACAAGTAAATGTTTTGGCAAACTTATAAACAATAAGTACAGTTTAAGGCCTTCGTGATATTATAACTGATTTATTGGCTCACCCTTAAGTTCACTTGTTTTAAAAAAAACTGTCACACATCTGTCAGACACAACATTAAAACACAGATGGCGTCCTCTGCTGTCCGGTACACGGGTTAGCAGCAGACGCTTCAAGTCCACCCATTTCACAGATGCTACATCAGACTTTGACATAAAAAATTTGGAGGTCAATTCACTTGAAATCATTCTCAAACTTTTTTCTTTGGAGTTTCCGGGTACATCATCTCACTGAAAAGGGTCCCTTTCATTAGGGGAAATGAGGAGATAGGGGTAGGTGGTCTCACATAACATCACCCTTGAATGCCTGGACCTGATGCTTCCTAATTAAACATTGACTGGAGCATCACATCACACGGTCACTGCCTGCACATCGTCTAACATGGCATCCTGCTGCCACCTCTCGTCCTGGCAGACACGCACATGCACACAGACTCACAAATGCTGTTAAAAACACTATAATTTAAGCCAACCAAAGACCGACCCACACAATCCCTCCATATGCCCTCTGACCCAGTTGTCTACCCATCAAACTTTGTCTTTTGTAAAATCCCTTAGATCCTTTGTCCTGCCTGATTTTTCTTTCCAACACGAACATTAACACCTCAAAAAATGCTTTGTAAAGAGGATCCAAGTCATATACTTCACTAGTTAGTGGTTTTAATGCCCCGGCTGACTGTGTAGCGTAATGCTTTGGTAAATAAGTTGACACCATGCAAGAAAATGAGCTGAATCTAAATCTGAAAAATGTACTATTAAAGACTCCATCAGCTTTAGCTTTTTGGACTTAAATTGGTCTCACATACAAATATCTTAATTTTATGTTACAATTTTAAACATTCATGGTTACATAAAAAACATTGTAATGCAAAAATATTTTTTTTTTTTTGTTTTTTTACATTTTTACAGCTTTAAACTAGCATTGTTATAGTCTAGTTTGAGGGATGTCAGGTGATTATGTGCTTAGATTAAAGAAAAAAGGAGGGTTTCTTTTGAATCTAAATCATTTGCCAAAAACTTTCCACATTTACTTTACCCCTAATTCTTAAATGTGAGTTTTCGCTACTTTTCCGACGGTTATCCTGACTGAAATTCTTATCCGGGGTTGAGTTGTCATACCTTCTGTCTGAGCGAACGCTGCCCCTATCAGAATGAGGGCTTCCAGCACCGGACATCCCACTGCCCGCTGGGCTTCCTCCGTCTGACCGGTGACCCATGTCCTCCTCATAGTCGTCCTCATCTCGCTGGTCGCGCTCTGATCCACTGTGCTGCTCTGCATCCGAGTGATCATTTTCCCCCTGGTCCGAGTGCATGCTGGCATCCGATTGGTTCCCTGACCGTTCAGATTGATTGTCGCTGCCGCTCCGTTGACTGTGCTGCTCATCCTCACTGTCGTCTCCGAACAGTTCCTATTAGACACGAGGAAAAGTGGGTAAGTTCAGAGCACGTCAACAACTTCAAACTTTCCACTGAGTCCTTCATTGCTGCTCCAACAGATTTTTTTGCAGAGTGAGTAACTTCTGAACTGCACTCACTGATATTTTACATGTTTCTTACAACTGTTAGTTGTCAAAACTGCTCGTTTTTCTTTTCTGTCTTAAACTTTAAATGATTTCTTTATTATCTTCTTCTTATTTTCACAATGTTAAAATCTATGGCATTTGTATTAAGGCTGGGACGATATGCTTCCCTCCCGATTCGATACTTCTGCAATTTTTTTGGAGTGTTGATTCGATATAAGTTGCATTTCTTCGATATTGCAGATTTTTGTGATTATTAGTTTGCGTTTTTAACACCAGACCATGTGAGAAAGTTGAATGATGACGAGCCATATTTAAAAAAAAAAAAAAAAACTGCACATCACATGTGAGTCGGTTTTTAAGATGTATTCAGCAGCAATATATTTGAACCAGCTGAAAATGAAGCATTTAAATTTGGAAAAAACTCCTCTTTGCAAAGTAAATTTGTTCTGCACCACACAGCAGCCAGACCATCATTCTGCTGCTACAATGCTGGACAAAAACATTTGCAATATTC
>JBBBVU010000001.1:10355793-10367416 GCA_037177055.1 Atherinosoma microstoma | reverse complement strand
GGTGTTATATGATCCACTTTCCTGGTCTTAGTGAGGACTCGAGCAGCAGCATTCTGGACTAACTGCAGCTGTCTGATTTCTTCTTTGGCTCCAAAAACTATGAAGCATATCTTTGCAAGTCTTTAAAGTTATTCAGATTCTTAATATAGAATATTTTTAAAAGGAATATTAAAGATCCCTTTTAGGAAATGTTAAGGGATCTGTCCCTTTAAGGACCCCAGAGATTAAAATGACTAAGTTTTTAAATTGTTGTGTAATTTTCCTTGAATGTTATTGTTGTAGATGGTATAAAGGATGATGATTTTGACTGAGAAAGACAGCAGTACTCCTGGTTTATAGTTGAAATATCATAAAGAAAGTAGTGGTGAAGTGTTTCTAGATTTTGTGTACAAGCATTGCACTCAGTAACACCAGAAGCAAGTTGCTATCTCATGTTGGTGCTGAATTTCTAAGGAGATTTAGATACAGGGTGTGTCTGTATGTATGTGTATATAGCAGTGATACTGATGTGCTGTCTTTTCAGATATTATTAATGCATGTCTGCTCTTATGCAACATATAGCAGTGTGGGGGAGTAATGTTTGTACCAAGGAGTAGGAGGGAAGGGAGTGTCAGAGGAGGCAAGTTTAGGGTTTAACATTGTGAAACTGTGTTTTTATTGATGATAGTCAGTTGATTTATTTTCCTGGCTTGGTCTCTAGAGATGTGTAAATCTCAGCTTGATTTGCTGCAGACTGTTTGCTCTCTCTTTTTTTGTGAAGCGCCTATGTAAATCTTCGACTAAAGCTTTATCTAAATTATAGGGATTTCTTCAAGACATTTTTTCTTCTTTGTTCTTTGCTCAGTTGATTGTAATCAGTCAACAACTGTGGGCATGTGTGTCTTGACTATATTAAAATCTTTATATAAATTTCAAAAGCCAGTAAAATGGCCTTTTTTGAGTTTTAGTAGTATAAGCAAGCTATTTTGGCATGCAGATGTTCTTTTTGTATAGTGTTTGTAAAAGAAAAAAAGAAAAAATACAGGAGCCATTAAATGTGTCACATCAGCCTAACAGTCTTTACTGTAAAGAAGCTGCCAAACAAACATCACTTGTTTAGCTCAATGGGATTATAGCTGTGAAAAAATCTGAGGAGGAACCTGTTCAGTTTGTCATGTCTTGTGGCAATCATAGTCACTTTTAAAAGATATGGGAGTGAGTTGTTTTTCATTCATTTCACTTAAGGCGTTAACATGGTTGAAAAAACAAACAAACATTAGAAGTGAGTGGAACAGCAACATTATTTAGTTGAAAAAATCTTTTACAGGAAATAATTTCTTTGTTGAGATCTCCAGAGAAAAAGCCAGTCCTTCACTGGAGAGGAAATATGGAACTGATGTCTTCCCCTGACCTAACCACAGCCTGTTAGAAATTATACTCTGTGTGTATGTGTGTGCTCTCTATGACAACATGGAAAACTTGGATCACTGTGGTAGTGGTTCTGTGGAATGCAGTTGATTTTCTTCCTCTTGTAGTGCTCACCCCCCACTGACAAGTAATATGATCCTGACTGTTTGTGTGTAGTTTCAATAAGGCACTTGAAGTCAGAGGAAAACGGCATTATTAAAAGCTATGGCAACTGTTACGGCCACTTAAATTCATGGTAGTGGTGAATCTTTATTGTAGTTCCTTTTGTTGATCCTTGATTTCTTTCAGGGTTTGTGAATGTTATTAATTTTTTGTGACTCAAGCTAATTATTTGCAGAAAGAGAAGAAATGTAGCATGATTGAACTTCTAAAGAGGCACGTTGTTACTGACATATGCAGTAGAGTGGAAGCTTTCTTTGAGGCCTTACAAACCTGGCGTACTAGTAGGCCGTATTTTGTAGGAGTTTCTTGCTTGATTTCTTTTAATTACTTAATCCTCTGATATTCTAATTTAGAAATGAAAACCAAAACACTAAACAAACAATTTGCTGATTCAAAAGGCCTATCATAGTTTTTGTTGTTGGGTCAACAGTTTTCCCAATCAATGAGGGATTATAATTTTCAAAGACTTTTAATTGGGCTTGATATTCACGGGGGCATACCCACCATCTATTTTGGCCCTGTCCCATGTTGTTTCCCTGCCTGCACACTGGCTGATTAACTGTTGTAATGGCCTTCTACATCATTCAGCTGCTTCCACAGTGATTTGTTGTGAGCTGGAGGGCAACTTCAACCAGAAACTGCAGCAGGTGGAAAACAGATTAATTAGCTTCTGTATTGAAACTCCAGAGCAGAACAAAGACTATCATAAGTTCTGTCAGCAGGAAAAGAGGCTTGATGGACCAAATAAAGGGTTGGAATGATATGAAAGATGTGCTATTTTTATACATTTCGTATGGTCTAGTCTTTCAGTTTCAGTGTCTAACTAGACCTCTTTTTACATCTGAAGTGTCAACTCATTGTTGTCAGTGTGTGCTCAGACTCTGCTGTTCTAGGCAAACACTGCTTTATTGACCGTATCAGTTTTTGTGTTGCATTTTCATACCCATTTTTTTCAAGGGCTGCCAATGTCCCTTGGCCCTGTCCTTCCTTGACTCTTCTACAAGTTAAATGTCGCTCCAGAGGGGCTAGCTCTGAATACCGCCTAATGACTGTATTTACTGTTTACTGGCTTTCAGGAAGTGCCAGAGCCCCCACTGGGGACCAGCTTGAACATTTTGAGTGGCTTGAATGACTTAGGAGGAGGGTAAAGAGGGAGGGTCTGTTTTGGGGGATTTTTTGTTTAAGGAGACAGGCAGATAGAGGGGCAGCAAATGGCACCCACTGTACAGTCTCTGTGTCAGCTGTGAATGCTTGTTGCCCCAGCAGTGCATTTTAGATCAGACTCGAGTCATTGTTCCATGACTTCCTTTGCGCTTTCCGTTTTTTTTCCCCTCAGACAGGTTGCCATGGCAATACAGTAGTTGTCTGACAGTCATGGCTGGACTGAATACAGCTTGTCTGAACTGCTGATGTTTTGGGAATGTCGTGTAGAGCAGTAGGAGGCCTGGGTCTCTTCAGGGAGTGAGTTTTCATGCTGCTTCACCTCCTTGTTAGTAACATTAGATTTAAATTGGTCTAAATGATTGTAAAAAATCTTCAGCAAACACTGGCTGCAATCTGAATTTGACACCAGCTAAGTACATTACAACATTCTAAAGAGAAAGCATATTTCTTTTTTATGTATTGCAGGAAGAAATATTTGATGTAGGGCTATCGAAGCTAATACGTTAGCGATGTCTTAACACACACTCCTTTCAACAACGGTCATTTTTTAATGTGCAATTAACGCACGCACCGTCTGTGTAGTTTCAGGAAGTGATGCTGCAGTAACATTGTGGTTCTGAAGCAGAAATGGACACAGAATGGTTCTTTTACGCAGAGAGTTTAGCTTTAAAGCCCTTCAAAATGGTTCTCTGGACAAAACTAAGGACATCTTTTATCTACTGTAGGCGCTGAACTGAGTTACTACCTTAGTTGTCTCACATACCACCTGCTGTGCAGCACACAGCTGATTTAGAGAGCTCTCCTCCTCCTCCACTAAAGACAGTCCGTGCTGGATAGCTTCCAGTGGAGACGTCCTGATTATTCTACAAGCAGCAACCTTTCAGCAGCTGATCTGGATAAACTAAAGAAGTTGGAAACGGTGCGAGAGCACTGCAGGCAATTTACTCCTGTTTTTAGTGTGTTTGTTTCTAAATGAAGGTGAGGCTGTCAGAAGTGCTATGAGAGAGAGAGTATGTGTGTGTCTATATAAAGTCATTCAACCTCAAGGGTAAATATAGCAAGTAACCAATGTGCCTTATTCTATAATTGCAGGTATATAACTGCTTATATGAGTATTAATTACCTGATAAATATCTTATTATGATACATTTAGTAACAGATAAAAAATATGCAATTTTAATATGTGATTTAATTACAATAAAATATTTTGAATGCCTATTGGTGTGGCGTATTGCATTTATAACACGAGTGTGTAAAGCTCAAAAAGCTGTTGTGAGCATTTGATGATTTAAAGAAAACAATAATTTGTGTAGAGCCAGTTCCAAATCTTCAAATGTGTATGTTGATTATACCGTCACATTATCATAGGTATTTGTTTTCTGGTTGGCCATCACATTCGTACAGCTTAGGCTGTCATGTAGTCTTATGATTGTGGTTGGAGAACAGAACTTATTTCAAGGGGGTAACAAGCATCATTAAGCAACAATCAGACATTTTTATTGAAATGGTGAGTTTATTAATCTGCGTTTTGTGTGCAAATATTTCTTTAAAAAAAAAAAAAGAAATGACTCTGGTGTCTCTGTCTTTCTTCCACAGGTAAAGTATTCATTCCTAAACAGAAACCAATAGAAACACACCAGGAAGAAGTCACAACCCTTGATCCAGAATTAGAGGAAGCTTTGTCCAGTGCCACAGATACAGAACTGTGTGATCTAGCAGGTAAGAATGAATTAAAACTTTTGAGAAAGTCAAGGTGTCTTTTGTTTTTTAAGGCTTCAGAAAACATAACTCAAAAGGAGGGGGGGGGGGGCCTTGAAAAGAAAGCCTGTTGTATTTGGTAGCCCTCAGTCTGCCTGAGCGTAGTCTTTACTAGGAGTGCCAGACACAAGCTCCTTTCACACAGCTTTCCCCTTGGCTGCGTCCTTTTACTGTGTGTGTGTTGATGGGTGGAAGAAAAAAGGCTCACTGAGCAACATAACACCACTCCTCTGCTATGCCGCCCAGACATAGTCACCTTCTTTCACAGTAAACTTTCAGAATACATGTTTATACACCAATTATTTACAGCTACTTAATTTATTATCTGCTTTTGTTTGCAGCAATCCTGGGTGTCCACACACTGGTCACAAGTAATCAGACATATGATGGGACTGGGTCTAAAGAGGGTTACAACAGTAAGTACAATAAGAATACACTCTTTTAAGAGTCTCTTGAGGGTCAACATATTGACCTCTGCCTGTGTGACTTTTTCAGACGTGATCAAAGGGGAGAAGATGAACCCGGTGTTTGATGAGCCTCCCAACCCCACTAATGTAGAAGACACTCTGCAGAGGATAAAAGGCAATGACAGCTCCTTAACAGAGGTTAACCTCAACAACATTAAGGTACACACAAATGCAGGATTTCATCGTGCATTCATGCTTGTCGAATCCTTTACCAATGGGAGTATGTCTGTTGGTTTTCCTAGAACATTCCCATTCCCACACTGAAAGACTTTGCCAAAGCCATGGAGAAGAACACACACGTTAAAAAGTTCAGCCTGGCAGCAACACGGAGTAACGACCCGATCGCTGTGGTGAGTTGGGGTGGTTTGTGGGCTTTTAATGGCTTTGTTGACACATGGCAGCTGCACGTTTTAAAACTTTGCTTTGCTACTTTCGCTTCTACTTTCAGGCATTTAGTGACATGCTGCGGGAGAACAAGTCGCTGCGAAGTTTGAACTTGGAGTCCAACTTCATCACCGGGGCAGGAGTTCAAGCTTTGGTTGATGCATTGCGAGACAATGACACACTCACAGAGATCAAAATAGACAACCAGGTACATAAAAGATACAATGATTCGTGTACTTTTATTGTTGATACTGTTGCCATTGCAGAAACTTGAAGGCAAACAAAGCAGAATATTATTTAAAAAGACAAGCAAAAAAAAACAACCCAAACAAATAAGCCACATCACATCAGTTCCTCTGTCATGTCTACTGATTCTGTGCAAGTGAATGGTGGTGTATGTTTACAGACAGCGCCGTGCTTGTAATTCACTTGTTTCCTCTCAGTTTGCTGTGTTTGGGATAGTTTAAATAACCAATTTGTGTTCTTCAACTTTAATCCTGACCTGCGGGATCACTCCCCTGTGATTTTTAAATCTTTCCCTGCTTCGCCTCACCTGCCTCAAATGAATGGGTCATTTATAGGTTTGTGCAGAAATTCAGGACAAGCTGTTGATTCAAATGATTTGATTTGAATCAGGTGTGGTGGCCATGTGAATGCCTAAAACCTGCAAGGCACTTGCACCTGTGAAACACAGGGAGGATGTGCGAGTCAAATTCCTTGTATGCGTCCACATACTTGGTAAATAAAACCCGATTTTGATTCTGTTGTGTAGATGCAGGGATGTGAGGACTTTTAACACAAAGCAGTCATTTAAAATCACACACACACATATACATGCTGTCAGCTTAACGTGGACTTTAAAATTAATAAAGTTTTTTATAAAAAATGGCTTGTTTTATGATATGTTTAGACAAGTGTCTGGGCCTACAGTGACAGCAAAGTACTTTTGCTGTTTTGTTTTTTTTGTGTTTTAGATTTTAGTAGGGCTGATGCAGAAACATTTTAAGGGGACCCGAATCATTCTCCATCTGAATTTAGTTAATTCTCAGTCTCAATATTTTTTATTTTAACAGTAATCACCTTTAAATATATGTTAGTCATTAGCTTAGTTTCTAAAAAATATTTTATGGGAACTTTAATATGAACTCTGATTTGGCATATTCCTACAGGATTGTTGGGAAGTTTAGATGTGTTGATTTGTTCTTTAGAACTCCACCTCTGTGTAATGGTCAGTAAATTGTGTTTTGATTCTTTGATTTATATCTTGCTCTATGACTGACTGTTCCTCATTTCCTCAAACAACAGATCTGCTTTTTAACAAGTCAAGTTAGCGCAATCTGAACACTGTTTAAATGGTGTATCAGAGGCCAAATACACCAAATGCCCTGCTTATTTCCAGCTATCAAGTCAGTGAGTGGGCTAAATATGCCTCATTACAGGCTGTGCATTAAACCAGCTGGTTCACACTAAATGACACCATACACATGGATTGCTTTTGCAGATCTTGCTTTTTAAGGTGACACCTCCGATTATTACAGAACTAGATGTAAACTGTTAGAAAGCTTCTTGAATATAGGAAGCAACCAATTGACTCTGACGTTGACTTCAGTATATCTGTATGTTTTTCAGAGGCAGCAACTGGGTACCACTGTAGAAATGGAGATTGCTAAAATGTTGGAAGAGAACAACAGCATAGTGAAGTTTGGCTACCATTTCACTCAGCAAGGGCCTCGGTCCAGGGCTGCTGCAGCTATCACCAAGAACAACGACCTAGGTATGATGGGCACAAGTGTACAAAGAATTTTGAAATTTGCTTAAACATGCAGAAACTGGGCGAGTAATCACCTGGTATCTGTTTATCTGTTTAGCTTCCCTCTTCCACAAGATATCAGTTAGCAGCTATAACCTCTGCTCTCTCTTTTAGCTCCTCCCCCTGTCAGAGCTGCGATAGCACAGGTCTGATGCATGAGTGTGTCGATGCATCATTGATAACACCGATTTCTTTCACAGTGTTTTGGATGGTTCACTGCATTAACAGTTTGAAAATGGGTGAAAATTGACACTGTGTGCGTAATCCTGCAGCTAGGAGAGTGACGACATCTCACTTCTTGATTTCTGTACACGCTGACACACGCTGTTGAAATAGGTGTAAACTTTGACCGCATTGCTCATTATGACTCACTTTGTTTCTTCAACATGAGCTAACAGCCCAGTCTCGGTTTACACTTAATGCAGCATGTTTATTTCTTAAAGTTTAAGTGATGTTAAATCAATATAATATAAAAAAAAAAAAAAAATCACACTTTTGCACTTTGTTTTTCCTCTTTAGTCCGCAGGAAGCGAGTGGAAGGGGACCTGTAGAGAGCGAGCACAACCTCTCCCCCAGCCAATCCTGTTTCATCTCATCATGTGGAATAATTTCAGCCAATGCCCTGGTCTCATCTCACAGAGTGAAAACTTGAGTCTTGTGCCAAACTACGGGGCAAGGCACGCTAAACCAGAACATACATCTGAGAAGAAGGGAAATAACTGGAATTGCCCTGTCCTATTCACATGTTCATGCTTATGTTTGTTATGTTGTTTTTGAAGGTGTAAATCTAATTAGTTTTTAGTCATTTCAGCTGCTCCTTTTTTTGAGCCTTTATATTTACCTGTCCAGACTTTTTACTTGCTTATTCCTTTTATACAATGCTATAATCATGTGAACTAATCATGAACATCACAAAGTAACACAACAGTTTTGTAAAAACAGAAGCTAACATTGAGACACCCCTGTATGCTGTATTCTGATCCAGTTCACTATTGAGGTTGAGGTTTCATGTGGAATCCATATATTTAAGCAGCAGAATAATGGGAATAGCCATGAATGTGATACTCAGAACTTCATAGACTTTAGTTTCAGAGAGTGAAGTTCAGGCGCTTATATTGAGGACAGAATATTTTAGCTTAGCCATGACTGTTAGCCTGCAAACCTGACTGTGTGCAGCTGTCTGTTACCATGTAAAAGCCAACTGCATGATGCATGAATGACTCTTGGCTCTAATGTTGCTGAGCAGTTCAGAGTTATACACTGCATGTGCAGGGTGGTTTGCACATGTTCATTAAAGTTGCTCGTAAAGCTGACAGACTTGGGCTGGCGTGTTGTAACTGTTGGTGCAAACAAGTCTTTTTTTCCCCTTTTTTTATTTTCTGGCAGTTGAGCTAAGACAAGATTCTTGATCTCAAAGTCAGTCAGAAACCCCACACATATTCTTGGCTCACACTTATGTAAAATAAATACTGTAATTATTGATATTATTTCTTTACTGTTCTAACAAAAAAATCCTGTTTTGATGAAATTTAAATTCAGATTTTTTTTTTGTCTCTAAAGCTAAATTATAACTGTTATGGATATAAAGGAAAAAAAGAAAGTAGGATTTTGCTTCAAAAGACTCCAGTTAAAAAAAAACACTTGGATCCTGTGGATGCTCAACCATGCCAAAGACTAACACAAGCAGTGCTTAAAAGTATCAATAGTGAACTAGGTGATTTTGGCTTCACGGTGCCGGTCTACTGGTTCATACTGATTTAGACTTGTTTTTTTTCTTTCTTTCTTTTTTTTTATCGCAGTGCTATGATGATATACATATCTTTCACCTTTTTTTGTTGACCATAGCTAAAATGTTCATCAGACAAAAATTAGGAAGAGTCGGAAGTTTGTGTGAAACGTACTTCTCGGGTCATGATTGTTTATGAAATATTTCTATGAACTACATCTCCCTGATTCAAGTTTAAAGTTGAATGCTTCCTCCACCTCCCATCGAAGCCCTCTGCTTTCCAGCAATGGTGGGTTTGGGCATCAAATTGAACTTCATTAGTCTGCTTTAGGTGGTTATAACATGACTTATTCAGGAGTTACTTGAACCTTGTACATACTGTTAATAGGAACAATATGCTGGCATGTAGTCTTCACTTGTGAACATCAAGTTTCTGTTGACCAAAAATGTTTTCTCATCAGTTCATTAGAAAAGAGTTGTACTATGGGATTTTATATCAGTGCACCTATTCATGTTCATTTCAGCTTTTTTTTTTTTTTCCTTGAAACTTTTGGTTTTTTACATTCCTGTTTTTCTGCTTGACAGTCAGCTAAAGTGGAAAACGTCTTTGCTTGGGCTTGTTAGTATTCTGTGGTTCATAATATGTCTATTAACTGTAAGATACCATCTCAAGTTCAAAGTGTGCACACACAGATACACAGTGTGTATCTGATAACTCTGTACAAGTCACTGCTGATGTTTTTTTTTTTTTTTAATATATATATATTTTATTTTAACTATAAATCAAGTCCCAGGTGTTACACAAGGAATATGTAATAATAAAAATCCACAAAACTGGTTTAAAAAAAGCACTGCTGAATATAATACATTCTCAATAAATGTTTTTACATACTCTAAATGAACCTTTTTTGCACTGTCATATGTTTCTTTTGCTAATTACTCCTTGAAATATTAGAATATTTTTCTTTAAGGGTCTTTGGTAAACCACTGAACCCACATTGCCTCCAATGAATCCATTGGTGTGTGGGATAGGAAAAAAAAAGGACTGTGCAGACTAAGAAGTCATGTGAGTGTGTGTGCATGGATGAATACTCTGCTGATGAATACAGTGTTTACCGTGGATTGGCATCAAAATCCTGTGAGAAGTGTTTTGTTTTTCTGATGGTCTTAGTTGAGATTAATTTGCATTAAATGCAAACCAGCTGATGTACATGTCATTACTTTAGTTTGACCTGACATCGACGTTAAAGGGAAAGTGAGAGAATCGCCAGCGTAATTCTCTGGTTAAACATGAATGTACAATCTCACTACATTTACGATCACAAACCCCAGAGTGTTCAGCTAGTAAATAAAAGGATTTTGGTCATATCTGCTTGTTTTTGCCAGGGTAATGTAGTTAATAAGGCCTGACATCAAACCCAACCAAAAATGAAAACCTGATGTTTTGTAATCCATCTTTTTAGCAACATAATGGTTAACAGGCTAATAATGTCCAGCAAACATCTACACACCTACGTGCTGTACCTCTGAGGAACCATTCCATTCAATTGTCAACGTGACATTTAAAGTATCCTGTTCAAATAAAAGACTGACGTGTAGGCTTTTTGGTTTGGAAGGATCTCCGGGTGGTGCATGTGTGGAGCCTTTAATCAGATCCAGTTTTCAGATTGTTTGTACATGCCTGAACGATGATGTCATATATATGTCTCCATCCCTCTCTGGGTTTCCTTTGCCAGAGTGTTGTGGCGAGCTGCTGTCAGAGCAAACTGCACTGCTGGCAGCAAGCTATAGCCCTGTGAGGGTGGGGGTTAAATGACACAAGAGTTTCCACTTTGTGAAAGTAGAAAAAACCAGCAACATCAGCTTAATGTCATGTCTGGTAATCATACAAGGAGGAATCATTCCAGAAGAAAAATCCAAACCTAATACGAGCATCTGAGTTAAATACATGGTTGTGTTCTTATGTAAGTACAGTGTAACTGTTGCTTTAAGTACTGCCTCCGCATGTGGAATAAATAGACTCTAGCTTCTATTCTCTGTCTTTATTTGAGGTTTATGTGCGAAAGCTCTCTCATATGTAGGAAGTCATATTAGTTTTAAGTGAGGGGATTGGGTGGGTGAGGGGCACTGTCAATCTAAAAAAGGAGGCCTTAAAGGAGATATTTACTGGTCATCATCAGAAGCTTAGCTTGTAATCTGACTGCAGTGCTTATACACCCATGTTAAACCCATGTCATTACAAAACTGAGACTTGCTGAGCTTTTTTTCTGGAAAAACAGACATTCACAACTAACAATTACACAAATAATATTCCATATAATTTTTAAACAGGTTTAAAGCCCTTTAAATATATGTTGTATTGCATTAGATTTTTCATCAGAATGAAAGCTGCAGTCTGAACAAAGCTGTCAGGATCCCTTCTCGATCATGACCTCATGCACTCGGTAAACAAAGGCTAACTGATTACAACAGAGACAAGGGAATGGGGAGGTCACTTTACTACACAGTATTAAAAGAAAACACCCAAGCTACAGGGAGTCGAGCATTCATTGATTCAGGTGCAATAGAACAGACTGTTGAATGTGTTTATCTTAGAAGATATCTGGAGACAAAGTGAAGTTGCATCACAAGTTAAAGGAAAGGTATCAAGCTGAACTCAGTGTGTTTTAGTTCATTTCCAACTGCTGAGGCTTCTCAAGGTTCAACCTGGCTCGTTATCTGCACAATGAAGGTATTGATGATGTC
>JBBBVU010000001.1:10329086-10344618 GCA_037177055.1 Atherinosoma microstoma | reverse complement strand
ACACACACACACACACACACACACACACACACACACACACACACACACACACACACACACACACACATACACACATAAAAACCTCTACATTCTCATTGCTTTTTTCTTTTCGTTGTCTGTTTGTGTTTACCATGTTGATCAAGTGTCATTTTTGCCTTCTTATTTATTGAAATGCAACTCTTACGATGTATTTTACCATTTCTGTCTGGTATAGTTTAACTGGGCATATTGAGCACATCTGCCCGTCCACTAAGCATTTGCTTGTGAAGCTGCACTACAGAACACACCTGCTGCATAAGTTCTCACACTTGCTTACACTTCTATACACACACACGCACACACATAGCGCTAAGCATTTCCAGAAGGATTAGCTTGTTGCTAACCGCTGCTGATGTTCCAAATCTCCTTCTAGAAATAAAATCATGGGAAAGTACATTCAGGCCTTCCTCATCAGTGTTTACCCTGAATGAGCAAAACCCCAAACGGAGGTAAACGGTGGACTTGTCTCATTTTTGCCTCCATAGTTTTGTTTTCTTTGGTAACGGTGGGCAGAGAGCTCTATTTTTGAAGCGTGAATGTATTATTTATGTGTGCGGAGAACTGTCTGTAACAGCTGTTTTATTGTGCTTTCACATTCTGTTGGTTTTATTTGGGAGAAATAAATATGTATTTAAAACAAACATGAAGATGTCAAGTGTGTTTTGCATCATGATGCAGATCTCTGAAGATGTAGAGGTCAGCCGTTGATGTTTTGTTGCCGCAGGTAAGAACACAGGTAAAGAAAAGGCAATGCTTTAATTGCTCTTATAACTTTAGGAAAAAGTCACAAATATTTACAGTTAAAAATACTTCATATTTCGCCTCTACAGAGATGGAAATGTTTAACGGTAGAGACATGCAGAGTTGATGATTCAGACGTCGCCCCCTAGTGGGCGCAAGATGTATTACAGCAAAACAGAATAGAGGAGTACAAAGCGCACAGACATGATACACCATAAATATATTTTTTTTTTGGTAAAGTAAAAAGCAAGAGTACATTAAGATCTTACAGACACACTGGAAAAAAATATATAATAAGCTAAGACAGGTTACATATAATGAGTATAATTTGATAAAAGTGTATTTGTTGCAAAAATGCATTGGAAAGAGTGGTTATAACAAAGCTAGCATCATACTCTCATAACATTCATTTCCCACTGGAGTCAAGTTGGACTAAATAATTACACCATATGTGATGATCAAGTAGTGTTATACTTCACTATAGTACTTTGATTTTAACTTGCAAATTTAATCAGACGGATAAGGAATCATGACTTTATAATTCTGTCCACAATATTGTTAAACCCTACCTCTTTTGGGAATGTCTGAAAGGGTAAACAGGTTCCCCTAAGTAGTTAGTTTTGAATACACTGTAAATAATTTGCCATACTATAGGAAATAATAACTAAGTGGTCACGGTTTTGTGGGAGATCTTAAGATTCAGTCCTGTGTTTTAGGCCAGATGATGGGAGATCTTATTACAGGCTGCTGTAGATCCTCTTGATGGTGTCGCCTTCATCTTTGGCGATGATGCCCTTCTGGATGTACGAGTCAACCTGCTGGTCCATGAAATCCTTCAGCTTGGAAAGGTCATAATCTGGAAAAACAGTCATGCCAAATAGGTTTACAATCTTAAGTTACAAAGAGGAAGTTCATGAGGATATTATGGCAGGCAGGAAAGATCAGATGTTAAACTGTTGATGCACTGTCCTCATAAGATGGCACACCCAAACAAGCTTCAAGGAAGATTAAGGTCAGAGCATGTTTGTCTGAAACTAAGAATGTGTAATCATGGAAGAGGAAGGACATAGAGAAACCTAATAGCAGTTTTACTTCTTGGAATGAAATAAATTTGACATATTTTCTAGTAAATTCCCTTTCTTGAAGCAACATAAGTATTCACTTTGCCCCATTCAAGTTGCTGACATTGAATACAAAATCTCTAGGATGTGGTTATATTTAGAGATGAACGCTGCCCAAATCTGTTATCCATCATGGTGAAGAATGAGTTTCAGAGCAGGCAAACAGCTGCAGCACCACCTTTCCCTGCCCTAACTCGTGGAAACAGAAGGATAGAGGACAGCCAAAAGATCCCCCAGGAAGCTCTCAGCATCTTTAGTTGTGCGGTTCATCTTTTATGCTTAAAGTTCCAGTTGCTCTGCTGGTGACAAACTGAAGATGTAATGTGTGAGGGATTATCTGAATGTGATTACAGGAAGCATCACTTCTTGCAGTCTTGACTGCGAGGAGCTAAGAGCCAAAACCAGGATGTCGCATCAGTGTCCATCTGCTCCTCTGGCTAATCTTTGCCAGTGTGTATGGATACAGACACACACGAACTCATTAACACAAGCACGCAGTCTGCTGAGATTGTCCTGATGGCTGCTTCTGTTAGAGTAAACACAATAAATGGCCCATCTTCCACTCAGTTTTTTATGACACTGTTTTCAGTTGAAAAGGCCTTTTGTTTTCCTCCAGCTGTACTGTTCTCTCCCAAAAAATAGAAAGAGAACAAGTTTGAGGAATAGTTTAATTTGACAAGAAGATGAGTTAGAAAAAGATCCTGATGCAGTTTTATTTTGGTAATAGAGTCAGATTATGAGCAAATTGGATGACTCTGACTGTGTGTCTGTTCTTAGACTATTATCTGTCTGTGTCAGTTCCCAGACAGGCAGGCGGGTAAGGCCCCTGTTGTCCTGGACAACCATTCTCCACACTTGAATACTAATGAAGTGTCCTATATGGGGCAAGGTTAAAGATGAGCTCCAGACAAAACTTCCCTGCTGTTCTGGCCCTCTTCTCCTCTCTACTCTTCAGGACCATATTCTCAGTGATAATCTGTTCTTGTTGTTGTTTTCCTCTTTCCTCTGTGTTTAAGATGTAAGCAAGAATCTGGGTCAAACTTTGTTTTTATCTGTAAATCCTGCGTCTATAATTTTCTTATCCTATTGTTCAGCTCGGATCAGATCGGGCCAGCTACCACCAACTGCATAAACCTCGCTTTTGTTTTTTTCTTGTCTGAGATATCCTATTGAGATCATCTCCAATAGATAGATGGCCTGAATGGTGAGAACTCATTAGCATTTCGTTCTCCTCTGCTTAATTAAGCACCACTGGGCATTGATTTTACACTGTGGAGAACCCGACTGCAAGCCTCCCCAGTTAGGCAAGTGCACTGCTATGAGTGAAACTACCACAGCTTTCACAGTTCTGCAGACTGGTGAATTTTCTGGGTCACACGCTGTTTCTTTATGATTGCTAATAGTTAATGCATGGAAAATATCAGCAAATGTAAATATAAACAAAAACAATATCTGTAAACTTCTGCAGACATTGATCAATACAGCAGTGATGGTTGCACAAAGAGGCAAATATACTCCATTTTGGCTTTTTGTGTCACATCATAGATTAGATCTCTTTTTTTTAAGAGACCAACACATAAACCGGGTAGCTTCAACCTTTGTCTTGTATCACAAGCAATTAGGACAGGCTCATTAAGAATGGTCCATATTCATGAGATCAGAGGCAAAGTGTTTATCTTGCATCCCCCCACACACTCCTTTAAATTGCAAATTGAGGCTAACAAAAGGGTCTTCACATGTTTTTTAGTGCGCCACCTCAGAGCTGAGAGTTTATGGAGGAGTGAGGGTTTGCAAGTGATGATGTTCTTTCATTCTAGGACTTATAAAACAGCTGGTATTTAAGAAGGAAGAGCAGTTCTGTCATTATACACCCACATAATAAAACAGATTCAGGCCTGTTTGATGTTCCTTTCAATAGTTTCTTTTCTTTTTCTTTTTTTAATAAGATAGCGTGCCTCACCATCTTTGCCTTCATCCTTGTTGTGTTTCTTCAGCCATTCGATATTCTTCCTGATGGCCTCCAGATACGTCTCTGACTTGCCAGGCTGATCTGCAGTTAAAAGATGGAGAAAAATAAGAAGAAGCACACATGAGAATTTTCCTTAATAAATTATTGTTCCTTTTAAAAATACTTTTTCCGTGCTCTTTGGGAGTGTAAGACTTAGAAGAGCCTTGACTAGTTAGGCAGTGCAATCTTAGATTCATTAATTATTCACACCACAAAATTTTCTAAAGCAAGACTTAAGCTTTTCATTGTAGTAGCAGTGGAAACACGCTGGGAGCCAGAACTGTACTTTCACACAAAACAGCAGCACAATAGCCAGATGGCTGCTGGTTAAACAAAAGAACTGAACAAGAAAAATGGTGGGCACAATAATGTCAACTATCAGAGCTGGTTATATGTGACTATAGTTTAATCACAAACTAAATTTAGATTATGACATACACCCTTATATTTCCATAAGTATTAAATAGTGAAAATCATTGCAGCTTGTTAATAAAGAAATAACAGAGTTTAGATAATTCAATCAATATTTTCTTCCTTTGCTGTTTAAACTAATGTCTTGTGGTAATCCTGCTCCATGTTTAATGTTGAGTATCCCTTTGTGTGTGTGTGTGTGTGTGTGTACATGGATTATATTGACTAGTACATACAGTACAGTGAGCAGGGAGAGAATAAAAGAAGCTGTGACCAGCTTTCCGGTGGGTGTTATTGGACTGGCCTAGTTCAGAGACAGGCAGGGGCTTAATTATGACTGGCCTGGACAACACAGTGTTGTTTATTTACGATCAGTTGAGTGAAAAACAAAATGTCTAAACTATGTTTATTTTGAGTCAGACTGAAAATTATTTTTGCTTAATTAAAGTGATGTGAGAATTGCTGTATTTATTTGTGAATTTTGTATTTATTTGAGAGCGTTTGGCACAAAACAAAACCATCAAACCATTAAAAAAAAATAAAATAAAAAAACGAGCCATGCAATTTACAAGGGGACAGTTTATCATCTGTGAGGGGCATAAAGGTAAAATTGTATCAAATCATTTTAGCTGATTATTATAATCCGAAACAAAGTATTAGTCATTTTTCCTCTGGTCATCGGGATTTGGCTGAGAACTGACTGGTCTCGGTTGATGGCTGCTCCTCTTTGGTCGAATCTTTCAGGTTCTCATATTCCTTCTGCATCTTGGCGGCCTCGGCTTTGGTGTTGTCATCCTCCTCCAAGTTTTTCCCTACAGCAAATATGGAGGATTGAAAATGGTTGCACAGATGTTAAACAGTTTTGGTTTTTATTATAAATGAAAGATTAAGCTTTTGAAGATTAAAGAAACAAAATATTGTTCATTATTTGTTGTCCAACAGCTTAGCCGTTTAGCTATCACCACATCTTTGGTGATTTTGCTAAGCTAAGCATGGCTAAAGTCAAAATATCTGAGTTCCCTATCAGAAAAAAAACTCATCTGGAATTCAGCTCCAACCTCAATATCTTATGAAAAATTATCATAGTTTAAGTTTTTTTTTAAATAAGCACGTTAGTGTGTGTTAAGTCAGCTGCAAGCAGAATGTTTTGCTATCAACTTGTTTCCCTGATGATAATAATAGGGACCACAATAATGTTAAAATCCAACCGGTTTTCTGACTTGCAGCTGGAAACTGGCTAACACAGGTGTGAAAACAGAGTTTTGGCTTTTGAAGAAAAAAATAAACATCTCACTGTGGTCTACTGTAGCCGGCCATTTAAAAAATCTAAAGAAAATTAATAATCTACTCTATTTAAGTTTTCTTTTTTATTAAATAATTTCTATAGGCCTATATTTTAGCAACGTGATCTGATGTTATTTTATAGAGGCTAAGGCAGTCTCCTCAGTTTTTAATGACATCTAAATGTGGAATAAAGCATATGATTTCAGTGATTTTTGATCTAACTTGTTTGTTTACCGTAAGGTCCAATGACATCAGGGGTCCCGAGGGACTTGCCCAGCTTGTTCTTGGTCTGCATGGCTATCATAGCATCCAGGTTCTCTGAAAGGTAGATGAAACAAGGCAAACATTTACTTTAGATTTCATCAGCGTTGTGTCGTCAGTTCACTTTGCAGGAATTGAATGAAAGCCTTTTGAGCGCTTAATGGTCCCACGCTGCTCCTGAGTGACTCAGAGGGTTATTACCATTTGAAAAGGTTTTGAATCTAATTGCTGAGGATGATTATCGTCGTAGTAATAAACATAACTTTGTGTTTTTCCACTGTATTTCCAAATGATTTAATTGTGTATTGCAACAAATGTTGTGTAGTTTAAAAACAAAATATTTCAAGTAACAATTAAGGTACAAATCAATTTTTAGTGGCACAACCTTCTTGTCTCCTCTAGATTGGTCAAATTTAAGATTGTTTTATCTTCTCTACAGCAAACAAGAGTTATTTTTTCATTTGAAATATCTGAAATTTGTACAGTAATCCTCAGGGGTTTCATAGGGGTTAGATTATCATGTTTTCATAGAGGATTACAAAACAGGGAGACACAAACAGATCAAATGGCGCGACAGACCAGCAAGTCCTCTGTGGATTAACAGATGGGGGCTACAAATCTTTTTTTTTTTTTTTCAAATGGGGGAGGCAAATGTTCTGGAGATGCACAAATCCAAGAGATAAAATGAAATGACATCCTCTGTATTGGGTCCACTTTTTTTTGTTTGTTTGTTTTGCATTTAAAAACTCTAATTTAACATTTAATCCATAGTTTACATCACAGTCCAAAGCAACTACAAACCTTTTCAAGTGTTTATTTTCTCCTCTCACAAGATGAATTATTTTTTACTTAATGTTTGTTAAATCACCAAGTTTGTAATTGACGCTTGACTATTTGTTGTATGCCTACATAGTTTGAGAAAAAGTCCCTCTCTGGCTGAATGAGCTAATACTCTCCAGAACAAAGTCTTTGTACTGCAACACATACTTTGTAGATTTTGGTTATTTTCTCAAGGAGGAAAAACAGGATTATAGAAAATACTAGATGGCCTATTTTTTATGATAGATATAAATCGGGCTTTGTGTTCTGGTCTCTAAGTAAAGAAGGACAACAAAGCAAAAAGAAAAACAGGAAGGTTTGACTTCATTTCTTCCATGAGCATAAAAGAGCCTTGCAATTTCCTCTCTTCTGTTTTCACTCCAGCCTCCTTTTATTTTCTATTATCTAACAATCCTACTCTCCCTTGCCCTTTCTATGAATACAATCCGCCTCCTCACACCTGTGAAAGCACAGTGGAAGCCCACTCTTTTGTCCTCTTCCTCTGCCCACAAGAACACACACTTCTTCTTCCTCCGCTCTCTTCCTTTGCTTTCTCTCTCTCTGTCTTGAGGTCTGCATCATACATCAGCAGATAACAAATGATTGACAGCTCTGTCTATTTTGTGGTGTACCTTGGTGACACAGTGGAGCATCAGAGTCAGTTGGTGGGTGATGGGCGATAGGAGGGGGCATAGGGGTTTAGCATGTTGCTAGGCAATGGTGGAATTCCATTCGATCATCTCTTTACAATCTGCACTACATGGAGCCAGGGGGGTTGCCATGGAAAGTCACATGTTGTTTAATAGTATATGCCTGTTTAGTTCCAGTGTGTTGCTGCAGCAGTGGTCATTTGCTCTGTTGTGTGGGACAACAATGGCCATCTGTTGCTACATACAGTTTATAGGCTGTATACAGTAGGTCAACCTGAGGGACATTACTGGATATAATAATTGTAAACATATTCTACTAAGTTTAAGGGAGTTGAGGGGGTCACTAAGACCAGGAAAGTGCTTTATAAGCGCAATCTATTTACCATTTACTAATCATCACTGAGTTTGAAATGTAAGATTTGAAAAACAAGGAACATAAAGACATCACTGTGCACTCTGAAGACTTGTTATTGACATTCTCTCAATATAATACCTAAAATATAAACCTGTAATAACAATTACACTTTAGCCTCAGATATACAATTCAAACTTTATAAGACTTCTCCTTCAATATTTCAACGCCATTAACTGTAAAGTGTGGCTGGAAAGTTGGGAAAATCTAACAAACTATTTTTCAAAATATATAGATACAGATCTACATGTCTGATTTAAAAAAACAAAACAAAAAAACTACCTAGTCTCATCCAGACAGAGGATATCATCCCTCGTTTTCCTTTTAAATGTCATTTTGTCAGAGAAAAAAAATCAAATCATCCAGAGAGGATGAGCCGGGTCTGGGATTCCCTGAGGCTAACGCAGAGAGATGACAGCTGTCCATACAGGTGCCTGACCTTTCCATTGGCTACTGATGTAACGACTAGCTATATAAAAAACAAGCAGCCAGACTTATACAGAGTGTCCCTGATAATAATCTGCCTGTGCAGGCATCACACTCCACTGAATCAACAAAGAGGAATCATTAGTCCAACAGAACCCATTAAGAATACAGCAAAAATGAATATTTCTAACACACAAAGACATCAAAATTTAATGCAGTGAATGGATTAATGCCTTGGTCTTAAATCTTTCATCATCGTCTTTCTTCACAGACATCCAGCACATGGTTGAAATGAGTGCTGAAGTTATAAATTACACTGTTGGGGCCAATATTCTAAATCTGCCTTATCATATTTAATGTAGGATGTTATCGACTAACCACTGATTAATGTCTGTCAAGCCATCAGTTAAGGAAGAGTACAATCCAGCTGTCAGCATAAAGATCGTAAAAGATGTTGATGAACTGGTTAATTAAAGGGATTATATAACAGTGGCAGAACAGGACCCAAAACAGAACCCTGATGCATGCATTATTTGATCAAACTACCACTCCCAAGAAGAGGCTATAGACATAATTATTTGATTATTAGCCCTATTAACAGGCTAATCATATTCTCTCACGTCTTACCCAGATATGACACTCCTTCCTCTGGTGTGATGGTGCCATATTTCACCATCATCTTCACAAAATCGATCAGCGTCTTCATGATGGTGATCAGTGTCTCCCTCTCCTGAGTGTCTTGATCTGTGAAAGCAAAGCAGATGACACGTAAGACCATTATCTGGCATTGGAAAGTGGTTACCATGGTGCTAATGTAACCACATGGTGTTTGACTGCGGTGGTCGTGTTGATTGGATTATAAATAATTAGCTCAGTGAGAGAGTGAGTGAGTGAGTGTTTTTCATATGGACTTCCTAGATGTGCAGGAAACAAAGGTGGGAGGAAAAAAAAATCCTGACTCATACTGGAAAAACATCGCCATAGCATCAATATCTACTCCTGCTGTTAAACCGAGGAGCTGCTGTCTGTGGATGAAATGCTGCTAAAAACGTCGATCTGTGTGTGTTTCTACCTGAATCGAGGCTTTTGAGCAAACGGTAGAAGTTTGGGAAGTACTGCAGGTCCTGGAGCCCATCTTCAGGGCTCACCTCATTGCCCTCTTCTGGATCTTTGTCCCAGGTGTTTTCCACATCTCCGTCTGCATCTCTGTCCACCTCATCCTCAATCTCATCTTCATTATTATCTTCTTCCTCATCCTCTTCTTCGTTGTAGCGTCTCCTGGGTGGCTCCCATATGTCCTGGAAATAACAGATTTCTTATTATGTTCGTGTCCACCTTCATTGTTTCCCATGTTACCACGACCACAGCTTCTTTGCAGGCTTTACCGTATCTGAACCCTGGTCGTCCTGCTCTCCCTTGTTGTCGTCATCATTGCCCTCGATGTCCTCAATTTCATTGTTCTTGGCATTTTTGGTGATGAGATCCTGGAGAGCCTCAGCCACCTGGTACTCCAGAGTATCTGCCTGATTTTCTGTGATCTACAAAAAGACAAAGAAAAATGGACAGAATAAAATGACTATAAAACTCTGTGTCACATATTAATCATATTAAATGAGTTATCCACGTGAGAGGGCAATTAAGGCATCACCAAACTACTCACTGAGTATCAGAAAAATAATTCACAGTTGAAATCATGGAACAAAAAGCAACTAACACATCTCTCCATCTCCCATTGAGGAAAAAGGATGTGCACAGGGAGACAGAGTGGTCCTGCAGAGAAAATGTCATGCGGCATGCTGGGTTGGATTGAATAAGACTATCAGAGGAGGAGCACAAACTCAGAGCTTACCAGCCCCAGTTTGAGCAGTTTGGAAACAATCCTGTCGAACACCCCTCTGTCGTCTTCCTCGTAGATTTTGTTAGCAATCTTCTGCACAATGTCTTCAGCTGTCAAAGGGGTGCCGTCGACTTGACGGAAGCTTTCTGGGTCATCTGCAAAGGGGATCGCAAATGTCATTAATGATTTTCCTCGTGGGGTTACAAGCTAAACACATTTGCTTTCATTTTTAATCTGCTTGACAGAACAACCCCCCCCCCTCAAATTTCTGACATATTGTCAGTTTTCATGATAGTTTTTCCACTTTTATTATTCACACAATGCAGAAGTGATGTTAAAATATTAGTAATGTGTTTTACACTCTTCTGTCTTCTCCATGTTTCTTCTCTGTTTAGTTATTGAACTGTAAAATGCTAAACCTGAATCTGGACATGAAGTCAACAGACTGAAAAAGAATCACCAGTAAATACATTCTCATCTCTTATATTTAGCATACTATATCTGCACTACTGAGTAAGAAATGTACAACTGCTACAGTTTGACTCTTGCATAACAACCCCGGCTGCTTCTCAAGGTTGAAAACAGAATAAGAAGAAGCAGATTTTTTTTTTTTGCTTGTGTTGGCAGATTGAATCATTATCTATATACTATACTTTCTATTTTTGGCTCTCAGGAAAGAAATGAAATATGCTTGCCAGGTATAGATGTAGATGAAATGTAATATGAAAAGCTTCGTGTCATCGCCGGTATGACTGCATGAATCAAGGAAGTGTGGCACTCAGCGCTTTGTGTCTGACTCACCTCACCTCACAGAGAGCGTTATGGCTACTGATCAAATTACATGCGGTAAAACGTGAGTCTATTTGATGAAGTCTACTGAGAAAGACACTAAACACATGATTGGGTTTGGAGTGAACTTGCAAAACAATGAACTCTAATTAAGTGAAACATTTATCTAGCTCAAACAGATCACAGTGACAGGGACAGCTGTTTTTGTGTGACTTTTAAATAATGTCCTCTTTATTACTCCATATAGGATAGAGATGAAATTGTAATATTCAACCATGACATTTAAATGTCTCCTATGAAATTAAAAAAGAAAAAGCTTGTATCATAGCAGAGCACAACAGCCATGGTGACAGAAATGGAAGGGTAATCTATTTCCCTCAGATTCAGGTGTCCTGTCTTTGACCTTTTCTATCTGTCTTTGCTGATCCTCACCACACACGTGTTTCCTCCGCCTACGCCTTCTTAAAATGTCTGCCTGGTGTCCTGCCAGCTATAGACAGCAGCACGCAGCACAAAGCCTGTCCTTGATGATGATGGGTAGGTGGGGGGGCTAAACAAGCAGAGCATCCGAGACCCATCATGTCCATTTTAGAGCAATGTGCATGTTGAGTGTGTACCTTGGTACTTGCCATAGTCCATGCCATTCTTGGTAGAGTCGTAGTCATCAGCAAGGCGTCGACTCTTCGTGGAGTCTGATTCATCGGGAATGTATTGATCCTTCTTCTTGACATCTGCATCGGTGGTGTCTTTTGACTTCTGGCCGTCAGCCAGAGACTTGAGCATGGTAAAGTCATCGCTGGGCTGGTCTGACTCTGCATCCTTGGAGGCAGCAGGGCGCAAGCTCTCTGTCAAGCGGAATAAACAAAGGCAGTAATGTTGAGGAGATGAGTAACTCTCAAATTTCCATGATTCTAGCTGTCTCTCAGTATGGATGAGGTCTGTTTTACAGGAAAGACTGCAACCTGAATCTGCTCAGCAGAGGGAAATAAAGTCATCAATTGATTGGCAATGAGGCTTCCTCTTACCAGCTGACTGTACTGCAGCCTTCACGCTGTCTGCCTCAGCAATCTGGGAAAATGACAAATATTGAGCACATAATTTCCACTCAGGATATAAGCTCTGATTAATAATGTTTGCTAGGCTAATACCCAGGTTGTTTGACAAGTGATCATAAAGCTCATTTGGCCGGATATTGGATGGGGAAAATTAACCATGAGGCAGAAGACAGAGGAGTTTACCTGTTCTTGTAGTGGTCTTTCTTCTGTCAACTGTCTATTGTACACAGTTTGATCTGAAAAAGATTGAGGTAAAAAAAAAAGGGAATGAATTATAAAACTGGTGGCTCCAAGCAAGCCAGACTTTTAAGGTTACAAATGTACCTTCAACACAAACAAGTTTTTGAAATACTGATTTGGATTCTGTCAATTGAATTTATTTTATCTTTCAGATTGGACATGATGTGTTTCTGCTCTCCTAACTCTACACCAGAGGCAGAACCTAATCGGATTATCAAACAAAAGATTAAACTGTTGCGAAAATAGACCACAAGCGGCCTTTAGCGACCAGGCGCAGTTAAAAACACCGCCAGTAGCGATGAGCTGGAGCTCAACTTTAAAGCCACTGCTTTTTGCTCTATGATGTTTTCTTTGTCACCAGGTTTACAAACGGATTCATCGGAACTTCACAAACAGAATCTAAATAATAAAACCACTGGAAGACATTTAGAAAACAAAACAAACAACAACAACAACAAAAAACAAAAACAAACAAACATGTAGCCTATGTTGAAAACATCATTTTTGTAGCCTGCCTTTGTTTTTGTCTACTTTAGTGGTATTTTAAATCTTTCTCCAATATTAGTTCGATACTTTTCACTACTACGCCACCACAATTCATCTGAACTCACCATCCGTTGAGGCTGTAGGTGTGGGGAAGGCAGATATCTGGCTCAATACATTCAGAGCAAGAAGACAGACGAGGACGAAAAGGCCAACGTATTTTGACGCCATCCTGAAATAAGCGGTCTTGCCCTTGGAGCAAGTTAACTTCTGGTCGTCTCGTTGTCTGGGGTCCGGTTCCCTCCTCCGGAAGAAAAACTAAATTGCTGAATGTGTGGACAGCTCCGCTCCTGGTGCTGGTGCTGAAACCGCCCCGCGAAGGCTCCGCCTTGGGCACCCGTTCTGTCAGACGTACCGGGCGGGGAGGGGCTGGGCAAATCTCCGCTGTACTCTGGAGCTGTTGACGCGCCGCGGTGCTGAAACCAGGTCACCTCTCTAATTAAAACCAGATAAGTAAGGAGGCTCTTCAAGCCCCGTGTGAGCTACAGCATCACCTACCAAAGCAGTAATAGAGCCCAGTACAACAAAACCGGCCCCCCCTCCGTCTTAAAAGAGGAGGAGGAGAAGGAGGAGGAGATAAACACTGCAAGAAGTGTCCATGTTTCATGTCATTTCTCCATTAGGTCCAATTGAAACAATTTAATGTTGACAAAACAAAGGTTCCCTATTTAAATATTTTTGCCAAAAGATTTGAAAATAAACTAAATTGATTTTTTCCCCCTAATTTAACTGCCTTCATATATGGAGATGAAACAGTGAACTATCATCCAAAGCATTCTGGAAAAAATGGGATGATGTAGGCTACTAGAATTAAACATACATTTACTATTATGTATGCTACTTAATTTTTCTAACCCAATACACATTTAAATACTCAGGGAGATAAAACAAAAGATGCTGAGGTAAATATCTTTTGCAGCGTATAGAGGAAAAAAACGCTAATTTCGTGCGTCATACACGATCTGCGTCATGTTTGTAGATCTTCCACTGCCCAGTCAATAGCAACCGATATTAAAAAGGCAATTAAGCACATAAACAAACGAAAGATACATCGGGACAGTTTTATGAGGGCTTTGAGTATAACCTCAGCCTGCTGTTAATGTGATGTGAGTGTAGGTGTGTGTCTCTAACAGTGATTCAGCAGGTGCTTTTTCCAGTCCTAAACGGCTAAATCTCCAGTTCCCTTTTAGTTTCGAAGCTCTTTGATTAGATTTTAACAAAAAGAGGGAGAATTCAAAAGGATAGCGTCCTTGATCTGAAGTTTTTTTTCTTTTCTTTTCCTTCTCTTTTGTATATAAAAATGTCCTGAAATCCACGTATGAAATGAAATCAAATGTCTTGAATTTTAAATCTACAGCACATTAATATTTCATTGATGGACGCCTTCACTGTAAGCTGCTTCTATTCAACAAGCAAGTCATTAGTTGCATTAAGGCATACGATTTGGATGATGTGGCACTACCACTAATCCTCTTGTTTATTAAAGCTTTATTAGAGATTAAAGTGCATCTTGGTCAGCAATTGGACATCCCTCTTTCAGAGGAATCATTTCACACCATTCATGTTTATCATTTTGACTGAAGTAAGATGAACTATTTCCTTAATTCTCTCTGAGTGCAGAATAAATGTTTTAATGCTTTTCAGTAGCAGCACTTCTCTCTTTTATTCACTTTAGAAGTGAAGTTGGGTTAAAATGATGGTTTGTTTGTGTATATCATCCACTGTCATGATTCAAATGGATTTTACATTAGCACGCAATACAGCAGGATTGAGTCAGTATATCATGCAATGATTCAACAGGTTCTTTTTAATTTCTTTGGCCTTTTCAGACTATAGATGTTGCTTCAGTGAGCTCATAAATGCAACATTCATCAAAATGTTGGCACCCAATTATGGATGGAAAAAAGAATTAATTATGTACAGTGGTGGAAGATTCCAATAGACTGCACAACATGGTATTCTCATAATATTATCTCCCCAGAGAATAAGATAATAAGAACAGAAACGTATAGAATTACATAACAAAGAAAAGGTTCATTTATGTTTTTCCCCACAATGTGGTAAGTTCAAATGCATGTTTCTGTTTTGCTCAAATGTTTTGTTAGACGTGCATCAAAATGAGACATCATTAAACATGCAGATGCTTTAAAAGAGTAAAAATGAAAGCTGCTCTGTCACTGCGCTCGGTTCAGAGCAGGATGGGATGTTTGCCACCTTCTGTCCGATGACTCTACTTCCTGCTTACCTCAGCAGTCTAAAAGAACAGGAGTCATGCCAACAGCAGAGAGCTTTATGTGAAATTAAAATACACCAGCAGATACTCCAGGAAAATCAAACGATTTATCAGAGGCAGTGATGAAGGGAAGAATTGCAGCCATGCTCCTTTTTCTTCATTACTTATTTATTTATATGAACATATTCATGGCTAATCCCTCAGATTTAAATCATTTGAATTTTCATATCTTTGCTAGTGTATCTGTCTGGGCTCAGTCTGCTGCCATGTGTAATGGGTAGGTTCACCACTGACATCTGGCGAATGATGGCTGTAATTACACTCATTCTCTTATTGATCAAAAGCCCCCTGACTTATAACTTATGTAGGAAAATAAAGAAACAAAAGACATAAAACTAAATAATAAAACTTTATCGTGAAGACCAAAAGAAGCATGTGAATTTATGCTTGGTCTGGTTTATCAACCCTCTCCCCCCCTTACAAATTCTGCTCTCATCCACTGTACAGAGGTCTTTTTTTACTCACAACATATACAGTAGTTATACAGCTAAGTCAAACATAAAAGCAGAGGTAAACACCTCTGCACCTCTGCTTTTATGTTTGACTTAGCTGCTTTTGAGTGGAGTAGAGTTGCTCTATTTGATGATGTAGAGTTGGCTCTGG
>JBBBVU010000001.1:10290817-10322340 GCA_037177055.1 Atherinosoma microstoma | reverse complement strand
ATCTCTAGATATAAAAGAGAGCTAAAAGAGAGCTTTTAATGTAATAGTTTTGAACTCCAGTCAAAGAAACCATTTGCTTCCCCTGTTTTTAAATTTAATAAGGACAAAAATGTATTTTTTTACAGATAATTTTTCACATCTTTCCATTCAGTAGCAATACCCTCCTCACACTTTAGAGGGAAGCTGAAAGCTATCCCAAAAGACATCAAGGCACATAGCTAATTTGAATCTCCAAATATCCTAACATGCCCATCTGCAAACTGTTGGAGAACACCTGTAGATAATCTACATAGGAAGAGCGAGAGCATGCTTAGTCCACAGAGAAAGTAGGATTAAACTTTGAATCTTCTTGCTGTCCACTGCACCACTGCACTTTCACAAGACAATGTGAAAAGTAAAACCCTAAACTAAAAATAACACAAATACTATCCCATGCAATCAAATCTGTAGCAAATTTATAATGACTACTTAATATTGTAGATAGCAGCCTTTTCATACTTCATCTCTCTCACTCTCCTATCCGATCTGTCTCATTCATCACATTGGAGACAAGAAGAACAGAGGTTATTGAAGTTAAATTAAGCTTATGGTCAATGACATCAGTATCACTGTCCAATAACATAAACACACTGTAGCTGTATAACTTACTCAATGTAAGTATGTGTGTGTGCAAATGGATGCTCAGAAGGTGGGTGGTCTGTCTGCTCTGTTTCTGCAAGAGACAGAGACATAAAATTGGACGTCTTCTCTGTTGGTTGCCAAAGTTATTCAGCTGGAGTCGGACCAAACCCCCAGCAATATGTTTTCCTGAAGCAAGGAGCAGAGCAGAGCAAAGGGCATCTATTGAACCAGAAACCACAGATTTTTCCAGTCATTTCAAAACATCTGTTGGTAAATCTTTGCCCAGTGCATATGGGTCAAATGGAGAAAATGAAAGAGTTTTGTGGCTTAGTTCTCATTTCTGATATATCTGTGCTCTTCCCCTAAAATAGTCTAGTTTATAACATTACCAACAGGAGTCAACAGCATCTTTGTGCTTTTCTGTCTTGCAGCTGCAGTGTATGACAGTCTCAGAATCATAGATGTATAGCCAGTGAAGAAATCCCCACAGCTTTCAGAGGGGATTTAAGATGGAATTCAAGAAATAAAAATTTATTCAGCATTAGCATTTAAGAGTGCATTTTTACCTGTGTGCTAATTCAGTCAAACTAAAGTCTCATATTATCTGTCCGCAGTTGGATTAGTTCAGCTCAGTGTCAAAGTCCCTACTGTTGTTTAGCTCCTCTCATTTTCATTGCTGCTTTACATGTGGGTTTGTGCCTGCCAACTGTGTGGCTAACACTAGCCTCCTTTCAAATACAAGTTCATGAGTCATCTGCTCATGAAAACCAAAACAACAAATAATAGTAATAACCTCTGAAGAATTTACAGACTGTAATGGTCGCGAGAGCAAAAAAAGGTGACAGTTTGATTGTTTGATTTGATTGTTGAAGTAATAATATTGCATAAACCCAATCAGGAAATTAATAAAATGTTGTAGTAAAGTGTTGTTATATTTTTAACTGAACATAACTGGGAAGTGTAAAGACAGTTGTCATTTGTTGGTCTCCAACACTTGTCATCAAACACATCTTTTTGCCTTAAGAGGACTTTGTGACTCGTTAAAGGAAACAGTTTGGACAAATGATCTACATGGAGGTTTGGATTAAAGAACTATGTGGAGTGACTCCCCTCCAAATTCAGCTCCCCCAATGAAAGACTATATACAAAACAAAATAAACATTTGAGTTTTCCCTGAGACACATGCTGAATAGTGACTTTGGCAAGGATTTACTACCTGGAGAAGAACTTAAAAAAACAAAAAAACAACAGCAAAATCTTAAATGATTTTACCTCAAGCAAAATGTTGGCATCATTAAGAAAGCAACTTGTCAGTAAGAAAAAATAAACATATTATTGTTTTCCTTTCCATTTTAAAAAGAAACCACAATCATAAGAGAAGATTATTGCTATGACAACCAACAAAAAGGCACAAACTCCTTTCTCATTAAATCACCTACTGGATGTTTTTCCTTTTTTTTTTTTTACCTATCCAACATGTTATCACCTCAAACACCAAAAACTAAAAAAAAAATATATCCAAGTTGTCATTTTATGAAAAAGGTGCTCAATTTATTTAGTATGCTATAACTAACTCACAGGACTTTAAACATTTTTTTCATTCATTTATTTTCCCCCAAGCAACCTATGATTTAGTTTTGGATTGTCTTGTATCATCAAATCCTTTAGGGAGCACACCCCCAGCTAATGAGTGCACATCATATACCTCAGCCATTTTAAAAGCACAAGTTTTTACAATGAGAGAAATGGATGATCTACTGCTACTTCTCAGAGCATGACACTTTGTTTTGGTTTTGTCTCCAACAAAATATTTTTATTGTTTCCAAGGGCAAGTCGATCCATTTCAGCCTCCCCAAAGACCCAGGGACCTTGGATCCGTGGATGCAGTTGGTTTTTCCTGGCCAGCTAGCTACATGGTCAAAACATGTTTAGATTTGTCAGCAACACTTCACAGACAAGCAGCCCAGTATGACGCTGGCTGCAGGGAGGCTGAAGCTAAAAGTCAAGGCTGTTCCATTATGAAAATGCATGAGTCTAAACCTCAGGTGGTAAGTAAGACTGTCTCAAAGTTTTGTGTTCCATTGGCATTAGGTGTATGATTGCATTAACATCATGGGTGTATTGAGTGAAAAGGCAGCTAAGCACGCTAACAGTACTTTGTGTTGATACATTTGTTTGCTGCAGCCTACAACCAAAATTATTCATTTATTGCTTCTTCAACTGCTCAGAAACATGAACTTACTCACACAAGCAATCATAGTTTGCTCTCAACAACCCCCACACACTTTACAAGTGTACAAAGAAAAGCCATTAGCAACTTAGCCTTGGGGAACAATGAAGGAGCAGATGTTTTCTACCTCAGTTGGGATTTCCCTACACTTCCTGCATCTGCACCTATTAACACAGAAGTATACAGCAAAATGAATAACTTGCTGACTGGCGACTAGAAGTACATGTTCACAAGTAACCATTGTCTTCTCCCTCTCCACTCAGCAAACCTCCAAAAGTTCAACTCATCCGAAGATGCTTCGCCCTCATTCTCTCATTTTCAGGAGGATGCTTCCCTCTAGAGCAGGGCTACTCAATTTGATCCCACGAGAGCTGTAGCCCTACAGGTTTTCAGTATGTTCCTGCTCCAACACTTGACTCAGATCAAATGGATCTAACAGCCTATGAACTTTTGCACAATGCCTCATTAATTTGAGACAGGTGTGTTGAAGCAGGGAGACATTATAAACCTGCAGAGCTGCGCCCTTCCTGGGACCAAATTGAGTAGCCTTGCCCTAGAGAAAGCTCTCCTTTGTTCTAAGATAATTACAAACTATCTGGATTCATGATGGGTGCAAATCTAATCTAAACATCTCCAAGATTAAGAAATTTCCTAGTTCACATGGAGCTGATGAAAAAACTGCAAGACACTGATTTAAAGAAATCTTTAATAAAGACAAGTGTTACACTCTTGTTGAGAAGATTGACACAGACACATGACACACATACACACACACTATGACATAGTTGGTCTTATGTACAAACACAACACAACATTATTCAAGCAAGTCCCATACAGACACATGTGCGCGCACACACACACACACACACAAACACACAGAGAGCGATTACTACAACTGATTATCTTTCATATCTGAAAATCCTACTGTATGTTTTTTTGGCCATTGGTACAGTACACTTCTGCACACAAAAGGGATGTATAATGCATACAATGTGAAACATGGTGTCCTGGTGGGCACTGAGTGGAAAGACAGTCTAAAAAAATTTCCCCTCAATGAACCGCAGCAGCAGGATGTTACAACAATCTCCATGGAAAGGGGATGCCGAAGAAACAGGAAGATGAGAGCAATAAGAAGACAGAGGATGTAGCTGTCAGGGAAAGTGAGTGAAAAGGAAAATGAAGGAGACAGGAAACACCAGCAACAAAAGGAGCAAAGAAGAGAAGGAGCTAGAGGTGAAAAAGGTGAAGTGCAAGAGGTTAAAGTGTTCCTTCATCCAGCAGTTTGTTGATGCCATTGCAGATCTTCCTCAGAGAGAGTCTGTACTCCTCTCCGTCCCCATACAACTCAGCCAAGAACTCCCCGTGGGCAAAATGGTTGAAAACGTGATCGATGCGTGCATGTGAGCGTGCGGTCAGGTGGTGCTCGACCAGGGTGTGAAGCAGGTCCCTGCACTCCAGCAGGAGCTCTGACAGAATATTCCTGTCAAAGGTGTACTCCACCTCATAGAATGACACTGCTGTCATGGCCGCCTGGTTCATCTTCTTCTTGAAGCGCTCCACTGTGTCGAGCTCGTCTGGGCTGAACTGGTGGTTGCGGTATAAAATGCCGATCTTCAGGGCGATCTTGATGACGTCCTTAATTATCTTGTGGGCCTCCTTTTTGCTTTTGGTGAACTCCCGGCTCACCTTGTAGAGCTCATCCAAGATATCACTGCTGGTATCATCTGTCAACATGTTGGCTACTGCCATGGTCGCCATCTTGCTCAGGATCTTCTTCTGGGCCTGCAGGGCCAGGGAGCGAGAGTTAAAGCTCTCCTGTCCTAAAGAGAGCAAAAAGAGAAGAAAATCAGAAAAGGATAAAAGATGTGAGGTTTGTCCTTAAAGTCAGAAGATTTCACTGAAACATACATTAAAAGGACAGTACACAAAGAAACTAAACAATAAAGTTCCCTGTTAGTGGCAAGTGTCTGTTTTTAGAAATTAATCCTGGTATTGAATCAAATCTGAAAGTGAAAAAAACTGTTTTAAAATAAAGTTCTTAACATATCCACGAGATGTTTCTTATGTGCTACAAATCATACTGTATCATGAGCAAAATCAACCACCAGTAATGTGAATTTCCAGTCTGCTGAAGATTACCTAAAGTCTCAGATAGGCAAGGTCAGACAGCCAGTATTTTGCACAGTAGTTTTAAGGGATCAATCCTCAATACTTGCAGGGAGCAGCTGCACAGACATTATGTATGTGCTAAATGATCACATGAGAATTTAGGACATGCTATGAGAAGTTAGCTGGGGGCTAATGCCCAATCGACTCAGACAATGTCCCAGCTGGTGTCGGCTTGACAGTCCTAATGCTAGCTGTCAGCAGCCAAAACTCACCCCAACAAGCTTGGATGGTGGAGATGTGGGTGGAAGAAGATAAGCGTATTAACAGATCTTCACTTTCAAAACAAAGAAAATGGGTTTAAAGACATTCCCAAGCCATTTCAGGCCCATAAGAGATTTTTCATGGCAAAAACTTTTAAATGTACAGTTTTCTAGGAAAACAGATGATTTTTAAGGCAAGTAATAGCTGCTGGAGTGGGACTTGAACCTTTATATAGATAATCATGTGCACTCTTAAATGGATTTTGCTTGTTCGTTTATTAGCTGTGTTAAAGAAAGAACTTGCAGCATTTTCACATTACATATCTGTTCATCAACATTTTAATGCTCTTTAGCTCTGCCCTTCAACGCTTTTGCAACTCAGTTGAACCTTACTTAAGAAAAAGTGCATCCTTCATTTCCTCAGTTTTTACAAACATTACTTCGGGTCTTCTATTTTGAATTGGTAGCAGATTAATGTGATTTCAGTAACTATGACAACATAGCACTAAACTCCTCTAAATTGATCCCATTTTTGACATGAAAAAAGAGAAAAATACAGTCGGCTTCAGGATATGGTTGGATATACAATTATTTATTATTTTAGAGCCCCATGTGGTGCTTTGTTGGTACCAACAAAAAACAAACAGAACAACCTCAACCTATGAACTCTGAGGAGTAGAGAAAAGGAGGTGCTACCACATTCTGCAGCAGGGCGGTGGCTTTCCTTTAACTGACTGTGGTTTAAATTTGCTGGCTACAGGAGGAATGACTATCTGCTCTGGATAACATCAAACAGCAGCACCCTGATAAGAACTTCTGCCTCTCAACAAATCCGGAATAATCACTGTTTTATGTCCCACTTTATCATGTCTTCATACAACGATGCCCATAGCCTGACGTGTTTCTATGTGAATATGAGGAGTGGGAGGGTGGATAGAGGGTTTTATTTAGGTGCCACCCAGCTTCAAATTACACACCAGATAACTCCTATTATGATTAAAGCCAAGGAAAGAGGCTTCGCTTTTCCTTTCCGCTCCCTGGGCACACTGTCATCCTCCTCCACATGTTCATCCAGAGGCAGAAAGAGTAGGAAGACATTGGATGGGGGGCTTAGCACACAGCAGTAGCAAACCCAAATTCAAAGAGGAACACCTGGTGTGTTGTCATTATAATTTAATTAAAATAGACAGATATTTGACTAGAATTCTCACAGTCATCACATCATCTGGCCATTTGTTATTTAAATACATGCATACAAAAGAGGTTGAACTCTGCACCACAAATGGGAGAAACCTAATCCGTGGCATTTCACATGAATGTAGAGGAGTGACATTTCATGTGTTGGTCTGAAGCTAAATGACATTTCAAGTAATATAATTAGCACACCATGACATTTAACGGCAAATAAAGCAAATTCTTTTGTCTATGGTTTTTCCCTCAATACACAAAATCGGATGTGCTCACCACCCCTTTAAGATAAGGTGCATGTGTTTAGACATTCACACATCACACATTCAGAAGTTGCCAGTGATATTTAACACCTGGAGTGTTTCCGGGCTCAATGCATGTGTAGTAAATACCGTACAAACAAACAGCAGATTTTTATCAGCAAACTGTGAGAATATTATGAAAGGGGGCGTAATATAAAACATTGAGTACTGCAGCATTAACCAAATTAGGAGCAATCAAAAAGGACATTAGCAGACAAAATATGAGTTACTGTTCTGTGCTCCCTGTTGTGTGGAGTGATGCATTTCTGCAAAATACTTTTGGAGACAGTCTTAAATAACATGTTTCCCATTCAATCTAATAGGAAAGTGTGTCCATGTCCAAACTTTTGACTGTTGGGGTATGTGTATGTGTAAAGTACCTTATTTTAACTGTGTGTTTACAGATCTACTGCAACAAAAATGTGGTCATCATTTTACCACTTTGCATTTAAGAAGGATGTTTGTTATCCAAATGCATCCTCATGTGTATTATTACTTCATGACAGTAAGCATATCAGCATGGCTTTGACTTTAAACAAATCAAAGGCATTTCACATCAGTCTAAGCAAAACAAGGTAGTGTATCACTCCTGGATAGACCGCTCATAAAATAATAAAGTATATAGGTTCTTTTATGGTCTGAGGTGACAAAAAGATAACATGCAAAGTGTCACAAGAAAAACTTATTAGTTTCCATGATATTTGAATAGCCAGAGCAGAATATATAACTGTTGTTTTTCATTAGCTAGATCTGTGGCTCTCATCAACAGGCTCCCTTTGTCACTGCCATTTCCTGTTTCTCTCAAGCAGCTCTTTGTTCCAGAGACTGTCTGATATTCAGAAACCCAATTGGATAGATTTTTGAAACCTTGGCTCACTGATAAAGGTGACAGCTTTCTCCATAAAACAGGTCTTGTCAGCCTAATGTCTGTGCAGTCTATTTGGATTTGGACCAATATGTGCTACTACTCACTTTCTAAATTAATTTGCCCTTTGTCCACTGGTAAAAACAATATCCTTAATTATTATAGCCAGTACTAAACTAATTGTTGAAAAGAGTTTTGCATGCAAGAAACTGACTGAGTCATGTCTGTTTGGAGTGGAGAGCTATAAGCAGGCAAAGTTTTCTCCGGCTACCTCCCCAACAGCCTTGAGCTTGTTTCTGAGGACCAGCAGGTGGCCATCGACTCACTTGGCCTGACCCCTGTCTGTGTTTGCACATCTCAGGGGGATGAAGAATGTAAGCAAAAATGAAGACATTCTAGGAAAAAAATCTGCAATGAGAAGACATGAGGCCACTTTAGACATGAGTCAGAGCTCTGGTAAAGGAGGTGGGTGGTTTAGTCTGGCTAGGGATATTAGCACTCAGGGAAAGCGAGGATAGATGATTACTGGAAGTGCTCATGAAGTCACTGAAAAGTCCAAGCTTGCTCACACACTCTCATACAGCCTGTCACCCAGAGACTGTGATGAGCAACATGCATGAACCAGACTGTCAAGACGAGTTAGAGAAGAACTCAAGCTGTCAGGAGAGAGACGGACAGAAAACTGTCTGTCTTGTTCCTCGTCTTTCTCCAGCTCTTACACTTTCTCTGCTACCTGCTCATTATTTTCTCTGCCTCGCTTGTCCTCAAGTGTTAGGTTTTCACAAAATAAAGTGGGTACTCAGCATGGCATGTGGGAATAAGTTTTTGAAAACAAACCACCGATGTAGGACGAGTCGAAGAGGCACTGGTCCATCAAAGTGGTTACATAAGAGTGTTTTGGGAGTTGCTAAAGTTTACTTTTAACATCAGGATTAGCAAGGTGCTTGCTGCTCTCTGGCTGTGGCTGTTGACCAGACAGTCTCTCTTTGTTCCGCCTGATGTTTTTAGAGGGCTGAGTCAACAATTTCTGCTGCGTTGCGTTAGAACATACATCCAGTTTGGAACATGGAGACCAGCCAAATCTGCCCTGCTGAAGGTTGCGTTCGGCTAAAAGTCTATCTGCTCTGATTTATTTCCGTTTCAGTCCAAGACAACAATATCAAGGTAGTGATATTTCATTGGAAATTACTTAAGAATTGCCCTTCAACGTTTTGCGATGGTAATATCAAAAACTGGGATTGGGTTTAGGATTCTTAAAGATTTTCTCAAACCATTACTGGTGTGTCCATATGTAGGCCTACACGAGCTGCATACTGACCTCAAGGCTTTTTCCTCTCAGTGAAAGAGATTGGAACAATAAAGTAGGCTGCAGCTGTACCTCTAGTCAGTTACAATGATCATGCTCCACATCTGCATAAATATCACTGGACTTATTAGTCAGGTGACGAATGACCCACTGACTGACGCATGAATGAAGTGGCTGATGCCAAACAGTATGACAAGCATGACTTTAGTCCTGAACCCCCTTAAACAAAAGCTACTGGGCATGTTGCTTGATCTTAGAATGAGATTCTAAGATAGCGAGATTTAGTTAATACTAAAAACTCTGTACTTAGGAAGAAACTGGAAGATAACACTATCAATTTATACAGTGAATCCACACAAAATAAAAACAGCTTTCTATAACTGTTGAGTGAGATGTTTCTGGCACTTTGACAGATTTCTTATTTGTGTAAAGTGATAAAGCTCAAAGCCAAATGAGCTTCTGATCTGGGCATTTCTTTGAGAAGGGGGTCCTGAAGCTAGTGTTGGTATTATTACAGAGTAACCAGAAGAATGAGCCATTAGCAGGGCCAACAGCTAACACTGTGGTAAAGACCACAGTAAAGACCACAGACTGGCCTTTACCAAGATAGCTCTGGAGGCTAAACAGCTGCTATGCTGCAGAGTACACTTGTCTGATGGAGGCAGCAGTGTGAGAGTGTGAATATGTGTGTTATTTTGTGTGTGTTAGGCATCATGTCTTGACAGCATGAAAAAAAAAACCTTCTCTGGTTTAGATGCATTATTAGGCATCATCATCACAGCCATCATAACCATAGAAAAATACCTATTAATAGTAATGATCAAAATGAGTCCTGCCTTAGACAGTGAGGGGTATGTTTCCAAAGATTAAAACAATCTGGAACCACCTCTTATTGCTGTTTTTCCTTAATTTATAAGCAGTAACTTTCTGGATTGCTTGAACTACTCAGAGCTTCTGCAGCAATCACACCTTGACCTTATCAAGTATCTTAAGCAATCACTTGCACAAAGTCATGTTCCCATATCCATTTCAGGCTCAGTCACCCAGAAAACATGTGATAGGTGTAACTGTCCTCATGCACAAAGCATACTATTGTCGACATCCCGACATTAATGCTGAACATCCTTCTTGTCATGTAGCAAGGCGTTAGGCTTGTAAATAGAAAAAGAACAAGTAAGAAAAATGCTGCCTTTTATCATGAAAGAGCAACATTTCTGTGGATCATCGTAGTTATTAAGCATTCTGTTGAGTTTGAATAGTCAAGCATACATCGACAAATGTTAGATGCAAAACAAATGGTTAGGTCCACTGTCTGACACCAAGGCCCAGATTTAGCACTAAGTTGGAATGACTCAGCTCTTATAAATGGCTATGTTGTAGAAATGAGAGGAAATAACATGTTGGACCAGCATTAGGTAAATAAAACCACTTAAAGAGTTTAACAAGACTGTATTTTGTTTGCGTCATTTCCTCTCAAATAGCAACCGATCTTCTCAACGTGTGTGTATAACAGGAAGTCTTTTTAAAGATGCTTGTTATGTTAAATATGTTTGGTGTTTCTGTTACAGAATATGGGTTAGATTTAAAATCAGACTTTTTATACAAAAATACATTATTGATTATTTACCTCCCCTTTCAATTTCTGACTAAGTTTCCTCCCAGGAGAACGAGGCTGCAAGGGAGTTTTTGAACTTGCTCATTTCTTCTCACTGCCACTGCACGACACGATTAAAAAGTTCTCTTTTCCTGAAATAGTAAAGATGTAAAGTTTGACCCTGCTGAATCTACCTTTCTTTGAATTTGCCTGGAGCTTCCAAAGATGGCAAGTCTGCATGGAACACCTGCGATTTGCAGGAAGTAGTCTACACCTTAAATGTATCACTTTTTCTGAGTGTATTGACTATCTTACAGGATGGAAAATGAATAGAAAGCATGGATGAGGATACACACATGGAAACTTAATAAGTGCTTCCCAGTTTGAAATTAGTAATGACAACATGTTTATTCTTAGTATGAAGAAAACTAGGTCAGCACAGGTGAGTGTTTTTTTTAAAAGTCAGATACACACCGATACATAACACCATGCATGATCTGTGCTTACACAGTATACACAGGTGCTCTTACACATTCATTCTAGTGGGGGTTGGATATTTGCATATGGCAAACCAGGTGAGTTAAAACGAGACAAGAAGAGAAAGGAAAATAAGGACCGCTATTTACTATACTGTCATCTGCTTCACACTTTACTCCAAACATTAGTAGTTCAAACACTGAAGGCTGCTGACAGACAAACTCTCAGAGATGCATGAAAGCTGCAAGGCTGCTTTCTTGGTGGGTAACAAACAAAAAAGCTGTTGAGTTCTGTAACACTTCCTTGAGGGCCATTTATAGCCATCACAAATATTCCCCGATGTACCTTTTTCTTTCCATCTGCAACCTATTTTCCATTCTCAGACAGGACTGTTTCTGTAAATATGTACCTCTGAAATGTGTGGTTGCCAGGTAATTCTTTGCACCCTGTTAAAGCTACCACAGCACTAATTTTCCAGACATTTTCCTTTTCAAAAAATTTATTTTAATCCCTTCATGGCCTCAGGTGGGCTGTAAAACTGACCTTCAGGAGCAGGAGTTGCATACATTCAAATTTCACATACTAGAAACAGACTTGTGTACCTATAACATGACAAGAAATCCACAGAGGGCGTTTTCTCATATAGTCTAACATCCATCAGTGATGTCATTTCAGACAGTATCAATACTGTGAAAATGTCAGGAAAATGCTCCTCAGACAGAAATGAAATGGAATATACTTTAATTATCCCAAAGGGAAACTGCAAAAAGAAGACATAAAGAAGGGCAACAGCTTGACTTCCATTACGTTTGCCTTGGCCCTTTGGTTGGCTTTTGCTCTGCAATAAGGAGCTGCAGCAGAGCCTCTCTGACTGCCTTTTCAAGGCTTGAGGAAAACAATGGAGTGGGTCATTCAGCACTAGCAAAGGGGGTTTTAATAGCCTGCTGGGTTCCTGTTAAAAAGGGCTGAGAGGCCTGTGGACTAAGGAGGAGAGCAGAGGTGTACTGAGCCAGCTGGTACTTCCACCAGTATCGCTGGAGGAGTGAAACTTATTTTAGAGTCAGTCTCAAGGCTGCTGACTTGCTGAACAACGTCACTGTTTCACTGTCATTTAAGCACAGAAAGATATAGTAAATTCATGACTTAAAGATGCATTTCAATGCAGGCATTCCCACATCTGCAGAAGTATTTATCATTTCATATTTCTCCTCCACTCACTTTGGACCTACAAGAGCTCAGTGGAGGCATATTTCTGACTCCCACAACGCGACTCAGATGATGACTCAGACTTACCGCCCCTACACACTCTCAGTCTGTTTTAGTGCATGTGTGTTGGCTTCTAGATAAAAGTAAGTGGCGGTAATGAAGCTTGAGAAAGATATGATTTCTATGGAGAGAAACAGATTGGGATGCAGTACAGTGTATTGTGATGATTTACATTATTCATGACTTGTAAAAATCTGACTGTGTGCCAGTTTCCAAAGGGCAGTCTGGTGCTGAAAGAGGTCATTCAATGTGCTGTTTGACAGCTGCTCAGGATGTAGAGGAACTTTCAGACCTTTTGAGTTAATAAATAACTTAGTTTTAATACCTTAATGACTTTCATTTGTGCGAATTTGGGTCATGGAGTTTAAAGTTCATTCCCTTTTATAGATGTGGATCATTCTGAGTTTCTGATTGACTGAAACATAAAAGTTACATCTGCTTAACTGGGGGTGAAAAAGGAGGAATTATACATTTTCTTCATAAATTTGTTATGCAAGCCAACCCTAGAATTTTACAAAAAATAATAACAAGATGAATGGAATTGTTTATGCTCTTATCTTTTTGTTGTAATTGTTACTTGTCTCTCTTTTACCCTATATTTTATTTGTTGATGGAGTAAGTCAGAAAAGGAACATGAAAATAACATCACAGAAACAAATGAGAATGCAAAGAAGTAGATATGTAAAAAAAATCCCTTTTCTCCTTCAGTAAGGCACATTATGTATTTTCTGATTTAAGTTTCAAATGAACTAAATGTCCCAAGTTATTCCTTACAAATTGATTTAGTCATGTTGCAGTAAAAAATAGAATATTCAATCAACTCTTTCTGTATAAATATTGATTAAAGATAAATTGTCATGTCAAGACTGATCCTGATTTTTTCATGTTAAAATCTTCTTGAATCTCAAATATATCATTATATATTGTGATAAAAAACTATTTTTCTCGCAAATTATCATAGGAACTTTGATAATATTTTCATTTTTGCTTAAGAAGCAACCTTATATATTGTATAATGGAAACAATTAAAAACAGTCTTGCTTCAAGTGCAATCAGACATGTTGTGCAAACACGTTCATGTCAAGCATACAGAACCCTTGAGACTACATTCAGACTGCAGAGACAAATTTGTTTTTTATGTTAGATCTTTAGGACAAGTTTCTCCTCACTCTGATTTGCAAGGGATCACAAATGTGTGTCCGGCACAATGCGGTGAGAAATGAAAGGGAAAACCATCACACAGGCGTCTTTGGAAGTCATTTGGCTGTCATGTGCTGCCAGAACAGGTCGGGTACATCTTGGAATTGATTCTGCAAGTATTTAGACTTCTACTTTAGTGATGAACATTAATTTTCCTGAGGATACTACTTCATTCTGTGTTTTGACAGTGGAGTCAAAAAATTTTGATAGATGTGCAAATTATTTGGTGACTTTGTAGGTCAAAACATATTTTGCATCATTGTCCTGCTAATTAGCGTATATATATCCCAGGGAATCCTCATGTCCTGAATGCTTCCTCATCCTGAGAACAGTCCCATATGGATAAAAGATATTTATCATAGGATAAAGGTGACCCATTCAGCCTAACAGTATAACAGATCACTGTTGGGGTCAAGCCTGCAAGTTTAAAAAAAAATCTAATTCATCACTTGTTTGTAACTACAGAGAGAAGCAACTCTCTGTGCAGTGATATCTCTTGATAACTGTTCTTGTTCTGGTGCTGCAAGTTCCTTCCAGCTTTTCCTGTGCGGAAACCTCCTCTTGAAGTGTCAGCAAACAATACAGTTTGATGTCAGTTTGTAAGACTGTTTTCCAGACTTCTCAAAGCCATGTTAATTCCTCTGAGCACTGTCACCGCCGAGTTTACCCTTATGTTATGTTGCAACCTCTGCAGAAGACTAAAATCTGAGCAATTGGAGCACAGAGACTGAGACAAATCTGTAGGTATTTGATCTGAATCCCACTATGAACAAAATCCAAAAGTGGTCTGGATCTAGTTTGAGCAAATTTCATTCCATGTGGGTTTTTTGCTTCACTGACAGAAAAAAAAAAGAAAAGAAAAAGAAAAACACATTTAAACTGGAAGTTTGAATAAGGCTTAAGATATTCTTTAACAGATATTTGGATCTTTTAATGCAAAAATGAGTGTGGTTGGAATAAAGTTTCTGTGGATAACATGTACCAGTCCTTATTTTGATTTAAAAACCTTTTTTAAAACTTTTGCCAACATTTTAGTATCTGCAGAAAGATGAATTTAATGGAAGTGAAACTTTAATTCAATGGAGTGAAAACTTGAACAAGCCATGGAGTTTAGATTAAAAATAAATTTAAAGGACCTCTACATGTTTGTCTGGGATAGTTTCAGACAGAATTATAAAGACATCATGCATATCAAAGTAACTGCAATACAAATATCCGTCGTGCATTAGGAACTACGTTATAAGCAACCAGTGTCTCTACTGTGGCAAGCAGTTCGGGAAAAGGCACTTAGGAGCCATTCTAAATCAAAGGGGACACAAGAACAAATTGCCTTTGGCTGCTGCACAACCTTATTTAATGCTCCATCCCTCATCTCATTCTTTGTCTGTCTCGGTCTCTCAGTTTTAATGGCCACATCTCTGTAGAGCTGATCTAGAGAGATGAAGCAAAGGGAGGAAAAGGCAGGAGACATCTGATTGATTAATGTGCCGCAGGCTTGATGGCCTGCCACAGAAACGGGAGGTGGAATAGAGGGAGTGAGAGATACGGCAATGATTTGACCTCCACCTTGAAGCTTGACTGTAGCTTTCATCGCAGTTCCTACTTGTGATGAAGACCAGAGGAGTGAATGGTCCGTTGAGGATACAAAGTGGTATCCAGGACATCCTGTTATGACCCAGCATGGACTGCAGGGTCCTGTGAGAATCCTACACTTTGACCTCTCTTCTGCTGTAAAGCTAATATTTTCACCAGCTGTGGTTTCCTCCTGTGTGCCATTGTTTAACTATCATAAGGAGCCAGGCCACAGTTAGCTGGTTAGCTGGGCATGGGAACTGGCTGGAGGCTGTCTCTCTTCTCAACTCCAGTCCTCTGGGAGCTTCTCTGGAAAACTACTACCGTTATGTGGATGTTGGTTGAGGGCAAAAACTTCTGGACATTTCTAATGACAATTTCTGCACCACAATCTTGCAAGCTAGTTTTTCTGTCTTTTTTGAAAGGAAAGGAACCAATGCAGGAATGATTAGGAACCTTTACAACTACAGTCTAGCAGAGCAGATGATGAGATATCGTATTGTTTAAAGAAAAAAACAAACTGTATGACTGACATGCAATGATTTAGAAATGCAGCTGAGCAAAGAATCATGTGGTAAGCTTCCTGAAGAATTATTTAATTAATGAAAAATATGTGCCACTCTATTTTTAGAAAGCTTGGTACTAATGTGTGAGCTGTAATGACAGGCTGGTTGACCAAAGCTTAATAAGATACAGAAGAGAACAATATGTTTAGATTATATCTAGCCTGAACATCTGAAACAAAGTCTTTTTAACATTTTCCATCATAAATAGGAAAATAAACTACACCATTTGCAGAGAGAAGGGTGGGGTAAGTGAAAGAGGGAGGGGATGGGCAGAACTGGCAGTATGTACATTTTCATTTCACACCTTTCAGTCAAGATTAATGCGAGTGAGCTTGTGAAAGTAGGAATTGGGAGCAAAAAAGGGAACAGGTTTTGAAACACTTTCTGAATTAGCAAAGATAAAATATAAACTGTAATACAATATCAAAGCATTTCTGCACAACTGAAGATGTGTCACGTCACTTTAAAGGAGTGTGGAGGACTGATGGACAGAATAAGGGAGGTGGTGTCAAAGAAAGACTGGTGGAATCATATGTGCACAGTTTGATTGTAGCTGCTGTCAAAAACCCTTTCCTTCAGACACAGACCCACACAAGACCAAAAGAAAATTTAATTTCCTTTTACAGAATGTGCAGCTGTATTAAGAACTTGCTCGAGTGTTTTTATCTCATGTCTTTTTCTTTGTCTATTCCTCCCTGTCTGTTTCTCACCAGATCTACAACACTGAGTGGCAAGGAAGTGAGTGTTTTCCGGCCCTGGGTGAGTTGCTCCTCTCATAGACCATGGCCAAGTCTCAGCATGCTCCAGCATCGTCTTACAAAGAGACACACATGCACGCAAAGACGCGCGCGCACACTTGAAGTCTTGCATGCACCGTCGTCCAGGCCTTGCCAGCTTTCCCCAGAACTCTGGCCTCCTGGTTTGTTTACTAGTTCACCCACTTTAACAGGGTTTACGTAAAAACACGAGGCCCTGAGAACCCACAAATCATTTGCAGAGAAGCTCATTTTGTCACTGCCCATATGTCGAGCTGAAACCCTGCCCCCATGACCAGGCTGTCCTGTCTGCAACTGACAGGGGTACCTTGGCTGTTATGAAGAACTGCAGCATCTTTCTTCTATTCTCAGCAGAATTCTTTATTATATTAAGGCAGATGGGCTTGGATGTTGCTTTTAGACAGTAGAGATAAACAAGTACTTATATGGTGTTCAAATTGTACATGCCAAAGGTGGACATGTCTGCTTTTCATAAGGACACAAAAATAAACTCTTTACTGTATGTTAAAATAATATGGAGGCCAAGGTTAACCAGGAAATGGGGCTTCAGCTGTCTGGGCACCTCAATTAAAAGGCTGGTCTTGCTTTGATTGGAGCGATAAAACTGGATATGCTGCAAACTTTGGCCTTGAAGGCCCTCACTCTGCATTACACGCTATAAGGTAAAGCCAAAGTGTGTCTGCTCTGTTGGCTGCCAACTCACCACTAACTAATGACCAGGAAATAACTGTGGTTCACACACACTCATATAAATACACCACACACACACACGCACACACACACACACATATTTGTAGATTTATTTCTGACCTTTAGTGGCTACATTCTTTCTTTTAACCTACAAGCCAGGGGACCTTATTATTCCACAAGTTAATCTGTTTGCTGGCCATTAATGAGAACAGAGTGTGGAATTTTTCTGTCTCTCACTGTGGCCATTATTGCTAATAAAATGTTTAAATCTGCTACTTTAAAGCAGTTAAATGTCACATACTGCTGAAACAACTGATGTGAAATACTACGCTGAACATGGTTGTTCCACTTTTTCCTACCACAACCTTAAAATGCTATAATCAGCACAGTTCAGTTCAGTTGTGCCAGAGTTAAGCGTGAAAAGCTGTGTGTACAGTTGCTTCCCACTCCGTAATTTTTCAAATATATATTTATGCAGCATTGTAGAGAGGAATTTTTAGCCTGATACCATCTGCATGCAGTGAGGATATATTGGGGGAAGGTAAGTATGACAAACCCAGATGGCAGTGGCTTCCCACAAACACGTCAGACTTTTCATTGGCACTGATGGCAAAATCTTGTCTGAACCATAAAACTGGAGCCCAAAACTGAATCTTAAGAAAACTTTTCCTACAATTCCTGTCAGTAATAGGGAATTATGGTTAAAACAAGTAAAGAAAAGAAGAAGAAAAAAGAGAGAGATAGATTTGAAAGTTTCTGCATCACAGCTCAAATGTAGATGAACAGATCAAGCATACAGGCTATAGGTCATCAGTCCAACCTTCCATTAATACACCCCCTCTTAAAGAGCCTTAAACAGCTCGTCTCGCACACATGGAGCCACAACTGACTGTTTGCTCTGCTTCAAATGGCCCTCCAGAAGAAAACCACAGCTTTCTCCTCCTTCTGAATGTGTTTCTATGAGGCCTTTTACTAGAATGTCAGTGAAAGTACCTCCGCGATCTAATTCCATGTTTCATTAATGGCTCAGCCACAGGGAAACAATTCTCTTTCCAAATGTCCCTCTACCCCGATAAAATGCCACCAAATGATTGTGCATACATGCATGTATATGCACGGAGGGGAAAACACACTCATCATCAGTGACCTGTGAGTTGTAGGATTTGTCTTTTTTCTGCATCTATAGGGAAAAAAAAGCACCTTCTCCTGCGTAGTCTTTTCCACTTATGGTTTCACTCTTTTTTTTTCTTTCATCCTCAGTTCTTGTTACAATTTTCCAGAACTGGCTTTTGGTGTATTGAGCTTGTGTGTGTTTGTGTGCATGAGTGTGTTGCTGGTTTTAGTGCACTCTCCATCTGTGGGCCAGATTAAAGGCAGAGGGGGAAAAAAAAAAGTCAGGGATGCATGTGTTAGGAGAGCACATAAGCAGAGGAATGAGCAAGAAGAGAGTGCCTGTGTGTATTTGTTTGTATATGGGTGTTACAGTGTACGCAGTGCTGGCTCACTCAGTCTGTCTCTCATGTGCAAAGCATGTGGCCAGTCTGCCAACATGGCAATCATGAGGCAGAAGCTCTCCTGTGATTGCTGAGTCCTCTTTGGCTCATCTAGCAAAGCAGCGATTTTTGCTCAAGAGTGGATTCATGGGAGTTAGAAGCTAAAAGAGTTGGTCTGTATTGGTCTGTAAATGTGCATCGAATGAGGAGGAGGATCACCTGGCTGAGGATTAAATTTCAGCTGTGTCATCAAGCAACACTTTACAATAAGGGTCCATTAACTAACATTAGTTAATGCATTATTAAGCATTAATTAACTGTTAAACAAACTATTAACAACCATTATTATGCATTAGTTAGCGTATTAGTTAGTACATTAATAAGCAGTTAATTGATGTTTACTATTCAACCTTACTTAATGCATTAATAAGCATTAATAAAAGTTAAATAATGTAATTATTCATCATTATGTTTATTTAACAGTTGATAAATGCTTAATAATGCATTAACTAACGTTAATTAAGAGACCCTTATTGTAAAGTGTTACCCAGGTTTTTTTGTTTGTAATTGAAGCACACCAACAACCCTCATGCCCCTTTTGCATCTCACAGCTGTTATTACAACAGTCGAACAGCTTCTCTTTTTTGACAAGTCTGCTTTTTCCTAGAAAAGCTGAGGGAAAAACAAAGTGATGGAAATCATTCCACAGATGGCAGATTGCGATTTTGGCGTTAAGAGTGGCATCACCGCGATGAATCAGCCCAAAGTCGGCAGTGGGCTGATTATTCACTCTCTTCCAACATAACACCAGATCGATATGACAACTGAGAAATAATTTAAACTCACAGGAGCTTTACTGTTTTGTGAAATGCAATGTCCAGTTTCTGTTGGCTTCAAACCTGCAGGATCCAGGTGTGTCAACAGAGGGTTGCCCTGATTCATAATGGAGTGTTTTCATCTCCCCTCCACCACAGAAAGAAAGGAGAGGGCTGCTGGGTGAATCAGTTTGAGGCTACTGCTGTGGTCTGAGGCGTGCTTCCTGCATGACTGGATGATTACAGGTAAAAATGGGATCTTTGTGTCTGTGTGGGTTTTATTTCTTTGTTTTTTTCGTATGAAATGTGTCTTTGAGAGTGGTTGAGGCAGGCAAAAAGAAAGAGAACAGGGGAACAATGACATGATAACACAATGTAGAGTTGAACTGCTTTTTTGCGATGAAGCTCTGCCCTTCCTCTCACATCCAAGAAAGTTTCCCTCTAACTTTTATTTCACCATTTTTGTGACACAAAAAAAATTGATGGCACAAAAAGAAATAGATTTTTCTATCTCCATCCAAAAGGTTGGGTTATGGATTAATTTAATGCTGTCTTTCTGTTTTATTTTTTATAAAGAAGTTAAAGGATGTTATTGTTTTTTTAAGAAATTACTAAAGCCAAGTAAAAAAAAGAAAAAAGACTAAAAAAGTGCTAAATTTTCCTAAACCTGACATGTTTAACAGACATTTATCTATTCTACTTTTTGCAGAATGTGGTATAAATGCTCAGCATGTTTTCACTCCCTCCAAGAAAACACTGTGCTCTACAAAGCAAAGAGCGGGGAGCAATGTCATCCACTTTAAAGGAAAGCTGCACTTGAACCATACAGGTGGGATGCTGGAGGTGGACTGAGGTAATATGAAATCATGGCATCAATCAGCAGCACAGATTTATGTGCATGCATACAGCAAAAAGATAAAAATAGCACTGATTGTTTCACTTCTTTTGGATAAGAATTGACGAAATATACAAAGCAATTGCTATTTACTCACTGATGGCTGTTAGTGATTGTGCATTGCTGTCAAATTCTTAATAAATGTTCCTGATTAATTTTTTTGCGTGGTAAGATTTCCTTCCCCGTGCAGTGAAGATTAAAGGGTTTGGTTGGCTGGGAGCTGAAGGGCGAGCTGTATTGGGTGTAGCCTGGCAGCTGCTGTACAGTAGCACAGTCTGTCAGTCATCATCTAGAATGAAAAAAATACCTGTACAGCATTCATTTTCATCTACGTTTCCAAGTCATAAGATATCTTATTACCCTCAGTAATGGACGTGCAGCTCTGCCGAGAAGCAGAGGCTTCTCCAGGTCTCAGGAATTAGTTGCATGCCTTGTTTGTGAAATGAAGTAACTCCACATGTTTGTGCTCATTGCTTTGCAGTACCTTCTATTCGTTCTGAGGCAATTTTTTCCGATGAATCAGGCAATCTCAAACCTGTTCCAGTTGAGATGTACCAACATGATCTTATCTTTTCTCACTCAGTTTTCAGCTCAATTCAGATCATCACATTGAGCTGGATTTGTGTTGGCAGCCAGAAGAACATTTATGTGAGAGTAGCAGTTGACTTGAGCTGTGCTGCCTGAACTAACTTCCATATTGTATGTTTGTTTTTTTTCCTAATTTTTCTTGTTTCCAAAATAACAACAACACATACATGACCCCCAACCATTATTTACCGTGTTTTTATGCATAAATGTGGAACCAAACCAATTCCTTCTCTGGGTATTTAAAAAGTTATCTCCGTTCTTTTGTCTCAACAGCAACTTAGCAGCAATATTTTCATGATTTAAACCTCTAGAAATTCACCAAATATAGTTTAATAATCTATATTTGACTTCCCAATTAAAAAATAACCATATGAGTTTCACTTCATCTGCAGCTGATTGAGTCAAGATCATGTATGATCTCAGAGCTCAGCACGCATTGGCACTTTGGAACTCAGGGAAGGTATATGAGGATTATGTTCTCATAAAAACATGTGAAGGTAAGATAGAGGCAGTAGAGAAAGAATAAAAGATAAAAAAGAGTCGGATATAGTCTCTAATAGCAACCACCAACAGCTCAAGGCCAGAAGAGAAAGGCTGGAGAGTGAGTTTCCTGAAATAAAAACACCTCAGTATTTACACTGCTGAAGTTATGGACCAGAGTCTGTACGCATCAAGCTCTGATCCATCACACATCCCTCATCCCCATATCCAGGAATGAGGGTTATGTTTGTGTTTGGCAGGGTTTCAAAGCAGACATGTTTTCAAAATACCTTTTCTCCAGTTTCATTGGGTCATTTGACCTTACAAATTGAGCCATACCGCCTTTTTTTTTTTTACTTTTAATGACTAACAAACAGACGAACAGAGACTGCAGCACAGTCACAAAGTACGCTGCATTCCCAGCATGACTCAGGCTCTTGTTGGCTCTCGGTCGGGAAAAATATCCTGCTGTTTTGCTTTATTCAACATGTGCAACATTGTCTTCCAGCAACTAAGATAGATCTAAAAGGCTTTGTTCCTCATGTGTGACAAAGACTTGTTATATTTATAGAAGCCTGAAACAATCAGTGTCATTTTATCTCTGGCAAAGTCTCTAAGACAAATAAATCCTCTGTCTCTGTTTGATGGCTGGACCATTCATACAAAAGTTGTGGTTGATGTTTTAATCTTCACTGCCTGGAGTCAGTAAATGATAGACATATCATCACCTACTGATGATGTGAATAAAGCCTTCTGGCTCTAATATTAAGGTTCCTCCTCCTTTGCTAATGGACTGAAAGACAGAAATGTGCAGATGGACAGACAGATGGTTCATCAGAGCATAATTAACATAGAAAGCTCTTTGTTCCCTAACAAATCTGCAAAGAAGTCACACTATCAGTAACACTATCTAGTGCTAAAGATCATTTACCATCTAAATCATGTCTACTAAAAGAACTCAAGGACAGACCTCATATCTGAAAGAAATACATTTAGGGGAACGTCTGTACACAAAATGAATCTCTGTGCACAAAAAAAGTGAAGAAAAAGTTTCACTTCTTGATGAGCAAAAGTGAAACACTTTCTTATGTTATTAAAAAACCTCTTACAGAGAACTTTGATATCAAATCTTCAAACTCAAACTATCTGCACAAGGCCGTTTCATCTCCCGCTTCGAATTTCTTTCAGAGTCACAGCTCAGAAAACCGCCCACATGAGTGGAAGGCTGAGATATTTCCGATATAACTCCTCGGAGTGTTTGTGTCTATCTGCATGTTTAATGTGCAGCTCTCATCATTGCAGTGAACAGTTGCCCTTTGCTCCGAAACCATAAACCTCCTCTCTTTTTTTAAGAAACAACCACACACAAATTCTAGGAAACTGTTAATCTAAACAATATTTTTATCTTCTCTGAATGTGAGATGCATCACAAATAGGATGAAGATCTTAGTGTTCGGGGTGTCTGTGCTCTCTCTGTAGCTGGATGTGTTGATGAACAAACTGGTTGCACGTGTTGGAGCTTGCCTGTTCCTGGTGGTGACTGAGCCGGCTTTCTCTAAGTGAGGCTCTTCCTGCCACCAGCATCAGAGCGTCCACACATCAGAGCCCCCAGCAGTCTGAATTTCATACATCTCAGAAAGCACGCTAGATAAAGTGTGAAAGACTTTGAAATTGAAAAGTCTTCAGTTTTGTTGGCAGTTGGCTGCTGATCACAGCACAGAGCTGTATCTGTGAGAGGAATCGATTAGCTTCACTATCTATATGTCGAGGGTCTAGTAACTGATCGAAATGCAAATGAAACTTGCTTGTAAAAAGGGAAAACAAAGCCAGTGATACTCTGGATAAAGTGACACACCAGTTGGCACAACAAGAAACTGTTGTTGAGGCTTACCTGCAGAGATGTCTCCGTCACTTTGCTCACCAGAGTCTGAATCCATCTTCCCCTTTCAGGACACTCGGAGGTTCTCTAGAAACTCTCTTATTCCTCTCTCTTCTTGTTCCCTTTTCCTCTTTGGGGAATCTTGAGATTTCTTAACCCAAAGGAAAAAAATAAATAAATAAAAACTCAACTTCTTGTGTTTTCTTTTTTTTTTCTCCTCCTTGCTAGCTAATCGTCCCCTCCCAGCCTGGATTTCTGTAGCTGTGAGAGGAATGCTGCTGGTCTAATTTGCTGAGCTGTCCTCCTGGTTTTTTTGCGCTTTTGACTCCCTCAGTTTCCCTCTTTACTTCTGCCTCTCATCTACTTTCCCGTCTCCGGTGCTCCCTCCCCTAACTCCCTCTCAGTCCGTCCCCCTCTCAGTTCCTCCCTCCCCTTTTCCCTGCCACTCTGTCCCCTCCTCCTCCTCCTCTTCTTCCTCCTCCACCGCCGCCTCTCATTTGGTGCTGTCACACTCAGCCTCTCCTCGCTCCCTCCACTCAAACTCTTTCTCTACCTCTTTCTGTATGCTGCAAGTGCTGTCTCTTCTTCTTTCTCTCTTCCTCTCTCCCTCCCTCTCTGTCTCTTGGTAAGAGTGCTGCCTGTGTTTTAGCAGAGGAATGGGAAAGACTCATTCATGGCGACTTGAAATTCATCTCCAGCAGGAAAAATCCCATGACCTCTTGTTACTGGCTGTTATAAAATCAAACATGTACTATCTGTAGTGGTCACATGATGTCAGGTAATCATTAAAAGCTCCTGAGGTGTTTTGGATAACTTTGTGGGAAGGCTGTGAATTGGTCATATACTTTTATTAGTTCATGCCTGCGCCCCATCACTGATGAAACTTTGTGTGTGTCCATATTGTCTTTCCATTGTAATTGATTTGTTTTACTATTTGTTGCAAGACTTTCAGTAATGTTTGACAGACTGTCAAGGACGCTTTGGCATGGCATATTTTATACTAGCTTGACAAACAGCAGCCTTTCTGGGTAAGAGATAAAGAAATAAAGAAAAAAGGAACAGATTTAACATTTGTCTTCTGGGCTCCTGATAAAAGCTTCTTTCTTCTTGATCATGAATTCCAGCTCTGAGTGTAAGAGTGTCCTTGGTTGAATCACTAAGGATTGTTTTCAGATTTCTTTTCTACTGATAAATGCATTAAAAAATCCTCCAAATATCTGAGGAATCATATCAGAATATGTCTCTGAGGCTGAGGTCTGAAGAATGAAAGGACCTGAATGGTTTAAGGACAACATAAGAACACTGAATGTTAATGAAAAAAATAAACAGTCATTCAGCTACTCGCAGCTTTTTGTAAACTTTGATACAGGCGTGTATCATCACATGAAGAGGAAAAAGTCAAATATAACCTTTTAGTATGACAATTAAGATATTTTAACAAGAAATTCTCAAATTATCACCGCCCATAAACTTATTTTATCTCCAAACAGAATTTAATATTTTTACACAAAATGCTTCATGGTGTAGTTTCTTTCATGCCTTCACCATTTGTGTGTCTTTTTTCCAACTGCGCATGACACGCCATTGCATAAGCCCAGGAAAGGAAACTTTTATAATGTGATAGGAATTATTCAATTCAGCCTCATTTGTATAGCACCAATTTACAACAGTCATATTCAGTCCAATTCATTGTAGTCCACTTATAATCTAATTAAAATGAATCCATTATATGGTCCACATTAGTTCAATATATTGTGGAGAAAAAAAAACCTCCCTATCAACAGGAAGAAAAACCTTCAGCAGAAGCATCAGACTCAGGAAGGGCAGTCATCTGCTTGGGTCAGTTGGGGGTGGAGAGAACAGGAAAGAGGGGTCAACAGCACCATAACTCTAAGCTGGGGTAGCTGCTGAGAAAGAAAAAGAAACACAGATTAATGACTTATATGAGTAGTGATGTCATAAATTTATACACAAAGAAAAAAAAAGAGAAATAGAGGGAAGAGCTCAGTGCATCATGGGACATCCCTCAGCAGCCTAAACCTATTGTAGCATACAGTAACTAAAAGGATGGCTAAGGGTCACCCAAGCCAGCTCTAACTACAAGCTTTCTCAAAAAGTAAAGTTTTAAACCTAATCTTAAAGGTATAGAGGGTATCTGGGAGCTGGTTTCATAGGAGCAGGGCCTGATAGCCCAAGGCTTCGTAAAGTATTTTTAGAGACTCTACGATCAAGTAAACCTGTAGTCTGAGAGCGAAGTGTTGGGAAATTATGAAGCATTTATTCACGGATAAGCGGAAGAGGACGGTACGGTACGGTACGGTTATTCACACTATCATCTGTCTTTAATCTAAAAGATTTAATGCTTAATGCATAAACCTAATCTAAGGGTGAAGGAAATGGTTCATTGAGAGAGAAAAAGAAAAAACTGTAAAGAATTTGAGTTAGGGTCTGAACATACATCTGCTACCTTACATTGTTAGACCTTTGCTAACACATGTCTAAATGTTATAGCATGTTGTTGCCTCTAGGTTACAGTATGTGGAATATATGGAACAATCTGAGTTGTGGGCTGTTCTTGGTTCCGCTGTGGAAAACAAAGAAATCAAAAAGGACAAAAATCCGCTGTGAGATGGAGTGAAACTAAGTGTTAAATAATGAAGATTGTAAGATGCAACTGTTTTCTAAGCCCTTCACCCAAGCTTCTTTGTCACCCGTATGCAGAAAGAGAATGCTGCAGACAGATAAATCCATATAGAACAACCTTAACTCAACCTTAACCTGCTCACGCCTCCCAAAGTAATCTCTTCCTCTTATTAACACTGATAAATACTTCAATAATATTTTCATAAATTGCCATTAGACTGTGTTTCTTTATACGATTTGAGCTTACCAACTGTCATATGGCAAGCTCCAATCTATCGATTTCCAAAACACAATTATTGAACACAATATTTTCATATGCATGCATAATAAGGAGTGTCATTTGTCAGGGATCACCAGGTCAGCTCCACAGGACCAGTTCTGTTGATGCTTGGATCCATAGAGCCTATCATGAACATCCAGGTAAAAATGAGAAAAAACAAAATCACAAAATGTTTCCACCAAAGCATGAAGCAAAGGTAAACCTGATCATATGTTACTGTATATTCTTCAAATTATACGTCCTGTGTAAATCATGGGTTGGATCACATAATAACATACAGTAAAATGATCGTGTATAAACATCAGACATTTCTATGTTACAACACGGAATTAGTGCAACAGAGCCAGATAATAGACTACTACTATTATCCCACAATGAAAGCTTATCTCCCATAATAAGATTAAGATATGTTCTGAGAACAATATTTTTCAGGCTATATGACATACTCATGTATCTTTCTTTCCTTATTTATTTTTATTAAATTTTTTATTGTAACTTTTTATAGATGCAAAAGCTGTGCCCACTTTACAGTGTTATACGCACATATGTTTTTTTTTTTTATCAGTTCCACAGAGCATCGTAGCATCTTTCAACATGTTTGTCTGTTGTAGTTCAGCAGTCAGTAGTTTTTTTTCTTTACTTTTTCTTTTTTTTTTCTAAGGAAGGAACTGATGAAGCCAGTGCAAGGCATGGATTTAAAAGGTTTTCAGCATGTCTCAAAATTTTCAGCAACGGCAAGTTTTTGGTGTCCAAAGTAAACATGACCATCTTTTAAAGAGGAGGATTTATAGAATATACACAACTTATGCAACTTATAGTGGAGCTCTCACTTTTTACTCTCAGCTGAAAACAGGGAATAAATACAAGCCTTCTGAGATATTTGATAAAGTCATTAAGATAAACATGATGCACTGCTGATATAAAACAATGTAAAATGAACTCATGGTGGGTTTCAGTTTTAATCAGCTTGAGTTTCTTTTTCTCAAAGATGAGGCTGTCTGGTGTGTGGGGGCAGGTGGGTGTGCAGTCGGTGGTCCAACAACAGTTGCAGGCGTTACCATCATCCCAGGTGTGGAGCTCACTGTTGCTCAGCATGGACACCGGGCACCAGATGGCATTGGCCTTCCTTCCCATTGCCCAAGGCTCACTTATCTTTGACACAGTGTGCAATTGTTGCAAGCCTGACGACTTTCTTCTGCAATAATGCAGAGGCAAAAAAGATTTGCCAGTAATAACAACAAGCTGAGCTTCTTTGATCGTCCCAATAAAGCTGTTCTTTTTTCTTTTTGACCTGATGAGAAACGGAGAGTGTGTGTGGGCAGTGTGGGCATAAATAGAAGCACAGTGCTGTTTTCCCTGAGACAGAAAGCATAATATTAGTCTATAGTACCTTTGTTTGAAAGAGTGCGTCAGCCTGTTACAAAAAACAAAAATATGAAACGGAAACAGAACTAATATTGATGAGCACAGTTCACTCTGTCAGTTTCTTTGAATGAGAGCCTTTTGACTAAAAATTAAGAATTTAGTTTTGGTTCAACCACCATAAGCAACACCTTCATACTTTAACTGTCATAAGTACAAGTTATTGATAACTGTGTCTTTGCTGGGAAGTCATTGCCAGTAATAATGTATTAACCCACAGTGCTTTGAGGGCTATACAATGCACTGATGCAGATGGGTAGCTTGTTATTGTGAAAGAAGAGCATTACACTTTGACCTAAAGGTTCTATTGGACCACATTTGGTTGGTTTTGTTGGTTAGTTAGTTAGTTAGTTAGTTAGTTAGTTAGTTAGTTAGTTAGTTAGTTAGTTCAACAGGACGTTTTTTTTAACTTTTTTTTGTCTTTTTGTGTGCAAGATTTTGCTATAGCTTTAGAGCATAGGTGTCAAAATCTGGCAGTGTAGATATATTTGGCCAGCAAGGCAATACCAAATGACTACTAGAGCTGGTCTGCCGGTATTATACAGCACATGTACTGCACATGTACTGCTAATACTATAAATCCCAGGATACCAAAACACCAAAACATCAGTCAGGAGACGTCTGGCTGATGAAGACCTTCTCTCGATCCTGAGGATTTCCTCAGCTCAGAGCCTCAGCCCAGATATTGATGAACTAGCATCAAAGAAGAGATGCAGGTATCTGGCTTGAACACATCAGAGTAGATCAGTATGTAGCAAACTGAGCTATAATCAACGTTTTCTTTATGCACTTTTTCTTGCTAGTAAGGCATGGGCTTGAATAGTTGCACATTTGTTGAAGGGCATTATTATTAGTTTAATGGTTTATTATTGTTTTTTTTTCAAATATATTACTATCATGTGGAAAAAGGTTAATGTTGAATTTTAAATCAGAAGGCTGCAAAATAAAGGGGGCATGCAATTTTTATTAAAACATTTTTTAAGAGGTGAATGCCATTGATGATTTTTTATTACAGATTCCATTTTGCATGTGTGCAATATTAAGTTATATTTCGTAAAGTATTAAGCTTTGCTTCTTCCATATTCAACATTTAAGCAAAACTTGTTTGGGTCCAAATGAAAAGGTTCAATGTTACGAGGAAGATTTTTTCAATAAATATCAATGTTGGCCCGCAACTTTGTCCAATTTGAAATTTTGGCCCACTGTGTATTTGAGTTTGACACCCCTGCTTTAGAGCCTCCATGTGAGATGGCATACTTGGTAAACATGTGTATTTTTGATTAAAGTATGAGGTGAATCCGCTCTTACAGCCTCAAGTCCGGCACCATCATTCAAAATCAACACATGCTTGCAAAAGTTGTGTCCCAATCAATGCTATACCAAGTTTGATGCAGGATATTGATTAATTAACATTTCCCATCTCTTTCTTCTTTTCTTTTATTAACCAATGTAAAAAGGGCTTTAGTCCACATTTAGCAGGAGATATCATATTTCTCCAGTTTCAGCTTATCTTCATTGGCTCCCCATTAAATCCAGAATAGAATCTGAGATCCTTCTCCTCACATATAAAGCTCTCCATGACCAAGTTCCATTGTATATCAAAGATGTCATTATTCCATTTTTCTCAACAGAGTACTTCGCTCCCAGACTGCAGGTTTACTTGTGGTTCCTGGAGTCTCCAAGGGTAGAATGAGAGGCAGAGCCTTTGGCTCTCAAGGCTCTCTCTTATGAAACCAGCTCTCAGAAGTGATGCAGAAATAATGTTGTGGTTCTGAACCAGAAATGGACAGAAGTGGTCCTTTCACGGACAGATTAGCCTTAAAGCTATGCAAGATGGTTCTCTGGACAAGGTCATTTTTATTTACTGTTGGTGCGAACGGAGTTACCATCGTAGTACGTCGCGTCTCAAATACCACCTGCCGTGCGAGCACACAGCTGATTCAGAAAGCCCTCCCCCTCCTCTAAAGACAGACCGTGATGGATATTTTCCAGTGAAGACTTCCTGATAATTCTACAAGCAAAAACCTCTTAACAGCTGATCTGGATAAACTAAAGAAGTTGGAAACAGTGCTAAAGCACTGCAGGCAATTTACTCCTGTTTACAGTGTGTTTGTTTCTGAATGAAGTCGAGGCTGTCAGAAGTGTATATATGTATGTAAAGCCGTTATGTGATTGTTTGTGTGTGTGTGTGTGTAAAGACATTCAACCTCATGTGAATAAATAAAACAAGTAACTAAGTGCATTACTTAACTAAAAACACTACTATTACCATGATAAATATTATAGTTTAGTAGACTACTAGAGTATTAAGTCTGTAGCTTTCTCAGCCAAACCCGACTGCGGTTTGACAGAGTTCTGTGTTGATAAGCTGCTTGCAGTGTCAAAACTCTGAAACCTCCAGACTGGCTTGTTTTGAAAGCAAGCAGATAAGGGCGACTGAAATAATAATAATAGGAACAAGCAGAAGCGCTCCCTGTAATGATGAGTGCCATCACTCTCTTCTGATGTTCATGGGAAGCAAATGAGCTGACTTTGCAAAGTGTGCAGCACGAAAGACCCGTGAAGTGAGAGTTTGCCTTTGATCCAGTGCCCTTACTGGCTCAGGGCCTTCCAGACTGGGCTCCTTCAGACAGGAGAGAGATTTTCTGTTTGGGTGACTCTTTTTTTGTTTCTCCTCACTTTTTTGTCACAATTAAAAGACCTGACATATGCAGTGAATAGGTGTGCACACTATCAGTGAGGCAGAGCAACATGCAAAAAAAAAGGCAAATGTCTCCCACCTTCATGGAAAACAGTGTCATCACAAGCTGTGGGAGGTGCAATCCACATTGACAGTGTTCCTACAATGTAGAGAAATGAGTACTTTGCCAGTTTTCCCTTTCTGGGAGATGTTTCCATGACAACCAATGCTCTCTTTTAATGATGCACTAATCCAGCAGGGGACTTAAAGAGAGAGACAGTATGGCCACTGGCATTTGAGAGTTTTAGCACGACATAACATGCAAGTGTTTGCGTGTGTATGCATTCGCGTGTGTGCGTGTGGGTAGAAAACAGTATGTGATCAATCAGATTGTCAATCAGGACAGTGTAACTTTTTGCTGCAGGGCTCTTACATCGGGGTTATTTTAAAAGCTGTCTGGCATCCTGCCTCTATAAATTTGTCATGCTGAAGTCAAATTGATGAATAGAGATGGAAAATATTTAACATGTGAGTTACAAAAACCACAAATGAAGAAACATGGACTACCTAAAAAAAAGAAAAAAAGAAAGTAGGAAAATTAGATGATGCCATAAAACCTTATAGAAAATCTAAGAATAGTTTTGTGCAGCTGATTCTTTTCAGTGACAAAAACTTACTTTAAAACACACGAAGAGACAGCGTATGTACAGCGTTCATGTTAAAAGCATATCTGGGAACTATGCTTCAATTCCTCCTTAAAAGTTGTTTCCCACTAATGACTTAACACGCAAAAGTTATTGCAGCTATTTCTGTTAGCAGATCGCTCCGACTTCTGTTTACTCCAGACAGGTTAACCCTAAGCCTGACCTAAATTATTAAGAGATTTAAAAAAAACTTAAAACATACATGCACACACATACAGACAGATATAATCACCTATAATTGTGGATTGATGACAGGGTTCTGAACTAACTTCTATTTACTCTAAATGTAACTTTCTAATTTTCCTTTCTTCTTTTTCTTTTCTGTAACAATTTAAGTTTATATGTTTCATCAAAATGAGCCATACCATGGAACTTGAATGGACTCTGCAAAACATACAAACCAAATTGGATCCTTAACCTCAGCTTAGATCTTAAAACATTGAAATTTTATGATCCATATCATGGGGGTGCTTTTTTTATCTCTTTGCAGAAGACAAGTCTCTGTTGTGTGACTGTGTCAACAGATTTGTGACCCCATGAAATGAGTAATAACACACACACACACACACACACACACACACACACACACACACACACACACACACACACACACACACACACA
>JBBBVU010000001.1:10232432-10281615 GCA_037177055.1 Atherinosoma microstoma | reverse complement strand
TTTTGTACCTTGACCAAAATACCCCCCCCCCCCCCCCAAAAAAAAAAAAAAACAACAAAAAAACAAAAACAGAAAAAACAAAACTAAAATCATTTGCTAAGTGTACCATTTATTGTCAGAATTATTGTAGTGTAATTGGTATCCACCAGGGGGCAAAAGATAAATATGAAATTGCTTACCACCGGGTTTTTTCAGCAAAGTTTTTGTCTTAAATCGGTGCAATAGCTTTCAGAATTAGTATCTATCAATTACAATGAATAAGGCATTAAAGGGTTACAACTGGTCAACACTCCAAAACTCTTGAACAATCTACCTGAAGAGATCAGATCAGCAGTCAGCGTCCAACTATTAAAATCTTTTCTGGAAAGCCTTTCTATTGTATTATTTTTCAGTTGATTTACTTGATTTAATTGCTGCTGCGTGAAGAAAAGTCTTATATAAATCAGGTTTATTCTTATAAATAAACAAAATAAAGTACATTATTATGGATGCAGTCTACTTACATTTCACAGTTATGTTCACTTGTTGTGTCAGGGTGTTGTTCAGATGTTTTGCTGTGCAGATGTACCGTCCAGAGTCCTCTGCCGTCACATTCTGAATAACCAGAGTGGATGTTCCCGTCTCAGATCCAGTTTCATTTATCGGGGCTCTGATCATGACGTGTCTAGTCCATGTGATTAGAGATTGAGGGAAACTATCAACTCTGCAGATCAGATTCAGAGCATCACCCTCATTGATAGCAGTCTCTCCAGTGATCTCCGGTTGCTTTGCATCTTTTAAAACAAATATATGAACCATGTTAAGTAAAACCACAGATACTGTGCAAAAAAAATAAAGATAAAAATAAGAATGACTAAAATCAAATAAGAAACAAAGAGATGGTTAAGCAGTCTACTTACATATCACAGTTACGTTCACTTGTTGTGTCAGGGTGTTTTTCAGATGGTTTGCTGTACAGATGTACCCTCCAGAGTCCTCTGCTGTCACATTATGGATGACCAGTGTGGCTGCTCCCGTACCATTGCTCAAGGAGGAGTTGAACCCAAGTTTACTCCAGTTAATATGAGATAAAGGCCAACTGTCTGCAGTGCAGGTTAGATTGAGCACATTGCCTTCTGTAACATCTCTCTTGCCAGTGATTTCAGGCCTCTTCCAATCTTTGAGAGAAAATTTAGGACAAATGATAAAATAGAGAAAATCTTCTCATTCAAAATGACTGGTTAGGTCTGTCAAAGCTTTGTGCTTTGTGTGATGAAACTTTAAAAAAAAAAATCACATGCTTTAATATCACCTTAGGTCATGTAGTCTGAACATTTTTTAAAAAGATTGTGCTTGTTGGAAAAGATGGTTTTAGACAAAGATTAAAAAAATATATACACAATTTATATCAATTCCTGATTATTCCTGGATAGAAAAAAGAAGATAGGCTAATCACTTTTTGATACACTAATCACACTAATCAATGTGTCTTAGTGTGAGTTGAGAAAATAATAAAGAAATTAGTCGTACATTTAAATTACAGCAGAATACCGTACTTTCTACTTACATGTCACAGTTGTGTTAATGTCTTGTATCACGGTGTTATTTAGAGGTTTTGCTGTACAGGTGTACTGTCCTGAGTGCTCTGACGTCACATTATGGATCACAAGAGTGGATGCTCCAGCTTCAGATTCAGCTTCACCAAATTGTGTTTTGTTCTTAAAATGTCTAGTCCACATGATTACAGATTGAGGAAAACTCTGAAGAGTGCAGGTCAGATTCAGAACATCAACCTCATTGATGGTTGTGTTTCCAGTGATCCCAGGTTGCTTTGTATCTTTGAACACAAACATATATTTGACATATTTCAAAAATTATCATTGATATTGTGTTGAAAAAAATTAAAAATGAATAAATAAATTAGAATCATGCTGCACTACATAAAATTTCTTTCAGGCAAGTTTTTCTTTAAAAAAAAAAAGAAAACAAGAGAAAAATGTATCCAAATATCTCAAATGAGAGCACTTTCTGATTATTAGACATTAAAAATGCTCTGTTGGTACACTTGGGGTCCCAGGTTCTCCAGATCAAGCACACCTCTATAACCGCTATGATACCACTCTCACAATAATAATGCAAGAACAAATTTTCTGAATAGAAATGATTAAACTGTCTTCTTACATATCACATTTACATTCACGCCTCTTGTCAGGGTGTTGTTGGCATATTTTGCTGTACAGATGTACTGTCCAGACTGCTCTGCTGACACATTATGAAGGACAAGCGTGGATGTTCCAGTATCAGATCCGGTTTCATTTATGAAGCTTCTGTTCATGACATGTGTAGACCAGGATTTGACAGATGGAAGGAAAGCGTCAACAGTGCAGGTCAGATTCAGAGCATCGCTCTCACTGATAGTTGTCTCTCCAGTGATCTCAGGTTGCTTTGTATCTTTTAAAAGAAATTACAAATAAATCAGACAAAATTTAAGCACAAACCAAGAACATTTACCAAAAAGAAGCATTCTGCAATTTTCTGTACATGAATGAATGTATTGTTTACTTACATGTAAGGTTTCTGTTTACGTCTTGTGTAAGGTTGTTGTTCACATGCTCTCCAGGGATTCCAAAGCTCTTCCAATCTTTTAGGAAGGAAAATAAAATGATCAAATTCAGTAGAGGTCAAACATGTGGATGCATCTTCTCATTTAGAATTACTGGCTGGGAGAGTCCAAACATTTGTGGTTTGTGTGACAAATGACACTTTAAAAAAAAAAATTATACTGTTTTCAGAGCACTGGACAAGAATGGAAATTCCAGTATAAGATCCAGTTCTGTTCATATGTCTTGATCACCAGGGGCGGGTCTAAAACATGTTTGATGAGAAGGTCAGGCAGGGCCACAGACTGGGAGAAGAGTGGTGCATGTATATGAGATATCTAGATTTTAGGAACTAATGATCTGATTATTTGAACTAAATTGGTTATTCAAAGTAAAATTAAAGCAACATTTGTAAAAGGAAAGAGCCAATAGTTTCTAAATGAATAGTTATTTACTTATAAATATCCTGTTTTGACCAGCTGCCCTTTAGCAGAATAGCTGCTGTTTGAAACATAAATGATACTGTGACATTTAAAATAAAGAAACAAGGCCTAATATCTGAAATTAAATTTCAAAAAAGGTATCAATCTCACATCAAATCAGTTATGTTTGAAAGATAAAACTATCCATCAAAAACACTTTGAGACTTTTTAGTATTTTCCCTCCCTCCTCCATGATGTAAGTTCAGAAAAACAAAGAAGAAAATAACAAAGCAACACAAGCAGTAACACGCATATGTTCCCTAACTTTGTCTTCATTCCGTGTGCGAGTTGCGCTAATCTGTCAATATGGTTCAGACATAATTCTTTATGGAAAGTGACAATATTAAGGAATCTTCACAATTAATTGATTGTTGTGTTTAACACCAACATCATTGAGAGTTGCCTTTCCGTGATCTCAGGTTTATTTACAACTTTTAAAACAAACATTTTTTTATTCTTTGAATCAATGAGAACATTCAGCATCAACCTGAGGTTCTAATCCGATATCCAATATCAACTTCCCGTTACTTCAGTGAAAGTGGAATAAATAGGAAAAAAACAAGGACGTTATCGATCCTCACCGGTTGCATTCTGAGACGCTGCTCCGTCTACAGTCAGGTTGCTTGAGCTGCTGGCTTCACGTCTGACTGAAGCATTATCATGTTTGGCTGAAGGGATGAAAGCTGAGGTTTGTCCTGGACTCTCTGTGGTGTTTCCTGTGACCTCTACTGGTCCCCCACCAGAGGAATACTCAGGATAGAACCCAGGATCAGCGGTCTGCTGTCTCTCTGTCACATCTGTAAATTGTGTGAACATATCAGGAGAAATTTGTGAAAGAATGATACAGTCTTTTCATGAAATCAAGTTGTTATTAATCTAAAGTAATGTAGCTGTTTACTGTATGTTAAATATGTTAAAGAGATTGTGAAAAGAGAGCAAAGGAAGTTGTTGCTGCAGTTCCTGATGTCTACACAAAGAGGTCAGTAAATGCCTGGATGGTTGTTGCCTTAACCCAGATAGATGCTTTTAGTGTTGCTGCTCATTTATTCTGTAACATTTACTGGTGTTTCAGTTATTGTCCTTCATCATTATTAATACAACTCTTGAATAATACAAAGACATCAATGTAGTCAAACAGCAGCACACATGCAGTCTCCAACTTGACAACACCTCACCAAAAATAAAATCTATATTATGGTTCGAGGAAGGATCCGAATGCATTTTGACAGATTTATTTCCTCCAATCAGGACATATTTATATTATACATTTAAAACAGTAATGACTAAGTTCTACTTAAAGATAGGAAATTTGTTCAAATGTTTCTGAACCTCTGGCAGGCAAACCATTATGAATTATATACATTTTTCCTTTTGATGGTGTCAGATTCCCCTGAATGTTAGTTGCGCATGCCTGTTGATACATAATGATTGTAGCAAGTTTTCATACCTATATTCATGGGTTTATTTAAACAGAAACATGTTAAAGAAAGAAAATTGCCACTTTATCAACAAACTAAAACCTTTGTGTTTACCTATGTTAAATGCAGAATAAGATTGTTATTACAAATCATTTCAACCTTACATATAGATATTTAAAATTGAGGCAAGGCAACAGATGAAATGCTAAACCACTTATTGGGTTGTTTTTGTTGTCCAACAGAATATGAAACCTTTGACCTAAGGAGTCAACGGGTTTCTGATCTTGAAGCAAAGAATAAATAGAGAGACTTGAAATGACAAAAAATAGGAAAAATAGAAAAAAAAACATTGCAAACCGACCAAAATGTACCAAACAGCAAGCAGAGGTGTAAAAGAATATATATTAGTCACAAACACGACATTTAAGCAGCCATAATTAAATGGCCAAAAATAAACAGCATGACACAAAATAACTACCTCTTCATGATTTAAGTTCCTTCTGCAGAGATACGTGCCAACTTCAAGCAAACCACACATAAAGACTACTGATCAAAAAGATGTCTGTCTCCTCAACGTGTGATGAACACTTGGCGAGCAAGCAGCCAAAGACTAGATTAAAAAAAAAAAAGCTTTGCAAAATTCTAAAGTATGTTATTATAAATGTTAAAGTACCTTTTGCTGTTTTAATGTCAACTGTTAAATTCCAGCTCAAAAAGCCAAACCTGCTTTCTGCTGCTGTAAATAGTTATTGTAAATATTTGTAGTTGTATTTCAACACTTTGTTTGGAGTCAAACCTGTATGTATGTACAGTATGTATGCTGTATGGTCTTATTTGAATGAATGAATTGAATAACCCTAATATCAGTGAAGTATAAATTTTCCGCACTGGTATAAGGATGGTCAAAGGGTTCTACTGTGTGTATATATATACATATATACCTATATATATATATATATATATTCCATCAGCAATGAGTTTGCAGGAAAGTTGCACACTTTACCTGAGTTTGGATTGACGCTCCTCACTTTGAAAAGCAGAAGTGCCCAGATGACGACAAGCATTCTGGTTCAATAAAAAAGAGACTGGGTCACTTTCTTGTTGGGACAGAGGCATTTCCCTTTCAAAGGCACAGGCTTTTTCTATGAACAAAAACCGACAGAAACATACAGGAAACTTGGCTGATCAGACTGGGCCAGAAACAGCACCGCAGCTGCCAACACAGATGGTAACGCAGGATGTTGCTTGTTCACACTTTACACTGATGTCACTATATTTGACTGCATTTTTTCCTCTGGGGGATCAATTGAGCACTCAGCAAGAACTCAGAGTAACACAGGTGTTGCTTCTGTTGTTGTCCAACACTTTACCATTAAAGTCCGCCACACTGCATGAGCAAACCTGAAGTTTGGCCTCATCTGGTATCCGCCAGTAAACCATTCAATTATATAAGAAACTAATGAAGAATGTCGATGTTTTGTTTTACCTGAATGTCTCGTCGTTCTTCTGTCTTATCTCTTCTTTGTGACGATGACTCTTCCTCTCTTCACTTTTCTGCCTCTTCCCTTATTGTGCAAACTCTTTTTTCTTTTTTTTGTAGTAATGTTGCTCTTAACATAAAACTCCAAACTCACCAAACTGCCTCATTTTCATTCAATTAGAAATTTCGGTTAACGTCATGAATATATAGCGTAGAGTTTTTATTCTTCCAATTTATATTGCAAAAAACAAACAAACTTTAAAGCACCGTATATGAAAGAATAGAATTGGTTGTTTATGTTGCTTTTTGTAGATAAGGGTGTGACCTGTGTGTACTCTACATACTCTGAAAAGTATTTTTTCAAAGCAGCAAATCAGTAGCATTTACGTTAAATAAATAAATGATAGTAAATGGTCAAAATAATTCAGGTTTTTGTCTGAAAAGACCTAAATAAAGTGCCAGAAGTGAAACAAAAAGCATTTACACTCATTCTATAAATGATCACCTTTGTGTTGCACTTCTGCTTTTTGGGGGGGTTAATGCAGTTTCTGCAGTTACTGCTTTCAGCAAAGTCACTGTGGTATTTTGTACTTCCCTAGACATTACCACTATCTTTTTTAGTCTCTCTAAGCTTCTCGTTCTCACAGTTGGCTTGAAAACTATTATTAGCATTCGACATTGCACATAAATTCAAGTTCTGAGTTTTAAAGGAGGGATATGTTATTGGACCATGTTTTCAATGCATAAATGAATGTTTGTGTGAAACTGGGAAGCCAACAATATGCAGACGTGCGTCCAGCAAGAGGAACCAGACCAAAAATATTCACATAAATGAGTTGAAACTGTAACACGTTTCTGTTTTTTTAGTAGGTTAAAGTGTTACGTGTTGACTGGGACTTATTTTATTCTACTTTTTTGTCCAAAAAAGGGAAGGAAGTCAGACACATGTCACCTAGAGACACTCAATATTCAAACAGACTTCCTGAGCCACAGCCACACTGAACAGCTTTTTTCTAAAGAGTTTAAAGAAAAGTGGATTCTTTCACCTGGTTCCACAAAGTAATGGTCAACTTTCTACATGATATAGCCAAATTAAATAAATGATAGCTCATTCAACTTACTTCAAAAAAAAAAAAAAAAAAGAAACAATAACATAAGATCACAAAAATGAGAAATTCTTTGCTCCAGTAATAATAAATTCACTCTTATTTTATTTAAACAGCAACTGTATTCATTTTACAAACGTATAAAAAAAACCATCAAGCTTGAGTGATTCAAAAATCTCTTAAGTACCTGAAAATGTACATTTATTCTGTTAAGTACATCAAAACTTGTAAGTACACAAAGACATTAATGCCAAACAATAGGAATAAAGATGTCTTCATTTTTTAAATGGCATACCTATACAAAAGTTACGTTACTGCAGACCTGTCATGTGATGCTGGAGCTTTAGGGAGTCAGCTTCTCAGTTAATCATCCATTAAAACCTCCAGATTATAAAGGTCTAGTTTTTGCTGCTTTTGTGGCTAAACATTGTACACTCTGAACATGACATAGGTGCTAACTGACATTGTGGTTAACATGTACTGGCTGCCAAATAAACTGAGTCACTTCAGATAATCTAATGACGATCATGTACACATCACAGGAACAACTCATCACATAGAAACATTTAGCATGAGAAACTTATCTCCATCCTCATTTGTCCACTCACGCCACCCCACGCCACTTCCTCCTCCGCATTTTTCTATCTTATCTTATTGACAACTTATTTTTCTGCCTGTACTCGCACCCACATTTATTTTTATAGCAACAAACCACATGCTTTTTTTTTGTAAGAATCTGCAACACACAAGCATACAGCAAGCTTTTGCATCTCTAACTAAATAATCTATGCTTTATAAAATGTGTATAGAAAATAAAAAAACTGTCCTCATGTGACTCATCTACACTCCTCAAGTCTCATTTATTACATTTGTAACATCGGAACACAACGGCACATCCTCGCCTACTGCTTCCTCGGCCAGCATGCTCTCTTTAGGAGTTTCACTCTCCTTGGTCATCGTTTCCTCCTCATCATTGACCTCCAATATTTCACCATCCTCCTCATTCTGTTGTCTCTCTGCTAGTCCTTCTTTTTTGATCTCGGCATACTCGGTCTCTGTGGTCTCCTGATTCTCCCGCGCTTCTGTGGGATTCCTATTTTTCATCGCAGAGAAGTCAATGTCTGAGTACTCTGCCTCTTTTGGCTCCACGTCCTCATCAGGTGCCGCACCTCCTTCTGCTCTCTCTTGGTCTTGGATGCCATCATGCCCCACCTCCACCTGGAACAATGTAAGAATGATGCCAAATATCAGATGATACTATGATGGAGTTCCACTCTCTCTCCCTCACCTGTCAGGTGATCTGTTCCATTTACATCATCATCAGTTTCAGTGCTGGGTTTATCAGTTAGATTTGGTTGATTAATACATTGCTTGTAGCTTTAATTCAAGCTTTCATTATTCTTAGCTTCTTATTTTGATTTGCAATTTTCTCCAAGGCTCGCTTCCTGGTGAATGATGGAGCTCTCATGAGTGCACATAAATGTCTCCTTCCAGGTGTTGGCAAAAGCACATAAAACAGAAATGAACCTTTAATTTTATTCATCCCATGCAAAAATAATGTATACATTTAGGAAACATGGGAAACAAAGTAAAGTTTTATACATCAGGACTTTTTTGTTGTTTTTATTGTGACTGAAAAAAAATTTGGAGAGAAAGATCTCCTTTCCCTTAGTTATGAGGTGCTGTAGAGAATGGAATTTTTAACTCACACACACATCTGAAATCACCACAATAAATACTTGCATATGTACTTAAAATCAACTTTCACATTCACACACAAGCCATGTCTTGCACATAAACTAATGGAAATTCACACATACTACTAAAACCCCGCACACACACATGCAAGACACCCTTCACCCATTTATATCAGTAGTAACAGGTCAGTATGTAAGAGGTTAAAGGCTATACATGTGTATGATGAGCTCATTCATATGAGAAGTTATAAATGTGTATGTGTGAGCTGACACTGGTTTGAATGATGTATTATGTGTGTGGGAGGTGATTTTGTCAAAGAAGAGGCGGGGCTACAAAAAAACAATGTCTTGTGCGTATGTGAGAGCTGACTTTGTGTGTATATGCAAGTGATAATAGGAGCATGATTTCAGAGGTGTGTGTGTGTGTGTGTGTGTGTGTGTGTGTGTGTGTGTTTGTGTGTGTGTGTGTAAATGGGAGTATTACATTCAATAAAAGTAAGTCAATATGAGTTGAGATCATAAACTATATGCTGTGTGACTTGCCTGAGTGACCTTGAGGAATTTATCTTACATTTCACATTTAAGATAACACTGCAGGGTTTGCAAAGAGATATGATAATAGCTGGAGAATGAACTCAATGCCTAAATGTTCTTTCCCAAAACAATGGGAAATCCACAGAGTGCAGCTATACTGTTAGTTCTCTACACTTATGTAATAAATTCTACTTATACTTATACTGCAAATCTACTCATATACAACACTTATACTGCAAATCAGAGGTAAACTTAATCGTAGGACTCTGTCATTTAAGTTGATTTAAATCCAAAACAATTTCAATAAATGATTAATTTTCCTCTCTTATAATTAACTACAAGTTTGTGTACCATTTAAAAGCTAATGAACTCCAGAAGAAGTTAAGAGGAAGGATAAAATCGTCTGAAACACCTATCAGGTCATCTGGTCGTCTATGGCACGGAGAAGCAAGATAGACATGGATCTCTCAATCTGTGTGGTAAACAATTTAAAGCAGCTTCCCCAGCAGCTAGACCTCAGTAAGGAGGAAACAGAACCAACAAAGTTTTGTGAAAGATCACAACAGAGAAGGTTTTGTAGGAATCATCTTTAATTATGAAATAAAGCTTTCCAAATGATTCTGCTCTCATCTTTCTCTTTAAAGGAAAGGTTGTTTTTTCTTCTGTGTGGGCCTAGCTCAGAGCAATGGAGGAAACACGACAAAAGAACAGCCGTTGTATCCTTAAGACTATTACGTACACACATCTACACATCTGCCGGAGTAATTCAAGCTGCCCAACAACTAGCCGTCAGTGACCTACAGCCTCAGGCAGGAGCCAACACACTGCAGACTCAGCTCAGGACCAGAATCTGACAGTAATGTTGCGTGGCTTCTTTCTTTCTAGCTCTTGCTGCATGGAGCCCTGTGTCTGCGTGCACAGAAGTTGTAGAAAGGGCAAGCATGGCTGCAAGAGCATGTAGGTCAGCAACATAGACCCAGTACTGCTTCATATTACCAAAGAGGCCAATTAACTGACTCATTAAAAAAATGCAGTACAACACTGAAGTGTACAAGTCAAAAAAGAAAAGAAGTAACACCAAGAGTGGAAGAAGCTTTGACCACTAGAGCAGTTTTTTTTCTTTTTCTTCTTACTCTTTCTGCTGAACTGTCACTTTTTACATGAAATGTCCCCATTCTTGTCCAAATCAAAGCAGCAGAAATGGGTCATTGTTGCTTTTCAGATGTGACAAGATGAGAGCCAGAGGAGACGTCCAGGGAGGACACAGGACTTGAGAAAAAGAATGAGACGCACCAACTTTGTGGATTTATGGTGATGCTGATGCACTTTGATGTAACATGTTTTCTTTTAATTTCAAACTTAAACAACAGCAATGACGACGACGATGATGATGATGATGATGATGATGATGATGATGATGATGATGCCTATGAGATGTTACTTTGTCTGATGTATTGCGGGTTGGAATATGTTATGTATGTGAGTGCTTTTGTGCGTGCATCATACATATGTGCATGTGTGTGTGTGTGTGTGTGTGATGTCAGTCTGCCCACGGCAGTGCTGTAGAATGGCTTGTGATGAATATAAATCAGGTGACTGAACAGGCGGGGGTTTCTTCCCAGACAAGCCCAGAAGATTGTGTAATGCCCACTCCTACATTACTGGTTTGGATGCACACACACACACACATACACACACACGCAACCCCTTCTCCACTTGGCAAACCACACAACAACCACTGTATCTACCAGCCAGCCTTCAGATAGACCACCCGGGTGGAGCACAGACACAGAAGCTGACGGACTTATTGGGAACTTTCAAATAATCTGGAGAGGACAACAAAGATCTTTCTTTTTGGATTAGTATGGCTGTAGTTGGTTTGATTTTTAGTGACGGCATCTAAAAATACATCCAGCCTGTCCTGTTTGGTTTTAGCTGGTGCACTACAATTGTATACCTTTGTGAATGCTGAGGTTAGAGTGTGACCCTCAGAAGAGAGGAGCTGAAGTGGTGACCATGTGGATCCCGACACCCAGCATGACTATCCCACAGCGGATGGTGCTGTATGGGTCGTGTGTTGTGGCGTTGATGAACTCAGTAGGCCTACTGGTGCTCATTGTCCAACAGAACCAGCAATGTGTCAGGCTGGAGCAGACAGAGGCAAGGCTGACGGAGGTGGAGCAGAGCTCGGTGGTGGAGTTCCTCCAGGAGGTGCCAAGAGGGCCAGCAGGGCTGCGGGCGAGTGCGGGGGAACATCAACAATACCAGTACTCAAGGAACAAAAGGAGCGAAGAGTTGCAAAAGGAGCTGCAGCACGAGCATTATCAGGAGGAAGGAAAGGGGATCCACCTTCAGGAGGCCAGCCAGGAGGTGGGAGAGGAAAAGGAGAGGATGAAGCACGAGCTGAAGCACAAGCACCGACATGGCCATCGCTACCACAAGGAACAAATGGAGGATGACATGATGATGATGATGACGTACTCCATGGTCCCGGTGAGATGAGAAGTCTGTCTGACATAAAGAGTACAGATAAACTTATCTAAAAATAAACAAGCTTTAACATCTTGTACGATACTGTCATTGCTGAATGGCGCTGGATTTCTATCTGACTGAAACTGAAATGACCCTGAGGCGTGCGACCGGCAGAGCCATGAATACTGCAAATCTATTTGTTGGTAGTTTGTTTAGGTGCTAATTTCCTCAGAACCAAATAAAGTCTGAAAGTAGAGTATTATTCAGGGGCATTGGTGAGCCATTTCTATAAGTAATTCCATTTCACTCCCACTAAATTTCACAAGAAAAATAACTATACAAACCCATTGTACGTATTCAATTTGGCAACTTCATTAATTTGAAATATCATGTGAATTTTGTTCAGCTTGTGCAGACTAACAGGTTAAACTGCATTAGTTTTGGTTCTTTAAGTACTGTAAATACATATGTATTTTTACTTAAATAGCATTTCAATGCAGGTATTTTACTTGTGATAGAATACTTATCGTTATATGTTGAAATTCCATCTTTGTCTCTAGATCAAATTATTGATCGACATTTGCAACAGCACCAAGGGAGTCTGCATAGCCGGTATGTCTTACTCATAAGCCACCTTTAAACATTATAAATATACCTTTTTTACTCTCTAACATCCCTAAACTGTGCTTTACAGGACCTCCAGGACCACCAGGTGAGTGAGCACATACATCTTCCCCATGCTATACCTATAAGAGCAATGAAATTCAGTGACCCATATCTTTGGTGGATGTTTTATCCACTCAGCTCTTGGTGAAGACTTTTTGTCATACTGTAGGTTTGCCTGGTGCAGACGGTTTGCCCGGCCACAATGGGACTGATGGCATTCCTGGACTGAATGGATCGCCCGGAGCTGATGGAAAAAGAGGGAAAAAAGGTACAGAAAGAGGCTCTATCCCATTCTCTCTCTCTTCTATCTGTGTTTATGAAAGCCTCAAGCAGTGATGGCCATTTTAGTGGGAAACCACTGTTAAAATGTAACAATCCCAGGGTTGAGTATAACCTGGAGGCAGAAATACCCAAATACCAAGAAGCACACAGCCACTTAAAGTCACATGCTCAGAGTTGATTCCTGTTCACGCTTTCATTTGCATTGAATCAGATTTTTATTCAAGCTGCTTTCAACTTGTAATCCATGAATGAGGGAGGAGGAAGAAACCACTGGTTTTCTGTCACATTCTCAGCAAATATTATTCATGTCTGTGGTTTTGGGCTTCAGCTAAATGAATAAGAAAACTCCCCATATTCTCCCACTTTACTCTGTTCTCCTTCACAGTTGGCTGCATGATTCATGCTAGCACGTCAATGGACTAATTCATGTTTTTAACAAAGAGGAAGAGTGTCTTGTGGATTTGAATACAATCTCTTGGCTATATTACACAATGTGCTTGACAGGGCCACCGGGTGAGAAAGGGGAACAGGGAGAAAAGGGAGAGCGAGGAGAGCCTGGTCCAGCTGGAGAGAAGGCTCAACCATCCAATGATGTCATTATTGAAGGCAAGAATTTAAAAAAATATATATAAATAAGAAATTGTTATAAAAACATTAAGATGTAGGACATCATGAAAGTAAAGTTTTGGACAGAAAAGGTTTGTTCCTTCACTCAGTTTGTTTCATACTCAGGTCCTCCTGGTCCTCCAGGACTTCCTGGGCCCATTGGGCCTCCCGGGCCTCCAGGACCCCAGGGGCCTCCCAGAACACGGCACCACAGAGCCCACCTTCAGGCAACTCATACACTGGGTAGGAACACTGAACATATACTTCACTGCTCACAAAACAGTCTTGCCTCTTGCTTGAGTCAAACAGTCCTCGGAATTGAACACATGCAGTAGAATTTTGTCTGAGCACTGGGTCAAAACTTTGAATAAAAAGTTTGTGCACAGCTGAAAGCTCCGGATCAGCTAATGTGAGCCTCGTGAGATTGTTTGTCGAACACAGAGCCTGAATAAAGTAAGATGACATTGTGTCTAACAGGACTGTTGCATGCAATTCCAAATGATGAGACCTTGCCTGTTAAGGAGGCTGTGAAACTACACAAGAAGCCTGCTGAGAAGAACGGTGTGTTTCCAGATAAGTGTGTCTATATTGCAGTACAATGTAATGTGAGGAGTCAAACATCTCAAACAGCTGTTTTGTTTTCCCTCAGAATGCCTGATTAAGTCTCTGATTAATCCCAGAACTGTGGCAAAAATGGAGACCACATTTGGCACATGGATGAAAGATACTGCTCTGCTGACTGATGAGAGAATATGGGTGGCAGAACATTTTTCTGGTCAGCATGGACACTGCATTCCACTCTATTTGTCGATCTTATAAGACCTGTAGTAGACTCTATTTTGAACATTTGCTTGATCTTCCCCAGGTCGTGTGGTGAAGGAGTATAGAAGCATTGCTGCCTTCCAGGACAACAGCAGTGACACTGTGGATGTCAGAAAGTACTATCAAGGCTGTGGCCATACTGTCCACAATGGCTCCTTCTATTATCATGTTGCTAGTACATCCAGCATTGCCAGGTTAGCCTTTATAAGGGTACAGCACACTTATGCAATTTCATTTCTATTAGCAGTGCTCATTTACGTCCAGATAAAAACTTAATGGGCTGTGTTTGTTCACAGATTTGACTTCAAAACCAAGAAGCTTCACACTCTCACTATAGAGAACGCCTTGTATCACAACCTTGCCTACCTGCTCCCAAACTCCAAGACCTACTTCAAACTGGCAGCGGATGAAAATGGCTTGTGGCTGATCTTTGCATCTAGTTCGGATGAGAGCATTATGGTGGCCCAGCTGGACCAGAAGACCTTCTCTGTGACATCTTACATAAACACCACCTACCCCCGCACGAAGGCCGGCAACACCTTCATCGCCTGCGGTGTCCTATATGTCACCGACACCAAGGATACCAGAGTCACCTTTGCTTTCGACCTGCTGAAGGGAAAGGCAGTAAATATGACCTTTGACTTGAGGTCTCCTGGTGGAGTTCTGGCAATGCTCTCTTATAGCCCAAAGGACAGACACCTGTACGTGTGGGACCAGAGCTATGTCAAGCTCTATGTGGTCCACTTTATTTCTGATGAGTAAAAAAAACCTCCTGATGAACATTTCAGACAGATGCAGACCATATTATCACAATATGCAGCACAAAATGCTTGTTGAATTCTAGCTGAAAATAATCAGGTATCTGTCCTATTCTAGCAGTCACCCTATAAATACACCCACATTCCTCAAAACTGAAGTCTACATTTTTAGTTTTTGTCATAAAATGTCTTTGGTACAACTCAATACCTTTCCACAGCCAGTAAATGGAGATCTAGCAATATGCTAACCTGGCCATGCCCATATATTTGGCCACTACGGAATAAGGAACTAAAGGAAGCTACTTGGAGAAGTTAGCTAGGGGTTATTATTAGCTACTCTCTTGAAACTGAGGCCTGGCCGCTAATGGCTCTTCATGAGACCCAGGGTGGGGTCCTGGCTGCTTGGTTTTGGTTCAAGTTCTGGCAGGATGTGACTAGCCCCCATTCATTTAGCCTGGAGAGCAATCACTAGCCCTCAGCTAACATCTTTTTTTGTCAATCACAGGACATGTAAAATGACAGTAAAGCCTCAACCTGTAGTCCACTACAATTAATTCCATGTTCTATGTATAAGATATGAGCTGTTACACCTTCACTATGAGACTGTAGGTGAAGCTCTGCTGATTTGAAGCAGATATGCCCAAACACTGTGGTGATGATCAATTTTGCTCATTTTGTAGAATATAAAAAAAAAAAAACTTTATGGACATGTTAAATGTAAAAATGTGACTATAAACAGAGTGGGGACTTTCCATGTTGACGTATTTGTTAAGACCTGTGTTATATGTTTCATTCTTTGGAGTCTATCAGTATGTTTTTAATGCCAGTTTTCCCTCCAAGGAAACAGGTTTGGTCAAGTTATTATACAAAGTTTGTAAAGGATGTTTTAGAGTGACTAACAGTGTTAAAACTCAACAATTTGTGTCAGCTGACAGATCTTTTTCATGGCAGAAATTTTGACTTGTCATACTACAGAAATAATCAGCTATATGCTGAGTTTATAATGATAACTCAGATCCGTTCAGGGTCCAACTAAAGCAGTGAAAATGAATAAAGACAGCAGAACACAAAGATCTCTCAACCCAACTTTCCTGAATGTATGAATAATTGCAATCTCTAACAACATAACCTGTTTTATCCAAGTTGATAAGCCAAAACATCTCCTGTTAAAAAGGTCTATTTTTACAAGATGAACCTATAACTCAACTTTTGTGGCTGTTGCTCTAGTTAGTATTTGCATGTCAGTCTCATTTAATGCATTTTTTTTTTATACAGATGTAAGCCTCCTTCCCTTCCATTTTTCTGTACATATAGTCCACCTGATTATTTGGTGGAAGCAGCATGAGCCCCTTTTTGTTACTCCCCTTAAAATAAAGCATAAATAAATAAAACTGTGCCAAATCACCTTGATGAAATAAAAAGAATTTATTCACTTTAAAAAGGTAAAACTGACCACGACCTGTTCTCTCATACACCCTCAAGTTCAACTGCCCTGGTAAGCATTTACCCGTCATATTGGTTTCTTTTGCATGCACACACACACACATACACACCAGACATCAGTAGGACCATTAGTAAAACACAAGATACATACAATACACATAGTGAGCAGAAAGAGGGAGAGAAACACAAATCTCTTTAATAAATACCATACATACACTTAACAAAAGTTACAACTAATCAAACTGGTATGATACAAACCAAAAATAAAGAAATGCTTTCATGTTTGTACAAGCTGTTGTGGTAGTTCATATATATATATATATTTATATTTATATAATTTATATATTAAAACTATTTCAAACGCTTTACTACTAGGCCAAATAAAGCCAGACATTCATTTGTATATAACAGTTTCTTCTTTGATAACCTATATATTTGAAATAAACTTTTAGTGTCTCCAGAATTTGAGTGCAAATATCTATTCCTTATGGATAAGACAGTAAAAACAACTAGTGAGGTAACACACACTTACATACAGTAGACTGTGTTGCACATCTCCCAGTCAGATACAGTAAAACCCCTTACATTCCTAAAATAAAAGGCAATAAGTTAAATTGTTTTACAAAGGAATGGTCAACCAACCGAACAAACACAAACATAAATAATTTAAATAATAAAATCAATTTAATAAAAAACAAACAAAAAAAAAACAATTTAGAGATTTTCTTGTGCAAAAACCAGAAGTGAACTTTTGTGTTTCTGCTTTGGGTGGGTGGGTGTTTAGCTTTGGACCAGACAGATGAAACATTAAAATCACAGTCACAGGAGTAAAACACATCATCTTCCCAACAGGAATGTTCTAGCAGTGAGTCTGCCACACAAACAGGCATTTGAGGGCAGGCGGACGGGCAGGCGTACAGATGGCAGACACAGCAGAGCGAACACACACTCCAGGGCCAAACGTGACCGGGTCAAACCCAAACCAGGAGAGGCCACGGTGAGCAATGAGCAGCCAGTAAAACAGAGGGGGTTGGGGGGCGATGGGGTGTCACTATTAGGAGCAACGTACCATCAACTCTTCCATAAGGGCTGAGAAAAGCCGGGCAAAAAGGCAGGGGAGGGGGGGGCAAAACCATTGAAACAAAATGCAGATTCCAACAACTTGATTCACACTGGAAACCACTGACTTAATTACAAACCACAGTGCTGGTTACAGTAGATGCTAAGAGATTTCAGCTGTGGGCACAAAATGACGACAGTTACACACTTTTAAAATTTTTGCTTGAGCACTTTTACAGAGCACTATCAATAGACCTGTGATTGCACTGCGTAACGAGAACAGGACATGCATAGCTTCCCTATGGACACACTCTATGAAGAGATTCTTTAATAAAATTACAATAAATCTAGCTTTAAAATCAAGTATGATACCTTTTGCTTTTAACTTTGTTTTTCAGCCTTTGGAAAAAAAAAAAAAAGTTTGCAGCTCTGTTTGTTGTTCTGGATATGACTTACATCAGCAGTAAACCCATGAACACTGCACACTCAAATATGCCAAAAGCATAGTGATCCTTTGACTTCACTCTTTCCCCTTCAATTAGACCATCAGCGCCTAAAGAGTGTTATATAAGTATTTGTGATTTTTTTTCCTCCTTTCAGTCGCTTTTCTCTTTGGACCCTCAGAGGTCAAAACAGGCATTACAAGATGTCTACCAAGCTGCTGGGGATATTGTAGCGGTCAGGGAGGACCCTCATCTTTAGGGTGCCGTCTGCTCCACAAGTGAAGATTCGGTTTCCAGGACGCGTCTCCACCTGCATGACACCTGCACCAATGTTGCGGAAGATGGACTGCTTGGCATGTTCAGTGCTAAAAGAGTGCATGAGCCCATGGCCGGCTAGCTTCCAAACCTGGAGAAGACAAAGAAGTGAGTATAAGTTTTTTGTTTTTTTTTTCAATCTTTTTTTAGCAACTTATTTATGATGTCAATAATGTGCAGCCTGCCAATGAAAAAGCCTAGTTCCCCAACTGAATGTGAGCTACGATGTGCACCATTGTTTCTTTTCACTGTAAGACTTCATCCAATAACTAAGAAAAGACACTCAAGTAAACAAATATCTTCATAACCAGCATAAAATGAGCAGCACAGCCTGCAGAGAAGAGGTAATAAAATTCATTTAGATATTTAATCATTGCAACCTCAATAAATAGTGTTTTTACAATGTTTGATCGAAAAGAGTAAAAATGGAAAATTGTGCTTGTATATAAATTCTTGTCCTGGAGTCTTGTCGTCCCTGTTAGGTTGCCAGGCAACCAGAAAAGTAATTTTGCAGGAAAAATGGAAAACATTTTCTGATTCCAGTTTATAAATTCTGACAATTTCAAATTTAGGATTTAGATTTTTTTCAGCCTATTAATCTGTAGATTTGATAATAATATAATTGAAAAACCTATTTGCATATCATGAATTGATTTAAATGTGTATTCAATACTGGCAATTAATGTTTCTAACAACTGATTGATCAGTGAGGCACCTTCATATCGGTTGTATAAGGTGTATAAAAGAATCTGCAGTCCTTAGATTATCAAAGAGTATCACACAGCAACACAGATAACTAACAGAAGAAAAGTCTGAACAAGGCATTTCAGGCTACTTAACAAAATGATATTCTCCAGAAGACAAAACCATCTTTTCATATCAACTACGGACTTTGTAACTTTAATACAAAGTCAAAATCTTAAAGCCAAAATCATAAGTCTTTTTATTTTTTATAACATAAAGACTAAGGCCTTCTCTCAGATGATGGTACAGCCCTCACGGTCCTGATCAATAGTGATAATGACACAGAAGCAACAGGGAGTCTATGTTAGAGGAACTATGACAAAATGCTTTCACAATCTACCTCTCAAATACCTAGAATCACTGTGCATATATAAAGGTGCTGTCTAAAAGTTCAACAGTCAAATTACACATTGATATTCATTGAAATTTTTGAGTTAAAACTGTTTGTGTGGTCCTGCATGAAATCTATACGTCATTGATATTAAGACGGGATTGGGTGGATACTCCTAAAAAAAAGTTTCTTTTAAATATTATGGATGACTTAAAATGTTTTTCTTTTCTTCACTACATACACTTGAGACAAAAATAGGAATAATATACATATTTTTTATACTTTCAAATAAAACAAAACACTATGTACCATTTCTGCATGCATGCATTCTCAACAATAACATCAACAGAAAAGCAGGTCAATGCTGCCTCTGGAAAATATTCTTGGCTCAGTGGTTTCTGCTTGAGATTGATTAGCATCAGCATCCCAACAAACCTAGTGTACCCGGTCTTTCCTGATGTGAAGTGCCAACACTTCTAATTTCCACTGGTGCACTCTCTTGTGTACAAGGGATGATGCTATGAAATGAGGCAGCTAAAGAGATTTATCTTCTTTTATTTCTGATAAAATTCTTATAAGCTTCACGGAGCGTTGGCGGCCAGTTGAAATTTAGATCTCGCAAAGCTTAAGCATTTACATATCGCTGTGGTACGACGGCTGCCTTTGTTTGGAATTATTTCAGGGTTTCCAGCGGCTGCAGCTCCTGCTGTTAAAGCTTGTTGTTAATAGGCTAAGCATCGGTGCTACTGTTCCAACTACAGATAACTACTGGTGCTGGTATGTAAACAACAGAGTAAGAACCACACAGGTGAAAATGGCTTGACTACAAGTCTGTGAGGAGGAGGTTTTTCTGATTACTAACTGTGTGACGTTAATCTTCAGTGCATGATCAAAATAAAATTCATTTATTAAGTCAGTTGAGTGAGCAACAAAGCATGCGCTATACCTTCATGTTGCCCTCCGCAGAGCCGGTAACAAAGAAGTCCTCGAAGGCATCCAGTGCGAGGGCCTTGATGGCTGAGTCATGTGCCTGGAAAGTGTGTAGCAGCTGCCTCTGGCGGATGTCAAACACACACACAAAGCCCTTCCTGCCTCCAGTGATCAGCAGCTGCTGTTTGGGAGCATACTGAAGCACAGTGGCCCCGTTCTCATGGCAGGGGAAGGCTGAAGGGGTGGGAGGGAAGACATGTGAAAAGAGGATCACGAAGCGGCTTCATATTAGAGAACATCATTGCAACGCTCTTAATTTGACATTTCAAGTTTCCTACCATGGACCATGGTGTTGCCAGGTGAAATCAGAGTATCCCACAGGCAAACATTTCTATGGACAAGAAACCAAAAGTAGAAATCAAGAGTTAAAAACTGAGAAAGAAAAAGTATGATTTAAAAACGGCGCCTCAGTGCAGAAGCTGACCTGTTGTCATTGGACTGTCCAGCTGTGGCGATCAGGCTGGAGGATGTGATGAAAGCAAAATCACCGCAGGTCTTAGAGTGGCACTGCCAACTCTGGAAGCAAAAATAGGACAAGAAAAATACATGATTCTAGATTTAGCAGGTTTAGATTCAATGATTGTTTTCTTTCTACTGAGAAGGTAAATAAGGAGGTGGAGGTGACCTTACCAGGTAGGGTTTGGGGTTGGAGGATGTCTGGTTAACCTGCCAGAGACTGAGGAAGCCCTCTCCATCGGCTACTCCGCACTGCAAGAATCATCCAGATAAATCAGACTAATCCCAGCAAACAGACTAAACACACAGTCATCACTGAAGGTGTGTGTGTGTGTGTACCTTATTGCCTTGAGAGTTAAAATAGAGCCGGGTGACCCTAGCATTGCCTGCTTGTCTGAAGCAAATGAGCTGCTGAGGTCTGTTCCATTCAAACATTCTCACACTACCATCTTGAGCTCCCGTCATGTCTGAAGAGTAGCCACACACACACAAACACACACATAAACACAAATAGTTGAGAGAGAGAAGCAACAGGTTAAAAAAAGGTACCTTTTTTTCTTTGCTTTAGATGAAGTTAGATATAGCCACTTACAATACTGATATATGGGATGTGATGTCATTCTTTTCACATTATTTAGATTCCTCTTCATAATCTGCAAAACATACATGAAAACAAATCCATCGGGCGTCAGGGCATCTCGCACCATTATTGCTCTAACAACAATAATTAGAAGCTAAAGGACATGATTTTATATCAACATGCTTATTTCAATGCATCAGTTTCAGCATGAAGCTTTAAATGATGTCATCACTTCTATGAACACATATCTTTCTTCTCATTCTTGTTGTTGGAAAAACTGTAGCTACCGGTACCTTCTGTTAGAGTCGGGTCTCCACCACAGCCCAGCTAATGTGAGCTTTTGTTTTATCTCTGACACGTCTGTGTGTGCTGCTCAGTCAGGGGCAGCAGCTCATCCAGCTGACCACATGGCTGTAAAGTGGGCTCATGGGCGGTCTTTCTAAGTTACCATTTTAATGTAAATACAGTCAAAATCACAGCTGTGGTCTTGACTAGTGATATTATCAGAAGGCACCGGAGTTATAAAAATCAGTGACTGCTGGTTTACATGTAATATTTTGGATGAGCCAACATGTATAAACTGAGAACTTGGTCAATTTAACTTTATTTTCATATATCTCATCATTATGATATAAAATAAATAGCATTTAACTAGTTGTCAACAGCTCCCTCATATAGATCTAAAATAAAAGGGTGGGGGATCTAGGAAGAAAATGACTTGTAACCGTTTCCAAAGAGTATTAAACAGGCATAAAATGACTAAAACAAACAGAGAACCCACTCCTAGTGTAAGCTGCTGTGACACCCTCTGTCCCATCTTCTTCGGAGTATCACTCTTAACATTTATCAGTGTGGCTGGGACAAGGAGAACCCTGCCTGTATGTTAGTGTGACGCAAATCTGTACCTTGGGTAGTCAGCTGTGAGAGCTGCTGCTATCTGTGTTTATATGGGGCCATCTCTGTCATGCAAGCATGCCCTCTCTCTGTATCAGCATCTATAGACTCAGCAGGATAGCTGTTTAGTCGGCATGGCTCGACATCGATAAGGATTAAAAATATAAACTTTGTCTGAACGTGTATGGATAGCAGTGGAGAGACCATGTTGAATTTTTTCTTGTCTTTACATGTAATGTTAGTATGTTAATCATTTTATTAATGCATTCAAAGAACAAAATATTTTGCAACGAGAAGACTAGAGTGTCATTTTTCTGGTACTGTTTCATATGCAGTCTGCAGGAAAGAATTTGGTTTCCCCCTACAGGTTGTTACTAAGAACCGCACAGCCATCGTGCTGTGGTTTTGTTGTGCATGCTTTTGTGGAGAATTAGCTCGTACCACACTGGCCCCCATGCTGGTCTGACCGCTACCGAGCCACGGCATGGATGCAGAAACTGGCATCTGTGATGATGCAAAGGAAACGGAGCTAGCCTGGGCGATGTTGGTATGAGAGGAGCGGTGATCGATGTCATCAGAGCTGTAAGAAAACACACACCCATAGCCAATCACCACTTGGATCACTCCTTTTTTTTTTTTTTTCTGGTTGTATTGTGAGGACAGAAAATAAGCAATCTCCTGCAAATCAGACCTGCGGGACTCTTTATCAAAGTCGTCTCCTATCCATGTGTAAGGTTGGACAGCCACTAGAGTAGAGACATCCACTTCCTGCACATCGTGGGTGGAAGCCAGCACAATCTCGTTGGAATTAGCCTGTGAAAGGAGGGAGGCAGGGAAAAGTCTCAGGGGAAATATAAAGTTCAAATTTCTAGATTCAAGGGGAAAGTTTCTTCTTTGTCTAATTTACCAGGGTGAACAGTAACAAAACAGACTGATGAAGATATCCCCACCAAACACCACAGTAAATAAATTATTACAAATGATGGTCTATGGAGTGTTTCTTCTTTCTTTTCTTAATTTCACAGAAACAACTGACCTTGTTGATGGCGAATGCCATGATTATATCAGACTCCTTGTGAATGATTTTAGCTTTTCCTCCTGGGTAGCCCAGATCTGCCTCCACCTGGGAAAGCAAAAAAAAGCAACAGATCAAAGCTGAGGAGGGAAATTCAAGTTAGTCAGGTTTCTGTGGCTGCTGTGTAAAAACTTTAGTAAGATTATTGCTTAACGGCCTGTTCTTTGAAAACATTGTTGTTAAAATTTTAACTTAAATTCCCTCCATAAGGAGTAAAGCAGAAAAAAAGGGATATTTTTTATTGCTTTTGGTCATGAAGTTACTTCAAAAATGATTCCCAGTTTATGACAAAACAAAAACATGTGCAGCCACATTCAAAGGAGAGGAGGAATCGTCACGTGTAGGCGCATAACGCTACTGTAAATATTGACAATTTGGACTGTTGATTTGGGTTTCCGCTGTGACAACACACTGCACAATTAGCAAGCCTCACACAGCCCCGACAGTGAGCATGCAAGTTAGTACATTTACTCTATGTGCCAACCCTCTTAAACACTTGCTTTAAAGTCCAGCAGAATCAGTCCAGCTAGAGAGGAGAAAGGAGTGTGATACACAGGGAGGCGTGTTATTTTTAGGGATCAGATGTGAGGTTATGTGAGTGGATGTTACAAGCGTCCCAGTGAAAGGAAAAGATTAAACATTAGATCTAAAACCTCAAGAGCCTGGAGGAGATTTCAAATAGCCAGAGCAGTCACTTAGAGGCCAAGCTGGAGAGGAGGAAACTAGCATTTCACCCAATTTGGTGCAACCTCTTATCATAACCTGCAAACCCCCAACCATGCAACTGGACTACTTTTCTTTTTGTTTTTTTCATTTAATGGGATGGCTCCTTCAAGCTTGGTTTTGCAGTGACTCTCTGAGACAGACAGACAGAGCCAGGGCCTAGGCTGGTACAGTGAGTTATACTACCTTATAGGGACTGCTAGCTCCAGCTATGCAGTTTGGGTTTATACGGTCCACATGGTTCTCTAAAGACTACACAACACACAGAGGCAATATAGACAGAACACACCAACACAGCACAACACACAACACATGCACAAACACAGAAAAATAAACCATGAAATGAAAAGAAAATGTAGAGGACTGACAGGATCTTGTTACAATACTTGGTGATTAAATGAGAATAACTTGAAACTCCTCGTCATAACTCCTCATTAACACGGAGATATGAACACTACAGTGGATCTGACTGTTACAGCTTAATTTCATAAAGTCATCTGGTTTATCCTGCTCAACTAACAAGAAACCATGAATATACATCAGAGCAATAAATCCTGTATATTGTCACTGGCAGCTACGGAGGCAGTAGGTCTTGACAGCCATTGTATAATAAGGAATAATTCCAGACATCACATAAGGCAATGATCTGCCCTGTGCTTGATTTAAGATGTCCCAGGAGTCAAAGCAAAGATAATCACACCAAACAAAAACATAGACGACAGAGATAAATGCTCATTGGGCACATCTCAGTGTATTAAAGCCAAGTTATGAAATTCATATATGGCTAAAATCTGGAGTTAAAAATGCCCCACAGCCCCCAATTTCATTCAGCTTAAGGTTTCAAACAAAGACCTGAATAAACCGAGATCTTACACTCAGTGCAAAACTATGTGAATTGTGTGGAGATTCGGTTTTCTATTGTGAAGGCCAGCCCACCGCAGACATGCTGTGCAATAAGAACTGAAAAATTCGAATAAACGCAAAACTGGGTTAAATGAATGGTGACTTTTGAACTGAAAGGAACACAATAATGAGAATTGGGTGGTTACTTTTGCCTACTTTTTTTTTTTAGTTGTGGTCAGACAGTTTTGTCATTGGTTGATCTTGCCACTGAAGATCTTAGATCAGACAGTGAGGAAGTTCAAGGAGGTAATGTGAACAAACCCAGATGACTTTTAAATTTCTGCTAATTAAATGCAACAGATCCACATTGAAAATATGATTTCCAAAACAACATGGTTTTGGATACAGTGAGCTGAAAGATGTACTCAGGAGGGTGAACAAAAATCTAAACAATTCTTCATGAATGTAGTTTGCTGACCTCACTCTGCTTCCTTTTCTTAGTAAAGATGTAACGGATAAATGTTTCCTGGAGAACTTCCTGTTTGACCAGGAAATGCCAAAGACGTCGGACTGGAAAGGACTGGTGGTTCTTTGTCCTGGAGGGAAAAAAAGTTATTTTTTTAAATTTTCACGAAATATGCTAAATCATACAAGATCTAACACAGCATGAGTTTCTGAAATGTGTTCTACACCGTGACAAACACTGTGAAACATTTTCATTAAAGAAAATTAAATGAGGGCAAAATGATCATTTTAATTCTTCTCTAATTTATTAAACCATGTGTCCTTCCATGTAATGCAGACTCATCCCAACCTGGGGCCCCTCCCTCCCGTCTTAAAAGGGGTGCCAAAGATCAGAGGGTGTCCAAAGTTTTCAGTCCACAAAGGTTGTAATAATTACATTTGCACAGGTAAAAAAAAAAAAACCCACAGAAGCTGTGTTTTTATGGAATGATGAGAAATAAAATAATTCTTAAAAGAGTCCATCTACAGTTCGATACAATCAGCTGACTCGTGTTTTTACAATTGAAATGCCATTCCCCAAAAAACTATATGAATTTATGAAAGGAACCCTGAGGGTTGGACCTCCACATGGACATGGAAAACCTCAGCTGTCACATTGTGCTCGTTCACTTGCAAGTGGATTCAGTAGCGAAGAAATATTTCAGGAGAATGTGTCCACAAAGATTCACTGTTGACATGCTTGTTGTGACACGCTCTCAGAAACTTCAAACCTCCCCATCTAATGTCTGACCAGAGCTTTGCAACCTCAAAGTTTTTTGTTTTTGTTTCTTAAATCAAACTTCAAGTGTGGCTTAAAGCTCTGAAATGGGTGGCAATAGAGTTTAGCTGATTTGGAGAAAGTATTTGAGTTTAGACATGGAGTTTCTTCTGTTATATGTATGAATACTTGTTGATGTGTATGTGAGCGTGTATGCTAGAATATATTAACATATATTTCAATGAATAGTTTATGGAGTTTGTATGCATTAATGTGATGTATTTATGTGCATATGTAAAGGTATTTGTCTGCATGTATGTGTATATGTGCATATACATTTGATTGTATATAACAAATGGACCCCAGGGAGAACAGCAGCAGCTGGTGGCCTGTAGCTGATGGGGATCCAAATAAAAACGAGTTTCAGTGAGCGTATGCACCCACAGGGTGTTATCCCACGTGCATTTAAGTAGCTTGGGATGTTTATAAAGCCTATGCAATGAAGAGCAATAAAATCCCTTAGGATAAAATCCCCATGCAACTTACTGCTGTTGTTTTATTTATTAATTTTCATCTCAACTGTAATTTCATATTTGCCCCTGTTGGCTCAAGGGGGATTACTAAACAATGTAATCCTCTACTCCGGATTGCCCCAAAATAAAATTGTTACATGGATGACATATTACAAAAGATTAAATAGGTTTTGATAAGTGGAAGAATCATCAATGTAATTTTCATCAATCCAATCGCTTTAATCAAAACTAAAGTGTAAGTCAAAAAGTATAAATCTCCTGACTCAATGTGTCGACTATGAATCTGAAAACAAAAAACAAATGTACGAGTTGTTATGTGCTTAATGTTTCTCTGAGCCAAAGTCCCAGTGTTTTGTTAGTGTGTCTGTATTTTTATTTTAACTGTATATGATTGAGTGCTCACTTGAAGGGTGTGTTGTCTGGCTCCAGCATGGCCTTGTGCCGCAGTATGGCGGGCCCAGCTCCTGCACTGAGGTCAGTGGGGTAAGTGTTGATGTAATTAGGAGGCGGACCGTCAAACTTGTTCATTCGTTCCAGCAGAAGCTGTTCCCAGTTCTCTAAAGCCTTCAACACGGCATTGCTGAGAGGGGACGTGACTGGCAGGTCTGGGATAGAAATGCATACAAAGCATAAACAGACAGCAGTCGGCAATGATGACTTCTCTTTGTGTTGGGAGGTGATATTGTTTATCAATGAGGAGGTGAGTGTTTACCTGTGAAGTCAAGACCAGTGAGAGGGATGAAGTTCTTGACGTTGTGATGAGCCAGTTTCACCATGGCCAGGCGAATCAAAGTCCAGCTATGAACCCAAGCAGACAATAAACTCATCAGATCAACATCTGAACCAAAGCTTTCACAACTGGATCAAATAATAATACGAGCAGATGCAACCTACCTGTAGGAGCTTGGATCAGAGTGTTCTGTTATTTGTGTGTCAGAGAGGAAGGCATCATCATCATCTTCATCATCTTCAGCTCCACTTTCGTCTGAGTCACACAAAGCATTGCTGTCTGAGAGCGGCAGGAAGGGCTGAGAGGGAGGAAATAATGACAACTGAGAGAAAAAAAAGCCAAAAGTAATAGCACCGGATGTATACCTTTAAATAACCTGAAAACTGTGAGTCACAGTTAAATCATTCATCGTACTTTAGCTACAAAGTAGTCCCACATGCTCAGCTCTGGGGGAATGAATTTCTCCTTGTAGGTGGGTCTCTCTGCCGGCACAGGAGGTGGGGTGGCAGGCGTTTCCTTTACGGGGCGACCGGGAACCAGCATCCTCATGTTGAATCTGCGTCTGTATCGGTCTACATCCTCTGCTGGGGGCTGAGGGGGAGCCGCTGGGGGAGGTAGAAGAAGAACAAAGACACGACATCTTTCACTGTGAACTCTGCTGAGGTAAGTTAGCAAACTGCACCATGAATCATGATGAGCTGAGATTCAGCCTCTTTTTCATTCTAAAAGAAGGTAAAGAAAAATAGAGCAAGGGAAAGCAAACCACATCCACACCTTAGCAGGAGCCTAGAACGTCATCTACAGCAGTAAATGGACTATATTGTAAACAACAACCTTGATTTTGTTAAAGTGCCAGCATAAAACGTCAATTCTGTGACTTTAAACAGTCATAACACACAAATGATAACTAACACAACTGGGGGAGAGAGAGAGAGAGAGAGAGAGATAGAGCAAGAGAGAGAGAGACACACACAAAGTCACAAATACAAACATTTAGGATGGAGACACAGGGCAAGACACACTAGGTTGTGCACAAACCTGCACCATTATCCAGGATGACTATCTCTGGCATCGCACCAGACAAAACAAGACAAGACACAAACCAGAGTAGACAGTGCAGTTAGACACACAGATACTACACAGGCCATTACATAATCCAATCAGTAAATATTTGCTGTAGTGTGTGGCACAAAATAAACAAAGAAAACACATTTGCCATGGAGGGCAAATGTGCTGAGTAGTTATGTACTGAATATTTTCCTGCATCCACAGCACCGTGAGAAAGACCCATGATTTGAGTGGCAACTAGAATATGTTTATTTTAATGTGGGTTTTAATTAGAACATGATAGGGAAGCATCAGTGTGGATCATGTCCGCATAGCTGTGTGTCTGTGACATGCATGCAGGCAGCCCTCGAAAGGGCAGAGTTTCAACAAGTGATCCCTATCAACAGTCTGACATTTAAAATTGCCTCTTCAAGAGAAGAGTTTCTCAGAAAGGCCTTACTGAGAGCTACCTCAGACTCCACACAGATGTGGAATCAAAATGCCAGCTCCTATCTTCCTGGCTCACAGAGAAAACTGGAGCACAGAATACACCGGCCTCATCACTATGAATGAATAGGGCTGTCACCACTTAGAAAATTTGGATACTGTCATGTTTTCAGTGACTCATTTGTTTGAAAAATTTGGCAATAGCCAGCAGCGGCTTTTATTCTAAGGTCATTGCACCGGGTGGCGTGTTGGATGCAAAGGTAATCTTTCAGATTAGCGCTTTTTGACCGCCACCTTTATCCTACAAATCTGACAAATCGGCTCTCCAAAGTTAATGGGATTTTCATTTTCATTTGGCTTAAAAGCAAAATGTTCCCACACTGCTGTGCTGTGGTGTTAAATCCATAATGTTAATATTAAATGGTTACTGGAATGCAGTTACTCTCATGCAAGCGAGGCATCTTGAAATAAACATTTGTGGCAGTAAAACTCCTCTAATGTCCTGCAGAGTGTGGCTGCAGAGACATGATAGTCTGCTGCTTTTTCAAATAGCAAAAAAACAAACAAAGCGGATTTATGACATTTATGACATATAAATGTCATTTTTCACAAACAGGCGAATCAACACAATTATGACGATTACCAAAAAAACATCGCAATCATCTTAAATAACTGCGTTTAGAAAATGAAGTCATAAGTGACAGTCCTACGGGTGAACAGTGTCAAGTTCAAACACTAGACTTTCATGGCAGAGGTTTTCAGAATATGGCTTGATTTCTACAAATCTAATAACACTGATCTATGTCACACACAAGAGAAACTATCAGTATGATGTAATTATTACCTCTATCACGAGCTACTTGATGTAACGAAACTCGTCTCCAGTTACATCATTTAAAACATTTAACTCTACAAACTGGATTAAACACAGTTTGAAATCTACTATAAAAATGAATTAGTCTTAAAACCTCCGGAGATGTACCTGGTTGAGTCTCAGATTCAGAGTTAGTCTGAGACGGTTGCTCAGCCTTGGCCTCTGAACACTCCTTGCTAGTCCCAGCTGTTGCTTCAGTGACACGACAAGATGAGCACAGAGGACATTTACAACATGAACATGCAATGCAGTACACACACGCACGCGGACTCTCACGCGAACGCACACATCGGCTGACTGATCAAAACACGGAGCACAAATGTTTTCATAGCACTTCATTGTTGTTGGTCATGGGCATTCAGTGGTAGCTTCACAAGAAAGAGAGAGACAGAGGAGTGGGTCAAGCATCTGCAACAAGGCAAACCTGTACAATTACCATGCACTGCAATCCTGCAAACCAGCACTGCAATCCACCAGCCTAGTTACTCACAGCTGGCCTGAGTTGCAGGTGCCACAGTGCCCAGCCCCTCGCCCCTAAAGACAGGAGGAGGGGGTCGTTTAGGGCGCTGGGTTTCAGAAGGGATGGGAGTGGGGTTTGGGGTGAGGTTGCTCTGCTCTGGTCTTCCTGTCTCTTGAGACTCCTCTGGCCTGGCTGCCTCAAAATCAGCTGGCACTGGGACACAGGGCAGAGGGCACACTCACACAAGACACTACGCACCAGTACCAGCAGCATCGTTGGAACATCAACAGGAAAGGACTAGGTGAATATCTATAATGTAGACAGCCCCCCCCGAAGGATGGAACTATTGGGTCGGATCCATGTGATTAAAGATAGTTTGGGATGTAAAAAGCCAACAGATGAGTAAGAGGAAGACGGCCAGAGGAGCAGAGTGATAAAAGCAGATAATGAAGACCCTGAGAGAGGATTTTTATGACATACGGTAAAAAAAAAAGTAAAAGATATCGGTAAACTATAAACTAATGGTTTTACCTGGTGGGAGCTCAGGTCTCTTTGGCCTGATAATGGCTTTTGCCCCTCCTCCAAAGACAGCAGCCCACATGCGGTTATTAAGAGGATGTGCTGCCAGGCGGAAGAGTTCATTGCTGTTGTGAGTGCCCAGACCGTGGATGAGCAGCGAAAGATAAACAGCCACGACCGCTTCACACAGCAACACGCTGAGCCTCGGCTGGTCCTCCTCCCTCGCAGAAGTCAATAGAGAGATCAGGGACGACACACCTGCAGAGGGAGGACACGGTGTTTGCAGAACAGATTAACTTGCAATCTACAAAAATAACTTCCACAGCTGAATTAAAAAAAAAAAACATCTTTGCACAATAAAGAATCCATTTATGGGTCATTTGCATGATGCCGTGAAAAGTTTCTGTCTTTCCATTTCCTTCCCAGAGGCCATGGAGCTCCTATTATAGAACACCATCTGCCTCTCTGCAGAAACACAGATTGCCTGCTCTGCTCTTCCTCCCACTCTGCTATTCATATTCTCCCTCAGTCATGCTTTTTGATCCTCACATTGGCGCCATTCCCCCCATCCATTACACCCAGTGAGGATTCTGGAAAATTATTAACTAATCTCCAGTCTTATCACAACTCTATTAAGTGCATTATGACATAAAGGTTTATAAACAGAAAAGTGCCTCAATTCTAATTAGTTTACTTATGAATCCACAAAATGCCAGTGGCTAGTGAAGCATAAGCTTAGCTACCTGGCCACTGTGCAGGAGCAGAGTTGGGAGTTACATGCTCTTCAATGCTTTCTGTACGCAGTCGTTTCCTTTCGCTCAGCAGCAGGCCCTGGTACACCATCCCTGTAAACTGGCTGGCCTCTGTTTGACTGCTAAAAAGCCAACAAAAGAAGACATTTGAAACAATTAGTTGGAGCCACGCAAGGCTGTTTTTCAGGAAATCAAGTAAAATCTTGCAAAGAGCAGCTGAACCTGTAGAGCTGTACTGATGGCACACAGTTACCTGTAGCTGTGGCTGTCACACAGTGCTTGATAGATGCAGGCAGACAGAGACGCTGCTAATGTGTGAAGAGAATTCACCTGGGAATCACAAAAACACCACTTTATTCAACATTGTAATAAACAATCAGATGAAATGCTGCAGGATATGTGCCCATGTTGCATTTTTCACAACGTTTTTCACTGAAAACATGCAAGTTTGCAAATCAAAGGGATTAAAGAACAAATGTCATCAGCTAATATTCAGTATCAGTGTGTTGATCTGCTGTCAAATTTCTAAGATATCATTTAAGTTGAGCTCCAGAAGAAAAGACAAACAGCGAGAACTTTCCTCCCTCGTTTTTGTTCTGTGACGAGTTCTGCCGACGTGATTAGTCGGCTGAAAAGCAGACACAGAAACAACACCGACAACCCAACGCCTTTTTGAAATTTTCTGAGATTTTCAACCGAAAGTGCTTAGAGTGGCTTCAAAAGCAAAAAAAGAGGAGCCCTCTGAAAACAAGATGCTGGGTGCAGCCATTTTCTCTAGCTGGTCTCATCTGCTGACTTCTTCATTTGACAGAAAGCATATATAGAAAGTTAAACTCTTATTTAAGTTCTGACCCCATCATCGATGATGTCAGGATGGGGTGCAGCCTCCATCAGCGTGATGGTGTGGAGGATGTCATGAATGTGGTTGCTGAGGTGGAGAACAGGATTGGCTATGACGGTCTTGGTGGGGGCGATGCAAGCTGATAGCAGAGGCAGGGTGGTGGGCAGAGGCAGAGGAGACTGCAGCTGCTTCACAGTGGTCTCCTACGCAGTAAGAGAGGACAATGTTATTTTAATTTGACAGGAAACACACACACATATATATATGTTTGTGTGTGTGTACGGATGTTTATGCATACCTGCTGACTCTCCTGCAGAAGGAAGAGAAGCTCCATACGAACAGAGGTGACCCCACCTCCCTTGGCTCCATGAAGGCTGCAGTAGGACAGAAACACCCTGAGCAGGGCCTGGTTCTTCCTCAGCCACGCCTTGCGCCTCTCAGAGTGCTGTTGTTTGGCTTGAAGGCGACGTCGTTCCAGCTGGTGACGCTCATAGGCCCCAGCCTCTATACCCTCTAGTGCCTCATCTGATATGTCCACAGATGCCGTACTATCTCCCCAACGCTCTATCTCTGATCCTTCCTCCTTCCCTTCCACCTGTGTGTTAATATTTAAAGTCAAAAGTCATGGCAAAAAAAAAAAGCAGCACATTTTAAAATACTTATTTCTGAAAGTGTACCTTGTAGTTGCAGATCTTATGCATTGCTGCTATCTCCTTCTCCAGCCAATTGTACAGCTGAAAGCGTAGCTTCCCTCCATCCACCTCAAAGCCTGTGGCCAGCGTACGCAGCTCCGTCATCAGGATCTTTAGACATGCTCGGAACTTTAGCTGCTCTGCGATCACATCCACCTCTGACTCACCCTAAAACACATGAGAGAGGCTCAATGGAGCAAGCCTCCTACTGCAGACACGCTGACTTTATGGGAGCATTATTGTGAAATTTTAAATGTTTAGAGCCATCCTAGTATACAATTCTAATCAACAAGAGGCCTTAGACACACTTGCTTCAGGTTCTCAGAAGATTGGTTGAAAAATTTGTGCAACTTTTTTTTTTTTCCTTACGTAATCAGCTCTAGGAACTCCAGAGTATTCCCTAGAACAGAGCCAGTCTTCTTTAAAGACTTGTTCAGTCTTCTAAGGAACGATTTGTTTTAGTTTACCATCTTTTCTGGAGTAAAATCAAAACAATCCGGTGTTTAATATCTGATCCATGTACGGTGTTATGGTTACCTGCGAGTCCTCTGTTTGGACTTTGGGGCCATCGCTCTTGGAGCCTTCGTCTGCTTTGGTCTCAAGTTCATGTTTCTTCATGGTTAGACCATCATCCTCCTCGTCTTCCTCATCTTCCTTGTCATCTCCCCAGTCAAGTTTCAGCTCATCTCCCCCCACCTTGACCGCAGGCTGGCTCCAGTCCAACCCGCCAGACGAATCGTTCCCTCCCCAGGCGTCAGTAGGTGGTGCCGGGGAGCCCCAGTCAACACCTCCCTGAGTGCCGTTTTCCAAGGGTTGGCTTGAGTTTACGTTAATCTTGGATGAAGCTTTGCTGAGAGAAGAGGAGCTGGATTTCTTGCTAACTTTGGGAATCTTGGAGAGCACTTCCAGAGCTAAAACTGGACAGCCCACCTACAGAAGATTCAAATATAAAGTATATATGAACACTTGTATGTTTGTATGTCTTTTTCAAATGTTTTTTTGTTCACTTTTTGTTTCAGTGTTTGTTGAATCTCAGTTTATCACCCCAACACAGAATAAAACCATTTAACAAGAACTGAGTTGTAAAGTAGTCATAAACTAATGAGCCCACCTTGAAGTGTGCATTGGCAGTAGTGAAGAACAATTTGCGCTCGATAAGGTTGATTTCGTCTGCGCTGCTCTTCTCAGCGGTGAGGCCCGCAGTTGTTGCCGAGCCCTCTGGATTTGCAAAGTGCCGCCGAATGATCAAAGGATGAGTTCTTAAGTAGTTATAGAAACTGAATACCACAGGGTTGCAAGACTTTACCATTGCATCTGCACACAAGAAAGACCAGGGAGGAAAAAAATTAAGAATATCATACAATAAAAAACGTTGATCAGAACAAATCTCAGGAAGTCTTAATGCGTTACACAGACCGGGATTCTCATCATCGTCTTTGGGAATACGCTCAAGCAGCGTGTCCAGAGCTCGTGTGTAATCTTTCATGATCCAGTAGGCGATGCTGCGGAGGAAAGGGTCAGGGTGCAGTCTGGAGCAGTGGTAGCCACTTCCGTCCCTGTTGCAGCCCAGAACCTTCTCATACAGTAGGCCTTGGCAGGTGGAGGACTTCTCAAAGTCGGCCTCGTACAGTCTTGCTACAATCATGGCTAACTGGAGGTCTTCCATCTTTTCCAGCAACACCTGAACATCGTAAAGGAGAAGGGTTAACACCGCAGTAAGAAGGATAAGTACAATAGTGAAACAGCAGAAGGTTTTGGTGATTTTAGGGGATTATTTTGTCACTGTAGCCAATACAAGCAGCTGAAATATAAAGGGCTCATTCTTTTTTGTGCCTATCTGTATATTTTGTCTAAGTGGATGGAAACCCCCAGGCCAAGGAAAACGTTGTAAGATTGTTATGCATTTTATCAGAGTGATTTAGACTTCTCTGCAGAGCAACTAGCTTCTCTCAGCAACAGATAGCTGTATTACTGAGTCCAGTCCTCAAGAGCTACTATCCTGGAACTTTTAGATGCATCCCTTCTCCAACACACCTGAATCAGATGAATGGCTCGTTACCAGGAGCTGGAAGACTTGCGGAGAAGGGAATTCAGCCATTTGATTCAGGTGTGTTGCAGAGGGGGACGCAGCTAACAGTAGCAGGATAGTAGCTCTCGAGGACTGGACTTGGGCGCCCCCAATCCACACTATCTACACTGCATTGCCTCTGTAGTGAAATGAAAATGAAGTAAAAGATAATAAACAGCATTTTGGTATTTAGTGTTGATAAATGTGTGCGTGTTCACACCTCGATGGCATCTTTAAGGGAACCGGCTAATAAGAAAAAAGCAGCGGACTGTTCAAAGCGCTGCTTTCCCAGCAAGGAGAAAGCGTTTTTCAGAGCTGCCTTTCGCCAGCGATCCTCACTGAAGTTGTTCTTGAAAAACTGAGTCATCTTCTCGTCATGCTGAGACCTGGGAGAGGAAATAAGACGGCTCCGGTTCATATTGCTATACAAAGAAAGTTCACTAAAACTGAACTGCAACATGTTTGAATGAAAGAACAAAGAGTTCATAAAAATGTCCACGCCACCTGAAGAGTCCCCACAAGACAGCCTTCTTCTTCATAGCCAAGTAGAAGAGAGCAGCATCTAAAGGGTCGTTGTGCCTCTGGAATGCAGCTTTACCCAACTGACAACACACAAACATTACAGTCACTACAATCTGTTTTCACACATTAAATGCACTTTGAGCAGAACAAAATATGCCAGATATTCAATGTCACATACCAGAAACGATGATGTAATTATATAATAATTTTATGATAATATAATAATTATTATACAATTCAATGAACTCTTCCCCTTAAATATCAATCAACCAATCAATTTCTATCTAAATTGTAGAAATCAACATGAAACATTATCGATACACTTCACTAAAACCATAAAACAATGTTAAAATAAGCAAACAATCAAAATATCTCAGCCCCTCCCACCATAGCCTTATCAAAAAGATAAGTTTTAAGGCCAGTACTGTTACACAAATAATGTTCCTTTGTTTACCATACACTTTCAAATCAAAATACCTTTTATTTATAAAGCACTTTTCATGCAGAAGCAGCACAAAGTGCTTTACATGATAAAAACAGTTTATGCATATTAAAATAAAACAAGCCATCACACAGCAAAGTATATAACAAAGCAATTTAAGAACACACACCTCATTATAGTCTTTTTCACACAGGCGCACACACACACAAACACACCCACACAAACAAAGTACACAAACCTCTTTAGTTCATTAACTTAAGCTGACAGTCCATCTTCCATTAATAATCTTACACAATATGCACTATGGATTCAGAGTGTTATCGCAAATCAAGCAGCAAGTTGTGTGCCATCTAATGCAGATCACAATATCTGACCATGAATATCATGCTCACTGACACATCTAGTTAATTACTTCAACTTGTTGAGTTACTGAAAGCCCATCTAACACCACAGATTACAATTTAATTGTCCGAATTACCAAGCATCAATTTAAGAACTGTAATGACAAAAGATGTTTAAATGTAACTCCAACCAGTAGGACCAGTATGGCCATTAACATTAGCTTTGCTTGTATAGATGTAATATTAAAGAGATTAAAGAAAAAACATTACATTACATTATTGTCTACTGTAGTTTTTTATGTCCATTACTGAGAGACAAATATGACTGAAAAAAAGAAAAACTATTTGAACATGATACACTGTAATATCTCAGTCGGTCAGGTTATCCTGAGGATTCGCTGATTTACTTCCTAGTTAACTGCCACTGCTTTCATCCCCGTCCTAAAACTGGAAACACACCAGCCAACCAACACAGAATGATGAATTGTTCTTTCATCCTGGGTTGATTAAGTTTCAGCTTCAATTCTAATTAGCATTATTCCCGGTACCTTTTCAACCATTTTCCGCAGAGTGTTGATGTTCCGGATCCACCATCCCACTCCTACTGCTCGGAGCTCAGACCACTGTGGGTCTCCTCTCTGCATGGCAGGGATCATATTCAGCAGCTCTTCTTCTGCCTCTGAGTGGAAGGCCCATGCAAAGTGGCACGTTGAAAGGCCTAGCACAGAGACGGAGCAGTGAGAGGGGTGGGCAAGATGAAATCAACTAGAAATTGTTCCGTTCAATAGCTATAAAACAGAATTATTTATACTTGTCACTGCAACAGTATTATGAATAGTGCCTTTTACCCTGGTGGAGCAGCTGCATCCGGTAGAGTGGGGGCAGAGAGGTGAGCAGGCAGGTATGAAGACGCATGGCGAGCAGGTACCTCAGTCCACACTCATCAAGGGCCTCGCCACCTACACAAACACCAGGAGGCTGTCAGGTTTGTCACTAGCTTTCAACAGATCACTCTATAAAAATAGCTACCAGAAGGGAAAAGCCATTTTAAACTTCAGCACCATTTCAGTTTGCGCAATCCTGTCAAATATATCTCTTGTCCCTGAACCTTCTTACCCTCTCTGTGCTTACGTAGCCCTGGAACAACCTGATTATGTCCTCCCCTCAAAAGACTAAATAAATAAGATGGAAAATTGGGAGAAAAAAGGCAGTGATAATGAGAGAGAGCAGAGGAACAGTGTATGCACTGTTGTTTATGGTAATAAAGAATCGAGATTAACAAGATGCAGGAACACACAATCGATAAAAAAAATATGCTTGGACTTTTTTTTTGTTTTGTTAATAAAATTTAGACAAATGAACTCATACATAGTATTATCCCTTTCAAAGGATAAAAGTTAATGGACTGGCAGACACAAAGGGAAACTGGTATACTAAAGGTTGCTAGAACTTTTAGTACTACATAATACTAATACTAAATAGTGATCTTCTCATCCACAAAAGGAAAAAATTCTACAAAAACATGCCAATATCAAAATGACCATGGTAATGGAGGGTCTTGCTCCAACACAGGGGAGTGAAAAGATTTTTTGCACATCAAGCTTTCCATAAAACCCCATGTTTTAGAAGCAGGTTGTAAAGAGATAGACAGTGACAGACAAAATCATTATGTTTGTTGAAGCGTCGTGTGTTTTCTGATGAAGAAATGTACAAATCAAGCAGCATGTTGTGTACCAACCGAAAACGCTGATCACAATATCTGACCGTGAATATCACCAGCTGCCATATTTCGCCGTCTCTGTTCATTACAGTGAAATAAAAATGTCTTCTCTTCCTCTTTTTTTATTTTAAACCAGAGAACAAGAAAAGAGAAGACAAGACTGAAGATTTTACTTAAAATAAACACGGAGATGAAGAAGATTAGATAATTGGAAAGCAGACATGCATGCAGAAATTAGGGCTGGGAAAATCACTGTTTTCTTTATAACATGCTGAGAATAGTAGCTAAGGGTCCTCAATGAATACTGCATGTATATATACACACGTATCCTCAATGGCGTGGAGCTAGCATCAGCAGAAAGAACAAACTCCCCTGCAGCATGCACACATGCTCACTCACACAAAAGAAGAAAGTGCTTTGGAATATTTGCTGAAACTTTCATACATTATCCCATCTGCTGATGATCTGGAGGGGCTTGGGTGGAAATGTCTGCAGAAAGTTCAGAATGAATGTTGCAGACATTTGTGGTTTTAAATCTCTGGCCACCTCTCAGGGACATCTCTATAAGTGGCTATGTTGAATATAGCAAACGGAGACAAAGGGGAGTGGTGACTGGTCCTCGCTGTCCACTTTTAAAACTCGTCTTAAAACCTATTTTTATTCCTTTTTCTTGGGTTTCAGCCCAGCATGAGACTCTGCTTCTGTTTGAGTGTTTTATGGTTTGTTTTATTATTGGTTTTATTTGTTTTTAAATTGTTTTAAAAACAATAAGCTGTTATTTTATCATTTACTTCACTGTTAATTATTTTATTTCCTTGTGTTGCTGTGTTTATTATATGTGTGTATACTTTGTTTCAGCTGAGGTTGTTTTAAAGGACTTTATAAATAAAGTTCAGTTGAGTGACTTTGAAGAGTTTTGCTCTGTTTAGTTCAAAGACTTGTAGATTGTTTAATTCAAGTCAAGATTGATATAATGTAGCTGTGCTACAGTTTTGTTTTGTTTAAACACCGACTGTTTTGATTGTCAAGGTTTTAACAGCAGAGAAGTGTGTTGAATTTATCAAGCAATCAAGCAGGACTGAAGGCACCCCAACAATGACTTGTATGGTCGTTGCAGTGTGCCTAGCTTTAAGATTCATTACATGGCTAGTAGCTTCAGTAACAGAGGGGATGTTGTGTGCACTTCTGCTGAAACGGGACATGATAATGGAATAATAATGGGTCATAATAACCATGCAGGATATTATATAGTAAAGATGGGTAATCGTGGACCCTGAGCATCGCAGGATAAACACCACCGGGACAAAACATACCTGTGTACTGCTTATCAGTGGAGCTTGCGACTTCAGCACTGGTGGTTGCAACAGTATCCGCCAAAGCCACCAAGAACATCTGCTCTAGCCTGGTCAGTCCTGGAAGGCTGGAGTGCATGAGGTGACTGGATAATACCTGGACACAGACAAGAAGAAAGCAACTTAAACAGAGCAATGACAGACAAATATCCCTGTATGGTTGTATCTATGAAAAGAGTAGGATATACTAATAGAAATTCTACTGTTCCCAATAGTCATCCTTACAGGATTCAAACCAAAACACTCCCACAATGTTGTCCCAGTCATCAACAATTTGTTGATATTCCTATAATTAAATCCTCTCACTTCTTAATTAATCTTTTTTTTTCTTTTCTTTTTTTTTTTACACAACTGAGGTATATTGTGTGCGTGTTTTTGATAAATATCCTACATTTAAAGTGCTAGTTTTAAAATCAGGCACAATACCTGGGCATGCTCTGGTCCAAAATAAGTGGGTCCGTACTGAGAGAGGTTGATAACTCGAGATTTCCTCTCCGGCTTATCAGTAGCAAAGTTCACAAAGTCATCTGTGGTAACTGTTGGCACCTGTTAAGACGGGTGGGAAAAAGTGAAATGCTTCATCAGACTGGGCTGGATCATAACATCAAAATTTGTTCAAGTTCTGTAAACTATTCGTACCTGGAAGAGGTCAGCATACTGATCCTCATTGGACTTCTGAGCTACTTCACCATCAGCCACTTTAGTACCCTTAGCAGTCTCCTCCACTCCCTTGTATGAAGTGTCCAGGTCAGCCAACATGAGAGAGTAGAGCGGCAAGGGGGGGATGGAGTTGATCTCTGTGTAGTCCCTTCCTCCGTCACGGCCAGCCACTATGGTGTCTTTTGCTGTGCTGCCGGTCACACTGATTGTCCGAGAAAGATGTCTCCTTGCTCCGCCCTCTCCTGCTTCCACATCCCGCACCACAGCAACTTCTCCAGCAATGCACTTCACCAGGTGCGCAAGGATGGCCTGGACACATCAAACACCCATGGTTTATAAAAAAATGAATGTCAGGATAACCGGTATCCATATCAATCTTTTTTTTCTTTTTTAAATGGGAGTTGTGTAAACCAGTAATGTGTGGGCAGGATTAGAGATGACTAAGAATTTACAACTGCTCATCTTTGATATCTGAATTCAATGTTCCAATTTTGAATTCTTGTAATCACTAAATCAGGCAGAAACAGACTCACCTTGGCACGGCGAACCTTGCCCAGGTCCATGAGCTCCAGTAGTTGGGTTGGATGGTACTGTGGCAGAGTCGGGGACAGGGAGTGAGCTGCCTCAAACAATCCCCCTTCCTGTAGCCCTGCTGGGGCACGGAGGGCCTCATCCACTCCAGCACTCCCTTCAAACACACTCTTAGACCTGGCTCTCCCTTCAAACACTGAGGAACCTGTGGTCTGACCTCCAGCGATGTCTGCAGATGACAGGTTGCCCTCTTCTCCCTCACCGGGCTTCTTGTCCTGATGCCACTGGGCATACACGTGCATCTCACAGTCCATACCCACCACCAGTATGCCATCCCTCACCCAAGATAAGGAGACTGGTAGTGAAGGTGTGCCATCCACAGACGATACAAGGTCCACGGACCTAAGCAGGATCCAGCGTGAGCGGATCCCCTGTTTGATACTGCCCCCTAGAGGAAGGGTGATAACAGCCACCCCCTCCTTACTGCTGGTTTGTTCATTGACCATGCCAGAAATCCGGCCATACATGAGAATGTTGGAGCCAACCCCGACAGTGAGGATATGAGATCCGTCTTCCTTTGACAGCCAGTCCAGGTGCACAAAGTGCTTAATATTGGGTGAGCTGTGGTCTCTGCTCATGTACAGGTCCGACCTGAGATAGAGAGAAAAAATGGACTTATTTCACACCTTTCTACGTCTATATGAAATAACTGACAGAAAACGCAGCAGTATTCTCACCTGCTGTAGACAAAGAGGTTGGAATCCACGCTGACTCTTGGATCCAAGGTTGATGAGGGTCTGACAAAGTCATCAAGGTGAACCGTTTGCTCTAAAACCCACTCTGAACCACCGGTGGACTCACACTCATAGATGGACACATGCATAGAGAAATCTTCCACAGAACCTTGCAGCTGAGGAGAGGAGAAGCACTTTCTTATCATCATTTCTGAGAAAATGAACATTTTTAAGATACTACAGAGGTTATTGATGACTCAGCAAAGTGTACTTAGAATAGAGGACATATAAAAAGAAGTTAGCCCATGATAATACCTCATTAGTGCCCACAGTGATCATTATACTGTATATCTTGTTGAAGTACGCTGAAAACCCACATTTACAAGCCTGATCATGGATCATAAGTCTAAAATCTAATCACTGGTCCAAGTTATGTTAAATTTAATGATATGTAGCTAATTTTGAGTCAGTTGTTTATAGATAGCGAGTGACCATACAGCTTCAAATGCACTGTGGTGTATAATTGGGAAGATTTTTTAACCTTTCTAATCCATTTCCTCCCTTGCCTCAATTTTTTGCTTCACATGAGTGCGCATTTAAATTCTGGTATATGACACTGTCAATCATTGGAAAGTTCAGGAAATGCAGCCAAATGATTGGTATTGCAGAAGCTACATTTTTATTGCAGTTTTCCACCTCAGAATTAATTCTTTCAAATTTACTGATTTCCTTTTCGGGGTTTTTGGTGAGAAACTCAAAAGCAATTTCACATTCGAATGTCCCACCTGCCCTTGTCGTGGCTGTTTAAAGGCCACAGCCAGTCTGCCGATGTAGGAGCAGGACACAGCTACGGGTCGCCCTGACATACACACAGAGCTGTTGTTATCCTCCTCTTCATTCATGAGGGCCCAGGGTTCCCAGCTGTACACCCGGTTGTCCTGGTTGCCTTCATCAGATGCATCATTGCCCTCCACAGCACAGTGCCAGAACCGCACCCGCGTATCAGAGCAGGTGGTAACAATCAGGTATGGAGCCAGGCACACGGGGTAGATAGAGGAGGAACTCAGATGACCTAAAGGAAAGAGGAGGCAGAAGAAAATCTGAGAAATGCTCAAACGTGTTACAGCAGAGATTGAATCTGAACATGTTCTGTGCTTCCCTGCATCAACCTAAAATCTGATGTTGTGCTGCTCCATTCAAAATGTGGAAAATAGATTAGAAATAGAATATCTTGGTAGTCCTTGCACAGGACCTAGTCATACATAAACAAATATTTATAATCCAACCTGCAGAGGGGGTAGCCCTGGTAACCTCCACCCCATGGGGTAGGTCAAGCCGCTTGCTGTACACCAGTTTGGAGCTGAGAATGAGTTTGCTGGCTGATTGTAAGTTGGCTGTAGAAGCTGACCGCGGCAGGGGTCTGATGGGAGAGGTCTCTGGAGATGAGTCAGCGTTCATAACTTGGTTGGGAACCATAAGTTGGCTCTGGAAACTATAGTCTGGGCTTGGCTCATCTGGACACAAAGACAAAGATTTCAGGTACATTCATTGTGATAACAGGAATCTTATTTTGCCTCTTACTTTCATGTTTATCCAGATCATTTCCATTATAGCTGCTTAACTGTGTGCACCCTGGGCTTACCAACACACGCCTGCACAGACTTGAGGTGCAGGTGCCACATTTGCAGGACAGAGTTCCTGTTCAGATCCTTTTCTATCACCACCAGGAAGAACTTTTCAGAAAATGGAGCAGGTTGGTAATCTGCAAAGAGCAAAACAATCAACTTAATCTGATGGCAATTACGTTTGAAAAAGGAAAACAAGTAAAAAAATGAATCTAAAACAGACTTGAAAAGAGTTTAATGTAACAGTGTACAATACCTTCTCCAGTTGGAAACACGGGTGTGTATGCCTCTTGTTCTTTCTGAGGTTTGTAACCTAGAATGAAGTCCTCTTGGAAGACATGAAGCAGCTGGGTGTTGGCGCCACACTGGAAGCACATCAATCAATTTACTACATCTGAGGAATTGGAGGGTTTCAGGAATTCAAACTAAAATTCCTCTTCATAACTGAATTAATGTGCATGTAAAAAATCCAGAAGAGCCACTAACCTGGTTTGTAATGACGTCCAACTCTATGATACATCCAGGTCTGGCAGTGGACTGCTGGCTAACAATGTTGAAGACTTCACCCACCAGTTTCTTCGCCCAACAGACGTGCACAAGAAAAATAGTAAAGGTCCAATTTAATTTGTTTTACATAAATATATCATGTTTGGAAGTACAGTAAAGGGTACTGAAGGCTTAGCAATCTCTCACTTTGTAAAGAGCATAGACCAACTTTTTTTTTACTAATTCATTTGCATAAATCAACAAACGTGTTGTTGGTTTGGGGGCGGGGGGGTAGCATTCATAAATGAAAACCGCACCAAATATACTTGACGATGAAGAGCCGGCCTTTAACATAAATTCTGTATCTGTGTGAATGATATGGTTTGATTGGATTTGTGATGTTTCATGGCCAATTTATGCTAACTTTAAATCAAGCAGCCTCTATCCCCGCTTCAAAATCAGTTCCTGGTTCTTAGCAATTAAAACTTTAAACTTACTGTGAGCGATATAAGGACCCAGATAAATAAAATTCACTGAACAGAGACTCTAGAGACAAACCGTCACATCTCAGTGAGCAATAACACTTTTTTCAAAGTGCTGTTATGACTGTCTGTGTGTGTGTGTGAATGTGTGTGTGTGTTCACTCACAGATGTCTCAGGATCTGACAGCTCATCTAGTAGTTTTCTGGCATCAACGACAGCCTGATAGAGACGCAGGTTTTTACCATCTGATGCCACGAAGCAGGCGCTGGCACTGTTGCAGTAGGTTCCTAAAGGACACAGCACAAAGTTTGTATGAAGGATTCTAGATGGAAAGGATGTTAGGACCATTTCGTCTACATTACAAGACTATAACTGTGTCTATGCTGATGAAAGACATCCAGCAGCAACTTTTGAAGAATAACTGGAACGAAGGAACAGTCTGTGTCATGACAAAGTTAAATAACTTTTAGAACAAATGTGAGCAAATTTGGTTTTGTTTGTGAATGACAGCACTGAAGGTCCAAATTCTCTTATATTCAGTACACATTTATCATTGCTTTGTCGTGACACATAGCATACTAAATACTGTGTTTCTCTATGGGCAAAAACAGATGCTCAGATGAGTCAGCAAAATTCTACTTGGATTCAAACCCTAATGTTCTTTATGATTATTAAAGCAAAGATATTTCATTCATTAGCTCCCATTATAATTCACATCATCACAATAAAAAAGTGCTGTGTACTTACCAAGTACTGAGCTGGGCACTAATGTAGGCAGCCATGCAACGTTACTGAAGGCAGAGGTGTGCAGAGAGTTGATACGAGCCAGTTCAGAGACCCCTCCAGTGCAGGACAGGGGTCCGATGTGGTCAACTCGCCACAAAATCAGCTCGCTGTAAATGGCGTTGGGGTCATGGAAGGTCCTTGTAGCTGCATTACGAAGCTGCTTCCTATTCATGCAAAAGAAGGACATAGCCTGAAGTCATGTTTCATGTAGAGCAGGGGTGTCCAGCTCCAGTCTTCGAGGGCTGCAGTCCTGCAGGTTTTAGATTTAGATTAAATGACTCTCCTTGACAGCTTGGTGTCAAGTTCTGCCCAAGCATGCTGACCCATTAACCCGATTCAGGTGTGCTGCAGCAAGAAACATAAAAGACCTGCAGGACACCGGCCCTCAAGGACCAACTTTGGACACCCCAAATGTAAAGGATTGGAGGTTTATCATTTCAAAAACCCATCACAATAGTCCTTTTGCTAGGTTTGCGTCCCTGACTGCAAAGTGGATTTTTTTCCTTCCCTTTTTTAAGATCACTAAATTGGCAAGCTTTAAACCAACATTTACTGTCTCCTTGCTGCTCAGTACCTGGGAAGTCCCTTGGGAAGGGGAAAAGATGGAAGCTGTTCTCCTTCCAGGCTTCCAGGGGCTGAAGGAGGGGTGAGCAGGGCATTGTGGTGAGAGGAGGTCAGCAGCAGTGGCAGCACAGTGTGACAGGCCTGGTCATTCAGATGGAAACGGTGGCCACAGTACCGAACCTTGTGAGATACCGTCAGTACGTTGGAGAAGGCAGAACGCTCAGCGAATGTTACTGCCCACTGAAAACAAACAGAATTAAAAAGTTTTGTGAAGAAAAACCAGAATACACACAAAAAAAACGATACATATAACGGCTTGGATTGTGATATGAAAAAAAAAAAAAAAAAGAAGTGCATTGTGAATTTCAAATTTTAGGAGGCATGTTGATCAAAAGCAGCCATTTTTTGAAAAAATGCATTAATAGCTCCTGAAATAAACAAAAATGCAATTCTCAATCTTATACCTGGTTAAGAGATCCATCGACATGCTTGGAAACCATCATGACAGCAGGACTAATGCCAGGGCGAAGTTTGGGGGAGGAGGACACAGCAGATGAACCCAATCCACCGGAGACTGAAGCGGAGCGGGAGATGCGTTGGACCATCCTTCCCTGCTCACCAGTTCCCGCGCTCTCACCCTCGGTCAAAGTGCAGGGATACATCAGGATGTTTTTACTAAGTGAATTGGCGTCACCTGTAGGGAACGCTACTGGAATGCGAGAGGAGAAGGACACCTGGTGGAAGAATGACAGGAAAAATGAAAAAAAAAAAATATATATAGGCATATATTCTCCAAAGTCTTTCAGGCCTGCAGGGACCTAATTAGCAAGTTAAACAAATGTGATGTCACCTCCGAGTCTCATCCATGACAACAATATTAACAAGAGACAGTTCATGCAAAAACTCACGTCTCCGTGTTCTTTCATTACAGTAATAGAGACAGACATGTGTCTTCAGACAGTACTGGTCCACACAGAGCAGCCACATTAAATGAGTCATATGACATATTATAAGGATGCCTCAGAGTGATCTTGGTGGGAATGATCCAAGTTTATTTTAAATGACCTGAATTAGCTCAAATAAACTCAAACAAATTCTGATGCTTTCGTTTCAGTATGAGACTGTGTTTTGAAGTTCTCAGTACTGTTCTTCTTTGGGACAGCCTGACTCCCCAGTGTGAACTTCAAAGTGTGATGTCATTATGCATGAGATATTTTAGTCAATCAGTTAGTGACATTCATTTCAGTTGCCCATATCTTTACATTTTGCTCTCATTAGTAATGGCTTTCCGATAAGTTTTTGATTGGTTGATATTTGATGGAAATAATTTGTCTTCTTAGTGACCATCAATCAAACATTTTAACTTATTCATTTTCACAGGATGGTTGGGTTGAATCACCTCAACAACTTGACGAGTTTTAAGCATTAAATTTGTTTTTGTTGGGGTAAGAAAAAACCTCCTGGGACTGTCACAATATTGCTTGAGTCTGTTAAAAATGTCACTTTTATAGCGTACGCAGCTAACAAGTTCCCTTCTGTCTTCAAACATAACATAAAATGTCATGCAGGCACAGAGGAGTTTGACAAAGTCAGACCAAAGTCTAAAAGTCAGCCTAAAATGTTTGTGTTTGTGAAACACACCTAAATCTGTCCAGAGTTTGCAGAGTTTCCAGCTATCAGTGGTTGAGTTCTAGAGCCCTGACCGAAGCCCCCTTACTGATTAGCGATCAGCAAAACATTTGCAAAACATTCACATAATTGTAGCTTCTTATATTTTTGCTGGTGCTAACCATCACTTTCACTGGTAAGAAGAAGAGGAGCGTTGCCCACAGCAGATTGTGTTAGCAGTTGATAAATAACTGCATATGTTACTCAACAGAGACTGCAATGATGTAAAAGTGTCAAGCCACAGCTACACAACTGTCACCGTGTCCACAAAAATAACTGAAATTAAACCTTTTTCTTCAACTTTCTTCAATATTGCTTACCTGAACCTGTCTGAAGATGCCCTGGTTGTATTCATCCAGGTACTTAACATGCCAAACCAGGAAAGATCCATCAGTGGGATGAATAGTAAACAGCATATCTGGGCTTTTGTTCCACTCTATTATCAGTGTCTCCATCTTCCTTTCTAGCAGCATGGAAGGTAAAGGCATGCTGGAGCTGGATCCGGGGGAGGAGGCTTTGGTACTTCCTTGCTCTCCTGAATCAGCTTCTTCCCCGTGCTCTGAGGACGCTTTGTCAGACATCTCGTCCAGCTCTAGAAAGCCAGAAACCAAGATGTTTTTACTTCAAGATGCAGCTTTTGATTTGCTTAAGTAATCATAAGTTGGTTTGGTGGCGAATCATACCAAAGTCAAACTTCATAGGAGATCCTTCAGGGTCTAGGGGGTCCTCAGCAGCCTGGTACAACTGTTGTTCAGAGAACTTACGGAGCTGCACCATAAAGAGGTCCATGGAAGAAGTAAAGCTGAGGTCCTTATTGTTGAGCCAGTGAACCATGAAACCTCCACCACTGGTGCCATCTTCTGGATTGAAGATGGCAGAATCAGCTAGCACTGATGGGATATCTTACAGAGGAAGGAGATATGGAGAAATACGAAGAACAAAAAAGGAAAAATGGTCATACATTGAAAAACTACCACTAAAGCTGAGGAAATATTGTGAACTGATTTATTTATTTTCAAAGCCATTCCTAGAAGACAACTTACCTGTGTTGGGGTTAATACTGGCTGAGATATGAAAGTGACACAGGGCGTTGGCATGATGAGCGATGTGGCGGTGAGTGTGGGAGTCCTGTGTGCCAAGCTGAGAAGGCAGCAGCTCACTGTGTGCCACCAGAGCAGAGGACCGTCGCCGGCCCCGCCGCAGTTGTTTAAGGTGATGAATTGACTAAACAAGCAAAGCGCAGGAATAAAACCAACAGAATATATGCATTACACTTACTTTATTTGCTTTTAATGCAAAATTTATGGTCAGCGTACCTCCAAAGCATGCTGGATTTTGTCCTTATTGCCCGCCAGGCCTGGCAGGCTGGAGCTGAAGGAGTGTGTGTTCTCAGAGATCTGCCCACCAAGTAGACTATCTTCTGGTAACAGGGTTTCCGACCATAACCTACACACACCATCTTCGCAGGATGTCAGCAAAACATTGCACACCGAACCCCTTAAAAATACCAGAATGTAAATAACCAGTTAATCATACTTGTTTTCTTAGGATTTAATTTATCTTCAAATTGTTCGCTATAAAAATGATCAAATTAATTCCAAAATATAAAGTCATCAATTCAATGATGTATCTCTCCTGTTATTTCTAATGATTTCTATAACTGCAACTTCACAACAAGCAATATTTATTTAAAAAAAGATAAATTACAATGTTAACATATAGAACAATACTCATATTTATTGAGGACATTTCAGTGTTGGGAAAAGGGGTTAAGAAGCCTTGGAGACTATATTCAGGTCATGACAGCTCCAAGGAAACCAATGCTCAGAGGTTTGGAAAGTGAAGATATGAGGAAGATTTAATCTTGTGATACTTAAAAAAAAAATTTCCCCCAAGCAGTTGGTCAATAGGTTTGTCAACTTGCATTAGGAGTGCACACTGCTAATCTTTTGACAAAGCAAAGGTTGTATTTTGTTGCAAGACAGTGAATTTCCTCCAATGACCAGGAAAAAACCTCCAAAAATGTACTGTGGTAATGGTATATTGAATAGCACTGTATGTAGCTTATGTGCAAATACATGATCCTGCCGTTTAGTTACACGAGTGCTACAAGGACTGCTGTACATCCACCAATCAGAAAATCAGCAGTTTGATCTCTAATTCTTTTGTGTCAAAGTGTCCTTGCATAAGAAACAGAACCCCACTTTACCCCTGTGTGTGTGTGTGTGTGTGTGTGTGTGTGTGTGTGTGTGTGTGTGTGTGTGTGTGTGTGTTAGTGATAGTGTG
>JBBBVU010000001.1:10221694-10232087 GCA_037177055.1 Atherinosoma microstoma | reverse complement strand
GTGTGTGTGTGTGTGTGTGTGTGTGTGTGTGTGTGTGTGTGTGTGTGTGTGTGTGTGTGTGTGTGTGTGCGCGTGTGGTAGTGATAGTGTGCATGATCCGGTAACATTAGACTTCCCAAGTCTGGCGAATTTACATGTCAGATTGAAGAACTCATGGTATTTATTGTGCAGTTAGTGCCCTTTTTTGAAAAAAAAAGAAGAAGAAAAAAAAGGAAAAAGTGCTTTATGATTCAAATGAGAAACACTGTAAAATGTTTCTCTTTGGCCTATTCACACAGATCCAAAGTCAAAGCAACAGCACACTGTGTAAATAAAGCCTGTCCCTTTAGGAGACAACAACCATGTACCACAGGGTGTAAAACCACATGTTTCTGGCCATCATGGCCGTGTGACTTTGTGTCCATTCTTACTTGGGCATATACTTGCCGGTCTTCCTCCAGGACATACCAGTGACCGAGCGAGGGTGGGCCAGGTAAACAAAGGAGAAGTGAACAGGGGGGGTCTTTTTATCGGATGGGTCTTGGACCACCACTGCAGAGCGCCAGCCGGTGGTGGGATACCACACCTTGAGTAAACAGTCATCCTATGTATGCACACACACACAACATGCATTATATGCAAACGTACAAACAGATCTCACGATTACTAAAATGGTTTGACTGTCTTTTTGCAGTTTTTATTTCAACGCAAATCTGGTACCTTCCCAACCGTTGCAAAGTACTCCCCATCAGAAGACCACTTGGCGATATGGACAGATGCAGCAGTCCTAAAGAGAAGTACAAGATGAAGTAACAGTATCAGTTGCTTTCCCTGACACACACACACACACACACACACACACACACACACACGTCTCTTGTCAGCTGAGTGTGGATGAGCAAAATGCTGCTAATTTCTGAACTTGCACTTCCTTGTTCTAGTGGCTGCCCATGTGTCATCACATGACAATTACTAACATGGTACCATGTTCATGTCTGTTTACACAGCTTTAAACACAAGCTGCTGACTCGAGACTGGCTTATATCCGCTCTTACAAGTCATTCCCATTTGGTCAGTTACTGCTGGATAATCAGTAACTGCCCGTAGGTTTTTACAAGCAAAAAAAGAGCAGTTACCAGAGAAACACCTAAATATTTTGCTCCTATTTTACTTTCAGATACCAAGTAAGTGTAATCATTATACCATTCCTGTAATAATACTCACTTTAATCTTTATAAGACTTTCAGTAAAAAAGTGTGCAACTCATGTAACTCATGTCGGATGCTTTCGCGAAGGCCAAAACATACTTGCACTGCCAGATGCAGTTCCAGTCGTTGAGGACAGGGTGGGGCTTGTCCTCAATAATCTGTCCATCCTCCTCCTCTATAAGGGCGTCTGTATGTGGTGGCGCCCACAGCTGGAGTCGCTCAGTTGCTGCTAGGATGCGATTCCCTTGGGTCACAAAAGCACTTCATTACACACTTCATGTCCCACAATCACTTCTACAGTTTGAAAAGCCCCATTCACACAGTGATGCGAACATAATGCAGCGAGCGCCGTTCCAGACTAATCATATGGGGGCAAAGGGGTGGGAGGAGTTTGTAATTAGATTAGTTGTTTTTTTTCAGACAACGGTTAAACACAGAAAGCGCAGGTATACCTTGTGGGTCCCAGGCCAGGTTGTAGGTGATGGCATCAAGGAAGAACTGTCCTGTCTTTTGCCACTGATAGTTAAGCTGCTGTTAGTGGTAGGAGAGCAACACACACCATGCGATGTTATTTACACACAGGTGTGACTAACCCCTCCAGATACAGACTGAACTCAAAAGTCTAAAAAGCTGACATTTACACTCACCTTGTGGCGTTTATTTGGGTTGGTAGAAAGAGGTTCAAAGATGCAGACTGTGTTTCCGTAAGATGCGGCAATCTAAAAATAGAGGGTTTATTCATCATCACAACATTACTCAGCTCATCAGTGCTTCTGCAGAGTCCTTCCCACAGAAGTGTGGATGGGGAGTGGAGCAGGACAGCAAGGAAACCACAAGATAGGAGCAAACGTGGCTAAATGTACCACTTTGTATTCAGCAACACCGATAACGTCCTCTGGCCTCAGTGGAAAACTAAAAAACTGTGTGTGAGCATCGGAGTGTGCACTTAAGACTTACCCTGCCGAGCTGGTGGGAACACTCCACGCAGCCCACCTGTATGTTTCCATTCTGAGCTCCAGGGATAATCTGAACGCAGTCAAAGTCACTCGCCAAGATCACTAAATCACAACCTGAGCCATAGGCCTGAGAGAGACAAGGATACAAGGAAAACAGACAAAAACAAAACAATCAGAATGAAAAGCAATGAACAAATGCCAGCAAACCTTTGAAAAACAGCATGCAAAAGTATCTTATAGCACCGGAAATCATCGGGGAATAATCTATTTATGTATAAATCTTTCTAATATACTTTCTAGTTCTTCACAACCATGTCTGGTATTAGAATCAAAGTTTCAAATTTTCATATTAATGCATTTAAATTAGATACACAATGCAAATTAAAGCACCTCAAGGCCAACTTTAACCACACAAGCATAAAAGCAAGGGCTCCAGCTGTGTAGGCGTCTTATGTGCACCTGTCATTGTGACTTATATACGTCCAACAGTGCAATGTGCCGAAAGGCTGGCACATGTTGAACATACAAGTGTGTTATAGTTCGTAAATAAAAGCAAAGAAATTGGCTATATTCATATGTGGGATATGGGGAAAACAGATCATTTATCTATCAATTCATTGCTCTGTAAAGCTTAAAAGGTACAGGGTCATGATGGGAAGAAAGGTGAATGATACAGACAGTAAAAGACTGTAAGTTCAACATCTCTAAAGTAGAACTGCGGTGGGGGGGGGGGGTTTCAGTGTGAAAAATTGAATGATATAGAATGATAAACCATGTTAAGACACATTAATCTCAGTTTCATTAGTTGTATTTTGAAAGTTTTAATTGTCGCATCATAAATGGTGACATCCTTCACAGGAAAGATGCCATGGTTCTATTTGCAGGCATTTCATGAATAAAACAGGCAGTGCTACTTTAATATTCTGAAAGTGAAAAGAGGCCGAAAACAGAATTTATGAGCAGCTAAAAATGCAACATCAACCACGTATACAACAAAATAGTGATCCATAAAAGACTGATGTGTGTAGCATCGTGTGGGGGTTATTCTAAAGGAAGCATTTGCAACCACATGAGTAAAAAATAAAAATAAGAAAAATAATAGCCGATTGTCCAGCATAATGTCACAGTACTCTGATGCTGCACTTCTTAAATCAAAGGGAAAATAGATCACCTGCCTATATTCTGTTGTTTGTTATGGCGTCCTAAATGTTGCAGTAGAAAAAAGGGCCGCTTGATTATGGCAAAAAAAATCGGAATTATTATTTTGCTTATCATTTAGATCATTAATAAAGAAAAAAACTGCACAGCCTTAATTAGAAAGGTGAGATATGAGCCCTGTATAGTATGCATTTAAAATCACCCCCAAATCGTTCTCATGCTGTGGAAAAAACAAATAAATAAATAATCAAATAACCTGGTTATGCAATAAATATGACACATGCTCTTTCCCAAACTCAGTGAGCAGACCTGTGTTACAATGTGAAGCATGGACAGGAATGTAAACTGATACACTGCTTGTTGCTGTCAGCTGGCACACAGAAGCAGACTGGCAGCAATAACAGCAGCACCTGGGAGACGGGCAAACTGGCCTCACAGCAACGGTACAGTCAGCCTGACGGCTCGTGTCTTTTATTATTCAGGAGAACAGGAGGAGAGGCTGAGAACTACTGGGACACACGACAGGACAACACTTTAGCCGAAGGATGCAGTCCTAATAACAACGTTCATCAGCCGATTGATAACGACTGGATAAGATCTGGGTGACATGATGTAAAAGTAGTAAAAGGCGGTGCAGTGTGTGCTTTACCATTACTGCGGCGTTTGTTCCTTCACATTACGGCAGAAATTAAACGCGGTCACCGTCACGCACTGTCTAGAACTGCTCTGTACCTCTCCCTCTCATTCACTCACTCACTCACTCACACACACACACCCAGAGACGCGTGAGCTCATTCTGTTCTCTTTGTCAGCAAGATCACTTGGGCCTGGCTGGATCTTTGGCTCGTAAAATTTAGTTTATAACAGGATGACTGTGACTATTGCGCTTTTCTTTTGCTTTGGACTTTTTATTTGTGTCCTGTGTTTCTATCATCATCATCATCCAGAAATTCACATGCTCACACACAAAGAAGATTAAGATGCTGGGGAAGGCATATTCGGATATTCCATTTAGTAGCAAGATAATGCTGACGCATGGCATCAAGGTAAACAAAAATAAGCAGTACACAAAATCCACGGTGAGTCTATGATCAGTAAAGATAAAAAAAAATCGAATAAAATGCATTGTTATGTGAGACTAGGTAGTTTCTGTTTTGTTTTTTTGTAATAGGTAACTTGTACAGTGTGAGCAAGGAAGAAATGAGTTCTTTTCATAAAGTAAAAACATGATCAAAATGTGAGAAAGGCACGAACAAGGCTAATACAGGACATGTTGCAGGTCATAAACAACTGGTGTGCTAAAAAAAAAAGCCAACTAGAAGAACGTAGACATACTTAGATTTCTTACAGTAACTGGGTCACTTGGCAAACCTAACAAAGGTCTCATAACAAAGTCAATGTCCTGTACTGGGAGATGAGGATGAATCTTAGCACCATTACACTGACAACGCTTCATTGGAAGAATAATAGCCGAAACAAAGAGGGCTAAAATGTCAGTGTCTTCATCGACAACATTAGAAAGTAATTCATAAATCAGTTTTATAGTGTTTGTGTTCTGTGGTCTTTTAATAGGAGGAGAGATATTCAACACTTGCAGGGGATAACCTCACCAATCGAAGTAATATCTTAAAATGCTGAGAGGAAACTGGGTTAAACAGATAGCCTGAGAGATTTCTAAAGTTAATAAGGTCCAAGAAATCTTTTTTATGTTTATTTAAATCAAAGATCTGCTGGAAATCCATTCAGCTGCCACAATGTAGAGCTAACTTCTGGAATAGTTCTTTGATTAAGTAAAAAAATGGCATCAAGAAGCCACTGTCTGATCATTCGGTCTTCTTCAGAGGTGATGCAAGGCATTGATTAGCAGAGGTTTTGGCCATTTTAATATGTGGACATGTATAAAGTCCTGAAAAAGAAAGACAACAGACATTTGTCTGGGCCTCAAGAGGAAAGGAGTGAATGCAGTCATGTGGTGTGGTAATGAAAGAAGATAAGAGGAAGAGAGTGATGGATTACTTCTGCCTTCATTCCATCAAACACCACTTCTTCCTCATGCCTAACGCAATCATGCAAATGTGTCGCAACCACAGCTGCTACCAAGTAAAAATTCTTCAGTTTGACTTAACTAGCTGGCTTTAAGCTCAATTCTAACCTGTAGTAACCTGGTGTTCTGTCAATCTGTATAAAGAGTTTATCCCTGACAAAACCTATAGCCTGTACTTTGACCCTTCTGTCTGCAGCCTAGCTTTTCACTGCAGCATGACTACAACAAAACAGCAGGTATTAACTCTGACTAAACTGTGCATGTTATGACCAACTGACAAAGTATCCAGACAGACTGGATGCACGTATTGTTGTGAGTGAAACAATATACTATATAAACATGCTTCCATGCATTGTAAAACTAATAATATATTGGCTTTTGATTCTTGGGGCCATTTCTTACTAACCTTAACCGGTTTAAATGTGGTTTAAATGGATAAGCCTAATACACAGGGACATTCTCAAACTTAGTTTGTGTAATGTTAGAAAAACTGAATAGTATAAGCAAATTTGCCAAAGCTAAATCTTGTGGCAATTTCTGTATTAAGGCATTAGATTTTCACCCACCAACTGAGCAGTTTTCTTCATTATCACTGATGACTGGTAACCAGCCAACTATTCTGTAAAATGTTAGACCATTTACACACAAACTATAGGATGGTTCAGGACATAATACACACAGCCACACACAAACACATACATACAATTGATAGTGTGGAAGTTCTTCACAGAGAGCTAAAAACCAAAACACAAAGCTCACAATTTGTTCTGGCCATATGGTTAAATTGTGCACACAAGTGTGCAGAAAAAAGGCAGCAGAGCTGAACGGGCTTTCTCCTGGAAGCATAAAGTATACTGCACCTGCTCCCACATATTCACAGATTTATACTTCCCTAATTAAAATACTCCCACAATCTGGACATAAGACATTGGCCTCTATGTGCACATGACTGGAAGCCTGCTGCAGAAGGATAGGCTAGAGAGCAAAAGTCCACTGAAGAAAAACAGACAGTACAATGCAATTCATTTCCTGTTGAGTTTTAGTCCAGCAAAAGAGCACTTTCCAGTCACCTGCTCGGCCACATTAGTCTAAGAAAAAAAAGGGTCATATAACCTGGTGAAGTGGAATTATTCAGCACTTACAATCAAATTTTCTACTCAAAACAAATACAAAATGTTTGTGTATTCCATTGATTACAGCTCTCAGAAAGAAAGCACATCAGAGCCTGCAAATCAGATATGCAATCCGTCTCTGACGGTAACAAAATTAAGATAAATATGGAGCTGTAGTGGGCTTCGCTCTGCCTCCCTCATCCCTTTCCTTCTTGTGCTTTTTACTCTATTTTTAGCAAATCAGACATCTGCAGCTCTGCATATCAAAGCCACGAGGCTGTTTGTAGGCACATTAAAAGCATCAATATCAGGTCAATAAAAGCTATAAAAAAAATGGGAATTTTCTTTTGAACTATTTTTGCCACAATGTAAACGTCTGTAGGTAACAGCTTTTCTATATGTCCCATGATCAGCAACGGTTTCAAACCAATAGTCAGCCACCACTATGTGCACTTCCTTTTCTAGTTCTGACTTATAGGTCTGATTATTCTCATGCACTCTAGACACTACAATCTGTGTCCCCCCCCCCCTTTGGCTGGCAACAAGAGGACAGCTGTAGTTCAATGTTCAACCCATCTTAAAAAACATCTCTTTCAATTTGTTAGAGGTCACATCCGAGCAAGAACCACAGTGGGTGCTATGCTAGAGCTTGTTGGCTCATGGATGTTGTAGGTTATGTATATGTGTGTGTATGTGAGTTTTGTCAGGGTCTGGTCTAGGAGCCCTAGGGGTCAGTGTGATTATAAATGCATTGGACATGATGTCTCATGCTCTTCAAATACCCTCTCAGATACAGAATGAAAACACCAGACACAGAAACTGGGGCCCTGTGGCAACGTCCAAGGCCTAGCTCCACAACCATCGCTGTCCTTTGCTGTTTACCACATGTGACTGTGAGTACGACATCCGCCAGCTTACATTTAAACTGCCTTGATCTGGAGCCAGTGTTGGGGCAAAAAAGGACAAACCCTCCCTGTATTTTTAGCAGTGATAAATAGGACAATTACTCTACTATATTTTAGTCGACTGGGGAATCCAAAAAGGAGGGAGAGAGTTACCTCTGAGTTTCCAAGAAGAAAAAGAGAAAAAAAAAGGTGAATAAGCAAAATAAAATTAAATAAAAACAGGACAGCAGCACCGTCTCTCTAATAGGCAACAGACACTGACCAAACCCAGAGCTGGCAACCATTAGAAAGGCTTACTGTGTTCTCAGCATGAGAGAACATCACTGTGCTACATAGCTGTTCAAGAATTTGGCACCAGAATCATTGAAATTCAACTCGTACATTTAGATTGCCTTCTTTTTAATGAAAATGCACAATATCTGGTGACAACAAAATATATCAAAGGTAAATGCTGTCTCTCACATCATTTTAGTTTAGCTTTTTGATGCTTTTGATGGTTTTTCTTACAGCATATCATTCAAGATCATATAGGTATCCATATGGCCATTATTCATGTTCTGTTGTCAGTGTGAGAGCTGACTCAGAATACCATTATTTTGTTTGCTACTACCTTTAATTCAACACTTCACCCAAACTGATAAGTTTAATAGACTGGGTTTTATTTTGCTTTCTATGCCTGATTTTTTATTTTTTGCCATGCTTTGCTGCTCTAAATGAACTATTGACTTGGATTTTTTTTCCCCCAATCAACTTGAGGCACAAAAACAAATTTCTGGGCAGTTGCCAGACCTCAGACAGACAAATAGATTTTCAACAACCGGAAGAGTCAACACATCACAAACACAAGCATTTGTTTTATCAGAATTCTTATAAAACACCTTAACTCTACATAGTTGATGCCGGGGAAATAATAAAGGGACATGTAGCCTACACATCAGGGACAGAACGAACTTGATGTGAAAGGGGTGACAGATAGCCCCACCGTTGCTGAATATTTTATTCTCAACAACAGCCTTTTAGCGCATGTATCCATATAAGGCTCTCTACGTCATAGCTGGCGCAGCTGATGCTAAGATGACAGCAAGCTAATGATCCGTGAGGAGGATTTAACGCCAAATGGTAGCAAGCTTAGCTAGTTCAGCTACCAGACAAATTTCCAGCGTTTTTCTTCTGTATTGGTGCGTAATTCTGTCAAATCGCACACTCAATAAACTGTAGCATGAGCCGCAAAATTTTCCCAGAGCGTGTCCCATAGAAATATTTTTCCTAATAATGTTGTTGCTTCGCAAAGGGATTCCCTTGCAGTAATTCTAATGTTGCAAGATGCAGCTAAAGGTCATCCGAGTGGCTACCGTTCAACGTCTTGGATCGATAAATGCTGGACTAAAGAAAAAAAATGTTTGCATAAATACCAGTTGCAGACCATGGCAGGATTGTAGCTTGTCAATGACTGACCAACGGTCAAAGTAAACGAAACAGGGGGCTTATGATAATGATGCCCCTCGTAGACTCGCCTCGGTATGTGTGAATCTGTCGGTGTGGCTAACGCACAGCCCGGTTAGCTAGTGCTTTAGCTCGCTCACCAGCCTGTTTACAGTGGATGTAATGCTAGTTGGCTAACTATCCACCTAGCTAGTCAGTCGTTAGCTTCAATGGGTGTCATCTTGTGCAAATAATATCAAAATTAAACCTCACCGTGAAAGGGATGTCATTCACGCTTCCAACCGAATAGCAGCAATCTCCAGGGTTTACAGCTCCCGTCAGCACCTGGTGAAGATGCATTTTCCTTCTATTTTAGCAGCAGATATGTGTTTTAATTATTTATAACGAGTCCACCCTTTCGGTTTCTCCATCTAGTAACGACTGGGAATTCCATCAGTAACATAAACGTCGTCCTTGGCCTGGCAGTGTCGTCTTCCTCCACAAACGCTAGGGCTGCGGAGTAATCGTTTTCGACCCGTTTGAATGTAATTTCATCAGGTCCTGACATCTATTTAAACATATAAAACTGCCCGTCCGTCGCCTCTCGCTGTCAACACCATCCTCACGATTAATCGTGAGAGCCGAGGCAGCAGGATCTCTGCAGCGATCCTGACATGCGCGTTCACGACGTTGTCAAGGCACGACTGGATAAACATAGATTCGTGTAATCTAGAATGGAAAATATACAAACTTCTGGATTTCATGTGATGCTTATTTGAGCCTATCAAAGACACTTGGTGACGTTGTTGTATTTACGCTTCAGACTAACTTGTGATGTATTTTTATATTGGCCTCACTCTTCTGCCGGGCTGCGCAACTGTTCTAGCAATGCTTTTCTATGTTTATGTGGCTACAATGTGTGGATTTGAGTTCATTGATCATAAATGTGGGGTATGGGGTAACATCAAACCCCATACCCCACATTTACCACATACCACATACCCACATTTACCACATACCACACTTTTTTTCTTCTGTGACCGAAGTTGAGCAATGAATTGAGGACATAAAACAGCTTTAAGATACTACAGAATACTGAAAATTACAGAGCTGGAGTTTTTTTTTTCACGTGTGGTAGCCTACCTACTTTCTTACACAAGAAATGGCCTTTCAAAGTGTATACAGTTGTCATAATCATGCATATGAAACAAAACTTAAATATCAAAACGAAAATATCAGTTATATATATTTTTTATTTCTGAAATAACTAATAAAAAAGAATGCATATAATGTACAGGATCATGTACCTTCTATTTTGAACAAGCTAAAGTAGTTAGTTAATAAATCCTTTGTTAAGGCTCCATCTTCTTGAAGCTATAGAATTTCTTCAGTCCCTTGTCAAAATGTAGTAAATCAAAATGATATTTGGCTGTTTAATAGTTGGAAGGATGCATTACTGAGTTTGTGGCTGACATTTTTGCAACCCCAATATGCATATTTTCATTTAATCAAAAGGTTTCAGAGGGCCTGTAAAAAGCAAACCTTTAATAAAACAGATAAATCACTTAAGAACAAATTATTATTTACAATGATGACCTAGCAAGAGGTG
>JBBBVU010000001.1:10200289-10213230 GCA_037177055.1 Atherinosoma microstoma | reverse complement strand
GCTCCTCACATGTGGAACAAACTCCCAGAAACCTGCAGGTCTGCTGAAACTCTCAGCAGTTTTAAATCAGGGTTAAATACTTTTCTATTTGCCGCCTTTTATGAAAACAACTGATATATCCTATTTTCTCTGAGGGTTTCTTTTGTTGTTTATTATTTTGTTATTTCATTTTTGTTTTTAATACTTCTTCTGCACCCCGCTGTAATGCTTCTAATGTTTTATGTAAAGCACCTTGAATTGTACATAAAATGTGCTATACAAATAAACTTGCCTTGCCTAGGTGAGAGGCAGGATACACCCTGGACAGTTTGCCAGGGTCAACACCTCCTCTAATTTGTTTCACAAAACATGTTTTGCTTCCATTTCATTGTAAGAAAACAGAAAACTTTACATTAAAAAGAATAAAAAGAAATTTCCTATGGCTACAAAGACAGCACACTGCTAAAGTACAACATGAACAACAGAATAAACACCATAGAAGAAAATGGGGAAATATATTATGGTCTGCATAATGACTACAATCAGCATATTTCTTGACAAAAAAAAAAGCACATATGCCAAATGCCCAAAAATATCAGTTGCCATCAAACAGTTCAGCATCTTCATTCAGAATTACCAGGTGAAGAGTTGAGAATCTATAAAAGGAAATCATTCCATGACTCACCTTATTCAAATCCCTGTTTTCAAATAAGAAATTATTGGATTGAGGGAAAAAAGTGATTAGATCTTCATTTTTAAATATTTCTTTCTACCGGCAAATATTGCAGTTACATGTCAAATTTACTTTCTATGAACTTTCTTTAAGCAAAACACACATAAGATGTTATGGCACTGTGAGGAACATGTACAGCAAAGCATAAACAGACTTAAAAAGATGTCCAAAGAAAACAATACCTTCCTGTGTTTTCACTCACAGTGATTTTTTTTTTATCAGGACTGTCACTAGTCTTACATAATCTCTGCTGCAGTTTTTAATCCTTTATTCTGTTCAAAGAGGAACATTTATTCTCGGTCCTCCCAAGAGCTAAACTGGACAGAAAATGGCTGATATATACAGTATGCTGCCAAAACGTATTGGGTATTCTAATAACGATCAATTATCTAAGAATCTAAATAATACATTTTGCGGGCTGTTTTTATACATTTCCATCATAAGTATAGGTTCATACACAGATTATTAGTGTTTTCCAGCTTATATGGAGTAACATACTTATATGGGGTACTGTGCAGGATCAGATGTCGAGGAGATGATAATGAGTGTGTTTTAAAGAGTGCATCAATGACTGTTAGCCAGAAGAGGGCACTGTTGGTTGAAACTTCAGCCCTGATTTGAGCACATTTTACTGGGGCAGCTGATTCAAGGCCTGCTCTGAGTGGTTTGTATATAGCTACAAAGAAACCTCACAAAATGTAAGTTATTTCATTACAGTAGGCTACCTCAGTCCAGGTAAATAGCAATAAAAGTTGCTATAGTAAAAAGACAGCTTGTGGAAGCAAGACAACGCAGTATGATTCATTTTTTGGTGCCAAAATTGCACATTAAACATGCAGCCATCATGTTTCCATATAAATAAATTTGTTGAAGGTGTGAGTCTGTGTACATCTGTTGTGTGTATTTCCTGGCATGTTAACATGTAACATATGTACATGTGTGTCTGGCATAGGCAGACGGGTGAACCGCAGGAATGCAGTAGCCTAGAGAGCTGGAGGAAATGATTTTACCACACAGTGCCACTGCTGCTGCTGGGCAGCTTGGCCCCGCCACCCCCCTGTCTTACTCGACTCTCTGCTGATTCAACACCTACAGTGGGATTATCAGGATTATATCAAGATGCAGACCAGTGTAGTAAACAAAAGACAGAATAGGCAGCATAGCTTAAGCTTTCAAATGAAATTGTGGCATAGAATTCATAATGAAATAATGCAGAAAAGAGCATTTTTCACGGGTTTTCTGCGAAGTAGAAGAGACTACTTTGAATAAGAGGATTTTCTTTTTAGTTTAGTCAGAACTGACTGAGGGATGTTCCTAGTGTGCAACATGATTAGGAGTGAAAGTTGGTAGATTTTTATTTATTTATTTTCTTAAAGGTTGAGATATGGGCAGAATGATCAGTTTCTGTCACTTTGATGCATTTCTCAGGTCTGAAATAAAGTAACCAGAACCATTGTCCAACCCGGTTTGGACATTTGTGCACATTATTGATCTCAGTAGTTTTCCCCAAACAGAGAAGAGATACATGCTCGTCTCATTTGATCAATCAATATCTGTTATAATAGTTTGCTATAGGTTTGCTATGATAGCTCAGAGGTGCATGAACTCTCAGTTGATACACACAAATACAGAAAAGACCGGAGTTAGTTTCTCACAATATGAGAGAAACAAGAAACATGGTCAATAGCAGGAAGAAATAAGCTGGATTTTCAGCTGAAGCTTCATAATGACTGAGTCTAGTCAAGTGGTAAATGTAAGACATGGAAGAAGAGGCAATCATTCAAACATGATCTATTAAAAAAAAACATCAGTGCAAATGCTCAAATCTCTTATTTTATTGATTGGGTTTATGTTTGCATAAACAGTATTACTTGAGTGAGAGTACATGCAGAAGAGTATCTGCTGTAAACATTCTTATCGCAGATTTCTTATGTAGGCATTTAGCAAAACTAACCCATGACTGTGCCACTTTGACAGCTTGAAAATATTCATTCACTTAAAAATGTAATTTTGAAAGAGGAATAGACCATTTTAAGCAAATTGCAGGCTTTTGCAGGCGCTACATTATGTGGTTCTGCTTGTCTGAATTGGTGTGACAAATACATTTACCATTGTGTGAATGTAAAAGACTCAGCATGTGGGATAAAGCAACATTTAACCACAAGTTCCAGCACCGAACTCACCCACCTTTTCCAACTATTCAGAAAAAAACTATGATGGTCGTAAAAAACACAAAAGGCTCACTCTGGAGTCATTTCCTAGGTTGTTCTTTCTGGGCTATGTGGTGGTACAACATGGAGGAGCAGCAAGGAAGGGAATGTATTGCATATTTGGAAATGAATGTCTAGGATCATAAAACTGAAATGATTCTCATTATTATGCAATGCAACGCTAATGAAAATATGGTAATGTGTACCATATTGGGTTCTACCAATGAATGGCCATAAATGTTACACACTGAAACGGTGAGGATGATTAGAGAGATGCATCAAAAATAACTGTTTCACTGCTATTTTCAAGTAAGAACTGTAATCAGGTCTGAAAAGAGGCTTTCTTTGTTAGGAAGATTAGATACCAGAGAAAAAGAACTGCAACAGAAAATGGTGCTTTTGAATAGTGCCTGATTTTAAAAGAGGAATGTTGTAAATGGCTCTGTCTCTGCGTGTCTCTGGGCTCTGGCTGATCATTAATCTGAACTATCTGGGCCGATAAGATGTTTTTAAAGAGAGAAGCTACAAAAAGATCCCTCTCACACTGATAGGAATGCGTACAGAGGAAGAGAGTGTGTAAAGCCATCTCATTTTAAAAGACCTTGAATTTGATGATGGTCATATGGTAGCCTTTGTTAATTTTACAGGAAGCTTTATAGACTTCTTATCCTCTCAGGAAACAATGAAGTCTGGAGCGATGATAAAATAACTGGAACTGAGCAACGAGAATGAGAAAGAGTGCAGACTTCCCCCTACCTGTGTGAATATGGATCATTAAGCAATGTGAGGAGAAGGAGAAAGGCCTGGCCAGATGATGCTAGGTTTCATATTACGAGCTAAACCTCATTTCTAACCTAAAACCCAAGTTTCTGTCTTTCTTTTCTTTTGTAAATCAAATGATTGTTTTTCAGCAAATAGAAAAAAGGACCACAGTGATACGTTGATATACCAACACACGTCTGTGCATGGTGAAAAAATAAATGACATAAAGACAACACACAGTAAATTGAACTGATTGAGCCGTAAGGAAACAAAAATAAATGAGATGAGCCATAAATAAGGACATGTGGACCATGGATGTGGAATTTTTGGAAGAAAAGTTGGGAATTCTATGAATAATTTGCAACATGGTTAGCTATTGTTCTAATAGGTTCAGACAGAAAGACTGCAAGCCCTTCCATGGAAATTATAAAATATTTGTAGCCACCGTCTGTCTTTCCATTGATCTGCATCATTCCATTTCATCGTTATTAATCTTTTAGTTGTCATACAAGTTGTTCGATTTTTCTTTTTTTTTTTTACTTCAGCACTTTTATTCAAGACACACAATGCCAGATCAGAAGGGAGAGTTCAGCCAATAATTTGACCAAGGACCGTATAATATTTTTCCAAAAAGTTTTCATTTTACTACATGACCATAATGATAAAATGTGTACTGATCTTGCTTGCAGTACCAGCACATATCTGATTCAGATATATCAACATTGGGGAATTGAAAACGGGTAAAACATGTTCTGCGAATGGATATGTATTTTATCGTTCTGTTCTCCACTGATTTGGATGTTTTGTAGAGAGATTTCCCCACACGATCCCATTCTTCAGTGACCTTATTTGCAGATATTACTAAAAGATCTAAACCTTCATTTCCAGCAAAGTTTTCCATTTTCTGTTTTAAAACTGATGGAGACAGATAAATATAGTCTCTCAATAGGTGCCTCTGTTGTTGAATCTAATTCCAACTCAGAAAGCAGGCCATTGTTTTTTTTAATTCACAAATAGGAGATAAGTGGTTATGTACCGATGGGATAATTACTGCTGCGTAATTTTGCATGGCTATACCAAAACATGACCTATTATTGCAATCAAAACTTCACTTCTCTGCATTAAGGCAATTAAGATTTGTGATGAGATTTGACTTGAACGAAAGAAAAAGAAAAATTGGTTAGAAAAGCAGGTTAAAGGTTAATAGTCACTGCCACCCTTAGATTAAATAGCAGTTCTGTGTTAGACACCCCTCATTATCACCGTATTCATTCTGCATAACACTTGGAGATTGCTGGGACTGATAAGTTGAAAACACCAGGCGTAGTCTAATAATTTCCCTTGACAGGGGATGATATGAAATGAGGTCACTCAGCATGCACTGTGCTGCAGACTCTATTATTTAGCTGATTCAGATATGAAGTGTAAAGAAAGAATTCCTCCCTGTTCCTACAGATCTTTGTGCAGCTTTCCTAAATCAAGCATCCTGTTTAAGATTCTATGGGACAGAAAAAAAGTGTTATTTCTGTAATAACTATTTCAAATGACTTAAGATTACATTGCGTTAATGTGTTTATCAGTGTTCTGTAATGGGTTAACCTTTTCCTTTGGACTGGAATCAGGATGTGCTTCTGTACTGTCATTAGAGGGCAGCAGATACCAAATAAAAAGTCTTAGCAGCAAGCAACTAGAAGTGTGCTTATAGGCTTGACCAGTAATTGCTCCTAATGAGATTCCTCTGAAAGCCATTAACTGTATATTAATGAGATGTACATTAACAGCATTAAGAGTTTAGAAATGTTATCTTTGTTTGTCCTATTCACTCACATACAGGTCAACTTAGAAGCCACAGACAGAAAACATTTCGAGAGGGAGAGACATATTGTGAGAGGGTGGGCTTTTGATTTTATGTCCTCCTTGTGCACATTGACCGACACTGTTATGATTGTCTGTAATGGTTTCTCCCAGTGATATATGTGAGTAGGTTCCAGCTGTCATGGACTTTTCCCCACTCGGCCAAATATCGCTCCTCTCCTCCTTCTGGCTGCTGTCAGGGATGTTCTTGAGTGTATGTATGAGTGGGCACATGACAAAGTAGGAGTTTCTGCATGTGTGTTTGATGATGTGTGTGACTGGATCCACATGGACATGTTAACAGGAGCAAGCGTTGCCTTCTCTCAGACTGACAGCTGTTTATTTCTGTGATTCCTTCCATAATCACCCCATAAACCCATCTCCTCACCCGACCGCCTTCATCTTCTCTTCACTTTTCCAGCATGTATATCTTTTTTCCCCCCTTGTCACGACACACACTTGCCTTTTATCTCTTAATGTAGTGCATCCTCTCAACTTTCCGCCCCCAGTGCGATTATGGTTGCACCTGGCCTATAAGAATGAGCAATGAGCGAGGGGAAACTGTGGAGCGTGTATTAGCTCAGGGCACACGGTAGCCATTATGGGGCTAAAGCACTGCCAGCGTGCTTGATGAGGGGGAACAACGGAGCCTCGCCCTGGGACACTCCATTAAACTCCCCCTCTTTGTCTTTCTGTCTGTGGCTAACATGAACACACAGAGTAACGCACACCCATACAGGTCCAGATGGGTCTCTAGTGTGTCCGTGTTTATAACCAAAAGTCATGTCTTTAGCCTCATCCTGTAACCTAGCCTCATCACCTGGACATTGGTCTTATTAGCAGCATATTATTCTCTCCCCTCCAGCATCACTCCATCCTTTTTATTCTCCGTATTTTCTCAGAATCACCTCTCTAACAGGTATATAGGCTTTTGAAACTTTCTACATATTTTGGAAAGAAGCCTTTAGCTCCTATGGATTATTGTAGGCTAAATCAAACAATCCTACCTAAGATGTATTGTACAGACCAAGATTAACACAGAAAAATTTGGATTTCTTTTTTTCAGTGTATTGGAGCCAAATATATCTCAGAAAAAGACAATAAAAATCAATTGAGCTTCTGAGAAAAAGCTTGGAGGATCAACTTCCATTGTTGCGGGTATTGATCTTGAATGATGTTTGTTTGCAAACAGTAAGCCAGGATTTCTTTATATGGCTTCCTCATTACACTGACAATATCATTTTTCAGCAGAGGGTTGTATAGTGTTTTGCCAGAATTTGTCTAAATGAGAAACGGGCCATGAAAATGTGTCTTAACTTTTCAAAACACATTTCTTGCCTGATCTGGTGGGTTTGGGTACTCATTTCTCTGTGTTGTTCTTATTTTTGAAGTAATTAGCATGCTAATGGGTTAATAAAAGTCTCCTGGTCCAAGGTTCCCTTTTGGAGTTGAAATATGACAAAGTACTTTTTAATGAGGATGTGCTAGTGTTATTGCTTTATATTGGACTCATCTTTCATCGTAAAACTTTTATTGAAAAACTTTTGCGGAGGATTTCTCTATCTTTTTCTGAGTGAAGTAATTGGATTCGACCTACAAGCAATCACAGGTTTAAATTATACTTTGAGGGGAAAAAGATATGGAGTGCAGGGGTATCTTTAGTTCAGGTTCTCATAAAAGAATTTAAGGGATTGAGTTTGGCTTCGATCACCAGTCAGCCATTACGCAAAAGTCCCCTGTCAATTATTGTAGTTAAATTTTATTTAACCTTTCTTTAAGCAGGAAATGAGGCTCTTGATATTTAAGAGCTCTCGTAGAAGGACGCAGTTAAGGAAGTATAGTAATGGTCAGTTGCAGCTAGAATGCCTGCATTCATTTAATTTTATTATATTTATTTTGTTTGCCCCCCTTGTGTTGCCCAAACAGAGGACAAAACCCGCCTTTTTTTTATCACAGATATACAAATAAACATTTTTAGATTATTTTTGTTAGCTTATGGCTGGTGTCAAGATGCAGGACGATCTGCAATACTGTGTCACTGGTCCAGATGGGGTTAGGGGCCCTACTTGAGGGCCCAACAGTGATTAATTGAAAGAGGAGGTTGCTCTCACATGAATATTTTAGATAAGCGTGACATCTTAAAGGTAAAGTGGGAGATGTTTTCCAGGAGCATTTTTTACAATATTGCTTAAAATCCCCTTCACACCCTGATTGCAGCCAATGAATTAAATGCTCTAAGACAAAAATAGAAAATTTTAGTCACCTGTCAAAACAGACAGGACTGAAAAAACACCATCAAATCATCTTAACCGGCTAGTTCTAAAAGATTCAATGGTGATATGTCTATCAAACTCAACTGCCATTTGTTCCTGTGCTCTGGAGGCGTGGCTAAGGGAGGAAGTCTGAGGGGTTTCGACTTTTGAATTGTGTGCGAAATGTAGCTTGCTCTAACTGTTTTTCCAGTATTTCTGCATCATCCTATGTTTTCTCTTTGCTCCAACAACTTGAAAGTGGTGCATCTAAACCAAACCACAATCTTTTCTTTAACCTAACCAAGTAGTTTCAGTGCTTTATAGGTAAGTTGTCACTTTTTCATAAGTTAGCTGTAATATTGCTTCAAACAGGTTATCAGTGGACTTGTATAAAAAGACAAATCGTTCATACTAGCCTCAGAAAACCTCAGAGTTGTGTTCGACCTGGCTATGTCTCTGGAGGGTCACTCCAGACAGCTGACAGATTTTTTTTTTCTATCATCTCAGAACTATCTCTAAAGTCAAGAGAATGTTGTCAAAATCAGATCTTGAAATGATCATTCATGTTTTTCATTTCCTCTCGGATTGATTTTCGTTATTCTGTTTTCAATTTTATGCTACTACAGTGTTGTATTATTACACACATTTTATGTACCGCACTTTGTGATTTTTATCTGTGAAAAGCGCTATATGGATAAATCTTTACTTACTTACTTACATACATCAGAGGTGCCAGGATTCTTAAAAGCTGCTCATTACCCATACACTGGCATTTCCCCCCCATGGTATCAGGATCTAAAGTGAAAAATAGATTGTGCTAGTTTAATACATTTCTGGGTTGGAACTTGAACTTCTACCCAGAGCAGTAAGCCAGAGCTGGTAAACTGGAACACAGATCACTGAACCATTACAGCCATGAGCTGCAACTGCATGGACAAAACACTTCTGAGGGCAGCTTATGGCTGCAGGCTAGATGTTAGCAGCAGACCCTTCAAGTCCTGTAAGTTGCATCTTAATTGCCTCTTTGGATACAACTTTTTTCTGAAAATCACACAAATCATAGAATGGGTCAAACTGATCTCTGGAAAGTTGTGATGAATAAAAATGTGATAAGATGCATTATGTTGCTGACAGGGGCTGTAACAATAAGGGAATATCTTTGGCATAATGTTGTTGTATGTGGTCTTCATCAATGTTTGGGTTGGTATGTGTCAAATTAACATCCAGATTGATGAACCCAAACTTTCCCAAAGACCACAACCCAGTGTCTAGCACAGCCTCCATCATCTTGAACTCCCATCTAAAATCCTCATCTCTTTCTCTTTAAACGACACGCTGACACCCGACTGTTTGCATAATGTTAAAGATTCATCAGCCCACGTCAGCTTCTTCCATTGCTCTGTGGTCTACTTCTGAGGCTCACGTGCACATTGTAAGAGGTTTCAACTAACAGGGGTCAGCATGGGCACTGAAACCAGAACAGCTTGTGTCTTTTGAATAGTTTTCCGTTTGTCCCTGATTAAAATGACAAACTGCTGCATTGAAAGCTAAAGACGATATGCAATTAAACCTTTATCTCACATCCTTTTCATTTGCATTCTTTTGCATGTAGTAAGCACACAATAGCCTGTACTTATCTCAGTAGTATGAAAAACTGTAATGTCTGAGGCTGTTTCTTGGTGAGTTGCCCACATCACAAAGATCTTTGTCTAAATGGGCACTGAATTAAAACCTTTTATTGTTAAGATTTGAATGAGTTAATGTGTTTGTTTAAAAGCTGAAAAGGTTTAAGATTCTGTACTTAAGAATAAATCTTGAGTCTATTAGAAGGCAACCAGTGCCCTATCTTTCAGTAGTCATCATAAAAGTAGCCATAGACCATCATCAAGACAACTTTACACATGCAGGGATTTTATTATTTTATTTATCAGTCATGTCATGCATATTATGTATTTTCCATTATTCAATGTATTTTAAGTGTGTTCTTATGTACCAGCTTTGACATCAAAAAGATAACATTATGATGGAACAGCGCAGGGTGGCAGAGGTTGCATCGAGGAGAGAAGATTATGATCTCCCTCCTGTCAATGTGGAAAGGCATCTAAAATGCAAATCACATGGAGCCAACTTCAAACGCACCAGCATAAACTCAACAACAGATGCGACTCCATTTCTGAGACAAATTCTCATTTCAATATGCTGGACAGCTCACATTTCTCCGGAGGTGTCATCTGCAATTTGTTATTCATGTACACCTGCCTTCCTAACAGTATTGGGCGTGCAGAAATAACTTGTCACGTATATCAGTAACACATCCAAAACAAAATAACCAGTAAGAAAAAAAGAGTTTCAATATCATTGTTAATCATCACTGGATGCGTTTATAGATTTCATGCTGAAACTGGGTTTTCTGTGTGTATTTGAAAATGTGAATGGCTTGTATTCCCACGCTCACACTGGGACTGAACTGTGTGCGATAAAGAGATATATTTATGTTCTCAGAGAGCTGAGAGAGCGGAGAGGACATCTGAACATCACTGAGTTTTTGCAAGCCTTATTATTACGTATTGTTTCTTTCAAAGTGAACAGTGCAGCAACAAACTGCCACCATCTACGAGCAGATACTGTTTCTCTAATTATAGAAATTAAAACATGCAGATGAATGTTGATACATCATTTTTCACTGATTATCATCTGGTTTAAACAATACATAAAAAATCTGTGCTGCTACATGATTTTCATTTGACATTTAGAAAATGGAATGTGAAATTATGAGACTCTTAAAAAACTTCAAGATGCAACATTTGACCAAAACTGTTATAAAGCAGTGCAAAAGAGAAGATGCAATATTTAATTTCCTCCTCTTTCTCCTACCCTGACATTGCTTTCTATTCACCTCTAAATAATTCTCTATCATGAGTTGACCTGAGCCAGGATGGGCAGCGTAGTGTGCACCCAGTCAGACTTAGAGTTTCTCCACGTATAAAATATTAACTGCAGGTTAAAAGCAGGACAACCATTGATCCTGACCACTATTTTGAGAGGGCAGCATTTAAAGAAGCATTTCTGGAAAGCACGACACAGTATGCATGTAAGCAAGGTTCCACATAAAAGGACAAGGTTGAATTTGCATTGTAAAGCACTGCTAGTAGCTTTCTTTCAAATGAAGGAGGGTGAATTTGTGTTTGGCACATCAAACTGACAGCTTGAGGTGATGGACAAATTCTTGCAGTGTGTGCGTGTACAGCATGCGAGCTGAGGGAGGGAATAGGAGGGCAAGAGAGGTGTTGCTTTGGCCCCTGCTGGCTTAAACGCCTATAATGAAGGCCTGCAAGACAGAATGCCCTTCACAAAATTGGTTATTGTTCCTGTATTGACATTGTCTTGATGTTATATGTGAGGGAGATAGAAAGGAAAAGAATTCATAGTTAAAGATGTGATTGGCCTAATTGGGATTATGTAACCTAACAGTTTAAATGACAAACTCAACTTTCCTCTTTTTCTGTATTGTGATACCTATTATAACAACAACAACAACAACAACAATTCATTCTCACCAAATGGGAAATTCTTTTTCACAACACTGCACTTGTTTAACAACAGCAACAACAATAACACAACAGCAATAGACTTTGTTGGACTCCTTCCAAATCAGGCCTTTACAAGCACTTCAGAGCCCAATCCCTACACCCTGAGGGTAGTGTGTCTTTTTGTTCATTGTTGAGTCGGTGTGATTGCAATATGTATAATGGCCTTATTATTAAGTTCAGTGAGGCTGGGTATATGAAGAGCTATTATTTTGGCAGCGATCTTAGTCACCTTTGTGATTTTTGGTCAGATTATTAATAATGAGCATGTTGGAAAAAGAGGTAGAGCAATCGAGTGAGGTTGGCGGAATGATGCTTTGATAAAGTAGTAGTTGTAGGCGAGGAGCAACATGAAGACCTTTCAGTTTATAGATGACTGACAGTCTTTGGTTGCTTTTTTTCTAAACGTCTGCTGACCAAAGGTAAGTGCGCTATCTAATGTCACTCTAAGGTATTTGCAACTGTCCACAATTTCAACTGTCTGGTTATACATGACAATTGGTGCTGTTGTGGAGGACGACTGACTTTAAACTCCTTCGTCTTACTGACTTTAGGACTCAGATAATTATCCTGACATCATTGTGAGACTGTGGTGTGGTATGGGGTGCAGCAATACATGTATTTGTATTGAATCGTTCAATACAGGTGCATACCAAACCGTGAGGACTGTATCGATCAATACGAATTTTTCATGAACTTGTACTCTGATGATGCGCTCAGTGTTGAAAGCTCAGTGGATCTGCGTTCGACTACTCCGCCTAGGCTGCATCGTCGAGCACAGATCCAAGAGATTTATTAATTTATTATCATTATTTTGTAGTTTCGGCAACATTTAATGAAAAAAACGCCACTTTTGAGTTTAAACAATTAGTTTCAATAAAATTACAAGTTAAAAAAGGCATTAAAATAAATTTTTTGTATCAAAAAAATATTGAACCGTGACACTTAAGTATCGGCCCGAACCGTAAATTTTATGTATTGTTGCACCCCTTGTGTGGTAGTCTATGACAGAATTATCGTCCTTGAGCATGGCAATGGTGGATGTATCATCTGAGAATAGATGCCTTTTATACTGGGTGATGGGCTGATGCTGTCATTTGTGTAGAGCGTGTACAGGGGTGGACTAAACTCACAGCCCTGTGGTGCCCTGTTGCTGGTGGTGAGAAAAAGGAGATGTGGATAAGCCCAGTTGTACAGTTTGCTGCCTGTTGTGTATAAGCTGAATCAATCAGGTGGGAATGTTGAGATGATGCAGCTTTTGGATCATCGTGTGTATGGAGTTAAAAAGTCTACAACAAGTATCAGGGCAAAGAGGCCTGGAGAATCCAGATGTTGAAGTAAGAGGTCAAGCAGGCAAGCTACAGTTTCCTCTGATGACATCTTGCATTGAATTAACAGCCTATCATTATACAATATCATCACCATGACCGTGATTTAATAAGATGCAGCAGTAGAGATGGTAGAATGAGTGGGTGTGATTGTTGAGGGAGGTTGCGGCTTGACGTTGACGTTGCGGTAAGGCGTGTTCTGTCATTTCCTGTGTTCCTAGTTCGTGTGTTCAGTC
>JBBBVU010000001.1:10154546-10165489 GCA_037177055.1 Atherinosoma microstoma | reverse complement strand
CTTTCTTTCTTTCTTTCTTTCTTTCTTTCTTTCTTTCTTTCTTTCTTTCTTTCTTTCTTTCTTTCTTTCTTTCTGCAATTTATAGTTATTTATGCTACTATTTACCTACTATCTTGCCCCTTTTTTGGCACCATCGTGTATCATATATATGTCCTTGGTTTTATGCCAGCCATAAAGGACCATAGTTTTTGGTCTTTTCAAAAAGACTTGTAGCTTGTCACTTGTTGATCTTTGGCAGCTCCTGATTGGACGTTACCATCAATTTAAGCTATCTAATTGGTTGACACTTTTACAGGAAGTAGCTTTATCATCATTTCTTGGTCAAAACAGAGGTCTATTAGCAACATAGTAGTGATAGCAATCTTCTTTTATTATGGAAATTTGATAAATAATCACACTACCATGGATCACTTATTGTGGACATAACATGTAGAGTCTCCAAATAAACACTACATTTTGTGCCGGATTGTAAATCTCCTGGACTGGATATAAATGCCTGGAAAACTTCTTGGATCACATAAAGGGTAAATTATCTAAGACAATTTACTTCACAGTTACACACAACTGTTCCAGAGAAATTATTGACTATATAAATGATAGCGCTAGGGGGCGCCTTTGATCTAGTAGAGTTTTAAGGGTTAATCTAAAACATATAATTGGGGTTTGGAGCAACATGCCTGTGCTGTCATCTAGACGTCTCTTTCATGAAGGGCTTTGCTTTTTATTGATCATGACAATACCAAACCACACACTGAATGTGTTGGCTTTATAAGAATCAGGTGTAAAAATGGCCAAACTGTAGTCCATATGTGTCAACCATCAAGAAAAATTTCCAGCATTGTGAAATGATTAATATGACAATGTAGGGGGATGCTGCCATAACCTTATAAATCACACTTGTGCTTCTCTACTAAAATGTCAGCGAAGAAAAATGTCCGTTCTTTGTGGATTCATGAATCAGAGTTATAGCTTTTAAATTACATTTTATCATTGTTCATGTAAGAATATTGCTAAGTGCAGTTTATGTTTACGATTTAACAACACATACAGCTTGACAAACTATATGAGACAATATAGAAAACGGGAAAAAAATCCTTCAAGTATGCCACAATTAGATACATTTTTCCTATAAAAATACACAAAATGTATGTGAAAAACAAAAGTTGGTGTTTCATATATCACATCTTTTCTCCCCTCTCCCTTACCTAATTCCATTTGTCCTCTCAGTGTGTATTGAAGTATTGGGAACATAAATTAAACACCTCTCTATGCACTATGGAGCAGTACATCACCATAAGTTATTGTCTGACGTCTTTACTTCTTGTTTAGATGCTGAGGAAAAAAAACAACCTTGAAGACGGAGACAACAAGAACCTTGCCCCTTCTTTTGTGCCCAATTGTCTGCCTTGCAACTAAATGGATTGGGAAGAAAGCAACACTATAGGATCAATGTGATGTCTAGGAGAAAGAGCAGGGAATGAAAGTGATAATGGTAAGAGGCATACCTAACACACACACACACACACACACATTCTCTCAGACCATAGTCCCAGCAGACAAGCTGTTCTTTCCAATAACGCACATGATACTGAGCTTGTCATACCGACACACAGACAGGCAATGTTTCAGTTGTGATTTCAGCAGTTCTGTCAGCCTCACTGTTGTAGATTTTTGTTCCAGTTTTATGCTGCCAAGGAAGCAACAACAGTCATTCTACAATCTCTTTTATTCTCTGACAAACAGCTGTCTCTCAGTGTGCCATCAGAGTACACTGATAAATTCCCCGGGCTGAATTATTGAACCTGTCAATCAAATTTGCAATAATTTTGGTGGGTTTTGCATGTTGACACAAAAGAGAATTTGTTTTGTGTGCCCGGATGAAGCATTAATGTTGCCGTATCTCCTCTTTCCATATTTGTCTTCACAATTTACAATCATCTCATTTTTTCCATTCTGTATATCTTTTTATACTCTTGCAGCCCATATCTAAGCAGTGTGCTACTTTCTTTCACTTACAACATGTCAACCAGGTCATCAGGCAATGACTAGGGAATCCATACCTGTCTCTGGTGTAAGTGGGTCATTTATGAATAAATAAAGGCCACTACTCCTTCGACACTGCATAAGCCTCAGCTGGGCATTAGCAAACCAAGGCTATAGTGATCTAGTTGAACTGCAACTGACTCAGGTGGGTCAGTAACACAATGTGGTTGGCAACCCGCACAATGGGACTAAAGAACAATCTGAAGCTTTGTGGTCAAATCAGCAACTCCAAAATTTGTATGAAGGACTTCAATAATCACAGAGATTATTTCACGTCTTTGCAATGGCCAAAATAAATGGATTAAAGTCCCGTTGCAGTAATTATCAATCCCCCTAAAAGCTCATCTTATTTACTAGTATTAACTTTATCATCTGTGTTCTTCCAAACTGTTTATTTTGAAGTTCTTTTGCCATGGTAACACCTTAGCTCACTTATCTTTAATATGGCGTGTGACGTATACTATTTTTCTCATTTTGGGAATGGGGCTTCTGTGCTAATCCAACCTCACCCACATCAGCATTAGGTTCTCCTGCTGAGCCGAGCAGCTGCCAGCCCCTGGTTCATTTCCCCTGTAGCTTGCACTAGCTTATCATATCGTCAGTTACTCATAGCACATGTAAAATAGTTGCTCAGTCCCAGCCAGCAAGTTGTCAGGATTGGTTTCTTCAAACTTCTGTGTAGAACTGTAATTGATACAAGCTGTCTGACCTTACCTTTTTGAGACTGTAGTTGGTGTGCTGCAAATTCAAAGCAGCATTATAGCATTGATGGCAGATTTTTCTTATATGTCTTGAAATATTTCATGGACAACAAGGTTAAAAACCAAACTTTATTTGTTTGTATTTTGCCTTCATATTTGATTTATTTGTATGGACCACTAGTAAAATGTTTAATATGATTTTTTTTCTAAATCTGAACTAAATGTTATGTATCTGCTACTATATACGGTTTGTGTTAGCCATGTTAAGATCACCAAATCCAATACAATTATATGTGGTTTCCTTGGGTCCAGGTTTCCATAACTTCTCTTCAGGAAAGATAACATTCTCAACTTTATTACTGCAACAATTTTCTTTTTAACATGTTAACCCTTCATGTCAGCTGTTCCTGTCTCATTTGATCAGTTACCATTAAGAGGGTCATATGGGTAACTTGTTTGAACTATGGAGATGTAAACATTAACTTAAACTTCCACCCTGTGCAGTGAGTCGCCAGCCTCAGTGTGCTCGTCTTCCAGCTGATACTAAAGTTGACGCATTGGACATCACATTTGACATAAAGGCTGTCAAATGAGTGTTTACTTTTTCATTTTGCATTTCCCACTGCCTGCTTGTTAATCACCACCTCAAGGTTATAACTGACCAGTACAGTTGCTGGCTTGGGTAGCCTTCGATAGCTTTCTCAGTGATCTTAATTTTGAACCTTTTACTGCACAGTATATTATTTTTCAAAGGAGCAGCTCATAGCAGTTTCAACTTGACCTTCCTGAAAGCATGACTGTCAGTCACGCACCCCTGCTTGGTCTTCATCTTTCTCACTGGTCTATTATACTCTGAAAGTAGTGACAATGCAGTGTAGAGCACTGAAAAGTCAACACTCAGAGCAAGAGAGCAACCTTGTCCACTGATCCACGAAGCAGGAATGAAATAAAAATATAGGGATGTTATCCCCAAGTAAAATGTGTCAGTGTGTGTGCATGTGTTTTATATGACAGCTGGAGGGCATGTCTGTGTACCTAGAGGACTCATCTACTCCCTCTGCTGGGCTTGTTGTCACACAATGGAACCACAAGGGGGGAGGTTTGTTGTATCTGTTTATCCATACTGACAGGAATTTGGGAGTGGACTTACTGGCGAGATATCAGGGTACTGCTCATAGAAAGGATTTTTTTTCCACTTAGTTTTTTTTTTTTTTCTGGGACAACTATTGCCAAGGATTGAAGGCCAGTGCTGTTTCTACTGTAGTGAGAACCTTCGTAAATCCCTGGGACCAAAATGATGTGTCCCTCCTCTGCCTGAGGAGATGCAGGATGTGAGAGGAGAGTTAAAAGAAAAGAGGTTTGGACGAGGTAAAAAGAGCAAGCAAGCCTTCTGAATGATTGGTATGGGATGGGGTGAGGGGGGTGCTGCTCAGTAAAGCCGTTTGTGTGGCTGGATGGTTTGTTAAAAAGGGGGGTTGTGAGCTCGGTTAGACTGTGCAAGCGGGCAGATATAGCCATATCTTGAGGTTCCAGCTTAAAGAGGCATGATTCAGTCATTGCCACTGGCTTGATAACCCTGCCAGAACACACAGCTGTTGGCATGTATCTCTGTTTGTGTGTGTGTGTATGCGTCCCATCGTATAAGTGTGACTGGCTGTATTTTTGAAGGGATGATTATTTCGGTCTGGTGGAAATATGTGGCTATCATACTGTTATTGAGATGTAAAGCATCACTTGAACGGGGTCATGAAAACAAGCCTGCTTGTCTGGGGGCAAAGTTAGGAGAGTGATGCTGTTTGTTTCCTGCTGTTCCATACAGTAGCAAAAATGTAATCAGGGTTATGTGTGTCCTCTGGGGCTCTTAGTGAGGGATGTTGTCATTCTCCACAGAGCAGAGTGAGCTGGTTTTGCCTGAGATGGTTTGATCATTTACATTGACACTGATGATGCCATTAGCCAGCTGCCAGGAAACCTGTCAGACATATTTCAAGAGGCAGCGCTGTGAACGTCCAACAACTGTGCTTCAGCCTCTAAAAGTCAACTCCTTTGCATTTAACTGTATGTATATCTTCAGTGTTAGTTTGTTCACTTTTAAAGGTCAGGATTCAATAAAATGCCACAAGAAACACATGGCATTATTAGCTGGACTGGTCGATTTAGAAACTCAAATGAAAACAGATGTGTCTTTTGCCAAATGCCAGAAGAAAATTAGACATGCTCATCACTACTGGAAACTCTCCAAAGAGCTATTAAATGAGGCAATTTAATAGCTCTTTGGAGAGGCATTTTCTCTATTTGCTTAATACAAACAAAAACTTGTGCAATTGTTTTTATTTAAGTGGACTGTAAAAAGATATCTTTCAGCAGCACTACAAGCTGTATGAATGAAAAACTGCTGAAGAATTCTTTAACTTTGATTTTATGAGTAACCTTTAATGTATTATATGCTTGAAAATGTCCAACCTTTACAGCAGATCATTCATGTGGTCAGTTTTATTGACATAAAATATTCATTCTTCGCACAGCATTGCAAACTAACACACGATTCATTGTTACAGACTGTGTTGCGGACTATTGTGAACAGCTATCACTAATTGGTTCTCAAATGTTACAACATGTCAAATGTTTGTTGCTAACAGACAGGCAGACGGACGTACAAACGTATGCTAATTAGCATCTAACTTAGCTCTCCTTTCAGAATTTCTCCCTGATTCTCCAAAGTGAGAGCACTCAGAGTTCTGTCTTTTGGAAGTAAGACATTAACCAAGCACATGAACTTTACACAATCTTCCTTAAAAAAAAGAAAGCAGTGGGTCTGTCTGTCATATCCCATTGCTGTGTGTAATGTCATTAATGTTAATGCAGAGTGCATCAATGTAAAATTTGTACAATATCATAATACATGCATATTGTACACCTTAGAATAATTTCCGACAGGTACTACTAAGCTAAAAGAATGGAAATATGCTGATATCTTTGGATATGACAGCTGCACTCAAGTTTGGGTATCACCATGAACATATGGCTAACTTACCTTAGAAAAAGAAAATCTGAAACAGAAATGAGTCCAATAATACTAGACTAAACCTATCAACATCACAAAAGCAATTCAATTTGTTTGTGAAATCATTTACACATTAGGAACCATCTAAGAGGCAGCAAGCCGAACCTTTAAGAAATGACTGGCTGTGGCTAAAATTGGTCTTTAAGTCTTTGAAGATAAACTGGTGAACTAGCTTACAATGCCAGATAACCGTATCCAAGCACAAGTAATTCCCATCACATTTAAATTTCCTCTTTGAGTAAGTCACTTAATGGCAAACAGTCTTAATTACAAACACTGCAACCTTCGTGGGGGGATTTGTGAGGGGGAGTTTAAGTTAATGAGATGAGTCATAAGCTGTTATGATTCATTTGAAAGATAAATTAATCACTATAAGCATGAAGTTGACTTAAGCTAAAAGTTTTGGCTTGTCATTGCAGAACATTATGCATCAGTCACCTTGAAAAATAATCAGATATAAGTCTGAGGTGTGCAATGATAAAAAGAAATAAAAGAAATGGCCTGATTTATAACAGGTCACATTTAATGCAATGGAAAGAGTGTTGAGTCATTAGTTGCAGCTTTATGGTCTCATGTTTTACGCCACTGGTCAACATTTCATTAAATTTATCGTATGACTGCGCTATGGTCAATTAAATGGCACTTTGATCTGATGAGTATGTGTTAGCTCATATCGTTCTACGACAAACAAATAGACAGCCACAGGATACACGGTATGCAACAACATTTATTATACATCTTGGTTGAACTCAAATTACTAAAGGTCTTCCTCCTATGGGACCCGCACTTCTTATACTGCTATAGCATATTCAGTGTATGTACTGTAAGTGGAGACAAACATCATGAGGACAACAGGGAGACCATTTTCCCTTTTTGTCCCATTAGATAACTCCATTATAGGCACTATGTATGTATTACACACACATGCACACACTTCACAGCAACACAGACTATAGACACGTAAAGTAGTCCACCTTAAGTAGCTCCGTTCCATGCAGAGCCATGCATTTTTAATAATAGCCAGCATTAAAAGCCACAGAAATAAGGAATGCCTGGCTAGGCAGCCGGGTTAGCTCCATGCCCTACTTCTTTTCTAGTTCAGCCGTTTTTGTTTTTGTTGCTAACACACAGAAAGCTGGACAGAGAAAGTGTCTTGGGATGAAAGCAAGAATGGCAAATGTGAGAAAGTAGGATCAGGATGAGGGGCACATATGCCAGAAAATTCCTCAGTGGGACATGTGAGTGCATGGTTAACTGGGGATGCTTTTCCCAGCAACTCGTTTCTCTTCATTTTTTAAAAATCTTTCCCTCCATCTGTTAGAAGGCAAAGGTCAATCTTAATGATATGTCATCCTAAACATATGTTTTTGCTGGAGGCTGATTTTACTTTTAACGAAAACACACTGTAGCTGAAACCAAAAACACAGATTTCCTATTTTATGTGACAGCGAAAAGCAGCTGGGGTCTTTGAGCCTGGGTGGTTTTCTCTTTTGAGTTTGCATGTATTTGTGCGTATCACTGTTCGATTGGATGATTACAGCTGAAGCAGGAGTATTTTTGTTTGTTGTTTACTTGTTTTCATGTGTTTGCAAGTGCATATCAGGCACACACCCTGATGAGCCAACATATCTGCCTGCCATCGGTGGTACTGCTATGCATTCTGCTTCATGACTCTGGGTCACAGAGGCAGATGGTTTTGTCAGTGCAACATGTTGGAGTACGACACTTTCCCGCTTCTGATGATGGTGAGTGGAGGATTCTGAGGTGATTCGAGGGTCAGTTCTGTCACATACACTTTAAGGACTCAGGACTCGCGTTCTCTACCCTTCTGTGGAACTTGTTCCTTATGCAGCACTCCCCTACACTTCACCTAGGAGAATGAATGTTTAATCTAGTCTAACGGAGTACTACAGCTGTCTGTGTGTGCCTGTTTGAGTGTATGCAATGCGATTGGAAAGTCTTATAACTAAAAATCCCTTACAGTATTTGGGGATCTGTTTCAAAGTGTACAGTGCAGGAAGATCAGGAATATTCTGCAGGCTCTGGAGTGATGTTGGACTCTCCTGCTGAATCTTTAGGAGAAATCCTTTCCTTTTTCCACATGAGAAAATTCACGGTCAGAAGTTTGAAAATTAAGATTTAAACACGTCCGATGCATCATGGAGACAAATTCTGTGGACTGCTAAAGGAAAAAATGAACAAAAGTACAGTTTGCAAAAATTCATAAAAAAAGAGACATCTCCATCTGTTAAACATGAGTTTATATCAACCATTAATGTTCTGCAGCCACTGGCGCCTTGAACATTTCACTAATAAAGGGAAGAATAGATATATTCAAATACCAGAAACTTCTAGAGGCAAACATTATGTAAAAACTGTTTAAAGGCTGCGTGTGGATCGAAGATTGCTTCTACAACTGAATAATAATCCTTAAAACACCTAACAATCCTCAAAAGACAACCTCAGGGGGGGAAAGAAAGCCAAGTGTTTTACCATGGCTCTTAGAGTCAAACTTTATTATTACAAAATAGGAATATCAAAAATGTATCTGAGAGGAATGTGTAGGTGTAAGAGAGAAACAGAATACATTTTGGGTTTTACAGCCTTTCATTTAAAAAAGAATAAATAAATGAATAAATAAATAAATAAAAATAGGTTACATGCAAAATGGTCCAAGAAACTCAAAGAACAGGAAGGATTTAGTAAAAACAAGTGGGGAAATCCCTTTAAAACCCTTTTTCTTAAAGGAGAAAAGGTGCTTAAACTTTTGATTCACATCAATTTCACATTTCATTATTTTGGAACTGAGATAAGATACAATATTAAGAAATATGATCAAATATAAAGAATATAAAGAGTAAAGAAAGACATTTTCAATGTTAAAAATAGATTGTCTTCAATAAATGCCCTTTGAAAATGAGATCATAAGCTATCATCATAGTTTGTAGGAATCAAGGGGTGGGGTGGTTGAGGGGGGCTGTGATCACCTCAGATTGAATCCTGGTCACCCTGTTGGCCACTCCATGTGCCGCACCACTCTCTGTCTCTCGCTCTCTCTATCTCATCACATTTTTTTTTCATGTGGAACCATTCCTGCACTGTGCTTTCAGACACTAGCTGCTCACACATCCTGTCTTCAGATAAGACTGTCACAGTTTGTGTGGAATTCGGATCAAAGCAGGCTGACAAGAGGCGGGAGGCAGACTGGTGCACGACACAGGTTTTAATAACAAAACAAACAAACTACTAACAAAATGACACTGACCCGAGACACTGGGGGAAACACGACGGGGAAACATTATGACGATCGGAGAAGTGAAAAGGAAATCAGGGATATATACAGACAGGGAGACTAATAAACAGGTGAAGCGAATGACCGAAAATCAAACCAGGGACTGCCGGGTGGCAGTCTGAGGGGGGGCCTGGTCCTCCTGGGCATTGTGGTGTGGTGGCTGGGGTTCATGCTCCGGGGTGGCTGCTGGTTGCTTAGGTCTCAGTGTCCCCTTAGCCTGTCTCTGACTTCTGTGCAGGCGCGGTTGCATTTGCACATTCACTCTTCATTATACTCTTCACTCCTTATATTCTGCATGCTGACACAGTCACTGTGTTGTCCTGTAGCTTTATTTACTAATAGATACTTTCAGTTAGTTTTTTTGTGTGTGTGTCTGGTACTCAGGATTGAGTTGAGATGAATGTTTTTTTTCATCTAGTCCATCTCTCATTGGTGATCCTGACGGTTGTCTGCTTTGTCTTCTTGCGGGGGCCATGGGATGTTCTTTGTTATGTTTCTGTACAGGTGTAACAGGTTGTCTGGGGTCTAAGGTTGAATTGAAGTGTCATTGTTTTCTATCTGGTGTATGTTTGTCTCCTCTTTCATCTCTCTAGTCTCTCTTTCTTCTGTTCTCTTTCTATCCTTTATTTGTCCCCTCTGGTCAGGTCCAGTAATATTATATAAATTCAATAACAAACAATTATTCAAAATAAACAAAAACAAATAAAATAAGAATAATAAAAAAGACAGAATTCAGATTGTTCAATTCAAGTTTTATGCCTATAAAATTCCTCTTGGAAGGCAAATTGGCTCTTCACAACAGCCAGACCATCATTCTACTTGCTATGATGCTGGACAAGATCATTTATTAAAAAAAATCAAACCAGGTGAACTAATGAGCAGGAAGCAAGAAGCAACACAGACTACACAAGAGAAATAACCATAAAATAATCCAGGGAAGACAGAACTTACTGACAAGACAAATAGAAACAAAAAAAACAAACAAAAACAAAATACAGATGATGACAAAGATGTTAATTTTTTTTTCTCAAACTCTATTTTGATTGCTATTTCAGAAGTAACGCTACTTTTGGCCTTCTTGGGTTAAGGCAAAAAACAAACTGTTTGGTATGTGAGGTCTTATGTTACATTTGAATAAAATGTTTTTGTCTTGTTTTACTAGTAGGCCACTCACAGCTTTTGTAAAGTTCATGTCCTGTCTACTCAGTATTTTTCTTATTTCAACCCAATCTCAGGGCAAAATGTTCATAATTGCCCTCCTCTCTCTCAAAAGATGGAAAATCTTTTCATGCCACATGTTATTTCTGTCAACAAATGGAAAGAGAGTGTTGGTTATTAAAATCATTTAGATGAAAAACAACTCAGTTAGGTTCAGAAAAATGTCAGAGTTTTGAATAATACAAACCTTTGACTAAGGTTAGTGTTCCTCAGCCATCCAGGATGCGATAATTATTTATTTGTTAGGACCAAATAAGGTCACGGTTTAAAACAAACAAACAGCGGTCTCTCTGGTAAAAAAACAAACAAAAAAAACATATATTTGATAGATTAATTCACATATTCCAACCTATTCTTGTGTCCGCTGACTGTTTGTCACATTAACTGACTATCAACACTTTGGAATTGAAAATACAATAATGTTTCAGGTCATTCCCAGGATAGGCTTTTGCTCCTGTTTCTTGGGAAACTATTTTCCTTGATACTGCTCATTTATATGTAACTTCTTGGGTAAAGGCAGTAGTATATATATATATATATATATATATATATAAAGTGAGTAAGTAATTAAGTCTGTTGTACAGATCCAGAAAATACTGTGCAGTACATATTGTCGGGTCTGTGT
>JBBBVU010000001.1:10134929-10147806 GCA_037177055.1 Atherinosoma microstoma | reverse complement strand
CACACACACACACACACACACACACACACACACACACACACACACACACACACACACACACACACACACACGCGTGTCCTAGGATATTAAGGAATGTGATATCACTGGAGGCAATCAGTTATATTGGCCAGCTCAGATCTAAAATGTTGTATTATTCACATCCTTCATAACTCATGTGATCAGCCAGGAGAAATATATAAAACATGAAATATAAATGACTGGGATCTAAATGTGAACAGTCGGTGTTGCCGAGGGGACATAAAAGTTCACTCTAAACATTTTAAGGATTTGGCAGAAATCAGTGTGATGATACTTCAATGCCAATGCTATTGTTTGAAAGAAAAGATTTACTGTTTTTATGGTGATTATGAGATGAATGGAATATCGAGATCTGCCATTGTATAAATTCACGAGATGAACTTGATGCCGAAGCGGGACAGTCAACCACAAACATGTCCCCATGGCCTTTCAGTATTCATACAGTACATACTCTGCTGCTGAGTATACTGGGGATTGCAACAGAAATCCATCCCCAAGCCAACATCTCCAGTTGGTTGAAATAGTGCTTCTTTGAAAGAGCAGTTATAGATCATATTTGTTGGAGAAACTGAAGCTGATTAAAGAGGACAAGTTGAAGGCCTAAAGCTGCTTTGCCTAATCCTGAGATTAGTAATAATAAGAGGTCTGTCTTCCTGCTCACACTCACACAGAGACAAAACTGTAGTTTTGGCTCAATCCTAAAAGAAGAGCTGGTATCTTCGCTCTCTCAGAACAGTTCCTTGGCCACAGTAGAGACAGTTCTAACTGAGAGTGGAACAGCAAGCCAGTAAAGCTCATTGCCAGACCAGTGTTTCCAGAGTGAGCCTGTGCCTAGGAACCAGCCCAGTGCTGGGTTGAAGATTAACCTACTAGCACAATTGAAAAAGTTCCAGGTCTTTTCTTTCAGAGACTTTATTGTGTGGCCGTTTGCTTTGTCTGTGGTTCATTTGTTTAAAGATCCCTAGAAGCCAGCACACTAGCAAACACACAATATTGGCATTTGATCAATTTTCACCAAGTTTTTAGTGTCTGGATTTGACGTTTTTATATTTTACTACGATAGTTATTGTTTGAATTTTGATGCATTTTGATGCTTTTATTTTTTCCTACCTCAAATGTAACGCACTGTTCAGCTGTGACTGATGTTAAAGCGCTTTATAAATGAAATGATGATGATGTTGATGATGAAGAAAATTCAATTCCTAACCTCAGTTATTTTATGAAAACAAAGCCCAATGAAATTTCTATTATTTTGCTGCAATTGGAGGAACACATTTTTTTCAGCAAAGTTCCAAAATTCTTAATCTAAAATAGAAATAAAACTCAACAAAAGCGATATATGAAATAAAATATTAACTTGACATAGAAAACTTTACTGTTTCTCGCAGGGAAAAAAAGAGACATAAAAGGTTTAAATGATCCAAAATATACATATCGCCAATATAACACAAGTAAAAGGAAGAGCAAAGCAGAGACAATGGGAAATACAATCATCCTTTTCTGTTTGACCTCCGGGAATTCACAGTATAATGCCACTGGATCTAATTCACTTACAAAAGAGTTGAGCAGGATGTATAGCCTGATTCAAAGTGGACTCAGACCATGAAAAAGCCTCTTTTCCTCCAACCCTTCAAACAGACAAAAAGCTGCTGCATCTCCACTCTGTGTGAGAATCAGAGCATTATATCTGCATGTGAGCTCCCTGGCTAAAAACAAACACTCACCATGAATAAATATATACATTTGCTTGATAATGAATGCCCTTTCATTGAAGCACAGAGGAAGAAGGCAGGCCAGCGTATGGTTGTAAAGGAACTTTCTTGACATTAGAGGGAATTCAGGGAGTGCATCTATTAATGTATTCTTTTTAAAAAAAACTCCTACTCATTGGACCATGAATTGAGCCTTTTCATAGGTGCCCATCTCATACTGCTGTGAAATGAGGTGAAAATAAGCAGACTTAAAGAGACAGCTTTGGAGGAAGTCTTCCTCGAATGTCTGCAAAGGTTTCCTGAAGTGACCCAAACAAATCAGTTTTTGAAGGGAGTCAAGGGTGAATTCAGCGCTCTGGGAAACAAACACACATGCAGGCTCCGCTCTCTGTCAACAGATATGCATGTCAGAGTTAGTGTTGTCATCTTCTCATTGAGAGACTTGCATCATGTGGTTCCTCGCCTTCTGGGCCCTGAGCTTGCAGGGCTACGCTAGTCCCCGGTCTGCAAACTGTAACTACAGTCTGTCAGACTGATTGCCATGCACACAGACAAGTGCTCGCACAAGGAACACCAGCAGACACAGTCAGAATGCTCAAATGAGTTCTAAAATCACAAAAAACGAAATATCGAAAACAATTAATGAATTCTGAGGACCATGATAGATTAAATTGAACCTCTATTTGCTGCAGAGAGCCGTTTTATACGGGGGTTCTGCGTACTGAATACCTATCAAAGTGACAGCAGGCATCAGGGATACAGGGGTTCCAACATAACCACTTACTCACTAATGGCTTACACAGCCACGGATCATTATCCCTCACAGCATTGCACAGAGCAACACAACTCTGCTGCACAACACCGTGCTGCACAGCAACTCCTCAGTCGCAGCGCTACATTGGCTTGACTGCAGTTGGAAATGTGTGGGAGGTTGATTTGAACATTAATTTTTAACATTTTTGTTTTCCATTAAATGTTCCACAAATCTTGACACCAAAGTTGTTTGCAGGGGTTCTTTTTGTGAAACATTTTGACGCTAGAAGTCAGTCCCCATATTTTCTATTAAATGTTCTGAAATGCTGCAGGGAAAGATTTTGTTTAATCACAGGACTGTTTGGAGTTACATAATAGCCATCAATGTAATGACTTCAAACACTGAAACAAATTGATCAATGTAAATGACTGAAAATGTCATTGTGATTCATCAACACAGCCAAGTAGTTTAAGCTCCTAAATCTAACCAGGAAACTGTTGCATCTTTTCTTCTGTAGGTAGTGATGGCTTGAATTTGAAAAAGAGGTGGGGGGGGCAGCAAGTAAAACTGAAAGTCAGAAGAGAATGTGCATGTGCATGTACTCATACACTGTATTCATAAGTGTTCTGATACCCGATACCAATGTGAAAAAATCTAGGGATAGATTAATCTATGGAATTAACGTGTTAATATTTCAATGCATAAACAACAAAGTTATTACTCACCATATCAAAAATCTGAATTTGGCATTATCTCGATGAGAGAAGCTTATTTTGGGCATGTAGGTGCTTTGTCACAGCGGTGAACCAAATCCACCAAAAAACACATTGTACTCCTCATCTATGAAGAATCAGTTTTCAAGACTTGCACTTATTAATCGCATCTGGTAAGCCTCTCACGCCCCATCAATAAGAACCCGCCGCTTTTTCACGAGTATGCTAGTGACATTTGCTCCATTGCCTTTATATAAAACTCTGGAAATGAGCATATTTGTTGGATTTCTGGGGAAAGAAAAATGTATTATTTGGTTGTTTCGGTTTGAGATGTAATATTTCTCCTGTCATCCTAATTGTGGCCTCTTAGCTGATAATATTGTTAAGGCAAATCAGCTCAGATCTGAAACATTTCCAAAGCTTTTGTTTTGCCATCTATTAGCACAGAAATAAGCACAAGTGAACTTGTCATATTGCAGCAGCTTTTGAATAAAATCCACAAAGCATTTGATTTTTTTTCTTTTTTCTCTATCTCTCTCTGCCCTCTCAGATTTAACAATATGCCACTTCAGGCCGTTTCTCATTTTCACACAAAAAGCCTGACTGATTGAACCTTACACACATTTATGCATCCACAGACGCATGTCAAGTCAAAATATGGCTCTCTCTTTTGCTAATACTGAATTGATTTTGTTGAATTTTATCATGTTTTTCATGTGTTTGGTAGCCTGTTATAGCCAGTAAAGCCAGAGCATTAAAAACAGCCACAACACTTGATAAATACCCGCCATAAAAAAGGGGATTTTCATAAGGAACAAGATTTTATCAAGCAGTAAAGATGATTTAACTTTGTACAGCTGCCTATAGAAGCTGTATAGGCTTCTCAATGCAGATATTAAAATGCTAAATAGGCAAACCAAACTCAGTCTGATCTATATGCACCATGAGAGCTGTTGCAAACCATATGTACCGTACCTCAAACTAAGATTTAAAGTCTAATTAAAGGAATAATATTTAGTGTCATTGCTGTTGTTTCCCTTTATGATTAGAGGAGAAGATCAGCTTGCGAGTAAAGAGAGATAAAAGAGAGGGCCTGCTATGGAAAGTAAGACTAGGACTGAAAGAGTAAAGCACTTGGATGGAAGGAGTGCCTCATAGGTAGACAGATTTATGATGCAGCGGTAGTGGCAGGGATAGATGTAGAGTGACAATCAAAAGTTGGGAGGAAATGACAGAGCCCCATCTGTTTGCTACAGGCAAGAGAAATTCTGATGGATACACTGTTCAGTCAATTAGAATTTAGAGAGACAGAGAGAGGGCAGGATGGAGCGGGAAAGAAGGTGGCGTGTTGAAGAGCCCCTGTGAAGAGAGTGTGATTTCACAAGCCAAGTGTGAATGGCTAACACTGACTGAGTGACGGAGGTGAGAGCAGACCCTGAGGTGAGACGGAGATGTTCTGCTGGATGAAAGACCTCTGGGTTGAAGGGTGTTCAGGGATCGAGCTTGAGCAGGGGTGACACTAAAAACCACGTCAATGCAAACATCTTTGTTCCAATATTTTGTCCTTTCATCTGTAAACTTGGATTTACCACCCCTTCTAAACTCACTGCATTCAAAAGTGCCGACAGATGAATTCAAAGCTACAGCTCTGTAGTGTGAGTGAACTAAACTGAGCTTTTTAGACCAAAAGTAAAGGGGGAAAAAAAGAAAGAGGGAAACACATAAGATAATATGACTGTTTGAATGTAAGAGAACAGATTCCTGTCGCTTAAGAGGTTGCTTATTTTGAAATGAGTCTCAATGAGCTACAATAGACCACTCACAAGATTAATTAGTTATGAAGAGGTAAATGTGATGAAGCTAGAATATATAAGAATGGATGCTGTTGTGGTTTGGGGGTTTTGATTGAGTTTTTTTTAAAGACTTTGTGTTTGTGTTAGTGTTTTTCACAAAAATTTACTAATTTTATTTATTTTACCTTAATTTCTGTACCAATGTACATACTCCTCTCACTTCCTTTGCTTTATAGGGGATTGTCTTTGAACCTCTACGTTAGGGCTTTTCTCACCACTCAGTATTTCCAATGATTTCAGTTTTTTCTCTGTCTTTGTTTCCTGCCTTTTTGTTTTCTCCTTGTCTGTTTTTTCACTTCAAGACTGTTCCTGGATTTACATTTCCACCTGCCGCTTGTCTCTTTGTTTGCTTTGCTGACAGCCTCCATTAGTTTGACGTGTGGACGTTTTGGCTGAAAAGTTTTGCCTGAGCGAGCTTTGCCTTCTTTTGAAAAAGAGCTGATGCACGTTAAAGAAGATGGGAATAAATTCAGCTATTAGTCAACACATTATTCACATGGCTGATTATATTAACTATCAGCTGTTTATTTAAACAAGGCCAGAGGTCACTGACATGAAACTATAAACATAACCCACCAAAAGAGAAAAAAATACCTGCAATTTTTAGTGACTTCTCCTTCAAAGTTCCATTTTCTGCCAGTGAGCGCAACTCTGTTTATTGTAGCGTGTGCAATGAAGCGTGTACTGCCACCTTCTGATGACTTTTTGTTCATTTTGATCCAAACCAGGTAATGATTGTTTTCTCTAAAACAACATTTCAAAAGTTCACTTCAAGTTTGCTTTACAATTAGATATAAACACAGCTTCTGTTTCTCTTGTGCTGGCACACAACTTAATTCAACGTATTGCACACTAACACTACATAATGTGGCGTTAAACTGGCCACAACATTTAATGCATGTCTTTGTCTTGCTATTTTTTATTTTGTTGTATGTAAATAAGATTGAACGGGATAGAAAATATCCAAAATTACACATATGTTTATTTTAATAACATAGTTTCTATTGAAAATGTTCTGCTGTCCTTGGCAACAACCTGATACAATTCTGAAAGCTTTAAATGAGAAGTTCTAGATAAATGGTAAAATAAAGTATTTCATTGGAATCCATTGTGTGAAAGATGTTTCAATAAAACACAGGAGACCAAGGTTCAATCCCATTTCAACACTTGGACCTACCACTTGGCCCTACCCTTCCGCTTTGCGCGTTCGCGTATAGGTGTAGGGTGTCCCAATTCCCGTTAGGACCGAGGGGTAGGGGCAAGTGATAGGGCTATATACCCCTTCAAACGAAGATTTTTCAGGAGCTCACTTCAAACGAAGGGGAATGAAAAATCTCCCAGAATGACTGCAACCAAGTCCAAAGAAATGCAAGTATTTTCTTGATTTAATAACGTTTAAAAATGCATGACAACCGTTGTGTTGTTTAGTTTAACGTTGTTTCAATGTGTAATGGTCATTTTCGCCTAACTAGCGTAGTGCTAGTACTATGTTGAGGCTTCAGTAACGTTAACGTTAGCCGGCTGAACACTACCGGTGTTCTGTAGAAGCCAACCCTCGTAATCGTAACAGAAATAACGGTATCTATAAAAGCTTCAGCAACCTCGCTGCTGCTCTTCAGTACATTGAGGGCTTCATGGGGTACAACATATGCGGTAGTAATATGCACAAATCGGATGTAATGTTAGCTTGGTAAAGTCAAAAAAAGATGCCAATAGCCCACGCAAGAGAGATCACCACAGCTGTAGACAGCATGATTTCTCGAGATTTCCGGCAACAGCTCGTCGCTTCTGCTTACATAAAAGCCAGCAGTGACTACTGATGATGTATGCGATTGTTGAAGGGGTGTCCTAATTTGTTGGGGTTAACTTTCAGCCCTCCCCCTTGTTGCTCTGTTTTACGGGGCAAGGGGAAGGGAGAAGGGGGTAAAAAAGAGAAATGGGATTGGACCAGGTCCACTATTACAGACAAAATGTAATACAAAAACACTTAGCAAATGAATATAAGACAGAATATAAATATCTTAGAAACAGAGTTTAAATAAAACAGCAGCCTATTGTATTATTGTTACCACATTTAAATCTATCTTCATGGATTAGTTGTAGTGAAAATAAAACACAAACATAACTAAGACTGAATATCCTGTTTAGAGGCAGGATCTTTGTAGCTGCAAGCATTTGGCCATAACAAAAAAAAGCTTAAACGTTCTATAAAGACAGAGGTACCACCATAGGGGGACACAGACAAGAGGTGAGCAAAGGGCGTTTCCACAGGAAAGGAAGTTTGAAAGAGCAAGAACGGGATGCTGAGAGAAGTAACAGGCCAGCCATGTTTCTGACAGCTTTGGCCTCACAGGAGGAGCATAATGATATGTGGCTCCCTGCGGGGTGACTATGTTTACTCTTACTGCTGCCCTGCTCTGCAACAGTGCAAGCTTACTGCTGGCACAGCACTTTTCCACTGAGACTACCGTGCTAATTCAATTAACCAGGCGGTTTGTTAGGGCTCTGCATTACACATCTGCATGCAAATCAACCAAGCTCACCTAATATAGGAATTCAGAATGATTATATTTGCATGCCGTCACAGACGTGTTGTATTATTATAAATGTAATTGGTTTAGGCATGTATGTTTAATACTAATTAATATTTCATTGTGCAAAGCACCCAGCAGCGACCCAATCAAAAATATTTAAAGAGACAATGTGTTTGCTGTAGTTGTGGCCCATAACAGGTCAGGAAGGAATTTGATCCATTTCCTTTGTTTGCACTGGAAAAGCAATGCTTGATGCTGGAAAGGCACATTTGTGTCTCTTACTCTCTTTGCTTCCATTTTTTCCGTCAAAGAGAGAATAAAGCCATAGTAGCAACCCGTCCTTTCAAGGTCTTCAAGGTCCCAGACTGGTAGGCGGTGAGAGCAGATCTCTTACTGTGACCAACGAGCCTTGAAGAATAGGGAATACAACCTCTGAGAGCTGCTGAGACATGGAGGGGCAGAGGATGAAGTGAAATGAAACAAGAAAAAGGGCAAAATTAAAGTTACAGAGAAAGAAAATTATCTGGACTGTGTGTGTGAAAGGCAGCACTGAGGGGAGGAGATATTATACACACAGAGTCACTAATGAGACTTGTCATTCAGATGATCGCTGGGAAAGATGGTAGAAAGATATTTCAATATGTCCTCGAATATTTCAAGTAGATGAGATGCATCTGACTGAAAAATTGCATATTGAAAACTTTTTCTCATGAATTAGTCATGGTTGTGATATATAATGTGCTCTATGGCAGGTTTGGCAGTATTGTCTATCTTACATTGCCTTTCTATATGTCATAAGGTCAACTTATACCTGTCTATCTGGAAGTCATAGATGCTCCCATGAGAACTCTTAGATGGTTGAGCAACAGCTGGAGCTGTCAAGATAGCTTCAGTTACACAGTGGTTCACAAACTGAGGAGTCAAGATGAACATTTGTTCAGAAAAGCTTAGCAGGTGGATGTCACGGGGAAGATTTTGCTCATAGCCTGATAGTATTGGCAACTTTCCAAGCTGGCTGATCTTAACTTTTTCCTGCAGAAAATGTCATGCATGACATATTGCAGGTTCAGTAAGTTCCGTGGGAGATGTAGTTTTAATGCACAACGTAGTACAGCCTATCAGCACAGATGGCCATCATCATAATTGTTTTATCACTTCTTTAATTTCATGAAATTCAAACCAAACGATTGTTGTTTGTGAGGTTTTTCACCATTTTAGTGATATATTTGGTAATAATAAAAGTCAGATTTAATTAAGGTCCATAAAACCTAACTCTACATATGAGTCCAGCCACTTGATTTAACTGTATATTGGACATCTTAAAACAAAAGAGGTTAACAATATGAGTGCACAACAATGCATGGAAAATGTGAAAACACTGAAGAAGAAAAAAGCAAAGTTGTGATAGATAAAACAGAATATTGAAAGAACTGTAAATAAACATAACATTAAAATGGAATATGCGTACAGCAAAACAAAAGTGATGAAATCAAGAACAAAGAAGAAAGAACAACAAAATAATACACAATAAGAGGAAGCTAATAATTAGAAAACTAAAAACTAAAAGATAATGCAAAGTAGCAAAGAAACTCTGAGCCATTTTGGAATCCTTATTAGCAGCTTCTTTACATTCACAGCTTAAGGAAAACATGTCCCTATGTTTATTATGGAAGGTGTCGCTCTGAGACTATATCAGCCTCATCATTTTATCACCACTGTCTTCAATGCAATGTTTAATTAACTGATCATGAAAGACAAATGAAGGAACACCTCAAAGTCAATATGACTGAGTGTGTACATAATCTATTTTACTTGGATTGTTTGGAATCTCTTATCTTGACATGTGGTCTTCTGTGGTTTGATGGTTATACTTAGTAACACAAAGGAACAACTGACAGACAAAGACAGACAAGGACAGTGACAACAATAGACCGAGACACTGGAGAAGGAAAGACTGACCCGTAGTGAGGGTGCTGATGCTCCGCTCCATTGTCCTTCTGGGGGATTTGAAGTTCATTCGTATCCTCTAGCAACAGATGAAAAGCACTGAAATTCTTTGTCCTGTCATCTGCATTCATTTTTAAACATATTATTTCATGTTAACACATGATTAGCTTCATGTTCTCTTAATCTGCAAAAGTACTGTTTCAGAAAACCTCAATGCTAGCAAGATTGAGCTGACACTAACCTTTCATTGACCACCACAGAAACAAGGTCAATAAATACGCTGGCTGGCAGGGATTTCATGTTTTGTAAGGTTAATCAGCAAAGTTCAATGTAAGCACAGGAGAAAACACACCCTCATAGACACGTGTGCATGCATAAATCATTCCAAAACAACTGCATGAACAAACGTACAAGTCTGGTCTCACAGTGAAATATGAAATAGGTGTGAATTTCTACAGTAGTTCAGTTTTTCATTTTTCATGCAGCTGACCTTCAAAATGACATAGTCTAAAGCATTTGGAGATTTTTTCCTTTCCTGAAAAACTTTGGTGTATTTTGCAGACAAGATTTTCTACTGCAATACAGGAAGTTTTCATTTTCTTAATTACATTGTATTTAATGTCTGAAAAGAGAAAATATTTTAGACTGCACTACTCATCTGTAACCATGTTTGTGTTCATGAATCAATAGATTGCATATCCTCACAGTTTCACAAACTGCCATTAAACATACACACATGAACACACTTTCATAGTTGCAACCTCACCTACTGTACAGCACATGAAAATAGACAGACGTCTGTATTAATGCTCATATCTGTATATCTATAAATGCCCCAAGAAAAGCAGAAACAGTTACTGATATAAATATTATATATAAGCACAAAAGCACACTGAGGACTCTTTCACAACCTATTTCACACACTCACAATCACTGACATCAACACACTCGTACACAAACACACAGATCTCTTTATCTGGTGACCAATCTTAATTGAAGCTGCTACGCCTGTCTGATGAGGTCCTCCCTCTTTCTCATCCCTCCTCTCCTCTGCCTCACCCACCTACTCTTCCACAGTCTTCCAGTCATTTCTTTCCTGTCTTTTGACCTCTACCCACCTCCTCTATGTTTCTATTTTGGCTGAGCTAAGACAACCTTTCTCATTGTGTGTCTGTAGGAGATCCAGAGTTCTCATCAAACATGACCTCTCAGCATGGCCTATCCCTGTTCTCTCCCTCTCTAGTCTCACTTTCTCCTCTATCCTTCTCTCCTCTGTCTGTCCTTTTCCAGCTCGCCTTTGTTCTCCTCTGCATCAAGTCAAAGGGACCGAGGGTTAGGACCTGCAGCAGCGGGTGCTGCTGAGTGTATGCTTTGATCAGACAGAAAGCCAAGAAAGGTTGCTGACAGACTGTTAGAGCTCATCCTCGACAGCCTGAAGATGTGCACTGTAACTCAATCTATTAAACATACACAGCCAGGGGCGCATTTTTAAGAAAACAACATTTCTCTGTTGTTAACTGCACCACTCATACATACCATAGTTTTAATGCTACTATGTACCAGAATAATGCATTTTATTTGTACTGCACTTGAAATTTGAAAGTGCCACAGAGTACAGAAAAATAAAATAACACACAATTTTCAAAAGCTTTAAAGTTACGATTAAAAGGTAAACTTTATAAAAAGACATTTTAGCAGAATGCTTTTGTATGAAAGATATAATTTCAGGTCTCGTTAAAAAGCATCTGCAGCTTGTGGGACCCTCGGGTGCTGGGGGAGGGCGTTCCACAGCCTCGGAGCTTTGTTTGCAGAACGGAGGGAATGTGAGGAGGTCTGCTGGGTGGGAGGTCCTGCAGGTATTGGGGGGGCATGACCATGAATGCACTGGTGGGTGAGGAGAAGACCTTGTACTCAATTCTGAATGGGAGAGTGAAGCAATTTCAAAATGGGGGTGATATGGTCATATTTGCAGACTCTCATCAGGATCCTGCACTGTTCTGGATGTATTGCAGCCTGGATGCTCTTGTCAGAAATCCCAATGAGGAGTGCATTACAGTAGTCCAGCCTGGAGGAGATAAAGGTGTGGATAAGCTTCTCTGCATCTGCCACGGTGATGGCCGGATGGAGTTTGGTGGTGTTCCTGTGGTAGTAGAATGATGTCTTACAGATGTGTTTGATGTGGTTTGAGGATCCAATTTAACACCCAGGTTGGTGACTGATGTGGAAAGGGGGATAGTTTGGCCAAGGTGATAAGGTGATACTGGTGATGGTGGAAGTGCAGAGCTGATGTGGTGTGTCGACTAGCATGGCATCAGTCTTAGAACTGTTCAAATGAAGAAAGTTGAGCTTCATCCATGCCTCCATATCCTCCAGGGAGGTGGTCAGTGTGGATGTTGGCAGAGGAGCAGAAGAAGTGGGGGTTGTCCTAGTTATACCTGTTATCCCATATGATGGTAGAGGATGAAGAGGACGGGGCCCAGCACTGAGCCCTGAGGGACACGGCAGCTGACATTGCTTTACCCAGGGCAACGTGCTGAGTTCTGTCGGCCAGATAAGAGGTGAACCAGCTGGTTACATTTTCTGCAAGTCCAATAGTGTATATCGGGTGGTGGTAAAGATGGGAGGCCAGTACCTGCTGCCATCAAGAGGTCATGGGTAACTCTGACCAGGGCTGTTTCTGTGCTATGGCCAGGGCGAACACCATACTGAAACAGGCCAGGAGGGAGTGGTTTATGATTTTGGTGATGAATTGAGAGATGGCAGGGATGGTGAATTTTTTTTGACGACATCTTCCACCTGTGTGACATCCTCTGTGACATCGGAGAAGGGGGGGGCACAGGCCAAGCAGCCTTCATCTTTCGCAGCTCGTAGATGTACTGGGGAGCTGAGCAGAAGAATGAGACAGACCTGGATGTTAAAGGAGGTAACACAAGTAACATTTAACAGTTAACAGAACATTTCTCAATTTTTTTAAAACTCACAATCCTTTTCAAATTTTAATTCATAAAGTGAAATAGCTAAATCTAACCATGGATTGGGTGGATAAACCTGCTGAGAGAGTGAGTGACACCAAAAAAAAAGACTAAACAGACGAAAATATTAAAGAGTGTGAAAAAAACACATTCCACCACATCAACCTTGTTAGAAAGTTAACATTTTCCATTTCTCAACCTTAGGAACGATGAAGAGCAACAAAACTGATCAAAATACCTGTTTCTGCAGCTGCTTTGGTATCGTTCCAGCTGGTCGTATGTCTCAGTGTTTTGTAACCAGTTATGTCCTACACAAGTGGCATGTCTTGAAAAACAGGAAGAGCTTCAGAAAA
>JBBBVU010000001.1:10118193-10131437 GCA_037177055.1 Atherinosoma microstoma | reverse complement strand
AAGGGGGATGGGATTTTTTTTGTTTTGTTTTTTTAAAGATGTGGCTGGTGTCAGGGTTGTCAGTTGCAGATTGGGGAAGTCTGTAGGAACATCAATAGACAATGGCCCGAGGTGCAACTGAATAATTCAGAGAACGAGGAAGCAATGTGTAATGTTTTCTTTCTCCCATTAGGGAGATGCACGATGCGGCGAGCTTAGCAACACTGACTTTGATCGTTTTCTGTTTCCGAAGGGAAAACTGTTAAAGTCAATCAATTAACATGAAGCCATTTCACAGCTTTTAATAAACGCTTTTATTTCTATTGGAGATATTAAAGAAGAGGGGTTCGTACACATGTAGTAATAAACAGTTGACAAAAAAATGAGCTGAAATGGACACACTGGGCTTTTCAGGATTTATTGACACTGCTGCAACATACATACATTACATGTGAACACATCCCAAAGGCTAAAGAGTACTTTTTTCAATGAAGACAGCTTTTAAACTAGGTTTGTTATATACTCATTTAGGATCACTAAAATCCACCCATCCTACATTTCTTTCCCAGGGCAAGAAGCAGACCCACAAAAAGAGGATGACCCTGCTTTCCTTGGTCTTACTTTATTCAACAACACTCTCTGCTCTATTTTTTGATGACAGCAGTTTATGTTTGCATAAGGTCAGCATTTTGTTCTGCTGCTGGCTGCATGAAGCCAACTTTTTTTGCTGCCCCAGGCAGAGCAATCTATTGTTTGCACCCCCCCTTTAGAGTGGCTCAATTTAACCCATCCAGAACATCCACAGAAACTGAGTTTTTTACATGATCTAAGTTATGATAGAAGGGGACAGGTTAAAATGTGACTATAAAAGCACAACTTTCAACAAGGTAAAAATGGAATCAGGGCTCTCATTTGTGAGGACTCTAATGCAGTGTCTCTTTTACAACCTTTTACATGTATTTATGCTTTGAGTTCTTGTCCACTTCTACAATAATTCACTCAGAGTTATGCATACTCATGAACAAAACCCCACTCAAACTCACAAGCACCCTCAATACACACAAAAAAACAGCTGCTTGAATGAAGACGGACTGGACATATGAAGGTTTAAAGCTGGCACCTGTGACAGACTAAGGAGGAGAGGAAGAGGAGGCTTCACGGAAAGTGGTGCTCCTGGACAGGGGAGGTGGGGAAAAAGGTCTTGAAAGGGTTGAGTGGAGTAATTGGCATAGGAAGCAAGTGCAGGTGTTTTCTCGACTTCTCCACTTGAAAGCTCAGACACACATGCACATGCACACACACTTGACTATAGTCTTGTAAAAGCCAAACCCTGCCTATGCCAATTAGCAGGTGGTGAAGGTCAGTGACGGTCAGCGTGTGTTCAAGAGAGATAAATTTCCCATTAATGGGTGAGTACCTCTACCTGACTGTTTAAGGTCTGAGTCACGAACACACACACACACACACACACACACACACACTCATGCACTCCATATAGGTATTTATCATGAAATAAACCCACTGGAGCATTATTGACTTTGCAAAAATGTTCCAACCTCTTTAAATGATCTTTGTTTTAAAAATGCCATCACAGTAGATTCTGTTTTCTTTAAGTTAAAACTTGATTGAAATTCTTCACATTCAAATAATTCAAAACTTTAAGTTCACAAACTACAAATCGACAACTGAGCAATGGGTGAGTCGGATGGAACCATTAAAGTTGATGTGCTTCATTATTGTATATAGCCTTAAATACTAATTAGGGTGAAATCTTCCATGAGACACGAAAGAGGATGGAAAACATGGGAGGTAAAAGTGGGTAAGTGATCAAAAGATGAAGTATTTTGTATGAGACTCTTCACTTTCAAAGGATATTTTCACTTAATATGAAACGCAGTTATGTAATGAATTTGGAGCCGGACTTAATCATTTGAGTCTTTATGAAAAGCTTTTTGAACCTTTGCGAAACTTCGATGATTCATGTTGTTAATCACCATAAGTATTAAGTATTCTGTCATGACATCGAGTCGCATGCTGGGAAAAATCCTCTGATCTGATGAAATGAAAACTAAACTATTTGGCCAGTTTCTAACAGCATTTCTAACAGTGCTTTAGAAACCAAGCACCAAGCAGCACCACATTAAAAAAAAAAACAAAGTTTGGCCAAACTCACCGTTTGGATTTAAGTGTGTCCAAACTTTTGACTGGTATACTTGAATAAACTTCAAATGAAAGGTGTGTTAACCTTTTAGTCATTCCCACGAAACCCTGACTTTGTCATCAATGCCAAAGCTGCGTTAATTAAATCAACTTTATAAGTTCTATGCAAATGGAATATTTCTGCCATGTAAATAAAGAAATAAAGTATTACACACTTTAAACACCTGTTTCTCCTTTATTCTGATTTGATTGAAATTCTGTCTATCATATCTTCCTTAATCACTTTTTTTCCACCTCTGCCACCATGTAATGAACCACAGGTTTGCATCAGCTGGTTAGTGATGGGAGTGAAGAAAAAGAGAAAAGGTGTGAATCAATAGACTCTTTACCCTGCCTTGTGGCAGACTTAAAAATCAATGGAAATGGGAAATTAAGCTGTTGTCCATGAATAAATTAAAGATACTGAAGTGCACAACAGAACAGCTTGTTGCAAAATTAAAAAACCTGGTCAGATTAAAATGTAAACAATGTCTTTAAGATCATGATCGACAAATACTTTAGATCCTGAACTTCTGTGTTCTTTCTGAGGAGAGACACTGAAGTCATATATGTGATGTTGGTGTAAAATAATATTCAGATCATTTGGGCTCTTGTGAGAAAAGACTTTAAAAAAGACTCAAAATATTTGATGTTACAGATATTCTATAAAACAGCCAAGCCAGAGGTTTTTAGCTGAAAGGACGCTTAATAAGGATAATGATGTTGTATTAAGATTGGGATGGAAAGAGGAAATTCTTTTTACAGTATGTTGACATGGGGGACAAAAGAAGATAAAAAGTAAAGCTTCAATTTGATGAAGTAAAGAAGCACAGACATGATTTAAAGTTCTAATTTTGAGTGGATTTTGTATTTTACTAAAACACTCGTGGCAGGAAATTATGCAATAAAGATTTGGTGCTGTGTTTTTGTTGACTAATTAAAAGATAAGTGTTATCCAATGCAAGGAATGATTAACAGGACCTTACTCTAACTCTAAAAGTCTGCACCATTATCAATAATTCATTTAAACCCTGGCAGTTTATTCAAATCAGTCAGCTTGGAAAAACAACATAAACAAAACAGGGGAACTGGAGAAGGAGACAGGGCAGGGAAAACAAGAAAGAAGGAGAAAGCGAGACCGGAATAAAAAACGATGGCGGTGAAGAAATGATGAGAAAGACGGAGAAAGAAAGTCAAAAAGAGGGGCTGACAGGATGTTGGGTGAGACAGAAAGAGTTAGAGAGGTAAGCTCTGTTATTTCTCTGAGGACCTGTGTGAAGTAGCTCATACTAAGGCCTCTGGCACCACATCACTGCAACCAGCCTAATTGCAGTCCAACGGGAGTGGAAAAGCCTTGTTCAGACCCAGAGGATTTCTGCATAAAAACAGCACCAGAAACCAGCAACCTTGTGTTGCATAACCAAGTCAAACTTCTGTGGTTCCCATGATTTTGAGTGCTCTTTTATCTGTCCTGCATTTTTCAATGTTATATTGGCATTATTTATAGCAGATGGTTATTACAGGATCAACAAAAATTACAGAGGAACTGCATCCACTGACGACAGATCTTTTGATGGAGGGTAGAGCACGGCCAGTGGTCTAAGGCAAGCAGAGCAACACAGAAACAGACAACTTCCAACAGGATGAGTTGAGGTGGAGCCCCCGGTTATCTTTACTCCAGTTAGTCGATCAGTTTGTTGTCTATCAACTGGTTCGTTTGTCTGTCTTTCGGTTTTGCCTCCGTTTTGTTTTTACTTTAATGCTTTCAGAATCCCTCCTTGGAAGTGCCTTTCTTTATAAATAAAGTTTTCATTTCTAGGTTCACCTGCCTCCCGCCTCGTATTCCTGGACATGGTTTACTCTTCACCACATCTCAGTTGGTCTCCAGTTTTTGTCTCAACAAAGTGAGACACTATACAAACTGTCAAGCTGTTGATTATTTTGGAAAAATGAAGATGACAAATGAGAAGAGATTGTGTGTGACATGTTAGCTATATGTTGTCATCACTGCCTCCCCTATGGAATGATAGTAGTGCCACAAAAATACCTCCTTTTTCTTATGCTCTGCTGAACTCAGACTGAGCTCTCTCACCGATGGACAAGTGTACAAGTCGAATCAACAATGAAAACAAGGTATTTGCTTTTACTTTTTTGATTTCCGGTGGAGATTTTCCACCCTGACCCTGGGTAGAATTTTCAAATCATCAGTGGATGAGACAATGCATGCAAAAGACCATAAGCTGACAGTGCATGTGAGTATGGTGGTTAGAGATAGTCCTTTCTGCTGACCTGTACGCTGCTTTCTGTTTGATCCACTTAAATCAAGGCAATGAGAAGCCTTGTTTGCTATCCTCATGTTGTAAAGAAAACTATACAATTGCCAAAGATGAATTTCTACATTACTTTCCCCATGACAAACAAGTACAAACATGGTTTAAGTTTCATCCTCTCTTTTCTCCTTGTTATTGCTGCTACCCATAGATATCTGTTATTCTCCTCATCCAGATTCATATTCAGCACAACATGCAGTAGCAAAATTCAACAGAGACGTGCCCACATGTTAGACTAATATCTATAAATGTATGCATCTTCAAATTTTACATAAGTTAACAATACAACTGTCTATTCAGCCTAATTTTAGCCAGTTAAAATGAGTTGCATGTCTTTCATTGGCGTATGGAGTTGAAAAAATGTCATTCGGTCTTGATGTGGAAATGTTTACTTCAGGTGCATTTTCCTCACGCTGCTTGTTGGGACAGGAATTTACAGGGCAGAATGATGAGTCTTATTTGAGAGTATAAACCAGGGTACGCAAGTGTGGTCCTTGAGAACCACACCCCTGCAGGTTATAGATGTTTCCCTGCTTCAACACACCTGGTTCAAATTACATGGATCCGACATCTTAAGTTGTGCTCAGTGAGTGATTCATTTTAATCAGTTATGTTGAAACAAGGAAACATCAACAGCTTGCAGGACTGCAGCTCATTCTTGGTTAGTTTATTTTTAGCCCTCCAAGCATACCATGCTGTGAATATTTAAGAATTCTCAGAATAATCATTGATATTCTCTTAATCATTTTATCCTTTAATTCAATCTCATCCACTCTTCTTTTGTCTCTTATCCACTGTATTTTCATTTCCTCTTTCTCTCTCTCTCTCAGTTTCATCTTTTGACGCCTCCTACTCAAGGATCTCTGAATGTTCCCTTTTTTGTGGCTTTTATTTCCCACCAGGAATTGGCCATCATGTTGTCCTTTATCCCGTGCAGAACTCCCACATAGTTCACTTTTTATACCACTGTGATTTGGCCTTTTTTAAAATCCTTCTTCAGGGCGGCACAGATTAATCTTTTGTCCTGCAGTCAGATATGACCTTGACTGTGTCTTCCTACCACTAGCCCCCACCGACAAGAGACCTTGGTCTTACTCACGTAGCTTGTGACCTCCTCTTTTTCGTTGTGATGATTTCCACATTCTTTGTTTCTCATTTAAGCCTGGCATCTTGGTTTTGCGCTACATTTGCAACATTAATCTCAGTGAGAAATTATTCTATTGTAGCTGCTATCTGACCTTTTAACCCATTCCTTATTTTTCCCCCCTCCTTAACTAGATTTGAAAGCATTTCCATCATGGTCATGTCTCCTTAGGCTATATTACAATTCTGAGCTTGACATCTTAATTTGATCTGCTGTTTTGACATCTTAAAATGCAAACAATCCCCCCAACATTAATATTTAATCTAAAACGTATTAATATTTTGTTCATATAGCAAAGATGACAGAAAAGACAGCTACTTTTATACAAGACAAAGGTCTACATTTGATTTTGTTTTTAGAAAAAAAAAAGTACCAATAACCTGATACCTAATTAATTATTCAAATGAAATTTGTTAGGTCACACTACATAATGAGGTATGAAATGACAAAAATTAGTTGAAAGCATTGCTATAAGATACAAATGTATGTAAACCTTATCTATTGTGCAAGATTGTATTTGTTAATCAGAGTAAACTGGGAGTGGAAAAACAATAATGGGATGCTGTTATACATAATCAGTGCATTGGCCCATATTCACACATGTATATGCATAAATTTTAATTCTTCTAATTGTGAGCGTGTGTGTGTGTGTGTGTGTTGTGTGTGTGTGGGTGGGTGTGTGTGTGTGTGCGCATTTATAGAGTCAGGGAGGGTGCACATTAGGAATTTCTTTCTCTGCAAATTATAGGGAAGTAAGTTAATTTAGTTAGAAAACTAATTAGTATGAATAAAAGATAGCTGGTAGTCCCTCAGGGTCCCACACACTGTCAGCCCCCCCCCCCCAAACTCTTTTCCCTACATCTTCAATTCAAATCCAGTTTTTACTGCACCATATTATTATTGGCAAGACAAGCTTAGCATATAAGACTTAATTAAACTTGAACAATGATCCTGTTAAACATTATGTCAAATTAGAATAAAATAATAATAGAATCTTAGATGAATCAACAACTTCCATCACATCAAAACAGTCAAAAGATCCAGATGCTACCTGGTTTTTGTTGGCAGGATTAGTTCACACATAAGTAATATTTGAAGTCCCTCACAGGGTTTTTATGCACCCTTAGAACTGTTGCATCCAGAAACTCCTGTTTTATCCATATATTAATTAACTGCTCTTTATTGGTATATATACAAGCAGAATGTAGCACAAATTACTTTTTGCAAAATTAAAAAAAATATCCAATATGAAATACCCAGTATGTTGTATTGTGGGAATGAAAAATTGTCAAGGTTTGAGACCAGTTTGTTTAGAGACTTCCTGCCTCTGACTGTCTCCAGGTTCTATATGATGACTTTACCAGCCTTATGCGTCAGTTTATTGATTCTACTGGCATCCCTGGAGCTGATGCTTCTCACCCAGCACACTACAGCATACATGATGGCACTTGCCACCAACCAACCACTGCACAGTCATCTGAGTATTTCTGCAGGTGGTATGAGTCAGAGTTGTATTTAAAATGATAGGTGTACAGGGTGAAGAGGAATGGACCGTTCCCTGAGGCGCTCCTGTGTCACCGACCAGCACATCAGACAGGATGTTCCCCAGCCAAATGAAATGAGGTCTGTCTGTATAAATGATAGATTTATAAACCAGGCAAAATGTAAAATAAACACATAAGAATAAACTGACTAAAATTAATAGATAAATTGACAAATATATAAACTGAGCTGAGCAATATCTGTAGTTATTTTAAGTACTTTTTGTGTTTAAGTGAAATTCCCACTAATCTTAATCAGCATTTCTGAAGGCTCATCATTAAAACTTGTCTTGCTCTTCCACTGCCTAATGTTTTACTGTAGCACTCATCCTGTCACAAAGAGACTGAACACAAATTCTCTAGTTGTGTGGAGAGTGGTTGTTGCACCGTGGAAGTTTGCAACCTTTGAGTCCAGAGATTTGACCATCTTTTCTGGCTGAACACTGTTACAGAACTCACTTTGGGTCAGATAAGAAAATAAGATCCCTGTGTAAATCTTTGCCCATCGCAGTCCGTGTCCCATGGTGTGTTCAGGAGTTCCTGCAGGTTACATTGATCTCTGACCAGACACTGGTTTGCAGTGTTTTATGTAGTTTAGCTCACTTGAAGACACACCCAAGGTGGTTGCTACAATATAAAAAAAAAGTATGTGGTACTCTAAAGTTGAAATCAAAATGAAAGCATATAAATTCAGGGTGAATTGATCTGTACCATGCAGTGTAAAAACAACATTAATGAACACTGGTTGAATCACAGGTAAATGAGAAAAGTGTTTTCAAAAACAACATGAAAACCTTTTGAAACGAAAAAGGTTATTAATTGTTTTATAATACTATGATATGACATAAACGCAAATATTTATAAATCCCAAATGAATGCCATTTCCTGAGTGAACAACATAATTTAGCTCCTTCAAGTCTGCAGGCCAATTAAGCACATAAAAGACGACAGAAGTCAAAAGAGGATTAGTTCCGAGTTTAAATTATGCTCCAACTTACTGGTGGAGTATTTATTTTCAGTAAATATTCTTGTTATTTCAACTGTAGACGGTTTATTTTACTAAAGTTATTTTCTCCTTATATTGCTGATCTGATCAATTCAACCAGCATCTGTGTGTTTTATGCTCTTTGTGCATCTGCTGATGGGGCAGAACACCAAAGTGTCCAGTCAGTATGTTACCTGTCAGTCCATGTAACATCCCGTTTACAACAGTTCATTTGTCCTCAGTCAGTAGAGGCTAAATAAACTAAGAGAGAGGCAACAATGAACCTTTTTCTCTTCTTTTTGTCCTGACTCAAACAACCCAAACTGCAGGTGTGAACACAGCCCAGCATGTGTTTGTGTATGCGTGTTGTAATGTGATGAGTTATTCTCAGCAGTGAGCCCCTCATTGTTCATGTTGCAAACCAGCAGGAACCAACCACCCGATAGCTCCATCATCTTTTACTCATTGTCTCTTTTACTCATGCTGTTTGGGTAAAAAAAAAAAAAAAGATCGAGACCAGATGTTGATAAGTTTTATATAAATATTAAATGACTTTTAAAGTTACCTATATAATTCTAAAGTGAAAATATAATTGCATGGGGCCACAGTGCAGATGTTTGGGGTATATTTAACTTGAGACATGGATTGTTTCAATCTAATTTAATATTCTTACATGCATGTTGCCATCATTTCTCTGGTGAAAATGAGTAACAATGTGAACTAAAATTTTCAGCAAAATATGATGCTGGTATTTTGTATTGGCATGTAATGACATGCTTGAGTGTAACACCGGCTAATAACATGGTAATGAAGTCTCTTTTAAATTAGATTTGTATTAAATTTGGACAACAAAAGTTGATGAGCCACTAAGTTGTAAGATGTAAACTAATGTGTAAATGTATATGTGTCTTGAGAGAACAAAAGAGATTGCAACACCATTTTACAAAAATGACTCTCACCCGGGAGGTGGTGGGTTCAATCCCCACCCAGGCCCTCCTTCATCCTGCCACATTCTGGTGCTGCAAGTAGGGTCCATGTAGCATGGATTCCAAATAGGTGGCAACATGCATAAAGCACAAGGACATGCTTGTGGAAAGAGGGGGAGAGATGTGACAGTGAGGGCCCTGTCACTATGCGTCTGATTGATTATGTGCCCTGGCTACTTGGCCACTGGGATATCACTTTGGCTGACTGGTCAGCGCACATGATTCTCACCCAGGAGGTGGTGGGTTCAATTCTCGCTTGGGCCCTCCTTCGTCCTGCCACAATAGCTTGTCCAACTTTGCTACCTCCTCTATGTTAGCCTGCTCAATGAATTAACAAAGAAGAGACAGGTAGGTGCAAACCCCTTTATTATGCCACCAACTCCACTTCTAAGGGTACATAAAAAAATCCCTATGAGGACATTGCCTATTAGTTATGTGGGGTTACCTCTATAATTAACTTACACTGTGCAAAAATGGGAAAACTAACATATTCAGACCTTCCAACCTTGAAGACAGTGTAGGAACACCACATGAGACTAAAACATGTCAACATACCATGCCAACTTTATTTGTAAAGCACTTTCCCACAACCACAACTGAAACAAAGTGCTGTCCATCAGTAATATATAAAGTGTAAAAACATAAGAAATTAAACAAATAATAAAGCAATAAAATACAACTAAAACAGAGGGGGAAAAAACAACAACAACAAAGTTCTACAATAAAAACCTTAAAAAAAAACCAAATATAAATGGTAAAATTCATAAGAATGGCCAAAAACAGACGTAATGCATTGTATAATTTTTGATAGCTGGTCATTTATTAATGTCTGAAGTTGAAATTCAAACTGTGTACCCTCAAGGTAAAAACTGAATCATTTATAGCTCTACATAAACTCTTTGAGGAAGGGTTTAATTAATTCAATTCTGACTGTGAAGATGACCTTTTTGGGGAAAAAAACATTTTTGAGAATATTCATGAGTTTAAAGTCACTCACATGTTGTATTTTAACACAAAGTCATACAGTAAAAGCTAAATAGAAAATTCAACTTTTTTTATTTTCCTAATATCATTTTAATTGCTTTCTGTAGAACTTCTGTAAACCTTGAAAGAGTGTCTTCACCAAATAGCTCCATAAGTCCCTAACTGCACCTTATCATAAATCAACCAAACAATTTTCTGTTTATCCCCAGTCATTCAAATCTGGTTTTCTCTCTGATTTGACTTGTATTCCGAACATCAAAAGCTGACAGTGTCTAGAGTGACATCACTGCTTCCTCTAGATGATGTGCTAGAGTAAAAAAATAGATTTTATTAGAGCAGAGCAACACACTGAAAAACAGCTCATTAAGACTAAACGTCAATTCCTCAGGCATTTAGTCACAATAAGTGACCTGTTAGATATCTGATTAAAGAAAAAGAAAAAAATGTGAATGAGAGCCGCTTTATTAGGAATTTGTCTGTATCATTATATACTTAGCTTTACTGTTTTTACTAAAAGATGCAAAACAAAAAAAACAGAAAGAGAAAATGTTTTATCTGAGAATCTCTGCACTGTATACATTCTAACTTCTTTTTCTTTTTCATCTGGGTACGGAGGGGTGCCATTTTGGCTTATCTTATTATGTTTTTACAAATAAACAGATACAAATAAGCATCTGAATTACACTGAGCACTGTCTTTTTCTCTCTCTCTCTGCTAAAAACTGATGGTGTACAGGTTGACTAGCTGTCTTGAAGAACTTTTGCAGATTTTCTCAGTGATGCGCCTCCTATCAACAGCTAATTTGGCGTCCATCTTACATCTTACGTGTACTGTGCGCTCTCTCTAGAAAGTAAAAGTCAGTGCTGTGTTGAATTTTGTTTTATCTCTTGTTCTGAAAGTATGGATTGGAGAATTTTAGGTGAAAAACTTAATTAACTAATCCTGCTGCACTACCAATTGTCTTCTACTACCTGGATTCTGCTGGTTAGTATTTTGGGGAACAAAAGCAGAGTAATCATGAAAAACTACATTATTTGCTAACAGTAAAACAGATAAACATACAAATTCAGGCATATAAATGCTGAGTGAAAAGATATGTATCACCAAGGGAGTCATCCTAATGGACTTAGAGTAAGTTTTACAATCCTAATTAGGGCCTTGCAGCTCAGGAGGGTAATGTTCCCCAGCGATGGGAAGCAACAGCAGATGTGCGTCGTTCCTCCGTCATACCTCATGTCTTATTCGACAATCTGCCTGATAGATGTGATTTATCTGTGGCAAGGGGGAAGAACATTTCTCCCCTCTGACATTCACACCCACCACACACGTGCAAAACACGCACACCACGGCGGAAGCGTTCTACCGTCTGTTCACTATTCCCAGCTCTGACATTTTCTTTCCGCTGTTTTACATTTTCTCAACTCAGTGGAGATAATTCTTGCTCTTCCTCACCATCCCAGCAGGGACACCACAAGGTGACAGCATCCATCACCCACCAAGCGTCACATATTATCTGCTGACTGGTGTCTCAGAGCAAAAAACCTTAAATAAAACCTACAGTTTCAAGAAATGGCTCTGATATGTGTGTGTACCAATCAGTGTTTGAAAGCTTTTTTAAAACACCTATGTAAAAATGTGTTTTAATCTTAAAGCATGTGTTAAAGAGACACACACAATCCTTCCTGTCCTTGTCACTTATTTGTCAAGTGTACCATTGCTTGACCTCCATGTCTGCTCTCTGACGTTGCTATTTTGCTTCATTAGCATGATCAATACATTCACATAATGGCTTTCTGCATTAAGTCAGTGTGTAGTCGAAGCATATGGTCAGAAAACACACAAGTGTAAGAAAAGGCTGCTACTGTAGAAGCTGTTCAGCACTTCAACTTAAACAACACTTCCATTTTCACATACACAGCAGTACATAGTGAATTAACATAATCTCCATTATGTCATTTCAACAGAAATGAGCTTCAATATTCCCCTAAAATGTCACAATCATTTTTTTCCATCCTTCTGACAAAATAGGAAGTAGGACATGCGGATGGTCCATGCCTCTGGCGAAGAGGGTGCTTCCTCTGAGACAATCACTGGGTTTTGTCTGTCTTCGGCATGCAGCCCAGTTTAGACAACAACCCCCTGACGGGCAGAATGTGGTGGAGAAAGACAAATTCCTACCTTCAGTCAAAGGAAGATAAACAACTGGACACTGTATTCAAAAAGTCCATGTGCAGAAGCCTTGGGAGAGAAGAGAACAATAACCACCAAATATAAACACCATGGAGAGAAGCAAAGACAGACAGCGGAGACACATGAAGGCTTAATTGGCCCCTTCAGAGTCAGACTAACTCACAATCAGGGAGCGTACCGTATGAATAGGCTTAAAGCTGCTAAGCAAACCGCAAAGATGCCATTTGAAAGACACAAAAAAAGTGACATTAGTTGCAGTGAATATGGTAAAGAGATTGAATTCAACTAATCTTGGGAAATAATAACAAGATCTGTTCATCTGAAGGCCTTTCTCATCAAATGCTGAAAAGTTTTAGCATTAAATCTACAAATCATCTACCGTAGTATGAACATAACTACTCTGTCAGTTTTTCTGGATGTGTTTGTGAGTATATTATTGCATGGTTGAAGCATACGCCGGGATATGTCTCATTTCATTCGCCAAGTTGCGTGTGCTGCTTATGCAGATTCCCGTCCATATATTTTCTCATGTACATTGTGTCTGTGTGTGTGTGTGTGTGTGTGTGTGTGTGTGTGTGGGTTTGACTCACTGGAAGGAAACGGCACCATCGTTGCCAGGTATGGAGATAAGGAGTTACCAAGAGGGATCACCGCCTCTTTGAAAACCCAGAGACAAACAATGTCTGTCAGTGGAACACAAACACAACACACGTCTTCTGATTGGGGAAGAAAGGAAATTGTAAATGGGTTTAGATGATGAAGAGCTGAGCTTTTGCTCTGGAATTCCCAAGTGTGTGGAAGTGTGGAACAGCAAAGACAATTTAAATCAAAATTTGAGATTTTGGTGGGGGGGGGGGGGGGGGGGGGGGGGGGGGGGGGGGGGGGGGGGGGGGGGGGGGGGGGGAG
>JBBBVU010000001.1:10101920-10118093 GCA_037177055.1 Atherinosoma microstoma | reverse complement strand
TTCCCAAGTGTGTGGAAGGGTGGAACAGCAAAGAAAATTGAAAGCAAAAGTTGACATTTTAGTACCCCCCCCCCCCCCCCCCCCTTGACTGCTTGAATAACTATGAGGAAAACACATTTGAAATAAACCCCATGATGTAGTCATTTTGACCGAATTTAAACAATGACCTTTTTTTCATAATCAGTTACCTCATGGTTGACAACATCTACCTTGGATTTAAAAATAAAACTTTTTTTGCTCTCTCTTCTGTTTTTGAGGCCATTCCACAGCAGGGAATATTCTGACTAAAAATGCATTCTGTCAGCTTCTACCTGCTTACATTATACTGATACTTCCATTCTTAGATCCTTACATCTGTTTGCCTCTAGAGATGAAAACGGAGATTAGTTAGAACTGAATAGCCTTCACTTACTGTCCTACAATAAAAAAATCATCAAATGCACTGGAAACTGACAATCTGTCAGCCAGAGGCTAAATACAACAGACTTTTCCTCTAATAATTGATGAAAATATGAATGAGACGGATATGAGATGTTGGTAAAAATGGGGAGTGGGGGAAATTGAAGAAGAACATACTATTCTTACATTTATGTTGACTTTTAAACAACCTTCTTTTTTTTATTTTCAGGCCTGCAACACATTTCAAAAGAACTAGGGACAATTAAACCTTAGTCATTTGTATTGCTGTCATTCCTTCTCACAACACTTATTAGTTGTGAGAGGATATCAAATGACGATGCATCTTCCTGTGCAACAATACAATGTCAATGTTGCATTTTTTAGAATTAAAAATTCTCCCTGTATCCTTTATTATGGATAGGTCTGGACTCCAGACTGGCCAGTTCATCCTGTTTTTCTTCAGTCATGACTTTGTAATGTGAGAAGAATTTTGTTTTACACCATCTTGTAAACACAATGCATGTAATGCTCAGAAAAGATAATATTACCCCTCCCATCGCAGAGCCTGGGTTTTGGGCTTTTTGCTCAAAATAGTCTGGATAATTGTTTGATCCATGACAGGTAGTTCAGTGTTTTGTAATCCTGGTTCAAGGATTTATTATAATTAAAAAGGTGGTAATTTCCAGTTAGCAGCCTATTATGGGAAAAAAAATCTTCAGTATGAAGTTGCTCCCATCTTAATTTCACAATGTTTAATTTTTGTTTTTATAAAAAAAATAATAATAACAACATTATCATCATGTTGTTGAAAGCAGGCAACAAAATTAACAGATTGTCACAGTCAATCAGTCTTTATTCATACTTTTCCAAGCAGATTGCCACTCAAAGTGCTTAACAGAGCAAAAATAAAAAAACACAAAATAAAATAAAATTTAAAAAACATAACAATAAAAAAATAAAACTGATCACAAAAACAAATTTGGACTGATAGTAAAATCTTTAAAATCTTTAATAAAATGACAAAAACAAATTTAAAACTTGTTTAGGTGAGTAAGACAGGGCAGAAAAAGTTCACAGAATTATAGATATGCACTCTTATAGAGGGACGTTTTAAAGAGACACGGAACTTTGGCAGATTTTCCCAATGACACGCCTCCTAATGAGGGTTAATTCGGCATCGATTTGCACCCTACTTGTACTGAGAGCTCTCTCCAGAAAGTCAAAGTCAGTCCTATGTTGAATCTTGTCTTATCTCTTTCTCTGTCTCTTTATCTCTGTCTGATCCTCTCTTCCTCCGATAATGTCTTGTTGCATTTTGCTTAATCAGCCACTGTCCGCATTCAAAAACAGCTGGTATGTTGATATCTGCTTGTTTGCATGTGACGGTGCATACACATTGAATAAAACAAAACTCAGCTGCAACGTCACACAGCTTCCCAGAAGCAAAAGTTGTACAGTGCAGTTTCTCAGCCTCGGGACGGGTAGCAACAGCTCCAGATATGTACAAAATAAATGTCACTGTGCCATCAAACAAGTTAGGAACGTGGAGTTTTAAGGTTGTAAAGTCGCATCATTTGAGTTTAAGCCTAGGCTTTAAGACAGAAAGGCTGTCAGTTTTTCACACTTAGACTGGCAGCTGGTTTTACTGGAGAAAAACCTAAAAACTAAAAGCTCTGCGTCACATTCTTGCCTTAGTTGAGGGACAATGAATAAACCAGCGGTTTGTGAGCAAAGATTGTAAGGAACCAGAAGAAGGGAGCGATGCCATTAAGGCTTCATATGTAATGAGGATAGTTTTAAACTGTTGTAGACTTAACTGGAGCCAGTGCGAAGAAGTTAAAACAGGGGAAACAGGGGTGATCTGTCTTGAAGGTACCAGTCAGCACTCCAGCAGTAGAGTTTTGGATCAACTGAACGATATTGAGGGAGTTATTTGAACAACCAGCCAAAATAGCATTACATTCCCTCTGAACAATGTTTATCTTTAGTCTCTTCTTCATAAATATTAATAGATTCCATAATATCTCCATTACAATCATTATAAAATAGTATCTTTTCATTATCAAACTATTCGCCAACAATTACCACTTAATTCTGCAAGCCAAAAGTAGCCATTCACACATTTTTTTATTTGTGAAGATCACAAGTTAATTATTCTGTTATCTTGCAACAATGAAGCAAATTTTCACGTAAAACAAGTTAAAAATTTTTTAGTATCATGACAAACTGGCCTATTCTTGACATGATGACATATGAGCTTTTTTTTCTGAAGAACAGGAAATGATGAAGGAGAGCTCAAGAATAAGTGTTAGAACCTAGTTATAACTGTAAGTTGAAGCACGCATGTCATTTTATTTGCTTTCTGACCATGTTTTTTCCCGAAATACGCTTTTTGTTTTATCCATCCATTAACTTTACCTGCTTGATGTTGCAAGATTAAGGGGGGTGGAGCTTATCTCAGCTGACACTATGTTGCCAGTCCATCGTAGGTTAACACTGAGACGACCATGAATGCTCCCACCGCCACTGCAGAAAAATCACTTAGCCTAACATGCATGTCTGGGAACTGAAGCACCCATACAAAGCCTTCACAAGCTCAGTCAGAACAAACAAACTCTACACAGAAAAGCAGCATCCCTGCTGTGAGGCAACACATATTTTTAAATCTTGTGTTTTATAGCCTTTATTGGATAATGATGGTACAGACAGATTTAGATGGTGTTTATGGTTATCTTGTTGTTTGCATGATGTAACTGGAGTGAACTTTATGGTACAGTCAGGGGCTGTCAGAATACACTAATGGCATCTATCCGCCTACACAGTATACCTGTCAGTCAGTGACCGTCGCTTAAAGCTCCTGGATTACAGTGACCTAGAGTACTTTTACAGTGGAACAGCTGTGAATCCCTGGTGACTTTTTTCAAGGCAACCAGCTGCTGACACCCTGCCAATAATATGCATACATTAATATCCTCATTATGGTTTTACTGTACTCCCTGTGCTAGAGAAGACATGTGATTAAATTACACATCCAGACATAGATCACTGTCATCCATCTTAGTGAAAACCTGTCAGTGGAGAGCTAGCCTCACTGAGCAGACTCTGGTATTCTCTGGTCCCAGTTATGTGGAAACCCTCCAATCAAATCAGTTCAAATATCAACACAAATTAGCATTCATTAAGAATAATTCCACCTGGCACTGCCTCCTGCCTCAAGCCTCCAAACATGACATTTTCCACTATTTAACAGTGGATTCTCGGTAAAGAACAAGCACAATTGCTCACTGCATGCAAGAGTTAAAGTCTGAAATAATTACCCAAGTCAATGGGTGCCACTATCTCAGTGACTGGTTGAGTGCTCAGGCAAAAGCTATTAAGTTTTCTTTCTATTTTTTTCTCCACAGGATTTCAATTAAAAGCTGTGCGAAATGGGAGGCCTATCTTGAAATGATAGACCCTAGAAATCCGCTCTGGAGGGAGGACCTATTGTAGTGTCTTCATCAACACTCCAATTAGAGCTTGCCTATCATCTTTTTATGATAAAAACGGGTATTACCACAAAACCACCTTATCTAGCTCTCCTAAAATAACTCTAGCTTTTTACCCTATAATTTCATTACTAGGAGATAGACATTCATCAATTAGAATGGTAATTTTCATTAATGAAGCTTGGTGTCACTAAATTTAGAATAAATTGTCCATTCATTCGGATCTCATGCTCTGGTTCAGTAAACCTCATGAATATGATTTAAGATATGAATACGAACACAGGAAATTTTAAGTGAAAATGCAGGACAATTGAGGGAAACTGAAAAAGATACTAAAACATACAGAGGAATTATTGTAACATATCATCATCTAAAATGTGATACTGTAGTTAGAATATTCATACCACAATTTAACTTGGCATTTCATTGCCCGAGTCAAATTTCTGTTGTTTTAAGTGCACCCGTGATCCTAAACAGTCCACTGATGCATTTCCTAAATTGCACAATGTTCTCAATCAAAACATTTTATCAAGGCAGTTTATGGGCTATCTGTTGTTTGTATTTTTGAAGTTCATATGATGCATGAATAAATGGGTACATTTACAGAAGTAAAAGAAAAGTACATGCTTCTTAAGAATATGCAGCCACAATTTCATGTTTTGTTTGAGAGTCAGCACAGAGTGCCACATCTCAGTGAATGAACCAAGATCATTTGAGAGGATGACACAGAGGCAAAGTGATTCACACCGTTAGTGACTTTTTAAAGAAACTTATAGGGTTCAGGATTAATGAAAGGCACACACAGAAGATATAAACATGCACAAACACATCTCTCCAAAGGATGTGTGTTATCGGCCATGACACATGCTGCCTATTTGTTTGTCTCCAGTAATGTGCTGCACAACGCTCTATTCATCAGCCGTAGTTTCTTTTTTGCAAGACGGTGTGTGCATTTACATGTGTGGTGTATATCTACTTTATATGTGCCTTGCCCAGGCAGTAGGTGAATGGCCCAAAAGGTGAATGGTCTGCACCTAGCTAAGCCTTTTACATAAGCTAGATTCAACAAAACTTCAGTTTGTTTTCCGATGCAGGTCGAGGGGCCAAGCAAGGTGATCTCAATACACAGTGAGGCCAGAAATCTAACAGATAATATTATGATTTGAAAACAACCTGCACAACCGAGCTGTGGCCACCCTATGGGGGTTTACTGGTCCCAAGAGCAAAGATTCACAGCTTTATATGAAACAAATTCATGATACTGTCTTTATAACAGCTTGTGATTTCCTGAACCACACAGAATTATTCTTTGCATATCCCGCCACCAGCAGGTAATGGCAGTTTTATCATTCATGGACCCTCTTGGGGTGTCAGGTTGATGTTTTATGATTATTATATATGATTTTGCATATTGTTGATATGCTTCTCTGACCTGTGAATGCATTTGTTTTAAAAATGAGTCCATTTAACATCCATTTTTCCTGATGTCTCTCCCCCCTTTTTTTTTTACACTTCTTAGTGGTTTTCTTTTAAAATAATAAATGAATCAAAATTGATCTTAGAATCAGTTTCTTTTTCATTCCTGCTCACATTGTTTGGATCAATTATGAACAAAGTTCAATTTTTACATCTGTCACTTAATTTACACCAGTGTGATCAAATGATAAGTAAGACAAGCACTGGCACAGTCTGTGACCCTTGTTACACATCACCAAACTAACCACTTATCCATCACTTCTGCAAACATGGCTCTCTGAGAGATTAACCCATTCCCCACCTGCGCTCATGTCTTTTGCCTGTGATGGAAACAAAAAAGACAGTGAATCCTGGAGTGGAGGGAGCTTTGGGCTAAAGATGTGCTAACGGGGAGAGAGTACATTCTCCCTCAAATCCATTCCCTATGCTGTCAAAGAGCATCATAGTGGAACGCTGACGATGAGAACTTCAGTCCCTTTCCACCCCGACACCTGCTGCTCCTCCATCTGCTGCAGCCAACAACAACCTTGTGCTTCTCCTGTTTATCCCTTATCTACACATCCATCCATCCATTCATTCATTCCACAGAGAAGTTGAGCTCAGCAAAGATGTATTAATGAGGGCTGCATTCCATACAGAACCTCCCCCATGTGGAATACAGCTTTCATCCATACATTTATGCTTGTTTATTTCAAGTCTAAATGTAGCCGTTAGATTGTGGCCATCTTTAAAATACTATTGTTGAAAATATGGTTACAATAAATTTTTGATATCTTGTGCAGCCCTATCCTCAGCCAAGTGCAGCAAAGTATTAAAAATTCTCCCGCTGGACCAGGGCGCATCAAAAGGGAGAAGGTATGAATATACTAGTAGGATGCTTGGATATTCATACCGTCAGGATGTCTGAGGATCCAGCAGAATCAATGCAGAATTGTAGGAAAAATAAGATATTCTTTTGGGGTGCAGGAAAAAACCCTAAAATGCTCCATGATTTGATAGGAAAGGATAAACAGAAAGGTTGCAGTGGGCTCAAATAGATCAGATTATGCCCTGCAAGATGTTAACAGGTTAATCCCATATGCATCTTTTGTAAACACCCTAATTGGGATAGAGTCTTATTTAGAATGGGGTCATTAGTCAGAATATTGTTCTCCATTTACATAGGAAGTGATGCCAAGGAACAGGTGATGACTGTATGGCTGAGGCACAGGCAGATGAAAAGCATGAAATGTCACCCAATCAGTACTTGGCAGCTCCAAAATTTGCATCAGTACTTCCACTTAAGACAAATGAGGAGGGGAAGGTTGACTAAGTCAGCAGAAAAATTTTTGTATGTCAGCAAAGAGGAGGAGTCCTACCTCTGAATTAAAAAAAAAAAGGCAACGATGGCTCAGAAGGAAGGTATGTGCAACCTGCAAGAAGAAGAGAAAAAGAAAACCAAGAAGAGTGTTTTGAAGAAATACCTAAACATGCACAGAGATAAAACAGCATTCATGCTGGCCTGGAGGATGGAAGGAAACAAATATGTGTTTTATGTATTTACGCGTGCTTTAAAAAATAGTCAAGGTCTGGCACCTTCAATATCATAACAACAGATGTTGTCTGTGCTTTTTTCCATCACTATCCTTAATGAGTACATTATAGTACAACTCGTGTGAAGTTGCAGCTCGTCCAAGCACAATGGCTTGATGATGAATGTGCTGTCTCAGCTCAGTGGGCTCAATGAGAATCTTGAATTTTCTATAGCGTTTCTATAGTGGCTGTGAGAAGCTGTGAGGCTTCAGTTATCGTCCATTACGCCTGGGATTCAACACTCTAACACAGCAGTGATGGAGAAACAAAAGACCATCTGAGAATGTCATTACAGTTGTTTGCACAGTGTGTACGGGTGTGTGCATCGCTTGTATTACAGGAACATTTGTTGTTAAAGTTTCATTGCATTTTGGGGAAAAACATCCACATTATATACATTTTAAGATTTTAGTGTTAAATTTCTATATAGCTAGGCTTAGGTTAGATCTAACATAGGTGACATTTAGTCACAAAAATCAAATGAGAGCATATAAGTGAAGTCCTTACTGACTCACAAATCTCTCACTGTCACTGCATGAGGGCCACCTAGAAATATCCAACCAGCTCATCTTTCTCACCACATCTTCACATCATATACATTCAGTGTACCTGCAAAGTCAAAAGTCAAAGCACTGGCTGTTTTGAACTCACACCATGGCTGATTCATAGAGAAATACAAGAGGACATTGGAGGAAGTGATGAAAAGAAGGAGAGAAAGGGTCAGAGCAAAAGATAAGAAAGGACTCAACATCAGTCTGACTTTTACTGGCTGGACAGAGCTCAGAGAAGAGACAGCATGCAAGACGGATGCTTAATTAGCCTTTGTTAGGAGGTGCCACAGTGTAAAAGTCTTCCACAGTCCAGTAGTGGGGCTTTAACAACAACAATCAAAATCAGCAGTAGGCTAATAATTTTCTCGACTTAAAGTCGCACTATGTAACTTTTCTATCTTAACCCTTAGATGCATAAGTGGGGTCAAAAATGATCCCAGGAGTTGTTATTCTTCAAAATCTTTGAAATTAAAAGTTTTTATATTTTCATATTCCAGGTATTCCTCATAAAACATGTTTGTGACATGAGGCCATTTGCATTGAAAAAAAAAATAAATTCATAAATTTTAAGAAATTGCAGTTTTTGTATCACTACCCCACTTTTCCATAAGCGGGGTCAAAAATGACCCCAAGCATTTCCTATGGAATCTCCTAGGAACCTTTGATTCTTATCAACTCTTACTGTTAGTATACATTTTTACACAGTAACATAGGCTACATGTAAGTATTATCTTTATTTATTAACTTATTTTCAATATACAAGACTTTTCTGTAAAAGAGTACAATGTTGATATTGCTATTATCAAATTAGCCGACTATTGTTGGCTAGAACCATAGTCAATGACTAGAACACTAACAAAATTAGTGTTAGCTAACTTTGGTGTTAGTTAACTACAAAGTGATACAAACATTGAAGTGAACTTCAATGTTTGCTAGTTTAGTAAAGTAACTAGCATTACTGCAATTTTATGTAGCGAGTGAGGCTCAAATATTTATAATTTCCTTGTAATAAAAGCCACCCCTTTCAGTAGCCTATTATACGATTGATTATTCAATGATGTTAGTGTCTATGTGTGTGTGCACGCGCATGCATGCATGCATGTCTGTGGATTTACTTATAACTGCACATACATTTGCTTAGAGAGCTACATATTAATTCATAGTTTTGTGTGCCATTCAATCTTTGTCCTTTTTATGTTTTCCCATCTCAGGGGGCTGCTAGGAGGCCAGCTAAGATTCTGGAAGACCTTGCCTAACATGATCCTGGGCGGATGGGATGAAGAGCCCATTGGATCTATTGAACCTACTGGGGCGGCAGTGGCTCAGGTGATAGGGCAGGTCATCCATTAATCCAAAGGTTGGCAGTTGAAATCCCGATCCCACCCCAGTCAACTGTCATTGTGTCCTTAGGTAAGACACCTTACCCTACCTTGCCTCCAGTGTTGGCATCACTTGTAAAAAAAATTGTAAGTCACTTTGGATAAAAGCATCCACTAAATGACTGTGTAATGTAATGTTCTCTGTTCATCCTCCATAGTCAAACAGAGACAGACACACAAACAATGGATTTTGACATTTTGTATACCTGATTGATTGTTTTCATGATAAAATGTGATAAATGAACATGTCAAAAATAAAATCACTCTTTTGTTAACCAAAATACAATGAAAATCATCATCTTTAACCAAAATCAGAGAAATTTCTTGAGTTTAATGCAAAAATGCATTGATTCTAAATGGGGTCATTTTTGACCCCACTCTTGGAAGAGGGTAGGTATTGGAGGGTCAATCCTCCATGTTGACGGCACACTAACATTTATTTTGGACATTTTTGGAGCTGTTGCTGTTTAGCAGCATCCTGAGGCCAAGAAACTACATGTCACAACTTTTGCCTCCGGGGACGTCGTGTCACGTTGCAGCTGAGCTTCACTTTATGTCACACCCTAGCAATTGGATATCAACACAACGGCTGTTTTAAACATGCACCGTGGCTGATTCAGCAAAAAACCCAAGGGGGCATTATTGGAGAAAGAGAGAAAATGAAAGAGAGAAAGGGACATACCAAGAGATAAAACAAGACTCAAGATGAGACTTGTACTGGCTGGAGATGCCTCACAGTGCAGGTACTATGCAAGACGGATTAGCCATTGATGAGGGGTGCATTACTGAGAAAATTTGCAAAAGTTCCATACGGTGTCTTTAAGAAAGAAATGACCTAATAATGCTTTACCAGTAAATTGTCACATTTTTAACATTCCGACCAGCGAATCTAACTTCTGTTTGGCATTTTTTTTCTTTTTTTTGCCCAGTTAGAAATTGTGAACCAGGCCAGTGGATGACTTTCAATGAGATTGTGCCAAAATAGGTACAAAAGGGGAAAGTACAAAATATCTGTAGCTGAACTGTAGATGTGGGAACAGTAAATATTTGGGAATGAAGCTGCCCATCAAATGTTTTCTATCTATTGTGTGGCAGTCTGAGTTGACTTTGCTGTATTGTACGCTCTCAGACCAGGCACAATATGACGTTTTCTATGTAAGTAACAAGGTTCAAGAATTACTGAGCGCTTTTTTAAATAAACCTTACATTTGCATGGAGTCACAAAGCTGTAGAACAGATATCAAGAGGCACAACCCATGAAAGAGGGGGGTGCTATGGATTTCAGTGGTATACTCAGTTTAATTGGCATGATTGGGATAAATTATTATTATGAAAACAGGTGATATTTTTGGACCAACAAATATTAAGTTACTCATTTTAGCTAAGTGCAAGCTTTAATACCCCCATAAATAATTAGGATTGAAACAAATCCCTTTTAAAATAAGCATTTTATGACAGAAAGCAGTCCCAATTCATTATTAAATACACTCACTGAAGCACGATTAAAAATTCATATATAACCAGTGAAGAAAAATGTTGTTAACTCTGTGTGTCACACCATCTCAGCACTAATACTACATCATGTTATGAATCGTAGCTCCTGTAATTCACTGTAGACCACAATGGATATGTTTACAATTCAATATTCTCACATGTAGGCAAAAGCAAAATGTTGAATAAGATGAATGTCGAGGCAGGAAAAACTGAAATTTGCGTTCAAGTTTAGACTTTGTGTCATTTTGCCTGCAAGAGGAAAATAAGTCTAGCTTACAGGCATGAGGTCCAACAGAGGTCACCTCTCCTGACTGCATCTGTCTAACTCCTGCTTTGAGGTTTTTGTTTGAGGGGAAAGAGGCCAGCATGATACGATTTCCCTAAGGTTTGTTGCATTGACTTAAAGACAATGATACCTTGGGTTACACACTCCTGACACAAACACTCACACTAATACAAAGTGGAGAAGTGACAGGCAGAAACACCCTCAGCTTGACCTGGGAGCATTGCTGCCATGCAAACAGTGTGTGACAGCCTCACTGAACCCCACATGTGTCACGGCTGGATCACTTAGTGACACACAAATATACACAAAGGCACATGTGGATAATTTCCTATCTACACAGAGTAAAACTGCAGCAGCTGCTGTGGTTGGTATGGATGAGAGAAAACTTATCATGCTGAAAATAGATATTTTTGCATTCTGTTTCGAGCAGTTGATGTGTCTATGTTCTCATCTAAGTGTGCACTAACGAAGTAAAGCCGAAGTTAATGTAAATATGAAATTACAATATTTCTTTGATAAAAAGTTAAAACAATTCACCCTCGAAATCGTGCAACTTATTATGGAAATCCATTAAAAAATTGTAAGAATGAACAATTTCTTACGTAATAGCCTTTTATACATTGTATGACATTCTCCTCAGCTGTCTGTCATCGTTATCAAATCCCTAAATAATGATTGGCTAGCCCGAACAGAAACTCTCAGAGAGCCAACAGTTAACCAACCATGTGATGGGATTGAAATGTAACGTACATAAATGAATTGATGATATAATCTTTTTCTTTTCTCAGAGGTGATTAAAAATCAGGAAAATATCATTACCCAAAATCTGGATTGCTTCAGTAATTCTGAGTTCATTCCAAGTTCTGAATGTGTTTTCACTTGGCAGCCAGTTTTGCACCAATTTGGCCCGGTCCAGATGCTCACCAAAATGAGCAGAAACCTAATGAATGAGCCAGTTATTGCAGTGCTGATGGCTGTGGGGGTCCGAGGCTGCAGGTGTACTGTGGAGCTCAAGCAGCTCAGAATAAATGTTTGGCCCGCATTTCACACAACGGTGAATCCACATAACCAAAAAAAACCCCTGGCTCTTTCTCAAACATCTAAACATATGCGTGTGTGTTTGTGTGTGAATGGGGGGAGTTGATGTGGAGGATGTGTAATGAGAAGGACCTTGTGATATAAGGGTAAAACTTTAGCATATATTGTGTTATTAACACTTTTATTCTACAGTGTGAATGGCTGTTGGGTGCTGATGGTAATTAAGGTTACACTGCATAGCATTTAGGAGCCAAATAACAATGATATTAAAACTGTGTTTTCATTTGTGTAGAACCACTTGAAAGAAACAAACTAACACTGACTCAAAAGTAGACCTTTTACATTTTCTTTCAAGTTGTACTGGCCATCATAGCGTCTATGATGCCACTTGATTGCAATCTGCAGCTGTACAACTAGATGTCCGTAAATCCTACATAGTGGATCTTTTAATCACAGGAGCACAAAAACTACCTCTAAAACGGTGCAGTTTTAAAAGAGACACATAACAAACACATTAATAAACAGCCTATGTGCTTAATCCCAATTCCAGAAAAGTTAGGACATGTATGAACGTAAATACAAAATCAGAATACAACGGTTTAAAAAAAAATCTCATAAAAAAATGTATTCAAGAAAGAACATTCAAAACATCAGATCTTCAAATTGACGTGTTTTACTGCTTCATGAAAAATGTCTCTTTTTGAATTTCATAGCAGCAACATATAGGCAGGTAGGCTACTTGCTTTAAAAGCTTGATCGGAAAAAAAACGCTTCAAGCAAACATATCGATTAGAAGATTCTGATCCGATCACAATTATTCCGATCAAAACTTCATTCCAGACAAGAGGGTTGGGTTAAGCCGATTGTTGTTCCAACCAACATGCATGAAAACACATATTCCAAATGTTGGGTAAAAATGACCCTTTTTGTGTCTTCCTTCTACGTCAGCTGTACTTTAACATGACATAATGCCACACTTAACATTATGGCTTCTACTGCACTGACTTACTCAATGAAGTTAATTTTTTTTTAAAGTCTAGTGGAAGTCATGACGGAACCAAAACTTGTCAGTATTGGTGGCGTTCCTCCCCATGCCCAAACACTGCCATGAACAGTGTCCGAACAGCCATGAACTGCACATTGTTGACATTGTTAAGCAAACAGTAAGATTCCCACCTGTTCTGCTCTGACACGCACAGAAACGCCACTTTAGCAATGGCATTGGGTCTACTTCTGATGTTTGCCCAGATTAGTCTATAGCTTGGGCTCAAGGCAAATGGGTCTTGCTGTGGCTGGATACACAGTGTGAGCACCGGTCCATCAATGTCCCATTCCTTTTCCTAGTCATTAGAGCAGACCTGCTCATGATCTTCACTGCTGCCAGGATCCTCTGTATTGTTCACTACAATGTTGGAGGTAGTTTGGTCGTCTGTCTCGGTCTGAATTTGCAGCTGTTTACTGACATATAAGAAACTTCTCCATTTTTAGCTCGGGTCCGCATTAATGCTCTGCTAACGACACAATGTTTACTGCTGTACAACAAACAAGAATGGATTAAGGGTTGTGATGGCGACCCCTGCCTGAGTGGTGAGGTTAACACCAACACGTCTTATTTTTTTACTTTCAGACAACAACAACAATAATGATCCAAAACTATACTTGAAATTACCGCATAGACATATTTAATTTTATTCATCTATTTTAAAAAAAGAATAGTTTTCATTATATCTTTGGGGTTGCTAAGCAATTCCTAGATTGATAGACAATCCAAAGTACCAGTAACACCAGTAGCAGTTGGAAGCAGTTTAATTTTTGATTTTTCATTCATAATCTCTATTGTAAAATGTTCCCAAATATTTAAACACACTACTGTCCGATTCTCTGTTTCGCTTACAGATAAAACCACAAATCTGTAAGAGAAAAAAATGCAGTTTAAGAATTTAAAATGTTAGATTTAATGGCTGCTTGGGAACATGAAAGATACAGCGACCTTGCCTAAGTCTGAGTGTTCATATGAGTGTAATAGTTACAGGTTGGCATGTGACACACGTCTTTGTCTTCATTAGAACAACACCGGTCCTTACACCAACCAGCACAATGGCTTCATTTAGGCTGACGTTCTGCTGAGAGCTGCTCTGTAATAACACGGGTCAGGACCTGAGTGGGAGCAATGCGTCGCACTGCAACCACCCTCTCCTGTGATAAAAGACGCTGTCAACTATCTCCTTTGCTGCTGCGCTAATCTACGCTGCTAACACAACCTTTTCCATCCTTTGTTCTAATCCTTTTCTCCTGGATGTTCTTATAGCTCTATTCTCCCGGCTGCAAAATACTGTTCCTACTCTGCTGTGCTTAATCGTCGTTTTATTATGCAGTCTTCCTTCACACTTTTTCCACTCTTCTCTCCATCCTCTCGCCAAGCACTTTATCATTCTTTTTTTAAATTTTTATTTCTTTTATTTGCCACACTGTTTAACAGGACAAGAAAAAAATCTGGAAGTTCCTCAGTTAGCAGTACCACTGATGTACAGCTAGAAGTGTAACTGCAAGTTAAATACTTCTGTGCAATTGTTCACTTACCTCTGTATATCACATGATTTCACATGTTTGTGGTTACCATTTGCTGTTTTATATTCTCAGTGGGCCTATTTTGCAACATAATTCTGCCACACAAACATTTTCAAAATGAGAAAAAATATAATAAGTGTACTACTTCCTTCTCTCTGTGTCAGGTCTGAAAATATCTGCCTTCTGACATATGTTAATTGCCCTGTCTATCACATGATTTTGCACAGTGTGAGAGGCATCTATCATAAAGTATCTCTTACACTTGTGTTTATGTGCATGTCCTAAGATGTCCACATATACATCAAGCAGGATTGTTTCTACTCCCTGATGGATAAAATGGTTTTACTCCAGATAGTAGCTTTCATAGAGATTTATGAGCATTCACGCATGGATACACACACACTGACAGCTGGAGAGATTGGTGGGTTTGCAAGGAAGCCTGGGAATGGAAGGAGGACGGAAGGGAAAGGATATTGGAGCAGAAAGCAACCTGTGAGCTACTAGATATAAACAGGTGAATGATTTTGTGTTCCTTCTCAGATTGTTTCCTCATCTCTCAGCCTGGCCCCGTCCTTTGAGAGACAGGCTGGAACTGCAGGTCCTTACTAAACAGCCCTGGTAGACTATCTGGCACAGGCATACAGTTCAGCTTCTGTTGCTCCTTCGTGCTTTGCTGGCCGCTGTGCGCCACTGGCCAAGCTGTTAAAATGCACAGCCTTATTCTCTGTTCTGAATCACATTAGCTCTGGGGCTGTCGTAAACCGATACAAGCAGCCCTTGAAGACGCACACGCACTCTTGAAGAAGAACAAGCTTTGTGTGCACATGTACACATTTAATTACAAGCAAACACACATATATGGATTTGCACGATGGCTCAGACTTACCATACACACGATTCTGTCACAGACAGCTGCATGCAAAAAACAGCATGAACAGCATCCTGAAGGGCTAAAAGCTGACCTTTGCAAAGATTCATTCATTTTCCTTAAAGCACTTTTGTTTCTCCTCGTGTTCCATTCCATTGAGCACGATGAAAAAAATACAGCGAGGGGAAAGTTAAAGAGAAATAAAGGAATCGCTTCTTTTATGGCAAGTACTGAATCATGCACGGTGAGAGTGACACACAAACACCTGCAGCAGGTTTTGAACAGCATATACCAAACAATATCATCAGTTTTAATGAGCAACTTAAGGTGTGTTTAAAAGAGGAGACATGATGTGGACCATCATGACATGAATCCAGCTTGTGTGTGTTACGTAAGGTGACTCATTTAAAGTTGATATTTTGGCTGCACAACTGCTAGAACAGCTGCCTCAACATGTTTCTATACACAGTAAATGTGCAAATATGTGCTTGTGTGGGGACAAACAACGGTCTCATTGAAACAGCAGTAGAACCATTTTTCTTGACACTGTCAGAACTTTTCTGTGTGTGCACAAGGACAAGAACTGAATCTTCCCCAACCCACAAATGATATAAACGTGTCCGTTATTAATCCGTTATAATTATTTTTCTGTGTTGCTTATTTCAATAGTTAAAATCGGATTCATGGTGGCGTGCACATCCATCCTCTCACTCCATAAAGGTTTGTGAGTATTCAACCAGTTCAGATGTGCTTGCACACTTGCATTCTCAAAAAGCAGAATGTTACCATGGCGATCATGCTGCAACATGTTGGTCAAATGTTGATGAAATGAGGTGTTGGCTTGAACCTAAAGGTGAACTGTAACTAGGAGTTAAAATAAAGTCCTGAAATGAATACCTTTCAGCTAATTCATCAAGATCCAGTTTTTATGCAATAAAAACCGCTAAATGTTGACAATTCATAAACAAGCAATTATCAAAAAGACTGCACACTACGAAGTGCGCAGCCTACGAAGGCTACGGAGTGGCGTCCGTGCGCTGCGCACTTCGAAGCC
>JBBBVU010000001.1:10079456-10101820 GCA_037177055.1 Atherinosoma microstoma | reverse complement strand
AGTAAATACTCAGACCAACAACCATGCCACGTTCAAAGTCACTTAAATCTCCTTTCTTCCTCATTCTGATGCTCAGACTGAACTTCATCAAGTCGTCTTCACCATGTCTACATGATGTGTTGAGATGCTGCTGTGTGATTGGATGATTATATATTTTTCTATTTAACAAGCAGTTAAATAGGTGGAGCTAATGAAGTGGCCAGTCAGTTTGACTCTAACTTTTAACTGCAAATGAACGAGATGCATTTAACCTTGTCTCATCATGATATGTCTTTACACTGCAGGCTTACCAGTTATCGAGAGGAAGGGTGTGGCCGATGATCATGATCCTCTGTCTGATTGCTGCCATTCTGTCTGCTTTACTGGACAATGTGACCACTATGATGCTTTTTACCCCAGTCACCATAAGGTACAGTGTAAGAACAGGTGAAAAAAGCCTAGTTAACCCGGTGGGTGTGACCTGTACTGTATACAAAGCTAAACACATCAGTCTGGATTAGACAATCAACACATTTTAAATATTCATTTGCTGATATTATATAGTTGATGTTGAACAGACCCAGACAAATCTGTGCCCTATTTTTTTACAACAGGCCAGGAAAAGCTTGCACAGCCATGACATTAAAGGATTCAAATATCATTTTTATATTCCAGTATTTATGTCTCCCACCCACTGCAATCTAATCAAGTATTATTCTGCCTCTATCTGATTTTGCAGGTTGTGTGAGGTGCTTAATCTAGACCCCAGACATGTCCTGATTGCAGAAGTAATCTTCACCAACATCGGAGGGGCCGCCACAGCTGTCGGAGATCCTCCCAATGTGATTATAGTGTCAAACCAGGGCCTGCGCAAAGAAGTAGGCATTTTCATTGCTTTTCACTTAGATATGCGCTCATACAGTGAAACAGCTCAGCTCTGTGTAATCTGACATATGAACTAAACGCTCAGAAAAGCAAACACAATGTGCATGGTGTGGTGTATCACAGTAAATGGTAAGGCTAGATTTCTTCTGCACAGATGGTACAGAATGATGAAATATTAGTATGAACAGAGTCAGTACGAGTGTTCCTCGGGTGCTTTGGAAAAGTTTAAGTGGACAGTACAGTGTGTAGGTCTGGATCAAGGTCTGGATGTACACATTTGACAGATTTGAAAACAGTTTTCTCCTCAATCCATAATCTGTGTAAATCTTATGGTATAATAAGGATGAGGTCATTCTAAATGTCATGAATAGACACACAGAAGCACGGTGGGTGATTATCAACCTCTGTAGCCGCTTGTCCAGCTCAAATCAAATATTGTACTCAGTTTTAAAGCAGCTTCAGTCAGCTCCTACCCAGCCAGCATGTCCATGTGGGGTGCACAAGGGTTTAATATGGGCTATGTGGGTCCTGAGGGGGCTTTAACTGGGCAAATTTTGAAGGTCCCATGTGGTTTCAGTTACATGGACCCCATATGTGAAGCCCACGTTTGCTGGCTGTATGAGCCCCATAAAGGATATACAGTAGGTGGACTAAGTGTGCATGGGCAAATATATGGGCCCTCGCCAAGTGGGGCTCCAGCTGAAACCCAGTCTGAACCAACTTGAAAACCCATATGGGCAAACACAGGTGAGGCCATTGTGGAAACTGGACAAACCCACTTTTTGGGTCCCACATGGAAATGCTGGCTGGGTATCTTTTCCTTTATGCTTCTTAGAAATCTGCATTGAGGTGCTTGGTAAGCAGGAAGACTGGAGTATTTTAAAGATGATCAGGTTTGTGCACCTCTGGAGCTTTCTGCTCCCTAGTGGGCAGAAATGTGGCTATTTTGATATATGGAAGCCATATTATACCTCTTATTGACACAAAAATGAGACTATTAACAATCAGAGATGAACAGGAACTCACAAGTTATTCTTTTATTTCATTTTTTAATACCCTTTTTGATTTGTTTGAGCAACCTCGACCCCCAGCTTTGTTAAACATGAACTGCAGTTTGTTGAACAGCCACCTGCGCCTGAATTCAGGATCCCCATGTGTAAACATCCAACAGGACTTCATAACTTATTTCCTTCTTTAGATGCATCATTGTCATTTTCTTTGATTGACCTGTTATATCTCTTTGCAGCGGTTTAACTGTTTCCATCTATGTTGTTCTTTTTAATATGGGTCTGAATGTGTTTTGCACCTTATCTATTTACAGCTGCCAGCTAAATTATTCACTGTAGTCACACAGGAAATAGTGGTCGAATGATATTTAAGGGGAAGAAAATTTTGTGGGGAAAAAAAAGCTTCATAAACACCAGGGCCATAGTAAAATGTGTGAATGCACACAGACTTCACATCTCTGTTTACTGGGTTTGTGATCTTTGTACAGCTCAGTCTCTCTGTGTATTTAGTGGCAGCTCATGTTTACGTTGATGTGAAGGTGATAAATGAAGATGTTGTGGCAGTGAATCCAATTTATATTTATGCTTCAGCCTTAATAAATCACTGGAATTACAATGTCAAAACAGAAGAAAAATTACGTCATCAGTCTCTTACATCGTCGTAGATGAATTCCGGTCCAATCTTCTTTATAATATTGCTTCGGTTCATTAAGGTTTGCAAGCATTTGTTTATGCACAGCTGTCTTAAAGTCCCAGTGTAACATTTTAATCAGGTTGAGGTCTGGACCCTGATTCTTTTCTTTTTCAGTCATTCTCTTGTAGATTTTCTGCTGTGTTTGGGATTGTTGTCCTGTTGTATGACCCACTTTCAGCCAAGCTTTAGCTGTCACACAGATGTGCTTCACATTTGACACTATAAATACTTTGATATCCAGGGGTTCATGGTCCACTCAATGACTGCTAGGTGTGCAAGTGGCTGCAAAATAAGCCCAAATCATCATTAACCCTGCAGGCCCGGCACCATTATGATGTTTGAACTGATATGATGAGTCTAGTTTTCACCAAACATGGTGCTGAGCAATACGACCAAACATCTTCACTTTGCTCTGGTCTGGTCTGTGTAAGCTAATTTCCAGGTAAACACCTGAAAATGTCCATAAAAGGTCATGGCTTATGGGCCGTGTGTAGACACAGAGGCGAGACAAAGACGAGGAATAAGAAACATAAGGCCAAAAGAATGAATGAAAATAAAGAATAATGATGCCGATGTGAACTGAAACTGTTTTATCCTCATTTTAAAATGATAAACTTGGTTATAAATAATCACACTGTGAGATTCAAGTCATATAAAAGCATCTTTATTTACAAATGTGTCATTAGTTACTCCAGAACTTGGACAGCGGCCTGCAGTCTGGTCCCATGAACACACCAGGATGAACATCCTCGTGGTTTAGAGGTTAAAGGGGAAAGTCGTACAGTAGAATGAATTTTCAACTGTCTTTACATTGATGTTTATTACTTGAGGCAGGTGATGTGAAAAAGATGGTTGGGGGGTAAAAAGATCTCCGGACACCAGCTTGATTAATGATAAAAAGGTTTATATAAAAAATTTGGCATCTGAAACAGATCTGAAAAATCTGTAAGGACTCATAAGCCAGTTGTGAAAATCCCACTGACCGCCTGTATCAGCTCTCTTATATCGAGTTTCAGACAAAGACATTCCCAAGTTCACATCTGGACCCATCATGAGACTTGTATGTGGGTGACATGATACAGCAGTTCGTGTGGTCCTTGTATGCTACTAACAGATAACAGACCAGTACAGCGGGATCTAATTATAAACCTATTTAAATGCTACTTACCGGAACAGATCAGTACAACTGAATTTGGTTAGTACATCTAAATTTGATTATACTGCCTATGGAATGCTAATGATCAGACATTACATCATACTGAACCTTCCACAGTTTGTAAAGCAAATGACCTTCTGATGTGTCCAAATCAAGGGGCAACCTCGGGCTTAAAAATGTGAAGCCTATGGGGAAGTGCCAAAATTGCAGTTCCCTCCTTACCCACTAGGTGCTGGCTGCAAAACAGAGCAGATCCCCATAGACTCCAATGTTAAAAAGGCCAAGTTCACAGCAGAAATAAACATGTTTACAGCCTGGTTCAAAAAACCCTTTTAGGTTTAATAGTTCAAGTTTACCTTTGTGACAACTGTGGGAGGAGTGAAAAAAATTGTACCTTATCTGTTTAGATGTTATTTAATCTAAAAATTCTTCATAATTAGATGCGTGTCCTTTTGATTGACAGGCGGCAGATATCTGGCAAACCGAGGCACAGAGTAGCACAACCTGGGTTTTTAGCCTAGGTTTTAGCTCCGGGTTAGCTTTGTTAGCTCATAGCTCAGAGTTTGAAGGGTGTCAATCATCCCTCCCCACGCTCACAGCCCCCCCTCTCAGCGCCTCCTCGTCGCCCATTTTTGGGTTTTCCGGGAGTCACGAGACTCGTAACGGTGCCAAGATGGCGACGGTGGGAACCTCCCAATGAGCTTCTTTTCAGCTCTTCAGAAACCTACGGGTCACGTCGTTTTAAGGTTTGTCCATTTCTTATACAATCAATGCTATATTGTCACGTTTACACCTTGTAGAGTCGCACGATCAGCCGCGGACAGACGTGAACTGAAAAGAGAAACCCACTCATTGTCTCAGCGGTGAGAGAAACTGAGACCAAATGGATTACCTGTAAACAAACTGTTTATGATGTAAATGTTGATTGTAAACATAGATATAAAAAGCACTTTAGGATATACATTTATAGCTCACTACTATAAATATCTTGGATCTGATATTTGATATATACTGTTGTCATACAACTGAACCTTCTTGAGAACTTGAGAATATTCCCAGTGCGAAATTGGTGGTGAGCCGACGGAACTCTGAACATAAGTGTGTGCACAGTCTCACTTCACCAACGAGCACTGACACACTGACACTGGATCTGATAACTGATACAACACTGATTAAAAAAAAAAGGGCCCCAACGTAGGGCAAGACTGATTGCCGGACCTCTCTTGCCGGCTTTATTATTTTATTACTTTTTATACACTGTCTTAACTAAAGTGTTACATTGTGTGTTACTGCATTGTTATTGTTTAAAGAAGTGACCACAACAAACTCTACCACTGTTTGTCATTATTGAAATCCAACCATTGGCTCTTAAAGGCTTAGTATCTTCTATTACTGCTCCAGTTATGATCCAATACCATAGATTGCCTGTTACTCTGTTATTATACCGTAATAAGGGTTACAGAACAATCAAAACTAGTTTGATCACAAAGACAAGGTGTGAAACACAAAGAACAAAGTTCCACAGTTAAGAAGCACAAGCTTAACCCCCCCCCTCCTTCTTTCACTAAATGGTATGATTTTAGTATTTCCTCATGTGATTGGTTGCATGGTGTGCCAATCAAAATGAAGTTTTCAAAATTTGTCTATCCCCAATGGGAATCAGTTCTTCTCGTTCACTACAAAGAACTGTCTCTTAGAGCTGACTTGTTCGTGAACACACCACTCCTTTAATGGTGATGTTGAGTGGGATTGTACTGATGGTAGCTTAGAAAAAAGAATGTAATTTAACATTATCTTTTCTTAACCATAACAAAGACAGTGTGATTACAGAAACACAACCAGGAAGTGAAAAAATGGTTTAGTAAAGTGTCGGCTTGCGTTAGTTTTATGCCACAATCTTGACCAGGTTTCCCTGGAAGAAGAAACCCTATGTGGGACTTTTCTATCTAAATGAAATAAATCATAAATATTGTCAAAATATGACCCTGGAAAAATGGAAAAAAAAGTTGTTAAGAAGATACCCCTACAGGCTGCATTTATGGACAAACTACAGGGAAACCTAATCGAACAACAATAACACAAACACAACCAAGAGTAGCCTGTAAGTATTTTTAAGACTGCCTCTCCATGGAAGCAACGTGCTACCGCGGGTCGATTTTTGGGTTTGCGAGGAACCGATGCATTGCTGATGCAGAACTATGCTGAAGATCGGACTGCTCGGGCATTTATTTTGTATACTTTAAAGGCAGATTTGAAATATTTCTAAATTATAACTTCAGCTTGGGAATGCAACCAATATATTTTATGATTTCCAGGTGAAATCAGAAACGACTAAATACAAGAAGTTTAGACAAGGATTTCTTGTGTCTTGTCTACAGAGAGCCAAAGTGAATAAACAAAGTGAACAAACAGGCTGAGACAACAGCCAGCCTTTCAGACAGAGTTGCAGTGACACTTCTCTCAGTTAGGCTCCGAGCTGTCAGTCTGAACTAGCCTGTCCCCTCCCTCCTCTCCATATCATTGACTTGCTACTGAATTTAAACATACTTTTGCCAAGCCCCTCTGAAATGATGCATTGTTATCATAGAGAACAATATTCTCCTGAAACATGGTCTTAAAGTGAACCTCAGAGAAAGGAGCTGGCTGCTTTACTTTCTTTCTCTTGTTGCTAGGTTAGTTCTCCACACAGATTCACTGGAGCCTTTATGGAAAGCTGGCACCGTCTCAGTCCCCTGTCACCAACCGCTCACTGACTCCCTGTGCTTGAAAGAGAGAGATGGCGACAGAGGGAAAATCATTCCTCTCACTCAGGGTGGCGTGCTAGGACTTCCAACTCTCCCCTGGCATTCCCACTAGTGTGTCTGATGGCTGGTTCCTGTGGCCATGCTCTCTGGCTCTGACCTCAATCCGTCTTGTTAAACCATAATGGGAAATGAGCTAGGCATTTACCTCTCTAGATATATATCTGTGAACTGGCCCTCCACTGGGAAATCTGTACTTTTGTGCCCCCTTGCTAAATCAAAGGCTGGGATTTCACACCTACAGCTAAAATCATTTAGGCAGATCTGAGCTTAGGTGGAGGTTTGCACTGTCACAGAGATATTTCAAAGAGTTGGCCTCGAGCCACTTCTTTACAGCTCAGAGGGGCACAGTGACATTCGCTTACCACACTGTCTTCTTATAGATGACAAATTGAGGAGAATGCCACACCCCATGCTGCAACTGTCTCTTATTGTAAATCCTTTGTGGAAATAAAATGTAATTGATGCTTACTGCCTTGCTGCTTTTCTATGATAGTACTCATGTTGATGTTCAATATTCAGCTCTGCTGCATACTACTAGAGGAGATTTCCCATTGCTCAAACAAAAGGGGATTCTTATTGCCTAGAAGGCAACACAAATATCAAAAAAGCAGATCCTGGAAAATAGGATCACTGCATGCTAATGTTCGTTTAATCTGTGCTGAAGGAGGTTTTTGTTTCTAAAGTGTGTAGTTTTGTATCATAAGTGCAAGTTATCAAAGTCTCTTGCACAACAGAGACAAAGAATCTTGAAGGAAAAAAAAGGCGCTCACTGTACACATATGCACATTTACACAACACAACACTGCTCAACACATCACTTTCAGAGTAATCCAGTAGACACCTGCAGACTGAATGCCTCCGCTACAAGCCATGGCTGCGTCCTTGAAATCAAAACCACTAGGTCAGCTTTTCCCCTGTCTCCCGATGCATGTGCATACACTACATGCAGCTTGTCAAGTCAAATATGTCTGAGCATACACGTGCCTGGCTATACCATCAATACAGTATGTGACAGAGCACATGTTTGGCTGATACATTGATAGTGGATTATTCTCTGACGTCTCCTTCGTCTGTTTGTATGTAGCATAAATTGCTTTTTTTTTATTATCCTTGGAATTTCAGATTATTGTTAAAAATCATTTACCTGAAAGCTTAATAATTATTGTAAACACAAAACAACAAAGCAGAAGGAAACTGATTTGTTATATTGGATTGAAATGTTAATTAAAAGTGGAGCTAATAAGAAAGAAAACTAAAAAAGTGAGGAAAATATGCTGCGTCTGGAGGGAACAGAATATAACAGAGTTGCTAAACACAAAATGTGGAGAGAGCCAAGTGGTGTCTGCTCTAAGAAATAGAAAAATATAGTCTTAGAGCTCACTGGTATCCAAACAATCAGCAAAGGATAATAAAGATTTACCTTGTTGCTTCCTTTTGCTCCAGATACTTTTATCCATGCAAAGAAAAAAAAAAGTCTTTTAACATCCATCCTTAGTGAAGAAAATAAGAGCAATGCATAATTTGCTGACAGTGAATTACAGATATTTTTTTCATTGGTACAAACATATAACAATAACTCTTTTATCTTGACTCAAAACATCAAAGAACGCTGCTTTCTATCAGAGAGGCACCCTCAGATTAATCTCATGCTTGAATAATAATAAGCACATTTTTCTAAATATACAGACCTGTTTATCCCAATGGCTGAAGAAAATACATATTTATGCGCACATTTTTATACTTTATTCACGCTGCATGATGAATTTATATCCAATCCATATTTTGTCTCTATTATTGTTTAGGCCATAAAGTATCCCATTCAGCCCTGAAAATGACGATATAAGCCACAGTGTGAGCATTCTCAAACAGGTGGAGTCAAATAAAGCTTATGATTGGTGTGTGAAATGAAATTTATGTTTGCCCCCTCAGCACCTTTACTGTCTCGGAGAGCATAGCATATTCTGGGCTGTGTTTTGCCAGAGGGGAATAGTTTGTTGGGGTGTGCACTGGTGGTTGCATATAAATGGCTTTTTGTCACATCGTAGCTCTTTTATAGTCCTTTGTCATCATGGTGAGCAAAGTGCAATTCACAAACACTGGAGAAAAATGAAAAAGGTGTTATTTTAGTATATTTTACTGATTTTGTTTTTGTAATTCTGAAGTCACAAAAATGTCAATAAAATCACAAAATGCACCACATGGGTACAGATCTGTACCTTAACCATAGATGTTTTAATCCTTCTTTTCCCCCATGATATTTTATTACAGTAACATTCTTCAACAATGTCCATTTGGAAGTTTTGGCATTAAATTGGGTATGGTTCCATACCTTGTCCTGTTTCTATGAATAGGGATCTATAAATTGCTAATATGGTACCACCCCCCATCATCCATCTGCCAGTGCTGCCTGCCCTTTCTCCTTTATGTTTTTCCACAGCCAGTTCTAATACTGAGCTATATCAGCTGCACTGTACATGATTGAACTGAGGATGCATTCTCAAGAAGAAGAAGCTTAATTATACAAGGTCGCCAGCATAGGAAGTACCAGAATGGTAATGTATTCACTTTCTATAACTATGTGTCCCCTGTGGCTGTGCCCTGGAAGCCGGCAGACTCAGTCGACCTGAATCCAATGAGTTTCTTCTAACAAACCCGTAGCTTTGATTGACACAGCACACACACCACCTGAGTTAAGAAATTAAAATCAAAACTGGGATATAAAAAAAGACAAAAAAACATAACTCAAATTTATGGTTAACGGACCCGAAATGCTCATATTAGTGGTGTCTCCTGGATAAATGCAATGGACAGTAACAGACTTTGTAATTAGCTTAGTGGCAAAAACCAGGTGTTTTGGATCTAATTTGTAAAACTGCTGGCTGAAATAGAAATATTTCCTTGTGCTTCAAGCATTACTGAATGCATATGAATCCAGGTGCAACAATACTGCTGGCACTCATAAAATTGTAATAAAATTCATTCATAAATGCATGATTTTCTTGTTTGTAAATTCTTGTTGGCTGGGTAATGAAATAACTCAACCATACTCTGTTTTAAAATTCAGAGTTTTTGAAAAAGGTGATCTGTCAAAATTTCTGAATGATCTTATCTGGTTTTTCTTTTTTGAAGTGACAATATCAGCAGCATGACCGTTTCCATGTCTCAAAACGTAATAATCCTCACAAGAAGCTTTTCTTCTCAGAAAAGCTTTGGGTAAGAATGTAAATAGCAGTCGTTGTCCCAGAGTAAGTTGACTGTTGAACTTCTGTTTTGCGGTAATTGTATGCCCCAAAACACATTGTTGAGAATGTTACTCAGTGTTTATACAAAAGAAAATATGTGTGCAGGAAAATCCTTTCGATACATATAAATATGTTTTCTAACTGAACATTACAAAGATATAGCTGCTTTTGGGATTTGCTGGACTTTAGCTTTTACGAACGATAGATAGATTGATTGATTACTTTATTTTCATTCCAAAACAGTACACCAGAGGTGCACAGCAGAATGAAATTACATTGTAACTGCCCCATAAAAACAACATGTGGATAAAGACATTGCAAAAAGCTAAAAAGTAAGCAACAATAGTTATAAAAAAATAGAAATGCCATCTAAAAAGAAATTGACATAAATATAGTGCAAATTCTGAATTAAAGTGCCAGCGCCTCATGTTGCTATGTGTTACTGTGTTAGCGAGCTTTTAAACTGTTGAACAGTCTGATAGCAGCTGGATAAAAACTGTCCCGGAAGCTTCCAGTTCTGCATGTCAGACTGTGGTACCTTCTGCCTGAGGGCAGGACAGAAAACAGTCCATGGCACAGATGAGTAGGGTCGTTGATGATTTTCACCACCCTGGTCAGGTAGCATTGTTTTGCTAGATCCTGAAGTGGGGCCAGTGTGACCCCAAGAATCCTCTCGGCCGCCCTCACCACCCTCCTCAGTGACTTTTTATCTGAGGCACGGCTGCTCTCGTGCCACGATGAGATGCTGCTAATAAGCACACTTTCAATGGTGCCTCTGTACAGATGGTGAGAATCGTTGGGCTGACGTGGGCTCTCTTTAATCTCTGCAAGAAGTGCAAGCGCTGGTGGGCCTTTTTGACATTGGAGGTGTGCAGGGACCAGGTGAGGTTATTGGCTACATTAACTCCCAGGAACTAAATGTGTGGGACGATCTCCACAGCGGCACTCCCGATGTAAATTGGGGTGGGCACGGGCCGTTTTCTCCTGAAGTTGATCACCAGTTTGTTTTTTTCCACGTTCAAGGTTCAGGTTGTTGTTACTACACCAGTCTGCCAAATTTCTGATTTCCTCCCTGTAGTGCCTCTCATTGTCATCCTGGACCAGACCCACCACTGTTGTGTTGTCCACATATCTGATGATGTAATTTGTACTGTACGTGGCACAACAGTCATGCAAAGCAGATGTACCAGATCCACAGTCTTATGCTTTTCTAAAAGGGATGTAATCCCCTTGAAATTCTGAGTAGTTTCTATTAACCTTTTTTTAGCAATTGTTCAAATTAACTGCTGTTTTGTGTTGTTTCTTTCTCTGAGCTTAGACCCCTTTTTTACCCCTAGTTCTGCATGCACTTCTGTAATGATATTTCACGGAAACCCAATCATTCTAAATAAACTGAATCTGTTTTTGTCATAGTTTAACATCATAGTTTGACTTCCTGTAAGACATATTTATTTGTTGTTCTGACACAGTCCAAAACAGAACCATATTTACCATTATTGTAAAATACATCTGTGATCATTCTTGCTTCTATTATTTCCCCCCTTAGCTTGCATTAACTTCTCCTCTAACTTGTACTAGCATTTCATTCAATTGGTTCCTCATGGTACATGCAAATTAACCAAAATATAAATAAATAAACCCCACCCAGCAGGTACTTCCTATAATTTTCTATGTAGCTTGTATGGACTATCTAACTTTGGCTGGTATTCTGCAGATTTAAAGCAGGAAGCCTCACCCATATCACAAGCAATATTGGTTTATTCCAAATATTGCATGAGATGTCTTGTAACTTGCATAGTGCATATGTGTAATTTCTCATAACACTGCATTATAATCTCTGCAGTGATGAAGAAAGAAATATGGCACAGGTATTGCCATGAAAGCAGAGGTAATCAATTAGCTGGATTTATTGCTATCTAGAGCTTTTCCTCCACAAAGTTAATAACTGCAATAAATGGCATATATTTATACATGAAAGTAAAGAGAACTGAGTAAGAGGAGATGCTCAGTGTATCATGGGAGGTCCACCAGCCAAAATATAAATCTGTAGGCTATAACTGAAGGGGTGATAGGGACCTGAAGTGGGAGGTGTTTCCATAAGAGACCGGCTTGATTACTGAAGACTATGTCTCTCATTCTTTGAAAATTGAGGAACCACTGCTCTGAAAATAAAGTGCTCTGTTGGGAAAATATTAAACTATAGGATTTTTAAGATTCAGTTGAGCTTGGACGTTTTTTTCTTTTATCTAAGAGTTTTGAATTCTTATAAAATGTGTAGCCACATTTTGAGATACTGGGTAAATGAAAGAAGGTGGACCTTGAAACTTATTTTACATATGACTTAAAGAACAAATCTTGGTCAAAGATAACTCCAAGATTCTTTATGGTTGAACTTAAAGCCAAGGTCATGCTGTTCAGAGTAACTACATGATTAGACAGAGCTACTGATCTGTTTATGATCCAAGATAATAACTTCTATTTTTTCTGAGTTTAGAATAAAAAAGGATAAAAGTAATCTAGACCTTTTAGGACAAACATGTAGTTCAACCATCTTATTTGTTTTATCTGGCTTCATGGATAAATATAGTTGAGTATCATCTGCATAACAATGGAAATTTAAGCTGTGTTGCCTGGTAACGTTACCCGATGGAAGCAGATATAAAGTATAAAGTATCAAAGGTATATGTGATTAGAAAACTGATATAAGTTATATAACAGACAGACATACCTTGGAATGATTCTAGATCGTTTAAAATAGGGATCTTAATATCTCCCATGACCAAATCTTCCAGCTCTTCATACAATGTGAGATCTTCTTCCCCCCGGAATTGCATGCATGACCCATTTAAGCCTCAAACTGATGAGGAAGCTGCCAAACCAATGACTGATCCCCTGCTGCATTAGAAAGTACTTCCACTCATTTTGGTACAACAGTGTTGGCTAAACGCATAAGCCAGCATTAGTTGTCTGTCTCACTCAAGAGTCATCCACCCACACATACCGGCAGAACTTTGTAAAAGGACCACCAAAATTGACTCACTTTAGATCATTTTTAAATGTAATGTACATGGGTGAGCCACATTCTTATGTTATGGTGTATCCTGCTCTGCAGGCATCTTATATTGAGTAAAAAAGTGCTTAACAGCAAACACGAAGACAAGGAGGACACAGTGAGGATTAGAGGATGATAGATGGAGAAAATTAGATGTCCCTCATCTCCTTCATGATGTATAGCATGCCAAATCACAACTGATAAATGCAGATTTTTAAAATATATATTTACAAAAAGGTGCAAGTACAGTAACACAGAAAAAGATGCTTGTTTTAACTGCCTGGTGCAGGTAAAACCTGTCTTCAATGTGAAAATAAAGAATACATTCACCTCCTGCATTGCTTCTGTCTGTTATCTGTAGATTGTGTCTGATCTGCCCATGAGACACTGTCAATCTGTTTTTGGTCTCTTAGTTTTCTTGCCATATTGACAGCTGATTTGAAACCCTCTCATGTAGAACTTCTGAGCAGAGCTCTACATCTGAAAACGGACAGTCAGACGACAGAAACAATTCTGAATGTCAAAGCAAGTGAAGCAGACAAGAGGCGAAGGAAACATAAGTCCATGTTGAGCTATTTAGCTGCTACTCAGAGGGATGTGGACCAGCATGAGTGGATGACACTTTTTCAAATACAAAAGAATAGCTGGCAGAGGCTGCTTCTCCCATCCATTCATCAGACAATACTTTGAAGATGCTGATAGGAGAGGCACAGAGAAGCATATCGGACTAAGGCGAACTGGTAAGGTTACAGTGTGTTAAAGACAGTATTTTATGGTCATTAAAGACAAATTACTAGTACTAACTAAAAAAAAGTCAAAGCATACTACTTCCTGATTAAAATGCGTCAGGACCCAAGGAGACGATTTGAGAGTTTAACATAAAAAAAGTAATAAAATTAGAAAAAAACACAAAACAAAACTAACAAGAAAGAAAAATCATCAAAAGAAATAACACACACACACACACACACACACACACCCCTATGTCAGTTCTGGTCCTTTTGCACAAATATTTGGTAACAAAGCACAACATTGTAGAGTGTTATTTGTCATCCATGCTTGATGTATTAGACTTGGCATTTGTCAATTAAAAAAGAATAAAAACAAAAGCCAAACATAAAGGAATACAGTATATAGTAAAACTGCTGAGTCTAACTGGACATAGCACTTAATCATGATGTCCCCTCTTATTTGAATTCTTGTTTGTGTTGTTCTCACTTTCAGTCGTAAGTCGCTTTGGACAAAAGCGTCTGCTAAATGACTGTAGAATAGAATAGAATAGAATAGAATAGAATAGAATAGAATAGAATAGAATATAGGAGTGCTGTTTATCCAACTTTCAAACTTTTGATCTAATGGCATCTGTGGGAAGCAAATGGAATCCACAAAGACCTCACCCCAACACATACAAAACTCAATAAATCTATTGCATCCTGGTAGAAGGTAGTCCAGGACATCTTCAAGATGTCTTTTTTTGTCAGATTTCTTAGAACACTTTTTGTCTATATGAAGAAGGCCTAGGCAATATTAGGTCAGTGGTCATAATGTTTAGACACCAAAACATCTTAGGATTAGAAAAAGATTGTGATTTGATGTGCAAAAGGACCTCTGTTGGAAGTCTTTGTGCTACAAAGTGGAGGAGACATTGCACTTTGGGCTGAAAGATATTCACATTATAAATTTCTGTACCTGTGAAATATTGAGAGCAGAAGTATCCCCGACATCTACAAAAATGAAAATGGTTAGTTCCCTCTCCTGCGACTGGACTAAATACAGTACATATAGGAATGTTGTTGTTTCATCATCATAAACCAACTTTCTGTCTGGAACATGATGTGTAGATTACTTCTTCCTTTTATACCATAACAACCATTTCTTATTCTCTTCAATCCCAACTGTTCACGCAGTCTCAGTGCAGACCACTGGGAAAGTACTGCAACCGTATTTCCCTGACGGGAGCCATCTGCCTGATTTTTCCCCTCCTGTCATTAGCCCATCTCTGAGATGATTCCCAACACATATCATTGGCTGCAATCTGTCTGTCTGCCTTTATTGCCAACCAAACATCAGAACAGCTGAGTTCTCTGATGGGTGGAGGGCTGGAAATTTCTTCTACCCGTCTGCCTGATCTGCCCAAACTGTACCTCCCCTTCTTCTCATTTTTACACCTCTTCAGTTTCCCCAGTCTCCAGTGAAAAAAAACAAACTTTTTCTTTGCTTTGTTTAATCTTTCGAGTCATCATTTCTGATCATACCCTTATTTCTACCATTTCTCTTTTATCTCTTTGTGGCTTCCACCGTTGCAATGTCCTCATCCTCCCTCCGCTCCTTCTATCCCCCACCTTCCCCATTTTGTTTCCACTGGCGGGTTGCAGCCATAAATTTGTCTGTTCCTGCGAGAGACCGAGCGATGCTCGTGCTGTCCATGGTGGCAGAAGGAGCAGCAGAGCCTGACGCGAACATACGCTGTGAGGGCTCCCATTTATAACTCCTTCTACTAATGAACAAGATGCTGAATGCAACACAGATGCAATTACCTTCAGGAACTCATTTTCATAAGAATAAACAAAAGTGCTTGGTCAAACCACAAAGTAGAAAAGTCAGAATGGATGCTAATGGGCCCCCTGGAAAAAAACTCCTATGCTAAAGAGGCTTCCACTTGGACATGGAACATTTTCTTCTTTCCAGCTCTAAGCCTGGCAACCTGAAAGCCTGAAGAGTCACAGCCAGTTTTGCCATCTGCATCTCTTACCTCACAGTGTGTGATAGCAAGCATGTTTGCACCTCCCCACTTCCATTATTACCACCCTATCTATATCTTGCTTAGATGAACGTGATTGGAAATAAGCTGAATCACCCTGACTGATATACACAGCTATGCTCTTTGTTGTGGCTCGGAACAAACAACAAGGAACCCCAGACATCTGCAATATGTGATCACACACTCCACCGGGCTGAAACTCTGTAAAAACTCATCATGATTTAATCTTGCAAACAGGTAAGTGTGCATACATGCTGAAAACAAAACAGAACACAGTTACTTCCCAAGAACTTTTTTTCCATCCCCACCTGCTGCACAGCCTCCTTCCAACTCACTCCAACTCCCCAAAATGTACACAGTAAGGAGGCGTCAGCAGGTTAATTAGCAGGAAGAATATGGTTGGGGAATTGGAGACAGAGGAGACAAACAGGAGGCATTCGCTCTCCTTGGCCTCTCTCCTCGCTGGCAGATGCTGCCTCTGCCCATGCCATGACCCCACTCAGCACACTTCTGGAGGAAACAAAAAAAAAGGGGGAAAAAAACCCAGACATTTGGAGAGATGAGAAGACAGTTGGAGCAAAAGCAGCCTTGGCCATATAGCAAATGGATTTTATCATCTCCCAAAGAGGAATTTGTCTTGTTGTCATTTATGCTTGTAAAGCCTTTCCATGCTGCAGTGTTGGTCTGCAGAGCCACATCCTTATGGCTGACTTGTTCTGTTACATATTGTAGTCTGAGAGGCTCCCCAGAGGACTTCTCATTCTGACTGAGCTGTAAGGCTGAAGATCCTCAAGGTCATTTGGTTGAGAACAACACCATGACTGAAGAGAGAAAAATATTAAGCAATAGAGCATCATTCCACAGTGACAGGCAGTGAGTATATTTTTCAGAGCGCTAGTTATGACCTGCAATATTTTGACAAAAGATACAGTAAGATCTAATGCCATGCTTAAGCTGTGCAGTGTAGCTCGACCATAGCCCTGTTCTATTGTCCTGTTAGGGAAGAAGTGGGTGGTGCGCAGCAAGCGGGTGGCAGTACAGGTGTTTGATAGAGTGGCTTCATTACCTCAAGTGAAGGGCAATCTGGTTTCATGTAGAGAGAAGAGAAGAAAAGAAAAGAAGTGAAAAGAAAAGAAAATGAGAAGAGAAAAGAAAAGAATGTACAAAAAAAGAATTTAATATTTTTTAATATGTAACAAGTACAACATATCAACTTTAAATCATTGCTGTTAGAGGTGATGCTGTGATAATTGTTGCCTGGCTCTAAACAACTCTTTTGAGGATGATGGAAATATCATGCAGTCAGTGCACTACTGTAGTTACTTGCTGACTAATGGTAGTCCAGTAATAGTGCAGTCCTGTAAATTTAGCCATGGATTTTCAAAGTTTTTTTTTGTTTGTTTGTTTTTTTATCGTCTGAAGCAGGATCATTCTGCAATAGTGTGATTGCAGTTGTTATTAATGGCGATGACTGCATAAAACAAGCCCTGAGTATAACAATTCAGAGTGGTTATATGGCACCAGGCAACACTGGTAAGAGGCTCAATTAAACAGGCAATGACCCAGCAGACATGTCATATAGTTTCTGGATTAATTATTATTTAAGTTAGGTGCAAAAAAAGTTGAATGATTAATTATACAAGACTTGGAAATTAAGATATTGATCCATATAATTGAAATGTCCCAAAACATTTTACAAGCCGGATTGAAACTGTTTTGAGGAATGCAAACTTATGTGCAACTGTCTTTTGAAATGCACCTGCAACTCACTGAAGTTATATATGCACAATATGAGCCTAGAGTGATAATCGCATTCAGAGGATTCTGATTAAAACATTACGGTGTCCCGGAGAATTGCCCTATTTCATATTTTTTCAATGCCAATCCCAACAGTCAGAGAAAGAACAATTTTATGCTCACTATTAGCAACTTAGAAATTTCCCTGACCTTTGTCTTAGCTGGTATGCATAGATATTATAGGAAAAAAAACAGTAAAAATTTTGATAGTCTATAAAAACTGGTGCCATTGAATGTAATCAGGTGGAACTGTCCAGGGAATAAGATTTTAAAAAGCAGGCCTACAATTAAAATGACTCAAGCATATATCAACTTTTAATTTTGGACTTGATTCTGTCTCGCTATCTTGGGTTTATAGCAAATGAGAATTTATGCAGTTGCAGACACTACCCCGCACAATATAGTTTATGATTACATTATCATGGACACTCTCACATGCACGCACACAAAGTGGAAAAGTAAAGCTATACCTCCATGAATGCAGCTCATCGATGGAGTAATGGGCTTTCCTGATGGCAAGGGAACTATAATATCCTCTAAAGAAGTTAGCCGCAGACTGGAAAATGAAGATTATTGTGCAGTGTGGGGGGATGGGATATACCTAGTAGGCATACTGTGAACCGCCCGGAGACGAGATTCAGTTTCTCATTTAAGATAACCTGATGTCTTTGTCTTCCTTTTCTCCTCCTTGCTTTTAGCCTCCGTCTTTGCCTTCCCTGTCCTTGCCTATAAGGACGGCTCAGTCGGCATACGCATTGCAGAGTAATGATCTGCCTATCATAGCTTGGCCACTGGCCACAACTCATTCGACTGGAGAGGCCAAAGTAGGATGTAGGACGAAGGGAGGGTGCGAGGCTGAAAGGGGAAAAATCTAATGTGAATAATCAATGCTACTATATATATGATGACTTTATCCACTCGGCCTGTGCTCTTTGATTCAGCCTAACAGTGCATAATGTCAGCAGTGAATACAGTAAATACAACTGTGAATCAATATGACTATAAACCCTGTTGAGGAAGGCACTGTGGTCAGTTGAAGGGTGCACTGGAGCAAAAGCTCCAAAGGATACAGCTGCAGGCGGCCAGCAGAGAGCAATATATGGAGGCACTCTCATCTTGGTTGGTCTCATGCTCTGCTGAACATCATTAGTGTCAAATTTCATCTCAATTTCAGACATATTTTAAGTTCTTCTTCCACCTGTCCATTATGTACCTTCAGTATTTATAGTCATCAACAGCATCCAACTCATCTGCAATAGATGTCTTTACATCATCCAAATGAAAACTTACTTTCCTGATATTTTGGGGATATTTGGGTGGAATTAAAAGAGCTATGGAGCAGAAACGACATTCTCCCATCTGTGCTGCTAATTTCACAATGAATCAAAACAATAGACAATATGAAATGCAAATCTTTTCGGAAGGGCTGTTTCCAACACAGTCTGTATGAGGCAGGATGTCCTTAACAAGGCATGGCATTTAGAGAGAATAATAGTAACCTAGCGTGCGCTGCTCATGAATCTTAGGGTTGAGGCAGTACAATTCCATTAGCCACCCTCCTCCAGCTGAGAGCTCTCTGTCTGTCATTCATCACCAGCTGCAGCACAACACAGTAAAAGCAGCAGTGAAAATTAACTTTCTCTCCCACACTCCTCTATTCGTCTCTCTCTTTCACCCTCTCGTTCCCCTCCCAAACTTTCCCCATCCTAATTAACCTCTAATTCCTGCAGTTTCTATTCTGTGTGTGAATAACAAATGGGAAATAGTGTCTTCCCATGACATCTGGCCACAAGCTGCTCCCTCTTGATACCGCAATTATACCAGGGAGGGCTGAATATCAATACTTGTGACTCTAACTTCAGTCTGATCCATGGAAATAAAAGCTACTCTTTTTTAATAAAAGTTTAATTTCAAATTGCTATTTTATGGGAGAGTGGCTCATTTTGCTTTTGCTCCCATATGATAGCTCTGTGAGTGCAGCATGTGGCACGTCTTTGGTTCTGGATTATGGACCTGCCTTGTTTCGTATGCTAAAGAACCCCGCTGAGTATAACTAAAAGAAGGAGAATCAACACGAGCAGCAGTTTAAAAATGTTGCAGTTCGGGCATATAGCTACACACCAGGCAGCCCCAATCTGATATTATATTATTAAAAAAAAATTCCAAAAAGCTAAAGATGTTAAAAAAAAATATATATATATATAAAGATGCAAAGTCTCTAATATTTTAAAGAACATTTTTTCCCCCTTTATCCTTTGATGTTGTGAGACACACTGCACTGTTTGTTTTAGTTATACAGATTTTTTTAGGATTTGATTTGAGGACTGAGAGAGCCGTGGAAGAGATGTAAGCTGCCTCTTGAGGTAACCCTTTGTGGATTTTGAAGTTTATTAGGATCATGATCGTGATTCTCATGTAGTTTGTTTGTATTATTTTTTCTAAGCATCTGATGTGATATTTGCTTTCAGAATTTGCTATTTATTTTGTCCTTTATTAACCCCAATGCTAAAAATTATGTTTATGAGACTGGCAAAATCAGTGGCAGGATTGTATTAAGCTTATCATATTTTAGAACTGAATCACCTACCAAAAGATGTTTTGGTGTGAATGTTATCAATGATGTCTGAACAGCACGCATTTTTAATTAAGACATGAAATGTGTTCGGACTTTCAGAAGCAGTTACCATATTAATGTCTTAACTTTGTGCTACTCCATTACCATTGCTTTCTTGTTTCATATCCAGACACTAACTGACTTTCTGCATCACATGCCCCAGTTTGCAATGATTTGTGAGAAGATCTTACTCCATGCATGTATTTGTTTGAGATCTGATTGAGTGTGCAACTTAAATACTAAAGCCCAGAGCTCACATCCACAGTCCTGCCTGTGCTTCGGATGAGGAGAAGTTTAACTATAAGTACGAAGTGTTGAATATCATGTCATATTAAACTTTCATCTAATGTAGTAAACCAGGCACAGTCCTTCTTTAATCTTAACTATGTGCTTGACATAAGCTTTGAAAAGGCTTATGCTGTTGTCTGGTGTTAAGATTGGGTTTTTAGGATTGGATATTTTAAAAGAAGATTAATACAAAAAAAAATCTGTTTATTACCTAATCTTGAAATTAGAGAAATACAATTTAAGATTAAAAACACATGACATGTCCCATCATGTTATTTAAGATTTATACATGTCTTCTTTGTCTCGTCTCTTTCTCTGTATCCTTGCTCTTGCTCATAGTCTCTCCTCATTTCACACCTCTTTCTTTCCCCTCTTACCTTTTCATAGCCTCCCTCTGCAGTTTGACTGACAGATTTGGTTTGAAGTTCAGACGATGAGAGGCTGGTTCTATTTCATGGGTTTCAGTCTACTCCAGTTGGGTCATGACTCTGACTGGAGCAGTGTGATAGAGTATTCCACCTGAAAAAAAAATGTTGTTTTAGACTATCATACAGTACAAATGTGTCGGGGTGTCACTTTAAAGAGTGAGGATGTCTCAGCACATGTAGAGAAAAGGTATATAGATTCATTGTATTTAGCTTATTATAGTCATTTTGAGAAAAAATACAAATTGTGTTGGTTTTACACACAAAAGTATAAATCAGAGCACAGAAATACAAATATATGCATTTATGCCTGTACTTATTCCACCCACACAGTGGTGAAATTAGGCTTTTACTCTCTTTTGACATTTTTATTGCGAGGTTTATTCTTTTTAACTACCACTGAAAATGCCCTCTCTGTGCTTGTTAAGTGTGCAAATAAGGTAGAGTGTATGAACTTACCAATGCTAGTGAACATAAGCACAAACCCAACTGACTCCCTTGTGGGTCACTGGATAACAATAAACACAAGGGTGCATTAATTAACAGTTCGAAATCTGTGTGTTGGGGATAGCGTAGTCCCAGAGAGGCCATGCATCCATGTGTGCACGACAGGGAGGACAGCCATGTCTCTGAAGGGCAAGAGTGTAGTCCTGCATAACTCCGAGAGTGGAGCTGATCCAAACAACCTTTTAGCCCATTGTTATGCAGGATAATCCAGAATCTGGCAACCAGCAGCAGCAGAGGCACCAGGTGGGCCTGTCAACATGTAGAAGATGGACTGGAAGCATGGATGAAGCATGCTGGGCCAGGCCCGATGAACTGAAGATGTCTGAGAAACAACATCTCACACGGGAGGACATATACTGTGTGATACTTACATGAAAAGAAATCATTTCTTTGTATTAGTAAGATGCATATGAGAATATTCTGAATAGATTTTGTTACAACTGCATTCAGGAAGACACCTAGATAACAGGAAAATATAATGATATAATGAAGTTGACATATATTTTTCCTAGATTGTGAAATCATGCCATCTGAATGTTTGGAGCCATGGTCTTCTTTCAATAGGAAGCAATTAACATGTCTAAGTACTCCTAAGCAAGATATTTAGTACTACATCGCATGTGAAAATGTCTGTGAGATCACAAATTACTGTAAATGCAGTTTATTTTGTCTAAAACACAAGTTGGTAAATGAATGCTGAGTTTCTTGTTAAAAGGGAGATCTTTAGTTACTATTAAAATCTGTGATGCATTAATTATTTAATGAATAGAATCAATGCTGAAAAGACATCAGAGACAATTTCATATCTAAATGCTTCAGTTAAGGTCTTTCAATCTTGTTACAATGTTAGATATCAACTTAGATACAAAACGTCAGCAAAATGTTGTCTGGGTCTGCATTTGTTATCTTGAATAAAATTCAGAAAAGAATAAATGAATAAAATCTGTTATTTGCCGATTATCTAATTAAAAACTTTTAACATAAACAGCTCTGGAAGAAGTTATGTGTTCAGCATCTGTTACCACGGTGACCATGGTCAACCAGGTTAAAGGTCCCATATTATGCACTTTATTCCTAATCTTAAACAATTCTCTGATATATCATTTAAATCTTGGCGCCCTGCTTTGGTCGAATCGGCTCTTAATTTTACTGC
>JBBBVU010000001.1:10000686-10021591 GCA_037177055.1 Atherinosoma microstoma | reverse complement strand
ATCTATCTATCTATCTATCTATCTATCTATCTATCTATCTATCTATCTATCTATCTATCTATCTATCTATCAATATCAGTTTCCAAGTATGCATGCATATGCATACTTACTGACTTACATGAAACAATATATGAAATGATTTAACTGTAGATAATATTTACAAAAGCAGTAAGTGGATCGTTGTTAAAGAACCATCGTCCACTCACTTGTTTCATGTTATTAGTGTTGTTTGAAATCTTCCACCGAAGTTGCAGTGTAGGGCAGGCAAATGATAATATGAATTTCATTGTAAATTAGTTTTAAGGTTAGCCTTTCTGGAAAGGAATCCTCTTATCTTTTCTGCAGGTGTGTTATTTCATATAATTATAATGCTTGTCCTTGGTTGAATGTAGGCAATATATACATTTTAATGGCCACACATGGTGAAATATAAAATGGAAGGTGATCTTGCATAACTTTTCAGTCTGCTGAAAAATCTGGTAGGGTAAAACTACAATACCATATTCTAACTCTCAGCATTTGTGATATAAAGGTGTCATAAAACATATGTAATTTCCCCTCAGGGATCAATAAAGTATAATTCATTCATTCATTCATATAACCGTACCACATGATGTATGTGGCTTATTAAAACTCACCAAAACACTTGCAACATTAGACCATTTTTGAGAGGACTTGCTTTTAATTCTAAGGCACTGACTAACTAGACTAAAGGCACATTCACACTACAATAGTACCGGAGACTTGGTTCAATTGGAATTCCAAAGAATCTGAAACTTTCCTTTTGTTTGGTTTGCTTTCACACGGCACTTTACTCAAGCAGACCAAACCACCTGCACAATGTCAAGCAGTTACAAAAATTGCTTGCGAGGGCTGATATTGAAACAACCACTGACCAAGAAGGAAAAAAAGCAGGAGGAAGAAGAAAACCTTCTTTACGCATGTCCAGCATCATCAAACATGTTGCACTATGACCAAACATGCTGGATGTTGCTTTCACACTTCAGGTGAACTGCACCAGGGTTCACTTTCAAGTGAACCAAGACCACCTGGTTGTCAAGCAGACCAGAGTTTGATTCTTTGGCCCACACCAGAGTGCAAATGAGTATTCACACTAGTCCAAACAAACCAAATTGTTCGTTGAAGTAGATCAGGGTTTATTTTAAGAGGACTAAACAGTGCCAGTGTGAATGCACCCTCAACTTGAAGGCCTAGAAACTGTTCATTCTACAAGATGTCAAAAGATGAATTGCATCACTCATGTAAGGTCACTTAAAATTAACAATATAGGCCTACCACAATATTATTTTAAATGAAGCTTCTAAATATAACATTTCACAAGTAAAAAACTCACAACATGTTTGTGCAGTAAGTAAGATTATGGGCACTATTTTGTTATGAGCAAAATAGTCATTAACATTATGATAACAATTATTCTGGAACCTGGGCCCATCTGGACACTTAATGTCTGATTATGAGTAATTTTTGCATCTTGTTTGGATTCATTCCTCCGTTGCATCCAACTTACCAAAACAACAACAACCACATTTCTGCCAGATGTCAGATTATTAGTACAATTCTTTCAATTATTTCTTTAAGAAGAAAAAATTAGGTATATGAAACACAAAGCCACTCTTTCTATGTAATTCAATAACAGACAGCACAGACCTGTAAGACTCTGTAAGACAAAAAAAAATCCCAGTTGCATGCAAAAGAGATTAAAAAAAGGTTTAAATTATTCAATTGCATAACAAAAAATGTATTGAATAAAGCTTTTTAATCACAGATATTAAGGATTGGATTTTTTTAAAAGACCTACAGAAAAAGAATGAATTTACATTAATAAAAGTGTTCTTATAAAGATAATTATGAAGTCAGACAATCTAAAAGTATACTAATTTTGAGTAATGGAAGTCTCATGTGATATTGCACATCGGTGGCAAGTCGGTATTAAATTTGACGGTGTTTGTGTGTGAAAGCGTGTGTGTCAGTGTGAGTATCTAAGGCAATAGTCCTGGCTGATAAGCTGGTTCGACTCAGATCAGGAGAAACTTGTGGCCTTGAGGAAGGTGGAGGTGGGGAAGACAGCTGACACAAAGTCAAAGCAGCTCTGCCAGGGGCTCAGGCTTTTGGAGCAGCACTACATCATATGTCCTACTGCTTCTCAGTGGATCCTCAGCTCTGAGCCAGATACAGGTCATTCAGGGCACTGAAGGCAACTCTCAGTTAAAGCTACTGGCCCCATGGTAAATTCTTGGAAAACATCAGGGATGCTGCTCTGACTGCAAGGATGTTGACTGTCTGTGATTGCATATCTCATTGACAACATAGTTCTGCTCCCACTCTCCTGAGCAACACTGGGTAGAAATCTTACTGTCTGGTTGCTTGAAATCTCTTTTCACCATAAGAAAAACACACCATAATCTAAAAGAAAAAGAGCCCCTGTTCCACCAAATTTGGGGTTGAAAACATCTGAGCCTTGTCACTCTGCTTGTCAAAAACAAACCACTGCTGATATTGGACAATTCTGAACTTATCAGAGCAGAGCAATGTGACAAGTATGGCAACTTTTCGATCCCAGATACAACAAAATGAACATACTTTTTTTTTTTACCCAGTACAAAATTGTAAGCAGGAAAAGACCTTTCCTCATTGTTATCTGAGCAATTGTACTAGAATTTTATTTCTCTCTGCTTTTCCATAAGGACACCCAACAACAAATCTTGTAAATGTTTTAACAAGTTCCGGCTTATACTAAAGGAATATGCCAAAACAGACCAGTAACTTGAATTTCTTCATATACCCTTCTCCTTTTCAGTCCTCAGATCATGGATATGGATGGAACCCATTGGTGTTTTCTACTAATGTTTCTGTACTAATGACTCATGTAATTAAGGCTCCCGGATGCTAAAGCAACAGATCAGGCCATCTTTTGCCTGACTGAAATAATCAGGTCTGACTGTTTTAACACATGTATTGCTATCCTGAAATTTTCAGACAAGTTCCAACATGCCTGCGTGTGAGATTGTAGATGTCTGCATCATTTTCTATTGACTTCTTAAAATGACTACCCAGCTACCCAGTTAAGTCTGGAAAACAAGCGAACACGCCCATGAGTGGACAGAGCAGCAAATACACTACAATATATTTACAGTGAGCAAATGTGCATGCTGATAAAGATTGCTGCTTCATATTCTTAATTGCTGACATATATTGCTCTCTTAGTGAAGCTCCATTCTCTACATACATGATGCTTGCTTTACATCCTCGGGTCTCTCTACCCAGGCACCACTTCTGTTGTATCTCCTGCTGTGAAGTGAAGTGTGAATGGTAACTGCGGAAAAAGACCAATTCGTTGCACATTTTCCTCACATTCTCTGCTGTTCATGGATATGATATCCCCATCTTTTGAGTTAACCTCCAAAACAAGCATCCGTATGAAGAACATTAGCTCTGTGAAAGTGATGGTAAAACTGAATTTTGCATGAAAGTCACGAAACCCCTACAAAATCTACCGGGGAGATTACTGTTGCCATTGGGTTTTTTGGAGCCAACAGAAGCTAATAGTGGGGAAAAAGCAGCTAACAAGAGATAAATGAATGTAGATTAAGCCAATAGGAACCAGCAGGAGCTAATGGGATTTAGCTATCCCTAATATGAGGTAAGTAGAGCTTACTGGAGCCATCAAGGCTTGGTAGGCATAATTAGGAGCTAGAAGAAGATAATAGGAGGAAATATGAACAAAAAAGGGCCAACCAATGCTAAAAGCCTGCTGCTAACGGTAACCTAAATGAACTTACTGCGGCCACCAAGAGGGAGCTAATAGAAGCTTAAGGATGCTGACAGTAGACCAGTTGTAGTCAAACTGGAATATTTTTACACAATTGTCTCCAAATGGAAGAATCTGTAATTTACTACTTCAAAGTGTTTGTGTTTGTGATCTCTGTACTTGTCTCACTTGTTATTATTGTGCAATGTGGACTGGATATATCAATCTGTGTGAGATTTTCAACGACTGTAAATCATTGCAAATGCATTTTTCTACTTTTTTTCAAGGCAGTGCAATTAAGGTATTGACATCCTGTCCTGAAATGATCAAAAAGTGAATGTAAGCACAGAATAAATATCAGCTTTAACAAAACACTGAGCTGAATTAATAGGAAATCCACACTGGACAGACACTTGAATTTATCTTGTTGAAGACCTTGCTTTAGCAGCACCCTGCAGCCTTACCAACACCACTAGAGATCACTAAGTGCAAGTCTGCATGTGTGTGAGCACATGAACCTGTAAACTATTGCAGAGTAGAGAAAATTTGTGCTATTTATTCAATATTGCAGAGAATACCACTGCTTTAAGCCATGTGGGTAAACAGGTTATTGCCATATCAATCATTTACAGTGACATCCAATGGTTGAGACTACAGACAATATTGACCAACAGACTGACAAAGATTAATGCTGCTGCACTTAAACAGACCTATTCACCTTCTCCCTTACCCATCCTTCTCTCCAGACTCTTATCTATTGCCGTCTCTGTTATCCAAATCATCAGTTTCTGTTTCATTCCTATATTTAGTGATCTGTACTTCTCATTTCCTTTGTTTGTTTGTTTTGTTTGTTTGTCTGTTTTTGCTTTGTTCTCACGCCATGTCTTATGTTTGCAGAGCATGAAAAACAACGCTTTTTTTATCAGATTTGACGTAAGCCAGACCTTTACACTATAAAAAATAGCTTATATTAAGCATTAACTAATAACCAGGTATAGCTATTAATAATCAACTCAATTTGAAACCAGTTCTTTTGAGCAAAATGTCTTTGTCACATGCAAAATTGACTGCAATGCTCCATTTCAAATCAGATTTGCATTTATGTGAAAATAGGAATCTTGAGATAACTGTACTGTCATTTAAATGAAATACAACTTAAATAAAGACAGCCATATAGTGTTGTAGTCCTTGTACTGTTTTTCTTTCTAAAATTTAAGATTGTTTGAACCATACTTGCCTTGTTGGATCAATTTCAACCATAAGCAGAGCATACATTTATAGCCACAGTTTTTTTTTTATTTTGTTTTTTTTTCGTGGTCTGTTAAGGCTCAATGATAAGTTAAGGAAGTCAGTAATGAATATGGCTAATTTAAGACATAACATTCTACATCTGATTGGATTAATATCAAATTGGATCATGGTGATTTGCTTACCTCTGAAAAGCTGTTTCTGTAAATTCATGAGATGTTTTTGTATGTCCAACTTATACTTTGAGTTTAGATTTATACGCTAACTTCCAGCAGCTGATTGATGCTGTTTTCAATTTGAATAACTTTGCCATGAAGTGGCATTGATTCCAAGTGGCAACCTCCGGCGGAGAAATGTGAAGCCTATGCGGAAGCGCCAAAAATTGCAGTGCCCCCTCATTCGCGAGGGGCTGGCTACAAAACAGAGCAAATTCCCATAGACTCCCATGTTTAAAAGGCCAACTTCACAGCAGAAATAAACATGTTTACAGCCTGGTACAATAAAACCTTTTAGGTTTAATAGTTCAAGTTCACCTTTATGACAACTGTGGGGGGAGTGAATTTATTTATAACTCATCCGTTTAGATGTTATTTATTCTTGAATTCTTCATAATTAGTGGCGTGTCTTTTTGATTGACAAGTCTCAGATATCCGGCAGCAAGGAGGCAGAGGGTAGCGCCGGTTTTTAGCCGGCTAACAGTGAGCCTTAGCTTTAGCTCGCCTACCTCCGTTAGCAGGTTAGCTCCCGTTAGCTCCAGGTTAGCTTGGTTAGCTCGTGGGAACAGGCTCATCCATCCCGACACTCACAGCCCCCCTCTCAGCGCCACTTCGTTGCCCATTTTTGTATTTTCCGGGAGTAACGAGACGCATGACACTACTGACATGGCGAAGGTGGGAACCTCCCAGCAAGCCTCAATTCAGCTCTTCAGAAACCTACGGGTCACGTGACGGAATGTTTGTCCATATTCTTTTACATTGATTGATTCATAACGAGGTGGTCCCAGGAAAATGATAAAATGCAAAGAAACATTTTTAAGGACTTTTTGTTTCTGTGAGGTCATCATTTCAATTCAAACTGGTTCGAATATAAGTTTGTTTTATTCATAGCTGCACTACACACCAAGTCAAACGCTTCCCTGCTTTTCAGCTGTGCATCTTTGGCACATCTGAAAGAGCAGATATGTTTCCATTTTGGTTTGCTATGATAATACAGCCATCTACACAGGCTATTTTACGCATGTAACCACAAAAATGGTGCGTTGAGCTTTAAGTGCTTCCACTAAGTAGCTGACTTACACTCTTGTTTAGTACTTGAACACATCCTGCCCATTTACAGGCTAAAGGTGAATTTGTTGAGCAAAGAGAAGGAAGGAGATGTTTTAATGATAACTTCATCCCCCCTGTGGCTGAGGAGCCAGATGAGTAAATCATGTGAAACCAAGTGTTAAATGCATGAAAGTAGAGCTGATATATTATTGATGATCCATGGCATTGCATGACCAAGCGCACATACACTCATACTAACACACATGCTGCAGAAAACCATAAACACAGGCTCATACGAAAACACAAATACACACTTAATAAAAAACTGTCTGCAGTCCATCTTACTGTATATGTGACAACACACTCTGCTGACCTACATCTCTTGGATAATGACGTATACTGTCCTGTCATGCAGTGCACCAAGACCCAAGAAGTGTTTGGGCATTTAAGCCATATTTAAAATTGTATGAATGTAGTTATATTCAACAGCAAATGCTGTATCTTGAAGAAGAAAAAAATAGGACCAGCATATTTGTGAAGAGAATTTTACAAAAAGGCATTTGTTGAATTTTACATGATACAATAAATACATGAATATGTTTGGATACCTTGAGCAGCTTGCCAATTTATTTCTGTGATAACTGTGACTGTTAACTGTGACACCTCCCCCCCCTTGTTTTAGCCAGCAGAGTTCTAATTCCATCCACCTTACAGTGTCTCTGATTTGACTTTTCTCCATTTATCCAAAAGGTGCTCTATAGGATTCAGGACTTTTTCTTCGTCTGGAAAAAAATATTCTTATTTCCCACAGCTTGTTTGTTTTGGATCCTTATGCCACAGGAGACTGTCTTGTCCAAGATGTGACGATGGACTGGACTTGCATGGCGCTTTTCTAGTCAAGTCACTACTCAAAGCGCTTTAACACTACATATTCATTCACCTATATTGGACCATACTTGGTGCAAGCATTCATACACCCGATAGGCACATTGGGAGGCAATGTAGGGTTCAGTGTCTTGCACAAGGGCTTTGACGTGTAGTCAGGGGAATCGAACCGCCAACCTCCTGTTTAGTAGAAGACAGCTCTATCCACCTGAGCTACAGATATATACAGCCGCCCACCATGAGACACATGCTAATGCAGGCAGAAGTAGGCAACCTCTTGTGGTTGTGAGAGCAGTTGTGTGTACAGAATAAAAATGGCACCCATCCGTGTGATGGCCGAAGAACCATGATTCCTTTTTGGCTCTCTGTACACCTTACAATATGTAATTTAATCAGTAGATACCATTTTGCCAACACTTTCTGGAGGCAAACAGCCCCAAACTTTGATAATCGCACCTCGATGCATTAACACACCCTAAAGAAAGACTGGTTGTAATTCTTCTGCTGTCTCTGTCCACACGAACCACTATCAGATCGATGTGGACTGAATTTGAACTAAATCGACAGTTGCACACATCTTCAAAAGCCTTTGTCTTTTTGTGTGTGCTCTTTAGAGAGATTTCATGTTGGCTGTCTTGTTATTTGAGCTTATAAGTGGTATCCACTAAGTCACACTCCTTCTGCTCCCATTCTGGTCAAATCTTCCTCAAATTGTTTGATCTGTCTACTAATTCTCATTAATCTTAAAAAGGATACATATGGCTGCTCTTGATCTGTTTTTCTTGACTTTTTTTTTTCTGAATCATGCACTTTAGAGTGCAGCTATAGTCTTTTTGGGTAAGTCTTCAGTTCTTTTTTCTGCCTTTTTTTTTACTTAGGTGAAAGGATGAAATATTGACTTACTTGTTTTCACTTTTTTGTTTCCAGAGTTGGAATCCAGAATTACTGAAGCTTGTCTCGAAGCTCAGTTAACTCTTTTTTGGATGCTTTTAATCAACTTGTTTAAAAAATTATTTATGAGGGACGCAGAAAGTAATATACCTTAAAATTCCTGTTGATGCCATTTAGTGAAAAAGGACTACGGCTAGGTACAAGGTTGCTGTGTGTGTGCAAACCAACTGGGATTCTGCAGAAGCATATCTGGTCCTGTGTGTGGCAGGACAAAGGAGGGCCCAAGTGGGGATTGAACCCACATCCTCCTGAGTGAGAGTCATGTGTGCTGACCAGTCAGCCAAAGTGATATCACTGTAGCCAAGTAGCCAGGGCACATCATCAATAGAGGCATAGTGACAGGACCCTCACTGTCACATATGCATGCTATGCATCACCTTTTGGGTCAGCTTTGCTTAAGCTTCCCATACGTGAGCATGTAATCAATCAACAGTAACTTTCCAGGTGTGAATATCTGCAAGTCTGCAAAGTCTCTCCTCAAAGAAAGTGCTCATGTTGTTCTTCAGCGCCTGGTTTTCTTAATCTGGTGTGTTTCTTTCTGAAAAGAAATCCCATGGAATCTGTGTGTTCAGTCCATCCAGTTACAAATATTTTGGGCTGTAGGTGGTCAGCCTCTAAGGGACCCAGTTGATGCTTGCAAGGGTGAACTGTCAACCCCCTATCCAGACAAAGCCTGGAATCTGGGTCTTTGGAGGATCTTTTATGCAAGGGCTAAACATTGTGAAGTCAGTAAAACAAATTTTCAATGTTAGAAAACACCTGTCAAGCTTCTTTTAAGTAATCACTTCACCCGAGACCTTGAGTAGAATATATAAATTGCAAACCACATGAAAGCCTAAGCTTAGTGGATGGACAGGCCATGCATATGTGATTTTAATGTTCATAGATCCAATTAAATTGGATCATTGATCCAGTTTTTTTAATCTCTCAACCTTTCAGTGCTACCTTTGCATTTTGTCATTTATTCATTTATTTATTTTTTTGTACAAGCTTGTTTAAGCATCTGCATTTCAAACTGTGTCTCATTAATTAACAGCAGCACAAGAAGGGGGCTGCAACGGATCCATGTGATCTTAACTAACCACCAGGTTTGAAACTAACTAAGAACACAGTCAATCATGTTAAATAGTTCCCACACCACTCTCGCGTGTTTGTGCTGGTAACCACCAGACACTATAGCAGTAATCAAGCCACATGCCAATTACTTCTGCTTCCTATTTTGATACTTGGTGGTTTATTGGCCCAATTATCCAGATAAACTTCCCATACTCATAATGGCCAGTTTGCCTCTGGACCCTTGGTGAGGATGGTGGCGTAATTTAAGTCAAACAAGTCTCAATGAAGAGGTGATATTGAAACTGTGAATTACCTTTAACCTCAGATTTACCACTACTGTAAACGTTTCTTTTTAAATGTTAGATATTTTCCCGTGTGTTTTTTTTTTTATCTATTTGTTATTTGTTTGTCATATACTTTTGTTTATGTAGCATCCTAAAACAATGTCATGGCCAAGACAGGGAGAATCTAATTCAGGCTCAGAGGCGGGTGGGAGATTGATCCAAAAATTTACTTTATTAACTAAAGCAAAACAAAAGGACTGCAAGTCAAGAAAAAGAAATAAAAAATATTCAGAGAAGAGCAATTGGCTTTGCAAGGAGACGTAAATGGAAGATGTTGCTAGGCAGAAAATAAAAAAACAAACAAAAGAACAGACTTGAAGAACAATATCAACTAAAGTAAGAACAAGTACAAAACAGTGATGATGATCTGACAGGGAACAACAGAAACTGAGGACCATATTCAGGAAGAGAGACTCATTACTCCAACATTCTACTCTGAACAGAATAATGTAGTAATAGACTAAACAAAAACTGGTGTGAAGCAAACAAACTACAACGAAGCAAACCTGCATGGTTTTCCATGTTTCCAGCTTATCTGCAGTGTTAAAACAATGCAGCGTTACATTAAATATCACCCAAAGGTCAAAAAAGAGGTATACACATGTTTTAGTATTTCTATGCAGAAGGAACTTAATCTATCCTTAGTCTCAAGGTTTTTTCATCATCAAGGCCACTAGAACATCACAGTAGAGGTTATGTGATGCTTGGAAACAGCATGTTTATAAAAAGTATTCAATTACAAGCCATGATTATTTCCAATTGTGTGCATTCATGAGTCCACACCCTTCTGCTTCACCCGCTTTCAGAAAAGTTAATACTGAAATAACAACAAGGAATTTGACCCAAAAGAAAATCCTTAAACCATAACAGAGGATACCTGCGAGTTGTTATAAAATGGAAAATTCATAGCTAAGATTTTAGTTTTCTGTTACTGTTTGCTTGGAAATTAGACAGGGTTTTTTTTAGCACAGACTTCTAAACAAGTTGCTTTTCAATTTCTTGAAACAACAAGAAGCTGAAAAAAATCCAATAATTTCTCATTATATATTTTGTATCAACTCCTTTGAGTGACTTCTTGTAAATTATAATGTGAAATTAGTAGAAGAAAATAGCTCAGGGAACCTGGAAAAAAGGGGTTAAACAAAAGAAAGAAAATGATGGGAATGACATTTCCTTCTATCAATAAAAGGCACAAGGATGACAGAGCTGAAGCATGCTCAGGGATATTTTTATCTTCTACTTATCCTGGTTTTACTGTCTTGTTAGTTCACTGCTAAATTCTCCTACAGCTCAGCATTGACACAGTTTCTAGTTGGAAGGCCTGCCCTGATATTTGACGAGCAATTCATTAAACTCACAGCTGTGTTTACGTGTCATTCTGAAGGGCAAGTGCACCCCAATAAAAGGAATGTAACACAGAGGCAGTGTTATATTTATCCATTTTCTTTTAATCTTGGAGGCCAGTTCCCCATACTCTCATGTTGCTATCACTGCTGGTACTTAGTGCTCACTGAACAGACTCTGATATACAGCCATTTCTATTTACCTGTCAGCAGGGAGATTCACAAGGGGGTGTAGTACTGTGATCAGAACAAAAATAGAAACATGTTTAAAATGCAAAGAGCTGTGTTGGTGTGCAGAATATTATAAGATAGGATTTTACAGGTTGTCATGGCTGCATGATGTACAAATGTGAGTTGAAAGGGGAATTCACAGCTCAAAGTGTATTTGGTCACCATGCATGCTTGTTACGAGAAATGCACTTAAAGGTGTTTTTTATAAGTTTGGTCTTTGAAAATTACCATCACAAGGGGGCACAGTTTTACCAGCCAAGGTGCAAGTCTCCATTCCTTTAAAAGATTAATTTACCAGCCACTTTATTAGGTAAACCTATTCAATTACTTGTTAACACAAATCGCAAATAACCCAATCACATGGCAGCAACTCAATACATTTAGACATGCAGCTATGGTCAAGGCAAGTTGCTGAAGTTCAACATGAGCATCAGAAAGAGAAGAAAGGGGATTTAAGTGACTGAATGTGGCATGGTTGTTGGTCTGGGATTTTCATTACCAATTATCTCTGGTTTACAGAGAATTGTCCAAAGAAGAGAAAATATCCAGTGAGCGGCAGCTGTCTGGGTGAAAATGCCTTGTTGATGTCAGAGGTCAGAGGAGAATGGGCAGACTTGTTTGAGGTTATAAAAAGGCAAAAGATACTAAAATAACCACTGGTTATGACCAAACTATGCCATGAAAAATGAAGGCAGTTCTGAAGGCAAAAGGTGCACTTAATAAAGTGCCTGATGATTGTTTATGTGAATCTGTGTGTGAAATGATGAATGTGAACTGTTTTGTAAACTGTTTGGACTGGTAAAAAATGGTTAGCAATGACCTACTCAGTCATGCCGATTGTGTTGATTGATGAGTCTGTTTACCATTTATTTGGTCTTCCAATGTACGTGGCTCAGCTACAAAATTTTAAACCTTTTACAATCTCCCACTGGACATGTGAAAGCAATTCTCTTTACAATTAAAAACTGGCTTGATTCAGTTTGTGTTTGGTAAATTCCATTCTTAAATCGAGCACACCCAAAATATTGAAACTTTCCAGTAAATCATACAACAAAGTAGCAAGCAAATGAGCCTTCTTGCTGTCAAATAGTTCGCTCAGGCAGGGTCTGAAAAAGACTGGTAAAAAGTTTTCTTGACAAGGAGAAAAAAGTTATGAGCTAAACACCTTAAGGCTACTGTCACCATACTACATTCATATTCTGCCATCTGCAGCCACACTCTCCCACACACACACACTCATGTAAGACAAGGAAAAGGGGCTATGTGGAGTACAAAGGGTTCAGTGATAACAAATTAGAGGAGTTCGTTCTGTGGCAGAACAGTGGTTCCCTCTGATTATCTCTAATTAACCTCAATGGAATTGAACAACCAAGCACAGAGGGATTAACGCACAGAGGCATGATCTTTATGCATTTGTGTGTCTTAGGGCTCAGAGAAAAACTTCCAACCCTAGTACCCCAGTCCCAAATTTTGCCTGATGTACGCTCATCACAAACAAAACCTTGAGGCGTCTTCCAAACCTCACATCCTGTCAGCAATATGTACCCGTACACACACCTATCCCAATAGTGAGAAGAATTAGACTCCTTAGAGGGCAGGCACCAAATCTGAAACTTCCAAAATATTACCTGAAGAATGACCCAACACATAACTGGTATCTCTCTTTGCCTAACCCCCACCTTAACCTGAAATTAACCCTCACTTTTACCAACAAGTCATGATACTGTAATCACACTTTCTACCTTGCAAGAGTTCTGCCTTTTGTCTCAAACTTGTAACAAAGACCCTTTATGCAACTGTGCAAATGTTTTACATTATGTCCAATTGAAGACATAATCACACTCCAAAGTATAGACACAAAAGAGAGGGGAACCTGCTTTAACTCAAATTAAAAAGCGTCACAGCTTACTAAAGCATTTTCATACTCAGGAATAAAAATGTCTTTAATTTGTAAATGCTTCAGGTGCCAAGGCAATTAGTGTCGAGGCAATTCACATGTTAAATTAAAGAGAGGTTGAGCAATCAAAATGAACTTAAACTCTGTCAAAGCCAAGGGCCACACACATTGAATGCATTTATTATTTCCCATTTCTGTCAAAAGGAAATAATTATTTATAAAGATTATAGGCATATGATCAGAATATAAATCATGCTTTTAATCATGTTGCACAAAGTACAGGTCATTGGTGTTTTTACACTACATGCTATGCCGCCCACAGGTCCATAGTTTCCCCTCGCATACTTATCACTCAGGTACAGTCTACCATCTTCCAAAGATTCCTGGTTTGGATACCAGTGCAAGTCAGCACTTTCTGCGAGGACCAGATAATACCAGTGATACGTGGAACCATGTATGTGCACAAACCGTAACTGCCTACAACTTTAGTGGGTTTAAAGTATTTTATTCCTGTTATATTGAAATATCCTGTCATTTTATCATATCTTTTGGAAATATGCTTCCCAAAACGACCAAATCGGAGGAAGATTTGTCTCTACAGTAACCCTGAAAATGGTGAAGAAGCTTCCTGCAGTGGGAAGAAATGTACTGTAACTTCTAATATGTGGTTAACTTTAAAGCAACACTACTGATCTTTGGCAGATTTTCACACTTTGGTGCCCTCTAACGAAGGCTAATTCTGCATCTGTCTTGCAACCTGTCTCCTCTCTGAGCTCTCTCCAGCCTGTAAAAGTCAATTCAATGCTGACTCCTATCTTACTTATGAAACTGAGGCCCTGATTTACTAAGATTCCAAATAGCGAGTGAAATAAATTGCCCCGCAAATATTTTGCACCTGTTATATTTCCACAATCTACTAAGATAGATTGCACAATTGATAACGGGTGTAAACGGCCTCATTTAAATGAGGATTTAGCGTGTGCAAATGATTCGCTATGTGGAAGGAGAGGAAGAAAGGCACTAATAGAAAATAAATGGAGATTGAAATATTAGTAGCAGAAGCAAATAGAAATATGGCAAATACATCTTAACGTGACCAGGACTAAATGCAGTTGGAAAAACAAGAAGAACGTAAGATGAGGTTAAGAAGAGATGACAAGATGTTAGATGGAGAACAACAACAACAAAAAAGCTATAAAACATCTGCAAATAAGAGAGGTGGGGGCCGACAGAGGAGATTCCACTAACCAAGCAGCAGGTGCAACCCACTTTCTGCGAGGAGTAGATAATACTGGTGATACGCATACCCGGTTGTGGAACCATGTATGTGCACAAACCGAAACATGTTCTGTTAATGACATCATTGCTGTTATAGACATAATAAATATAAATGCGCCTCCTTTTAACAACAGTTAAAGAACAGTTGTGATTTAACATTCACACTATATATCCGTTTTCTATGTAATGATTTTGTATCAGAAGTTCAGTCATTGCCTCCGACCGGCCATGAGAAAAGATTCTGAATCAAACTGATGCTACTCTGCAGTCCTGCAGTATTTGATTATTGCCTCTCATCCAGCTGCAGCCGTTTGTGCGCATATGTGAGCCAGTTTACGCCTGCCTTTCAGAAGCGCTAAATATAGGCGCAAAAACAGCCATCCCTTCCATGTTTAGTAAATCACGTTGTGTGTGCAAAGCTGATAATTTGCATAATAAATCAGCTGCAGCATGATTTTGCGCCTGTTATCAATTTTGCGCATGTTTTAAGAGGCGCAAACCATTGATAAATCAGGGCCTTACTCTTTTTGGTTTCTTCCTCCAATAATGTCCTTTGCATTTATTTTGATTAATCAGCCATGGCGATCCAGAATGTCCAGTGTGTTGATATCCAGTTGCTTGTGACTGCTGTGAGATGGTGCCACAAAGCAAAACACAACTGTAACATGATGCTGCTTGGATTGGAAAAAAAGTTGTGAAATAAGATTTCTCTGTCTCTGGATACTGCAGGGCAACAATGGCTCCGGGAATGTACATAATTAATGTCAGTGTGCAATCAAAATGGGTCTGAAGCACACAGTTTTAAGGTCAGAAAGTTATGCAGTATTGCTTTAAGAGTAATAGTTTTGTTGGCCAGACTTAACAGCAGCTAGAAATTAAATTCACATGTAATATTAAAGTGCCTGAGCGAGTCAAAACAATCTTAAAGGCTCTAATAGCCAAGGGACACATACATTTAATGAATCAAATATTTTCATACTTTCTGTCTAAAAAGAAATTATGACTGTCAGAGATTATGATTAAATGATTAAGTAAAAAATGAGTGGTCCAATAACTATAGTGGTCCAACACATAAATCAAATTCCATAAACAGAAACAGGACTTGATATTAAATTTCCTGATTAGATTTGCTTCATTTTATTCCACCTTAACTTACAATTCTCATTTTTCCATCATAAAAAGTCCTCATCTTTTTAAGCGTACTTTGTGTGCGCTAAACTGGGAGTGAGAATGGGTTGGGTTTGGGCTATTCACCATCAAACAGTTGTTTATGATTGCAATCTAGCAAACTTTCTGAGTTTAGAACACATTACTTATAGAGTGAAATATGTGTGTGAGTCATAACATCATAATATAACAACCTAAAAAAACTAAATTATTAAACCCCCACAATATTTTTTTCTGGTAACTTAAAGTGTAGTATGAGTCCAGTGGTATTCTGAAAAGGTATTGATTACTGCAGGTCCCATTTACAAATTTACTGGCTTCATCATCTGTACGAAATGAGAGAATTGAAATATATTAAAGGCAGGGTGTTGTGACAGAATGAGGTCCAGGCTGAAGGAGAATTTAGCAAGACAGATTTCTATATCTTTCTTCCATCTCAACAACACTAATTATACTGACCCTCAGTATGCATGCACTCGCATTCACTCACACACATAAACGCAAAAGCTGTGTTTGCCAAATCTCTAAAGCAGTGTTTGAACAAGGCAGCCTGGTAAAGTGTCTGATTAGAGCCCTGTTTGAACTCAAAAAAGACAGCGACCTATCAGCACACGGCAGGGACCGGCCAATCATTGCAATGGCTCATTTGCTGCGTTGCTTCTGCATCAAGCTGGCATACACAAAGACTGACACAATAACAAAGACATCCAAACAGATAGGAAGACATACACACCCACAAGCCCAGTAGGATTTTACCCACAATGCATTTCGTCATTCTAAGATTGGTACACAGAGAAGTGCACAAATTACACTGATTCAATTGGCAATGACCTTCCCACTGTGTCACAGGTGTGGGTCACCCTGACAAACAGCTGGCAGGCAATCTTATTTTTCTGTCTATTTTCATATTTCACAGAAGATGAGATGTTTCTATTTAAGTACCAGCAGATCTTTTCCCTAATCTTTTACTCTCATTGGAATGATAAACAAGTAAGGTACAAAACTCAATCTTAAAATAAACCATAACTAAACTTGAAATGGCCAAAGTGGTATTTGGGAAAATCTGTCACTATCATTTACAAGAGTGGCTAGAATTTGAGAACCAAAAACAGTTTGGCATCTGTTTAACACTCAAATCTTTGTGATGATGGAGGTAGCCGAACTGCAGCAGATAAGGCAGCAGATAATTTCTAACCTTTGCCTGTCTTAATGATAAAATAAATTGAACTCAATTTTTACTTGTTTGGCTTGTTTGGTTTTCGGAATAGGAAATGAGGCAGTCTTTTTATTATTAACCTGCATACACACAGTATAAGTTATACATATCTTGCAACTTAGTTTTATATATCATTTTTTTGTCTAAATATAATCATAACAATAGTTTTAGTTGTCAGAAACAGATCTTATGAAACATGACAAGCAAGATTTTGTTTCAGTTTTGTGATTAAAATAAGGCAGTTATTGCATAAAGCTTTATGTAAAATCTATTTGCTTTTATAAACAGTGTGTATGCACATTAATCTTAGGCTACAGGGTTTGGCAGGCGTTGATATGGGGCGATGCGCAGCTTTTGATCTGCTGCCTTTCAGTGGTTTAGTTCCTCGAGAGGTTGGCTTAGTGCGTAGGGGTTTAGAGCTTGTCTATTGTCTGAACGAGCACTAGAAGGAATAATCTGGGTATGAGGCGTTGGAAGGACTTCTCCTTGACTGCATTTCCTATCTCTGACCGTCGTCTAGACCAGCAGCTCAGTCTCTGCGTGCCCCTAAACTCCCCTGTGAAAGAGAGACAGACAGTCTGTCTCTGTCAGCAGGCACTGCTCCACACTCAGCACTGACCCTTCACATTTAATCGTTCCTAGACAGACACTTTCCCAACCCCTCACCATGGGTTCATACTGCAGTGCCCTTCTCACCTCTGTGCACACACCCACGTTCACATTAAGTCGCCAGTCTGTCCACACAGTCTTGCTCTGCTTTTTCTGTCACAAAGTCACCCCTCTGTCACCTGATCGACTCCTTTGCTCTCTTAAGGTGGCCTTAGCTAAATTATTAGGTGTAATTTTTGGGCTCTTTAACTATACTTTATTTTTCAAAATCCTATTATAATTAATATTTGTGTGAATGTCATTTGAACTGTGATGCCTTTTTAAATAATAATGACATTTTCTTTCAAGAAAATGATCATAATTAGCTCACTGGAGTTGCAGGGGGAGTAGGAATGAGCTAATGAGTGAGAACTATTTTTGTTTTGCTAATATAACAAACTTTGACTTTGGATAAAGGAAGGATAGACAGCATGAAGATGACCAAGTGCAGAATAATAACAAAATGATTTACTGTTATGGGGGAAATAATCACCTCACTTTGTTCAAGTCCTGAATATACAGGTCATTAAAAATCTCATCTGAGGGTGCTAACAGACAGAAGCCAATGACCGGATTCTAATTTGTTCAAATAATAAGCATGATTACATTTTAATTGAGAAACTTTGCACGTACAGTTGGTGAAGGATTGTAGTGCCTTCCCTTTATTTGACCAAGTATATTTTCCCACTTTGTATGGAACCAGCTATTTTGAGGTCCAGGTCTCGAAACGTTTGTCTTAACAAAAGCCAACTTTTCTCGGGTGCATGCCTAAGTTTGACCTTCCATAAACCAGCTGCAGCTGAGAGGGGTGACAAATGAGATAGAAAGTCAGAATTATTGGCCAGCTCCATAATAATTTAGAGTGGACTTCATTTACTTTTACACATCAAACATGTATCCTTTGAACTTTCATCTTCTGAAGACAGCACAGTTTTTCTTTTACTCTTTTGAAAATTTTAAAGGGTTGGTTCAGCCAAGAGCTGGCCTCCCTGATATGCTACCTCAGGTTGTTTCTGCCAACTGTTAACTTATTGCAGCTCAAAAACCCCCCATTGAGGTATTATTTCAGGGGTGCACCCAGGCAACTTAGAAACTGTTGCTTTCTTATATGGAGTAAACACTGTTTAAGTATAGCCTCATTTACAATATCTTCCCAACTCCATCAGCCAATTATTTTGCTACCTAAAACTCAATCAGTAATTCTGATGCCTAAACCTATTGTAGATTTTGATGTCTAATGCCAGACAATCCACCATTGAGAGCAAAAGTCAACAGAGAAAGAAACAAAACTTGAAGTTTCCATGTTTTTGATGATGTCTTGAACTAAATGTCATCTGCAGACCAGCATTAGATCAAACTGACAGTAAAATATTTGAAGGTATTCCCAATATTTTAGAGTTTATCATTTCTCGGAATGAAAAATAAATAAATGTTTATGAGCCACCCTGCACATACAGGGTTTCCGCAATCTGGATTCAATTAAATGCTTTCTTTGATTTTTTTTGTGGCTTACTCATGCCAACAGAGGTGACCAGTCTTTTCAAAAAGGGGGCATGGGCACCCTCTTTAGCCCCCTCTTTTACAGAAAATGCATAAATATAATATATTTTATATTAGAACTTTAAGTTTGAAAATAAATTACTTAAAGTTGAAAAATATAGGTTGCTAGGGCTTCTTATAAGACCCCCTGCTGAAATTTTGTAGTGTGTAGATGGGCACTGTACTGCAGGCAGTCGAGGTGGTGACAACATATTCCGTTTCAAAAATGGTTGTGGATTCATTCATTTAAAGCAGCACTGCTGAACTTGGACAGATTTTTGCACTTTGGTGTCCCATTTGTTTTGGGAAATCCATCTCTGAGAACAAGTTTTGTCATCTAAATGTTCTGTTTGGGACTAAAGTCTCTTTAATGTGAAAAGCCAACAAAACACTCTCAAAATATTCAGAGAAATGTATATGAAATGTCTCTGTATCAGCTGACAGTTTGCATAAAAGATATTATTCAAGGCAAACTTCAGAATAACCTGTGGACACACAAACACAAAAACGAATCATCGTGCCTATGAGGGAAAACATATTTGACACTGTGTCATTGAGATGTTACAGTGAGAATTGCAGGGATGCTACGAGTGACCAAATCAGAACTTGCAAAGAAAACAAAAGGATGTGTTAAATGTGAATGTGATCTTTACACCACCAGCCACAGGCGAACAGAGGATAATATTGTGTGCCAGCTGCAGCTGCTCCGAGGAAGGCAGTCTGCTTTCTGTATTTCCCCTTCATCAGTAAGAAAAAGAATCCAACACTGGTTCCCATAGACACTGAACACACTCATGTGTGTGTGTGTGACTCTTTTCACCCACAGCACACACCACACCCATGCCTCTCCCTGCACTAAATTTCCTGCATTCTCGTTCTCCATCCTCCACTCTGCACATACCCTCCACATGCCCCCTTCTATCCCTCCCTTTGGTCATCTAAACTGCCCGTGCGGTGCATTTAGAAGCATCTCTATATTTACTCCATCTCCACCCTTCTTCCACCCTGGCAGACCATGCTATGCATCTTTCATCTACAGAGCTGAATGACCTATATTCTCTGTCTGGCCCATCACAACCAAAGTTCACCGCTGCTCTGCTCTGTCCTGCTGCTCCTGCACTGGCCCCAGGCAGCGGCTGTGGGTGTGGCAGCCATAATTAAAATGGTCACTCTGCAAGCACTAACTTTCATTCACAACAATATCATGGCTTTCCTCACAATGAATCTAAAAATTTGATTGCCTAAAGTAAATCATATTGCTCTGAGAAGAGGAGAGAAGATAAATAAGAGGCCCACACACGTGGTTGAATAAATATTTCAGAATTCTACTGTTTGCACAGAATTGCTCTATTAGACACTCTACGCTGCTGAATATAGGTCAAAGCCTTTCTTTTGGTACATGACCCAGTTTACCTGTTTTTCTTCTTTTTTTTCCAGAGCACCATTATTGCATGCTTTAATATGATTAAACTAATTATAGCTTTCTGTAAAACTTCTGTAGACTTATAAATACACAGGCAACATAGATCAAACAGAGCATGAGGGTTAAGTTAATTTGCTCATCAAGAATGCACTTTTTATTCAGTGCTTGTTGTCCTTGACACATACAGTTATTTTCATATGTGAATGAAGTGAATATGTCATCATATTCTCAGTAATCCAGGTCAGTAGACTGGAACTGCTAGTGAATTACTGCTAAGATATGGTACAAAATATATAAATGTTGGTTTTTAGTTTTGGATTTTACATTGTAACAAAAAAGTGAAGGTGGTGAGATGTCAACAAATGCATCAGAGACAATATTTGTTAAAAAATCAGGAAACAGATATTTTCTGGATTATAGTCTTTTTGTCAGGATTTCTTTTTTTAGTGTTTACCTTGTTTTTTGAGGGATTTCAGTATTTTGTATTCTAGTCAGTTCTAGTATTTTACTTCTGTTTATATTGAATATGGATTTGTTTCTGCAGCTTAGCTAATTTTACTTATTGTTTCTGTCAGCTTTGGTCCGCAGTCTCGGAGGCAAAACTCATGGCGAAAGCTCAAAAGAGGAAGAATGACTGGGAATGCC
>JBBBVU010000001.1:9989850-10000586 GCA_037177055.1 Atherinosoma microstoma | reverse complement strand
TATTCATGTTAGGTTAAGATATGTTCAGCACTCATTAATATCCATACCACCCTGAGGAACAACGGCTCGTTGTGACAGTTTCATTTTGTAAAGATTGTTCATTTCTGCATTCTGCCAGTTTTTCTTCTTGTTCATGTTTCCATTGTGTTTTAGTTCAATTCAATACAATTCAGCTTTATTTGTATAGCGCCAAACACAGCAATGTCACTTCAGGCCACTTCACAGACAATCAATTTGAACTAATCTGTTGTCATCCAATCAATATTCATAGAACCCAATTCATAATAATAGCCTAATTAAGAAAACTAACTGACTGCATCAAATCTTGACTTCAAACCATTCCCCTATCCTGAGCATGCTAGGGGTGACAGTGGACAGGAAAAAACTCCCTTTTAACAAGAAGGAAAAACCTCCGTCAGAACCCAGCTCAGGGAGGGCGGCCATCTGTCTTGACCGGTTGGGGTGGGTTGTCACACGCCTGTGTTATGTTAAAGCCACACTACTGAACTTTGGCTGATATTTGTACTTGAGGCCCCTAAAAAAGCTAATTCTGCATCTGTCTTGCATCCTGTCTCTTCTCCAAGCTCTCTCCAGCCAGTAAAAGTCAGCCCAATGTTGACGCTTTTTTTAAGGTTTGGAAAGTTATGTAAACCTGCTTTATATCATTACTTCCATCACTATCCTTGGGTTTCTGTTAGGATTGTCATTTTTATCATGTTCCTACCAGTTGCCAGCTCTGTTCCACTCAGACAGATGGGATTTTGCATTTCGTTGTTCCTTCATCTTCTTGGCTCTTTTGCTTGACTCTGCATTTGGGTCTTATACATGTTGTACTGCAACTAAATGTGTCAGCCTGTTTCTTGTTCTATTACACGACCAAGAGCCTTTGGCTGAACTTTGCCAGTTTTGGCACCAGGACATTTACCTGCACATGTAGACACATTGATGAATCAGCTTAACTTGTTATTCATGTTACAAGGTTAATTGTATGCGCTTAACCCACAAAAGCTGTTAAGCAGGTTTCCCTTATTAACAGATGTCACCTCAAAGTGGCTATTTATCTCTTACTTTATGTCTGTTCTTGAAGTCACAACATAACTGAGTGTTTATGTTTATCCTACCATCCACACATCCCTCAATGCAACTATCCAACCAAAAGAGCTTTTCAGTGAGTTCAAGCTTCTGGAAAACATGGAGGAATTATATGAAATAGACACTTGAAAGCACAAAGGACTGCAGGCTGTATCTTAGTGGCTGTGCAGTGAAGATGTTTTTACTTCCACATGGTGATTTCATTCAGCTATTCATCAGTTGTGGCACTACTACATTAAAAAATTGCAGATATAAATGTGATATTATCGATCTTCCCCAGCTTGAGAAGACACATTTATTTATAAGAAGTCATTACCCATGCTCAATTGTCCATGCAAAGTAAGGAGATGGCAGCAACAAGAAAAAAATGGTAATCAGATGCTTCTTTCCCTAAGGTATGATTTGTATTGCAAATATGGCATCACTTTGCAGCAAAGCTGCTGAGTCACAGTTGTTCCCACACCCCTGGAAAGTGACCTCTCTCTGGGCTGAAGACAGGTGCCTGCCCCTTCCCTCAATAGCGAGACCCTCAATCACAGTGTCTCACACACACACACAACATACACAGGCATGAATAAAAAAGCACAAGGCAGCTTCCAGGTTATGAGGTCACTCTGACATTCACAGGCCAAGCTGTCATGTCAGGCTTTATTAAGAGCCTAGCTGTCTGGGAGATTTAATTAGCATGACCTGGGTGAGGTTAGCCCCCCCCCCATGCAGGTTTGAGCTGTTTATTTGTCTCTAACTACATCTGAGCAGAGCTACTAGTTACACACTGGTCAAGCTTTTCCATGTCACATTCCAGTAGAGGCTTACAGAGATTCAGGCTCCAGACACAAAAAGCAAAATAGCATCTATTATGTATACACTGTTTTAGAATTTAACATATTTTGACACACATCACTACAATGCAGGATCTTGTAGGGGTACAACAATGTTGATGTTTATCCGGTCTTGCCCACATGGAGAGCAGCAGACACCATAATTGTTTTTATTATACTGTATTCTAGTCTGCTTGGAGTCCAGACATGTTCAGGACGCTCCCTGCAGACCACAGCCTTGCATTTCTCCTCTGATGATGAATTTAAACTTCATATTTAAACAAAGCATTATCACAGATGTTGAAGTAGAAGAAGACTACATTCTACATACTATATAAAGAATTATTATTAATAATTGACTAAAATGCTGTTTGTTTAGGTATGAGCTGGAAAGGTTTAGGAAATATCTTCCTCTCAGATTTCTGCAGTCTCTTCTATACAGAGGAGCAACACCGTAGACGTGCTTCTTCATGTTGAAAATGGCATTTGAAAACTTCCTACTTTAAGACCAACTGTGAGGTCAGTGTATGTTTTGGTCATTGGAGGTGCGCATAAAAACCCAAAAATGAGTTTTTATTTGTACAGAATGCTATTGCAGGAGTTTTAACTCGCTCTCAAGTCACTCGGTTTTAGTATCTCTCCACTGGTTACTCGCCCATTGTCGAATTAATTTTAAAATACTGGTCCCTACCTTTAGAGCTATACATGGACAGACTCCCCACTACATCTCTGACCTCATTCATCTACACCTACCAGGCCGTGCTCTGCGGTCTTCAGATCAGTGATTACTAGTAGTTCCACATACACGCTTCAGTACCAGAGGCAAATTTCAGGCAGTGGCACCGAAGCTGTGCAATGTGCTGCCTCTCTCTTTGAGAAGTTTAGATTTTATCGATTCATTTAAAAAAGCAGTTAATAAACATTTATTCAAGGAGGTTTTTTAGCTAAATGAGGGTGTTTATGGCTCTGTGTGTTCTTATGTGTTTTCTTATGTCTTTTTATGTATTTTGTTCTTATAATTATTATTCCTATTGTAAAGCACTTTATGGTTTTTATCTTTTTATCTGAATAAAATCTTCTACCTTATTTGGTTTTTGTTTTAAAATGAAAAAACTGAAAATGAAATATGTGGCGTTTTTCTCTTTAACTGTTTAAACGAAATTAACAAAAATCTGAAAATTGCTGGATTTCGGTTTTATAGTTTGCAGAACAAAAAGTCAAATCACTTAAATACAAACACAAAAGACTGTATTATCAGGCCAGAAGTGATGGTTTATGTGGATGAATCATGGTGAGGTTCTGGTCCTAACTACCATTTTAACAGTGAAAAGGAAAAATGCATCATATTTTTTTTTTAGTTTTTTTTAGTTTTAAAATGAAAATAAAATAAATGCTTGTTTTTTGTTTTTTAAAGGGGCAAAAGGTTTTGAAAGTTAATTGTTATTTTTGTAATAAGTTCATTTAGAAATTAAAACCTGAAATAAGTGTTTATGTCAACTTACTATGACTGATGATGAAGAGATTGTGTAAAGAGATTGTGGGCATTTTCCAATATTGACGTGAGCTGAAGCTTTCTTCTTTAGTTTATTATTTAAATCTAAATGGTAAAATGGTAAGTGGCCCACATTTGAAGTACATTACACCTTTTAGCCTTATCTTGTACAGTTGGCTTCACATTATGTGTCTCGTTAAATTCTTTAACACACTCTTATATGTTTGCACCAAATATATGCAGGTTTTTTTCCCCCTCAACAATCAGTCACCTATGAGCATATCAAGGGCAGCATAGGGGTTCAGTACTTTGGCCAAGGACCCTTTGGCACATGGGAATTGACCAACAATTCTTCTTAATAGAAGGCCACCACTCTATCACCAGAGCCATGGTCGCTGCATCTGCTCAGTGCACTTTTAATGTAGCTACATTGGTCCACAGTGCAAAATGCACTGATATAGATATTCAAAAATAGTTAAAAAACGAATATGCAAAATCATTTTATGCCTTTGATTGCTTTTCAAAATTGTAAAATGTGCATTTGTGTTTTACAAAATGCTAAAAATTTTGAAATAACACATTTCAAGGCACCAAATATAAAACTGTCTTCCTCAGGTTATTGTAACATGCCTGTTTTTCACATAAGGTAAAGCTGTCCAATCAGGTGATATTGAACTATTAGATGTTGTTGAATACTTTAAAGCAGGGGTATCCAACTCCAGTCCTCGAGGGCCAGACTCCTGCATGTTTTCAGTGTGTCTCTGCTCCAACACACCTGACTCAAATGAATGAGTAATTATGTAGAGCTACATAGGCTGTTGTATCCTTTTAATTTGAGTCAGGTGTGTTGATACAGGAAACAATGAAATCCTGCAGGACACCTGCCCTTGAGGACCGACTTTGGACAGCCCTGCTTTAAAGGATATAAGACTGGGTCCATGGTGGCGTTGCACCACTGGCTGCCATGAAAGAGAGCCAAGTTTGAGTCCATTCTGACCCACTATTGTTCAATAACATCTTCTCTATTTTCCAGTTTGCCATGGACAGTTGAAAGTAAAAGTGCAGGGGTATGTTTAGATATTGATAAAGAAATGGGCCTCTGGTGGGCCTCTCAGGTACTGTTTTAAAATGGTTTTATTCCTATCTCACAGATTGGCAATTTTTTGTAAGTATGGACACATACTCCTCAAGAACCTATAAAAAGAATATGGCAGAGACTAGACTTAAGTTTTAATTATCGGTCCTGAAGACAACAGAGAGATAATTTTTACAAGAATTACAACATTTTAATCCCTTTAAGTGTGTGAGAAATTTGGGTAATCTTTTTGACTCTGAGTTTAATTTTATTCCATACATCAGAAATGTAACAGAGACAGGATTTTACTATCTTAACAACATCGCCAGAGTCTACTCTTTTCTCTCTCTTGCCAACATGGAGGTCCTGATGCATGCTTTTATTTCTATTTTATTAGATTACTGAAATGCCCTGCTCTCTGGTTTTCCCAAAAGGTCTATTTCAAACTTACAATTAATTCAGAACTCAGCATCATGAGTTCTGACGAGGACTGGGAAGAGGGCGGGAACACATCACACGAGTTTTAAAATCGCCTCTTTGGCTCCCTGTGTGTTTCAGGATTGATTTTAAGGTTCTTTTAGTGGTTTACAAATGTCTTAATGGTCTTGGGCCTTCTTATTTATCTGACCTACTTATTATGAGCCCTTGTGGATCCTGAGGTCCTCTGGATCCTTTTAGTTGTTTCTAAGGTCAGAACAAAAACATAAGGCGAGGCCTCGTTCCATTATTACAGTCCTCATCTGTGGAACAGCCTGGCAGAAAACCTCAGGGCTGCAGAGACTGTTGATGTTTACAAAAAGAGGCTCAAGACCTACCTTTTTAACTTGGCTTTTAACAGAATTTTATTTGATTATTATTCTTAATTTTTTTTATGTTATTTTATTTTATGTTATTTTGCTTTGTTTTATTCAATTCTACTACTTTTTTTAGCCCATTGTTTTATGAAGTCCTTTTACTTTTATTATTGCTACTCTTACTTGTTCTTATTGTTTTAAAAGGTTATTTTTTTGTTTTAACTCCAGTGTTTTCCTTATGGGGATCGTCCGCACTGGGGGCTATGCCTGCCTGGTCTGGTGGTTGTTGTCCCAGTAATCGCCCCTGTCTGCTTTGATCTGGGTGGTTGCTGTGGTGGCAGCCTTTGTGGACATGGGTGGACTGGCTCCTGGTGTAGATGGATGGATCCCAAAGCTATTGTCTCCTCACAGCAGGATCAAGCCAGATGTTTATTACTTTTATGTTTTTATTTTATTTTATTTATTTTTTCCTACATTCAGTTAAGAGAAAGAAGCATCCAATATTTAATAGTTATTAGTTGATTATTAATAATTATCTATGATAAATTGTTAATAGTCAATAAAATTATTCATGTAAAACATGAATTACCAGAGGGTATCTGGAACTAATAACTATGCTTTAATATCAATTTTAAGGGTTTATCTCTGTACGTGTCAATTTTGGAAAGATATAACACATGGGCAGATAATAAAGGTGATGAATTCGAGCACAGACCTTCGCAACCAGCAGTTATCACAAACACATACACAATGATCACACAACAACTTCTCCTTTGAAGTTATACCAACACATTTATTAAAGTAAAGTAATGATTGTTAATCAGTTACTTTAATCAATAAATATGATTGCTAAATTCTACCACACTATGTACAAAAGCTAGTTATACAGTATTAACAAACAATCACCTGTGTGTGTGTGTGTGTGTGCGTGTGTGTGTGTAAAGGGGTCTTTGAGAGTGTGATAGAAATCAAGGTAATAAAGCAATGGGGGGCCAGACCATATGGGTTGGCTATTGTTGCTAAGGGAACAAGGAGGTACCAAAATCTTGTGACCACAGAGGATATGGCCTTATGCCCACTATAGCCCATGAGTTAGCATTTGTTAGTGATAACACATGTAGCACAGTAGAACAAAAAAAAACATGTTTCAGGGCCTTCCTCGTTAATATAGTGGTGAGTGTTGGAATTCAGAAGGTGCCAGGTTAGACAAAGAAGATGTTAGTTTAGCATGTGAAAGCACTTCTTAAACGTAACATAACTGGTCTAAAATAACCTTATTAATTCAACAACACAAACTTAAATGAAAAATCAATGAAACCATGAATAAACACAGTTGATCATGCTGTTGTATTTAAGCTAATGCTGATATAAACGGTCAAAGCCCAGAATGTCTTTGTTACCACAGTCCTTTGGGAATGATGCTCTTTAGTGAAGGAAGGAAGAAAGCTGGAAAGGGGTCCCTTTTTCAGCAACGTTGTCCAGTTGGGTTTCAGTGATGTTGAGATGACTGCTTTAAGAAGAAGAAGGCTGGTCGCTTCTTCTGCTGGAGAGGTTAGCTGGAGGCTAACTGGGATGGAGTCTTTCAGGATCAATCAGAGGCAGTGACGTGTAGTCTGGTCAGAGGCCTGGCTGGCTGAGGAGAATGTGAGGGATGTCACCTCCTCAGATGCTGAGTTGAAAGAAATAGATCGGGGGTTGTCTCTGGGGTTTTCTCCAGAGTTTCAGGGATTGGACCTCCTGGAGAGGAGGTCTGATAAAGGAAGTCTTACAGTGATGTTGCCTTTCACTGTAAAGCCCCTTTCAGACTTGCTCTGAAAAGCGGTAATGTTGCAGACTTTGTCTTTAATACCGCTTGCATTCAGACAAACATTCCGCTCTTTTACCTCGGAGCTGTAGCGGACATTTACCGGCTAGCCCCCATGTCATAGGAGCGGAAATGTTGCGGTACGTCGTTTTGCCTGAATGCAAAGGAAATGTTCCGGACAAGTCGCAGCACAAAGACGTCCTACCATGTTTCGACAACCGACTTATCCGGAACATTTCCCTGTGTGTAAACGTAGTCGCAACGTTGAAAGTCTGCGAGGAAGCGATATGTTTGAAAATACAACTCCGGTTAAAGAGCAGATGGACTTTACCACACATATTCCACAATGCAAGTCTGAAAGCAGCTTAAGAGTGTTTTAATCCACAAATAAATTCTTGGCGTTGTGGTCCCCCAACATAAATAAAGTTTGATTTTATTTTATTTGAAAAATGTTTGGAGATTGAATTTAAAAACACACGGTCAAGTCTACATATGGACAACTAGATGGGGAATGTTCCTTTTTCAAAACATCAGACAATGAAAAATGCTATCAAGACCAATTTCTGGGTCTTCGTTATGACACCACTATATCTTGGACATGTGAACAAACGTATCTATTGCACGATTTCCTGCAAGACTAGGCTGATATTGTACAAGCGAATGTATTTCTATAAGTGAAGTGTCTGGTTCTATAAAAACGTGACTCTCTCCAGAGAAACTTTTGTCTGTGATGGAGCTGCCAGCCAGCTAGTTGGATGACTGATCAGCTGTTTCTGAAATGAGAACAGGCAGCTATCAGGGATTTTAGTTCCATAGCCACAGGCAGATGGTGTTGTGTACACACAAGCATACACACACAGGAATAAATGTACAGTTCCAGAGAGTGTAGAGCATATGTATACTCTCACATGCAAACACAAGGACACACACAACAGTTATTCTAACCTACAATTACACAGATCTAGCTAAACAGCATCTCAGCAGCAGGCCCAACTAATTGAACATGCAGAACGTGGAAACAGAAGCTTCTTAGACATTGTAAATTACTGTGGTAATAATTGCATTGGAGCTGTGAGCAAAATAAATGGTTGTATGCCTACAGGCTGTATGGTGGCTTTCATAGACCCTGTTCGATTTTCAGCTTTTCCACATCATCCACCATTGTTTGCAACATGTTTTACAATCACAGACCTTTGTGGGTAGTTTCTAGAGTATATTATAAATGTTAACTGTGCCAACTTGTAACAGCAGGTGGATTCACAGCTCTTTCCTATCTTGGACTGTGTTGTTTCATGTGTAGCTACATGCAATTTACTAATAAACACCTGAGAATACTAAACAGGCAGTCATGCAGATACCGTACACATGGGTGATACTGAAACTTACCTGCTTGTCATTGTATTCATGCATGAATGCATGCATGCACTGCAGGAGAGTGGTAGTAAGCACACACAGTCAAGTAGAGGTGTTGCTTTATTTCTGTCACTATCAAAAGTCACATCACGTCAGGGGTGATTCTAGGCACAAGCTAAGGGGCTTAGCCAGCTGGTTGCCTGTGACCTGTTAAGCAGCTGATAAGCCCTCTCAGCACATCGCCCGGTGAGCTTTGTGCACGTTACACTAAAGATTAATAAGTTAGAACATTTTTCAGCTTTGGAGAATCTTTGAAAACACAGTGTGGCGTTGTTTTTGTCTTATGCCTGACTGTAATGTGCAATGAAGTAATTCTTACTTCACTTCTGTCTGTCAGGCTATCCTTCTTGGTTACTAGAGTGACGAGTTTGCACCCAAAGAGAGACAAAAGTTAAAAGTAAAAACAGCATGTCTTCACCTTAAACACACACAGTCAAAACAAAGGTAAAAATATCTTTAAAAGAAAAGTTACCTGGATCATTTTATTGAATGAGACTTTTACTATCAGAGCTGTAGCATCAGGCCAAATGAGGAGATCTGATTTGCCATTCTACTTTACAAGAGTTACTGTAATCGTTCTGCAACATGATGAAAATGAGAAGCACCACTAACTGATGTACAATTAATGGCAACACTTGGTAAGCAACTTTTTTCCAACTGCCACCCGGCAGGCTGACCTGGGTAGAAATATTGATTTTAAAATGGAGGATAATGGCTTGGACTAATCAGACAGAGAGGGGGTTTTCATAGAAATGGGGGATTTAGTTCAGTATTGCAGAATGAAAGCCATCCATATTCAAAGAAAAATCCATAAGGTGGGTAACCTAATGGGAGCACATTGACAGCCATCCACATTTCTGCTGTCACACTGAGTTGAGCAGAGGTCATGATTCCAGAACTGTCCAATCCAATTTAGACACGTGGATCTGGGGAAGAGACAGTGTCAGTGCACATGAGCTGGAATGAGATCAAACCAAGGAAACAGCCACAATTACTACCACAGCCTGAGCTGGCATCCGTCCCAATGATTATGGTGCCATCTGATGTAGCCTGAGTACAAACTGAGTACAAACGGTGGAATCTTATTTTGTGGGGATAGTAGTTTAACGTGGTATGAATCCAAAACCTGCTGCCTGTGTGAGATTGTCTTTTTGGGGAGAGCAAGCTGGTAACATCTTGTATAAGTTTACATCAATAACAAACTTATTATTTCCTTCTTTTTCATCAGGATGTACTGTAAAAAAAATGCATCTCCACAGCAGCTGGATCAAATGGAAGAGTTCTCTGGAAAACGGAAAAATAACATTTTATGAGAAATTATCTCTAGATTATTCTAAAAACAGTTTTTTCCTTCTCATCTCCTTTACATTTTTACTCAGGGTTCTCTCCTGTGGTTGATTGAGTAATTTATTCCTCTTTTTACTGGGCTGTCTGCTCCAGTTTTGAACCATATATGCTATTGTGGGGTGAATTGCTTCTTAACTGTTGTACGTGTGTGTGAGTGTGTGAAGCATCTGAAGTGTCTTAATGCCCGCTGCAAACTGGCACACTCAGCAGAGCAACACTGATCCCCTGTTTGTTGACAGTGCACTTAAATGTGAATGTTTGTGTGAGAAACCTCACATCATAAACCATCTCTGGTGAGTTGTAAATAAATCATAAACAATTTGCACAATTCCAAAGACTGGTCAGATTTTCTATTCTTTATATGTGCTCGTGGTGTGTGTGACAGAGAGAGAGAGAGAGAGAGAGAGAGAGAGACAGAGAGAGAGAGAGAGAAACTCACAGGCTTTGTGCTTTATAAGTATTGAGGTTAATACATGCATGAATTATTAACTTCCACGGGCAGCGTTCAATCTGCAGGGGTCAGGGAAAAAAATGGGGATCTGATTGGCTCTAAGGGGAGGAAAAACTCAAAGATAAACACAGGTGAGTTATTTTAGACAAATAAAATTCATGCATCTATCTGAAAAAAAAGACAGAGTGAGCCAGGCAGATAGAGAGATGGAAACAATGACAGTGAAACAGAAAGGTATGACGTCCATCATAAATGTTTCATAAGCCTCTCAGAACTGTGAAGGATTCATCAGACCCAGAGGGAGATCTCTGGCCTTCATACCACTCCCTCCTCTTCAGCTCCTGGCAACTATTTTCCTCCTCTTGTTTTGTCTCTTTTACACACACACACACACACACACACACACACACACACACACACACACACACACACACACACACACACACA
>JBBBVU010000001.1:9959686-9985317 GCA_037177055.1 Atherinosoma microstoma | reverse complement strand
GTTTTTGAACCAGGCTGTAAACATGTTTAATTCTGCTGTGAAGTTGGCCTTTTTAACATGGGAGTCTATGGGGATTTGTTCTGTTTTGTAGCCAGCACCTAGCGGGTGTAGGGGGAACTGCAATTTTTGGCACTTCCGCATAGGCTTCACGTTTCTACGCCTGAGGTTGCCCCTTGGTATTAACACAAGAACTTGGTCAGGATGGACTACAAATTGGTAATTGTAGCTTAGAGGTAGAAAATTGTACATCGTATCTCTCTGCTTGCACGTTTCCTTCAGAGCTCCTGAAGATTCTTTCTGTCATGAAAGAAGGTATTAGACAATGAGGACAATAATGGCAGGACCTCTGGCAGTACCACATGCTAAACTGTGTGTGGTGGGAGTGTGGACAGCTTTCTCCTGTATTGTGCAAATAGTTAGCATACAGACTATTTAATATTTAATGAAAACAAGTTCAATAGTGTTCCTGATTATCAGTTTAAATCGACCAAGCAATTATTGCGGCCTATCTAAACATTTATTTAGCTAAAAATATCCTCCTTCTCCTGTGGCTAGAAATTTATCCTCCAGTTCAATAAATTAAGCTGAATATCTTTTTCATGACAGGGGATGCTTTGAAGGATAGTAATAGCCCTTTTTAATGCACAAACAGACAAGTCTGATGGAACCTGGAGATCAATAATAAATTAAAGACTGCTCCAGCTGCTTCACACTAAAACGACTCCCTAGAGATAAAGCCAGCAAAGTCTCTTTATCTCTCCAAAGGGGCTATCCTTTTGATTTTATTTTATTTTTTCCAAGGAGCAGCATGCTTCTGTATAGGAACTTAATTGTTTGAAAACTGTATTTTATAATGCTTTCATCAAATCTATTTGGCAATAGATATATGTTGATTCTGAATATATTTTGCGCTAAAATGGTCTATTATTGCAGAATCTTTCACCATTAACAAATCTATTAATAAAGATGAACCAACATTGTGTTTGTGGCATTATTTTTGCTTCATTATTTTTCTCGAGCCTTTTAATTTTCCCATCTTCCCACAATCCAGTATTGAGTACCTATTCAAATGCGGCTACCCTGAAACAGAAGTGGTAGAAAGCACTGGTACATGACAAACAATGGGAGAAAATTGGAGTACCGCCCCAGTGGACTGAGTGAACGTGCAGGAAAAGAAATGCAGATTTTGAAGTTGTCATGACATGAAGTTCATTCTTTGAAGGGGTTTGGAGTGAAACACAACAACAAGAACATTTCATTAAACTTGTGGTGATTCAGAAAGGCCTTTTTTTTTGCTCTAACTGAGCTCTTATTCAGATTACTGGTGGAATTAAATTATCCATGTTGACTCATCCAGTTAGTGCCACTTAAGATACTTTTAAAGTACACATAAAAGCAGATAATTTTGTTATATAGTCCCTTCTCTTTCAAATTTTTTGAATTAAACAAAAATAGTAGATGCAGAGAGGGTGATTAAAGGATAAATAGGGAAGCACATTTCTGGCAGAGTAGCTTAATGTTTATTCCCCCAATCACTCAAAATATATTCAATGACTCACTCACTTTTCTGTTTGTTTGCACTTTCTCTGCTGACCATTCTGCATCAGTATGTTTCCTCTGCTGTCTGCCTGCCTACTCTCTGCACTAGCAGAGTGTGTTTATTTTGAGGTCTATGTGTGACTTGTCTGAGCTGTTGGCCTTCTCCCAGGTCATGTCTCTCCCTACAGATGACAACAGGTTTGCAGGGTGAGGTTTGTGCGACCAGGTGGCCAAACATGCAGGGATTGCCACCTCTATGCAGGAGTGAGATTAGGACTTGCTCTGTTATTTGCCATATGTTTGACTCTAATAATTGTCGTGCCATCATGCCACAACTTATTGTTCACATCGGTCAAACAGGCCATCGCAGCCCAGTCATGTCCCTGCAGCTACAGCTGCCATGGGAGGTTATTAAAACAGCAATAACATCACAGCTCACACTCAGACTGAATACAAATCACACAGTCAGCTTGGATATGTGAATGTGCAGATACATCCAATTCTTGGTGAGGAAGCTTTTGCCTGTTGCTTTACACTTTTGGGTCCCCCGTTTTCTGACAGAAACCATTGAAATGCAGACCGAGGGGTATGGATAATGGACTGTCCCACAATGGCACAGTGCTCTGCACACTCTGCCATCCCCTCAGACAGGCACTCCTGCTGTAGTCTACACTACACATCCCTTCTTTTCAACCCCAGGGAGGTGTTGGCGAGAGGCCAACCATCACTAAACGTGTGAGTGGCTGAATATGTGCTTGTGTGTTTGTGATTTTTGTGTGTGTGTGTGTGTGAGAATGTAGGAAGCACTTGCTCACCAAGGGCTATGCTTATTAATGCCCTACAAACTAAGTACCCTCTTTTGCACTCTCTTCAGCACCTCCCATCCTTTGCCTTCAGATTGGTCATTCCTGAGAGAGAAGTGGGGAGGTGTTGCCGGTGGGCAGAGTGGGGTGCTGCAGGAAAGCAGAACATGAGAGGAAGTACACCAACGGGCTTTGACAACGCTGCGCTATCCTGCTGTCTCCCAGCTGCCTTCCCTGTTTGATGCTGTGAGCGATCAATATACTCAACTCCGAGCTACGTTTCAGATCGTCTCACACTGTTCACCTTCATCACATACATAACTCATCAACTCTCACTATGTTGACAATAACAGAACTCTGGGTTCGCTGCGAAGCACACCTGATTACCTCTGTTCATACACTCATTAAACACAAAGCAACATGAATGAGTCACAAACCTTGTCACAGTCCACAAGTGTTTTCTTTTTGCAACAGTAGAATTTATCAAAAGAACCCCACAGTTTTTTTGCATGCACTGGCACACATAAAGTCTCATAAGTGCTTCTATAACCTTGTAGCAAGTATAGAAAACCAGCTAAATTTCTGTGGCTGCCTTTGTGCTTGGGCCTAATGTTATTCTAATAGTTCAGCTTACACAGGCTGAGATGGCCATAATTCTATATGAGTCTGTTCTCAGTGTGTGTGTTAAGGTGGCTGTGTAATGAGACACCTGGGACGAGGCATAAAGAGGCCCATAGCTCCTGTCTGAGCGAGGCAGGGCAAAGAAACCACAGCTAGTTTAAGCATATTTAAGGGCATCATAAAGAGAGCAGGACCACTTCCGTCTACTTGAAATATGGCCCAGGCTGAGTCTTGTTGCTTTCTCTGGCTGCAAATCCGTCCTTTTTGCCACATCCATCTATAGCTATCTCTACTTTTCACCATCTTCTTTCTTCCGTTCCAATGGGTAAGGATGGCGGCGTGCCACTTTGCCCTTGGGGCATCCTTGTCTGATTAGGAAGAAGAGGTTTTTGTGGCCATGACATCTGGCAGGGTCAGCTTTCATATAAGGAACAATCCTGTATACATTCTTCAGCACAGAGCAAACAGAGAGAAACGCTCCTACTGGACCTTACTGAAAGAGCCACATGAATGCAAACAGACCCCAGCACTGCAGAGTGGACCCCCTGAATGAGGGGTCCTGTTTGATTTAATCCGAGCAATGCGCCCTGAACCCCACGCACACACAGATTTCACAGGCATTACGCAGGGCCACTGTTTGCACTGAGGCTATAGCGCAATGCAGAGAGGTAACCCACTGAGGATGCCAAAGGTTTGGATTTTCCCATGATAGCGAACCCTCTCACTGGATAGAGGGTGAGTAACCAGGAAGGAATCTGTCCCTTTTCAATGGCCACTGAAAGAGGAGCTGTGAAATTGTCTGAAATTTCTCTGTGTGTAAACAGGGAACTGAGTGGGGGGAACTCAGGGACCCTGCTTAGGCCAGACTGCTTGCTTCCCTGGACTCTTTCTCTCCTCTCTCTCTGTCTGTCTACCTCCTGTCTTTTTCACTGGGCTCCTGTCTCAAATTAATTTTCTGTCTGTGCATACCCCTCCCGACTGTGAACAAGTCCCACACTGTGAGGACACGGGGGTATTTTTACACCCTGTTCTCAGATGGCATTAATTAGTTTTGAGCTTCTCTTAACAACAGACAGATGCTAAATACTTAAATAACACATGAGGCGCAGTTTGTTTATCTCCCAAAGCTGGACATTGTCTCATGAATAGAGACCAAGGGTTGCAGAAGAAGAAAAAAAAAATCTTGTCTAAATATACCACATATTTTCCTGTATCTGCCTCACCTGACAGGAGTGCCCAAAAGCGTGAAAGTGCAATCCAGTTTAACAGTTTTAACAGTCTTCAGCTTTGAGTGAGCATGGCCATACAGAGGAATTCCCCTTAAACTTACTGCTGGTTGCTAGGTGATGGCCTCAGCTTTTGCGAGCATGCTGTGTGAATGAGGAGGGGGTAACTAATGTCCTCACCCAATGACCACACTCTCAACAGACGGCTCTTGTCCAGTGAAAAAAAAAACATTATGCTACTTCCTCAATGGAATCAAACACACTGCAATGAGCCGGCTGAAAAGCAATAATACTCAACATGTGCTGTCTGCTGTATTCCAAAGTGAAAAACAAACTAACAATGCAAAGGATCTTATCACATTAAAAAAGGCAGTAAACCTTTTTTTCATTTATTTCTGTTGAGTTAATTTTGCAGTTTTAGAACAATAAAATCACTTCACCTGTTTCCTACACAAGGAAATTATCATGTTTTGTTTCTAAAGAGAAGAAAAAAAGTGCAAACAATGTTCAGTATTAGGAAAATTCAAGATCAATATTTAAAAAGAGAATATATCAATATTAGGATGAGAGAATGGCATTTTGATGTCCTCTGAAGTAAAAGAAAAAATTCAAGGCAGGGGATAGAAGAGCTGTGTTATGAGAATAATGGTAGGGGGGATAGATGTAGTTGTAATAAAACTGGCGATGATATTATTAAACATTAAAACATAGTGGAATTCTGTTTTTGAGCTAGACTAATGAAATATCTGTACCATCTGCAAGGGTGTATTTGTTATCCCATCCTTGCATGTCGCTAGCTTGCACAGTTAGCTAACCACTGGCTACAGACAGACTGAACAAAGAAAAATCTCCCCTCTAGTCTCTCTGCTGGGGTGTCGTCTATTAAGCACATATAACTTTAATTGTCAAAGGCAATGCTTGGACATACAGTTGTCTGCAAAATTATTCATACCCTCCCATTAAAGAAAAAAAAAATCTGTTGTCACTGAAATAAGCTGAAACTGACAAAAGTAATAATAAATAAAAAATTTATGAAAATCATGACATTGTTTTTGAATTGTGGTTCAATAGAAATATATTTTAGAAGCAAGCAAAAGATATTAGAAATTAATATACGTTACGTCACTCATAAGCTAATATTTTGTTGAGCAATCCTTTGAGGCAATCACTGCAATCAGATGTTTTCTGTAACTGTCAATCAGACTTCTACACCTGTTGGCAGGTATTTTGGCCCACTGCTCATCAGCAAAGTTCTCTCTTTGGTCCAGGACCATTTTGGTTTTTTTTTTTCAACTCAATTAAATTAAAAAACAATTTCTTATTTCACTAAATTATAATTTAGCAAATTTATATTTATTATTACTTTTTTCAGTCTTCAGTTATTTGAATTACTATTAGGAATTTTGCCTTTTCTTTAATGGAAGGGTAATTTCGCAACTGTAGATATTTTTGTAGTCTTCTATCAGTCTGGTTGTCTTTTATGATGGGACCTTTACACTGTCTTCAACAACCGAGATGTTAAGGAGAATGTGCAAACAATTGGGTCTGGACTTATTGTGGCAGGGATTGAACCCTCAACCTCCTGAGAATTGTGCGCACTGACCAGTCAGCCAAAGGAATATCCCTGTGGCCAAGTAGCCAGGGCACATTATCAATCGGAGGCATAGTGACAGGACCCACACTGTCACACCATTTTCCTTAGCTGCTGTTCAGAGATGTACTTTACAGTGAGAGATTCTCAGCTGGAGAACTGCTCTCATGGCATGAAATACAAATGAAGGGTTGTGGGGAAGTGTTGGTCCAGAGTGCAAAAAAAAGGCAGGACATGATGCAAAAAGCACAAAGCTGAAATTGCTTTGTCCTTGAGAGTAGTAGTTAAAGCTTAATGCCATGTCTATTTGAACATGTCCTCAATGTTAGCAAGAAAATGAAAAGCAAAATACAGGTTAGTAAAAAAGATTATGAAGCAGCATGTGAACATGCAACCTCACTCAGTTGCTTACTCAGTAGTAAATTCTCTAGAGGATTTGTTGTTTTGTGGCCACATTATTTCGCCCGCTTGTGAACATTTTACAAGAAGAATACGTGAAAAAAATACAAAGTGAATACAGAGAGCATTTGTCTCCTTGCATCCCAAACCTTCCAGAGTCTGTCTGGAACATCATGACAGTCGTGCATGTGTAAAAACAACTACAGAAGGTAGCTAGGATTTCCAGCTCCAGACCTGCAATTACTTTTATTAAGGAGGAGGAAAGGAAATCAAACAGAAGCTACTTTATTAATCCCAAAAAAAGGAAATTATAATGTTGTAGTTGGGTATTTCATCTTTTTTATTAAAATCATTCATTGTCAGACAAAAATTATTCATTCAAGATTTTTTTTCCAGAGGATGATGGCTGCTGGCAGGAATCCTGAAGTCTTCTGTGTTACAGTAGACCTGTGGAAACCTCTCGCTGAACACACTCTGTTGTTTCGGTTCTGTGTTGTATTGAGGATTAGAAGAATTGTCCATTATGTTCAGTAACTTGTCCAGACTTCTTCTCTGGACAATGAGCTCCAGAGTTATTCCCAGCACCTCCCTGATCAGTTTGTTTAGCTTCTTTAAGGGTGCATTCACACTGGCACTCTCTGGTTGCTTTAAACGAATGGTCCACTTCCACAGATGGTATGGTTTATTTGAAGCAGTGTGAACGGTCATTCAAATTCTGGTGGGGACCAAAAGATACTCTGGTCCACTTGAAAATGGGGGGTCTCGGTTCACTTGCATGTGAACCCTGGTGCGGTTCAGAATAAACCATCCAGTGAACCAAAGAGAGGAAGATGATCTAGGACGTGTTGTAGCGCTACATGCTGGATAGCGCAATGCCTCTCCTGCTGCTCATACTGGACATATTCTTGTGAAAACTGCATTAAGTTTTAACACCAAAGTAAAAACATAAACCCATAAACAGCATAAATGTATTATTGCTTCATTGTTTTCCGGCTGTGAACGAGTTGTTTTCATTGCCGGCCAATCCATGAACCAGACTCTCTTCTTCTTTCTACTTGGTCAGTGGACATTTTAAGGAATATCAGCCCATGCAAGCAGCTGTTACTGCATGACATTGTTCAGGTTTGGTCCGCTTGAGTAAAGTGCCATGTGAAAGCAAACTGAACCAAACTAAGGTGCAAAATCTTTTTAGAATTCCATGCCCTAGGGATCTGTTGGGGCATGGACCAGACTATCCTGGTGTGAATGTACTCCAAGTCTCTGGCTCTAACGCTTCTGCCCAAAAAAGTGGCCGATTGTACTTTCCACAATAGACTTATTAAGGATATAAACACCATCTTGGTACAGACATTTAAGGATCTTCGCTTCCTCGAGAAGTATAGTCCATTCTGTCCCTTTCTGTAGACAGTCTCTTTGTACCATTTTCAATCAAGCTTGTTGTCCAGCACTCCCAGGTGGTTGTAGTCTTCCACCACCTCCACTTCTTCTCCCTGGATGTAAAAAGTGCTTTGCTTACTCCCTTTCCTCATAAAATTCACACAATTCATTCAATTATTTTGTGTGATTATTTTTCTAACCATTCTACAAAGTGATTGACCAGTTACCTGTTCTCAACTTAATGTCCATCATGGATTAACCTCACAATTGCAGAATCATCAGAGTATTTCTACAGTTGACAGGACTCAGAGTTGTGTTGGAAGTCTATGAAGAGAAATGATTAAGTACAGTCCTTTGTGGTGCTCTTGTGCTACTGAGCACTTTCTTAGACACACAACCTTTCAGTCTCACAAACTGTAGTCTGTTTGTAACAGTAATCATGGAGGTATCCACCTGTATATTCTGGAACTTCTCACATAACAGAGCAGGTTGAATTATGTTAAAAGCACTTGAGATATCAAAGAAGAGGATCCTCATAGTGCTGCCCAGTTTGCTCAGATGAGCGTCAGCTTTCTAAAGCAGGTGAATAAGGGCGTCTTCTACCCCAAGCCCATCACAATACGTAGGGTGTAATGGATCGTGAAAGCTGTTCAATGGTTTATTGAGGTGACCCATTAATGGTCTCTTAAGAACCTAAATGATATTGGAATGTTAGGGCAACTTAGGGCAGGTGAATGAGATTTTTAGGTACTGGAACAGCACAGGAATGTTGAAGAGGTTCTGTTCTGTAAAGACCTTGGTGAAGCTGACACCATCTGAAGTGGACAGGAGTTCAGATGTTCCTGTGATCAGATGCATGGTGGTATCATCACATAGTGCTGGGCCCAGGCTGAACTAATTTTAACTTCAGTGAGGTGTGCATGGATGGCCTGAGCTGTCTTGGGTGTATCCACCTCCTGCCCAAAGTCATCTGTGAATTCTCTGACCCCTCTGCAAGACAACTTTTGATAGATGGATGTCACTTCCCAGGATATTCATATTTTCTAGACTCATCTATAAAAGAGAAGTTGAGTGACAGAGAAGCACATCCTGTATCGCTTGTCTTATTCTGGACAGGGTGAAGTCTGTGGAAAGAGTTTCAATAGTCTTGTTATACTACTGCCATAATCCCTTTCCTCAGTGACAAGATTTGGTTACACGGGCACAGCCCTTGTACACACTCAAATAGACACATGCATGCTGGTGCAGCATCCCCACACACACTGCAGCCTATCACAAACTGTAAGAGCCACAATAAGTGAAAACAACTGGATCTCAGTGAGAGGAATAACAATACCTCCCAGTCATTGTGGTTCATATCTTCTACCAGACCACCTCTGCCAAATCTTCCTTATTTATATTCCTCACAGTCCTGATGTTTCACTCGATTGCTTTAAAACATATTTGTGTAAAACAAATGATACTATAATTAATCTTTCTGCCAAAGTCAGATCCAATGACAAACCTATCCAGCACTGCTTTTAGACTTTTCTACTCAATATCAGAGAAGCCAATTGCGGAATAACATCTTGATCTTATTAAGTGAAGCATGGTCAGGCACCCCACTGCTCCGTTTACTCTCTTTAAATGAATTTATTTCATTTAATCAAAAATATATAGCAGAGACTATGAGAAATGGCTGAAGAATGTGAGCCCTGCACCACAGATAGATTATATTTTAGCACACTTATAATACCACTAAAAGCTTGGATGATGTACTTCTGTTCACAATCCTGTTACAGCAATCTGAAATATCGGAAGCTCGCTCTAAAATTATTAAAACAGCTACTCCAACACTTTATTGTGCCAAATGCTCAGAAGTCTAACATCCATATTTATCTTTTAAATGAAATTTCAAAAAGTGAGTGTCAATTAGTTCAAGATTCTGAACACACAACTTTATTATTCAATTCAATTCACTATTATTTTATTTTATTACAAGAGATATCAAATCCTTATTAAAAACAAAAACAGCCATTTATTGCCTGCACAAGCCCATAACTATTATTTACATGCATTGCTTCCGCCTTGGGCCATAAAATCCAGACATCATTCTCACATATCTGGCCATAATTCGTATAGGAGTCCCTTTTTAAATGTGTATAGAAACATAAAATTTTACAAAGATACACTGTTTTCTAGGGGTGGGAGAAAAAAATGATTCACATAAATATCCTGATTTTTTGTTTCACGATTTTCAAATAATTTTTTTTTGTAAAAAAAAAATCATAATAAATTTTTTTTTTTTTTTCCAACTTTATAGCTAGCGGAATGATGGTCTGGCTGCTGTGTTGTGTGGTGCAAATTTGCTTTGCCAAGAGAAGCTTTTTTCCTGATTTAAAGGCTTAATTTTCAGCTGGTTCAAATGTATTGCTGCTGCATACATCTTAAAAACTGACTCACGTGTGATGTGCAGTTTTTTTGAGAAATATGGCTCCTGATATAGTCTGTAAACATTGTGATCATTCAACTATTTAACATGGTCTGGTGTTAGAATCAAAGAATCAAATGGGAGGAAAGCATATCGTCCCAGCCCTGCTGTTTTCTTTCTTTCTAAAACACAGGAGTTGGTTAGATTTGATCCAGAATCATGTGTGCTGCAAGCAGACTAAGTGATAGAGCAGGGATACACCAACAACTTAACCTAAAAATATTCATCTCTTCAGTGGAACCCGGTGGCTTTGAAGAAAGTGATGGTAACAGCAATCCATGAAAAAGGGCGTCACTTCAAATAAAGTGATTGACATAGTGATTCACCAGTTCAATTGCAGTCCAATTGCAGTCCTGCAATGGACTGGTGACCTGTCCAGGGTGTACCCTGCCTCTCACTTAGTAGCCACTGGGATAGACTCCAGCCTGCGGTCATATGATCATTACTTTATGTAACATTTATTAACAAGAAATCTGAACTTTTGTTTTAAACTTCTTTTCCAGTTAAGATGGGAGCAGACCAAGAATAGCTCTTGTTGTTAGATATTTTAATGACTACTGAGATTTTACTAAAAAGGTATGGGAACCTTTCATGAGCACAATGATAATCACAACTGGATATACAGAATTTTGATAAGAGAAATAAAAAAAAAAAAATGCCAATTGCAAACTTGACAGGAGACATATTTTTTGACACAGACTTTTCAGACTTTTACCAACAGCTGTGATGGAGTTCATTATCAGAGAACAGCTGCTGTGTAACAAATAATTTAATGGTAAAAATGTGCACGCGTGTGTGTGTGTGTGTGTGTGTGTGTGTGTGTGTGTGTGACAGCTCACATGTTTCAGATGCAGAGAAGTACAGACTGTGATTAGGTGTTAGGTAAAAACCAATCCTGCACCTATGTCTGGAATAATAAATACTTATAAAATATACCTGTTGTGACACTTACGAAAGTGTTTTCTGTACATTCAGTTTGAGAAACATTGCTGTCAGTAACCCTGAACCTTGATGTATTTAATAAAATGGAAGAAAAGACTCCCACAGAATAATGAAAGGAAGTACACAACTTCAGCTACAATGAAAATCTAGATTACATCATAAATTTATTTAATAATCTGTGACAGACCAACCTGTCTATGTACTTCAGGGAATCTTAGCAAGTAAAATCTGTGTCTTGCTTTTACAGTAATATTTCTGGAGTAAATTTGGTGTTAGGAAGGAAAAAAAGAGTCTTTTCCATTAGTTTATTATGTCATTAGTTATGTTGTTTTCAACTCAGCTTCCTGCTGTTTGATGCAGGATTTGTTTGGGCAGCATGAGATCATCTCACACCAGAAACTTTACGAGTTGATATCAGTCTTTATGTACAAAAATTAAAAGTGGGGACATTTCTGGAGACAAGTACATCCAGAGACATGCCACTTTCATTTTTTAAATTTCATTCCACCACAAATAAAATGACAAAAAAGGCTTTTTATTCAATTCTGTCTACACCACGGGAACTGTTGTTGTGGAAATTTCACAACACTGTGGATGATCATACGTAATTCACGTAGCATATATGCGTTTGTTTAGCTCCTAACTACAGTAGTTACTCTCTTAACATAAAGGAAGTGTAACTTTCAGTGACATAACTATACGAAAAATGTAGTGACTGGTTGAACACATGAACAAAACAACTTCTATTTACAAAAAAAAAATAAATCATTGCAGACTAAACATTCCGAAAGATAAACAACACACAGATTTATTGAATGACAAAAATAAAAACAAGATTGCATCTGCCAACAACCAGCTGGTTGTTATTTTACTTTGGTGGTTTTATTTGAGAAAAAGCCCTTAAAGGTATGTAGGACCTTCCCTTCCCCAGTTTCCCTTAACCTCAGCAAGTCATAAAACTGTTTGATCCAAAAGCACCTGTTGGTGGTAAGATGGTAGATGTGGCAGATGGAAGCACGAAAACACTTAGCCAAGGCAATTTAAAAGTATAGAAAAAAAAGACAATTTCAGAGCAACATGCAGTTAATATTGCAGTCTCATAGAATGGTTGCACCTCCAACATCATAATAAACTTCTCTCTGCCCTCAAAGCAATACTACATAAGTTTCAAACCCTAAAACTCTGTGCTTCTGGCTTGTTTGGATGGCACACTGACATTCAGTGCACATTCCTAGAGTCACCACTGTCCTGCTGTGTCCCAAGGCTGAGAGACTGCACTTAAACTCTTTTTTTTTTCTAGCCTAGGGCATCACCTGACAGTTGCCTTTTGCTTTACGACACTGCGTCACATGCCAGCAACTGGATATCAACAGACTGGCTATTTTGAATGTGTACTGTGACTGATTGAGCAAAGAAATTCAACAACTCAACTCAGGACATTATTGTAGGAAGCGAGGAGAAGGAAGAGAGAACTTAGCAGAAATCTGCCAAAGTTCAGTAATGCTGCTTTACATCTTCATAGGTGAGGATGTGGCCATTACAGTGAGAATATGACTCGAAAATGTACTCAATGCATGGAACAAGAAGCACTGTGTGAGGGTGTGTGTGTGTATAGGTGGATGTGCATGCGTTCAACAAGACAGAGAAAGTGAGTGCAGTGTGAATGCAGTTAAGTCACTATTTATCTGAATACCACTAAACTTTGGTTTAAACCAAAGTATAAACCATCTTATGTAACAGTATTTACACTACTTGCTTTTTAAAGTTTACATTAGTTAGTAACTCTCACTTAATCGTAGTAAATTAGATTTGGAACAAGTATTTAAACCAGTAATGTCCTTTCTGATTTTGATATTCTCTTTTCTAGTAAGGAATATTAGAAAATAATATAGCAAACAACACTGGAGTGAATCATGTTATTTGTCTGTTAATATTCCTTTTTAAAAAAGAAAATATTAATTAACAAATAATGCAGGAGTAAGTCATGTTACATATCTCTTATTCATGTGAGGATAATGAATTTTATGATGACTCGTAAACTTTCTGTTTGTTTTGATGTGGGTAAAGAAATGCATGTCAGTGGCATTTTTACTTCTGATTTGATTCTTTAACACTCTGATCATTCTTCATTCCTCCATTGAAACTTGTCCACTGGGGGCTCGTACGGTGGCCACATCAGTCCGACTTTAATCCAGACTCCTCCTCTAACTTGTGATATGCTTATTTTCTCTGCTCTTATCTGAAGAGTTGTTCTCTATAACAATTTTTTTTAAGGCAGGCATTAAGAGGCTTAGTAGCAGCAGTGATTTAGCAGCCAAAAGGTCACTTCTGCAAATTGGGTTCATTAATCTTCAAGTGTATGGCAGCCTCAGTGGGACACTCTTCACACAGAGACGTAGATTAAAAATGGAAAAAGCGGTCGTAGATTAGCCTCTAAAAAAGAAACTCTCAGAATGATAAAGAGTCTTCTGACAAAGTTGAGACTTGGCTCTCTAAAGTCCGATTGCCAGTTTCGCTCATATCAGAGGGAGCGCCGCTCAGTTGTAAGAGGAGAAGGATATAGGAGCCTGGAGTGAAGTTTGACTGAGCTATGATTATACCATTTCAAATAATTACAGTCAGACATTCCTCTGACCCAGTGCATGACAGATTCTCTCACTTTTCCTTTTTCTCTTTATAGCTCTAGTTTGGTGCCAGCTCTCCAACAAAACACCTGCTCAAGACATGAGACCCTGGCTGGTGCTGCAGAGGTAAGGACATTTGAATGTATTACTTCAGGCTCACTGACTTTGTTAAAACCAATGGAGCAAAACTCCTTTGCTCCATTCAGCACCAGGAACTAGTCATATAGATGAGGCTATCAATCAGATTGGCTCAAGTGAGCCCTTATTCTTCATCATCAATCATGTCCCTTAATATTTTCATTTTGATTCAAATTTGAATTTTAAGTAAAAAAAAATTTTTGTTGCTGCTTTTCAGTCTGTTCTTCATCACACTTTTGGTATTACTAAAACAAAAAAATAGATGAATTCATGGCCATTGCTGTCCATATTGCACCAAAGAAGAAGATTAGCACAGATGTCGCTCGCTTCATTGTTTTTCATAAAACTAATCCAGCTCCAATAAATCTTTACTATATAATAAATGTGAAGCACATCTTCGTAAAATTGTAATGACCACACTTTGGAAAAAATAACTATGAAACTATATCACACCTCCAATCTGCTGTTCCGTGTCTTGACCCCAAACGCTCTAATGGAAAATGCTCCAAACTTTGACCGGCTAAATTAAATCTACATCTACTAATAGACTTAATGTAAATTTCATTTATCCATTTTGTTTTTACTAACCGCCCTCACAGTCCAGATGGCGTTGTGTGTTTTGCGTCTCTGTTCTGCCATCAGGATGTTTATCAATAATTTATATCTCATAAATGACTTATCAGCTCCTTCGCCATCTCCCAGTTCCTTTTCCTCACTTATGTTATGGCTCTTTGCACACTATATAGATGGTCGGCACTGGTCCAGGAGGCCAATGAAAATGCTTAACTTGTTCTACAGCTCAAAAATTCCAATGTGGTGATAAATGCCTTGTTTTGTTGCTTGTGGTAATACATTTGTTAGAAGTGCTGTGGTCTCAACAGCTGGATTTTACGTGAAGCCACATTCTAGATAGTTGGCTTACATCTTTTCTAAGCACATATTACAACATTAGATTCAGGCGATGACATACTAGTCATTGCTCTTAAAAGAAGCAGTATTCTCTCCAAAACATTATCATTGAGGAGAATTTTTAAAGGCTCTAATTAAACTAAACTCATAAAGATTTCCTATAATAATCAGCAAGAGTGCAGATGGGATTTGATGCTGCTCACACTCCCACATACAGCACACACACACACACTTGCATCCAGAATTCGTATTTCATATTCTATCCACTGGGTGTGTAATGACGCCCGTTATTAAAGCGGGTAATTGTCTTACAGTGGGGCTGTGTTATTGGATCCAGGGGCAGTTCTGCAGACACAGTCAGAGGCAGCTGGATGTAAAGTCGCTGAGCAGTGAAATAGGGAGCAGGGCTGAGCAGACACACAGAAGATGGTATCAGCATCAAAGGGAGATGCTACCATTGTGCTGGCTGACCCTTGTGAATGGCACTCAGCCCACCTGTTACCCTATCCCCCCTGAGACTCTCACTAAGTCAGTCCCCTTGCCTCCTGGAACCAGACACTCGGCTCACAAGAAAATCTGATAAAGACTCTGCTCAGTGAGATTCAGCCATCAAAGATTTCAGACACAGAGGCATAAAGACATTATACATTGGAGCAAACTGGGCCTTGTGATTACAGCAGAGGTTTGTAACAGGTTGCATCCAAACAGGAGCAGCTAAAGACTAACAACTAATTTTCTTTTTGTCATAACTTGCAGGGGAAGCAATATCTGACCTAATTCTGTACAGACATATTTAAGTCTCAACACAGTAGCTATAAAAATATACTGAGTTTCCTTTTTTGGGAAATCAAACTTTGGTACAATCTTAACATTCTATGTATTTTAAGCACTTCAAAACGGGATAAAAGGGTGTGATAACTTTTTAACTTTTAACAAGACCACTTCTGACATTTGTCTGGTCTCTGTGCTGGCCCTGTTAGATCTAACTGCAGCATTTGACACTATTGACCTCATAATTTTGTAACAAAACCTTGAACATATCTTTAGGCTAAAAGGCACAGCTTTGGACTGGTTTAAGTAATATTTATCTTATAAGATCTAGTGTGAACATAATCACAATGTGCCTTCAACGCATACCAAAGTTAGCTAGAGTCTTCCACAAGGTCCTATTTTCTATTTTGTTATTTCCATACTTTGTTATTGTTATGCAGATGACACACTGCTCTATTTATCCAAAAACACGAAGAAACTAATCAGTTCCTTGGAGACAAAAAAAAAGGTCTGGATGACTATTTTTTTTTTGTAGTTTTTTTTTTTTACTTTCAATTCAGGCATATTGTTGGCACTTAAAAAGCTCAGCAAGATACTATCCAATCACATAGCTACTTTGGATCCCAATACCTTGGCTTCAACTCATACTGTAATTCTTTTTTTTAGCATATTTTGTCTTTTAATTTTCACAATGAGCTGGTTTCTACAGCTGCATTCTTTCATTTACAGAACATGTTCAAACTCAGGAACGTTCTGCCACAAAATGATGCTGCGAAACTGGCTCATGCTTTTATTACGTATAAGCTGGACAGCTATAATGCAATTTTACCTGTTTTTTTTTGTTTTTTTTAAAAAGCTCAGTGCTCTGCAGCCAGAGTACTGACCAGTTCTACCAATAATGATCACATTTCCCTTGCCCTAACCTTTCTACACTGACTCCCTGCAAAATTCAGAATTGAATTTAGAATCCTTCCCATTACATCCAAAGCACTTAATTGCCACGAACCAGCCCATCTATATGCACTTATTGTTGTCTATCACCCCACAGAAGTTCTTTGCTCCTAGTATGCAGGTCTTCCTGATGTCCTTAGAACTTTTTACTTAATTACAAGGAAAAGCCTTTAGTTTTCCTTCTTGACCTGTAGAACTGTGTCCCAGCTTTCGTATGAGACCCTCTGTGCTTCAAAGACCAACATTACTATCTCAGCCAAATGCTGTAGACTGGTCTACTGGTCAGAGAAAATCCTCATCTGTGGGCATAAACACCAGCTTGGCAGCAGCAACACCAACACACAATACAATTCTATAAGATTTTTGAAAATCTGACACAGTATGCGACATAAGTCACAGACATCTCGTTTGAGCGCAGGGAATGATGATTACATAAGTATGTTTATGGATTTACAGATTGATCGTTTTTTCTCTGCTGACCGGAGTTAAACCCTGTAGCACTCAGTTATGATCACTCCCAAAAGATTTTCAAACTCTTCTGAATCAAAAGCTTGTTGTTGTTCAGATCAATAACCACTCAATACTCTTTCATATTCTTCACTTCGAAGTCCCTTTGAATAAAAATTTCCTCTAAGTTAAAGTAAGGTAATTGTACCAGCAGCTTTACCATGGTAATAATTAACTGTTCCTGGCTTCATTTAGGGGCTACTGTCTGTAGTTGAAAAGTACTGCACAGTGGAATGTAGTAGAGAAACATAATTATTTTCTAAGGGAAAAGAAGAGCAAAACTAGATGGTGTTGAGCCCAGTTTTCATAAGGTGAGAGATCCCTCCATTTCCCTCAAAGGAAAACTGGGAAAAGAAAGGTGTTGCTTACAATATAATTCCTTTTCATATTTGACTGGTGTTTTTAAGGAAACTGATTGAAACCAATCACAATTCTACACACACATCTTTTTTTTCTATTATTAAAGCCACACATATGCAAAAACAAGCCTTTAAATTGAAAAGGTCACATAGGACATTTGTTCATACACCTAAATATGACCCATAACTTTGTCCTACGGAGTATTGCCCCCTACAGCCAGCCGGAGGGAAAATTCAAATATTTCCAAATTGGCGCAGACAATATTTTAAAATCAATCAAAGAGCCAAAAAGGAGGTTGAATGAAACTGTAATGCATCTTTGACATGGGTTCACGATATGACACCAGTTTGCTGGCTGCCTTGGATATGTCACTTTGTCACTTCCTGTTTGGAATTAAACAAAAACTTCACTTGGTTGGTGTTAGAAATTCTAAAATGCTTGGTTACTGTTAGAATATTATCTGTGCTCTGACAAAAATGTATCCTTTATGTGGTACAACATCTAGGGTACTCGCGTCTTTACAGCTGACATGCAATTCCATCACGGCCACTAGAGGTTCTGTATTCCTCAAATCTAAATATAAGCTGTTTGAGCATGCATGAACATAACTGAGTTGTATTTCAGAAAAGGTCAGTCTTGTACATATAGTTGTCTTTTATAAACTTCAATAATCATTATTTTTTATCAATTTGAAACTTGTCAAAAGAGGAAAATAGATCCAGTTTATTTGCTTGTCTCAGTTTAGGAATCATGACCAAAACCAAAAACTTTTAATAGAAAAAAGGAACAAAGTTGATCAAATCTCCAAGTTTAGAGCAAAGAGCCCTGAAGAGTTAAAGGAAAAAAGAAATGGAAAAAAGATCTTATGATTATAAACGGATACAAAAAAGCGCATCAGCTCACACACACTCCATCAGGGCGGAGCAGTAGGAGACATTGGCACAACTAACAAGGATATCAGCAAGCATTTAATTATGAACGCTGCTGTGATGACAGATTATACACTGTAGCATATTTATGAGGACCTCGGTGGTTGTCAGTGAAGAAAAACATCTCTGAGTGCGCGATGAGTTCTAATTAACCAGCAATGACCCCTGGCACAAACCAACAGTCACATTCAGATGTGGCCTTTCACTGACTCTTTGGATCAACAACAACAAACTCATCCGCCTTGAGAGCGCCACTGAACTCTTACTTAACGCTGGCCACATAAACAACATTAATCTAGTTCCTGTCCAGCTGTGCACAGCATGAAGCCAAGCTGGCAGGAGAAGAAGGACATGGACAGTCCCAATACTCTGGGGTCTGCACTATGGCCAGCCAGCTTGTGTCATTGGAGCTTTCCTGACTTGGACTGGAAAGGTGATTTCTCAGCAGGGGCTGTGGGTTTAGCATATGAAAAGCAGTTCACTACTGCTGATTGGTCATATTGGTTATTTTATAAGCATAGCGTTCTCTGAAACAGTCTATGGGCACATTGTTATAAGGTTCTTGTTAAAACTACATCTAATCTATGTAATTAGACTCATCTTGCCATTGATAGGGCTCAGCAAGGCCAGGAATCCAGCAGAGAGCCTGATGGTGTCACATTTTCCCTTTGGAAAATGGGGCAGGAAGTCATTATGTCTAGGTTTAGCCAGCAGACATTTCTGAAACAACCATTCTTACTAAAGTGTGATAACTTCTGTGCCCAGATTTAGAAAATACAGCATCCAAAAGCCCCACATTTTTCAATCTTATAACCCATCACAAAGTATTTAATTCTTTGTGGGGCTAAAAACCACATGTGGATTAGCTGTGTCTGCTTGTGAAGTTAAGTATGACCTGTAAAAACACCATCCTTTTTTCTTTTTTTTTTTTTGCTAAAGCACAGTGGCACACTTCTTCTAGTATTTACATAGGGAGTGAAAAGCCAAGCTATTTCCTCCTTTGCCAGACCAAAGGCAGCCAAGAAAGAAAAAACAAGTTTTTGAGTCCGTCCTGGGGGAATTGATTTCCTTTTACCAACAACCACATGTATTTTAACACAAAATGGTCAAAGCCAGGATTTTCTTTTAGCTAAATAAATAAGATCTTTATATGCTAGTTATAAAGTACTAAATATTTAATATATAAATATATGCTAAATGACTTCTACAATAATGCCAGTATGTATACACAATCATGACAAGTTATTCCTACTCAGCCTGTATAAATGTATCATGTATGTCCTATCAAGTTTTTAAGCATCTGTGGGATTTGCCTGCAAAGTCCCTTCCCATCTACTCCATTCACCTCAGTCACATCCTTCACATCAACCCCTCATCTCATGTCTCATGAAAGGCAGTCCATTACTGCATATTAGCAGCAGAGTGAGGCAGGGAGATAAGGGAGGCTGCTGATCAAACACACAGACAAATCGCCAGTGACAGAAACACACATTTGTTGCTCAGCATTTAGCTTTGATCTCTGACTCTGCCAAGAGCCAAAGAGAAGCAAATCTCAGGCTTTGAACTGGAGCTTTTCAGTTGAGGTATTTCTTTGCTCTCTTATGGTGACGTGTGCGTACACTTCACTGAGTCATTATATGCGATCCCACTCCACGATCGAGAGCACCTACATATTCAGCAGGACAGTGTGAGGATGGATACAGTGCAGGGCGGGGCGGAATATTCACATCACTGACACAGAACATGACACAGGTGATGTTGATGCTGATCATTTGAGACACTGAGCCTCTGGTGGGCTGACAGAGACAGATTACAGTGAAATGATTGTTCAAGCTTTAAAAGCAGCATCCTTATAAAACCTCCATACGCTCCCAAATCACAGGGAACTGCCAAGTGGTATCAACAGGTTGTGACTGAAACACTGAGCTAAGATCATGTTTCAACCTTGTGCACACAGGCAATAAGTAGTCACATACTAAGATCTGATTAGCCTTTACTGCTTATATTCTGATCTCTGATCTGCTCTGATATCACACCTGAATGCATTTGTTCCCTTGCAAACACGTGCACAAATATGCATGCAAGTACACAAACCCAAAGGAGAGTGAAACTGTTTTTTGCAGCGTAGTAATAACAGATAAGTGGCGGCTGAGTCTAAGCTGTCAACCATGGATCATCTCATTTCCTGACTGGACCAGCCCAGGCCCCCTGTGTGTTATTACAAACAGCCCAGATCATGTGACAAGGGGGAGAGATTACTGGAGAAACTAATTGAGGCTGCTCTGTGTGTTCTCTGCTAAAGAACAGTGGGGTGACTGTTTGGTCAGGCGGCCTGATACTCGACCCTCCCATGTCCCCCGCAACCACAAAATGGCCATTACAAACAAAGACCCTGTCAAAGCCAACAGACCTGGCCACTCTGTAGTGAACCAGATCATTCTTTTGAAGCTTGGGGATTCCCCCTTATCCTGAAGGCAGTGTCAGGTATGGGACTAATAGCGCATCCACACACCTGGCTAAGCATTTCATTTTATTACACTGGCACCATTCTCCTTGACAAAGTTGGGGCAAAACAAACTATACAGAATAATGGATTTTAATACTCTGGTTCTATATTCCCTGATGTTTTGCCAGCATTGTTTATGCCACTTTAGACTATATCCTTTCCCCATTGCCTTGACCCAGCTGCATAATTAAAGAAGATTGTTGCCCTTGACGCAGTATACAACAACTGTACTGGCTGTAGCATCAGCAGCCCTGCAACAATACCATTCAGTGGTACTATTACCTACAGTACAATAGAGCTGTACACAGGCCAATGGCAGCAGATAGAGCCTGCTAGTCCTCACCCAGGAACAACTGTCAGCTAGCATTTGCTCTGAGTGGACCAGTATGTCTGTCACACAAAGCTTTTATTATGATACAGCCCAGGGTCAGGCTGGGGCTCCAGGGTGAAACAAAGTGATCCTGTGTCATCACTTTCAGCACTGCTTTTCCACTTATATATCAGCATACTATAATGCCTTAGCAAAGAGATATTCAGATCAAGAGCTCCATAAAATCCCCTTTGACAGGTGCTACATTGAGAAAACTCACACATGCAAGAACGCAGTTGCAGGATTAATCAGGAAGAATGGATTGCATGCAGGCGCAAGACGTCCATTTTCAGCAGCACTTGCACAGTGACCCCTGCAACCCGCTGCCCTTGTATAGCATAAACAGTTAAATACATGCCAGCACTTAGGCCCAAACACACATTTCACCAGAGAAGAACCAGGCCCTGGCTTGTGAGGCAGACAGTGGGGGATGGGGCTGCAGTATTGTATTTCCACAGGATATGGTCCCTTGTGTTTTCATATGCAGTCAGCCCCAGGCAAGGCCCAGTTCCAGCCTAGTGCCAGTGCCAAGGCTAGCACAGGCGCCGAAGCTGGCTGGACAAGTCTGATAGCACTTTTATGAGTGGGAATCTGAGAGCCACTGTGCTTTTAAAGCTTGGCTACTTGTGCTGCATCTCAAGTGACATCCTCTTGCCACCAATAAAGCAATAATCTTGACCACTCCTGTGTCAAGTGGCTCTCTGGTCATAAGTAATGCACGATGTGATGTGTGAGAGTGATTTGAGCTAGGCTCTTGAGAGTGATTTACCTTCTTGAATATGATTCTAGTTTTTGTAGCAGTTGAAATGATTAGTGACACTCAGGTCATCTTAAGTGGAAGTATTCGTTAGACAGTTGACCAGTGAATGGTGGCCTCATAAGCAGGAACATTCAGCTCAGATAGATGTAAGATCTTGTGGGAATCTAAGTTTTGACTGGATAGCTTGTATTCAGGCTGCTTGAATTAAACACTTCAGAAAGGACTGGATCTCAAATGATGCTGATAAAAACTGAACTGAAAAGTGGATCAAACTGCAAGCTACACACCATAGTGTCAACTCTGTCTCTCATTCTAGTGTCTGTGCTCCAGATTTTATCTGCAACAACATACTCTATATTCCCAAATTACTCTTGATTTATCAATTTTCTGACTAGTCTCATTTGAGAAATAGCTAAAGCGACATATAAAGTCATTTTTCTGGGGAGACATCCGCTAATTTCCTCTGCTCAATTTTGCTTTACAGTCCTATAGAACTGATGATGGTTATGCAAAATGAAAGATCCAGGCTCAGTGGACCGAATAGTAATATATCTGAAACATGAATCCATGTCCATGCTAGAGCCACCCTTCCTACACACTGTTATGACTGCACTTCCCTACACTCATACATTATTACACTATGCTGATCCCAGAATGTAGGTTACCTGCGATGATTTGTTATTGCACTTCAATGACTAGTGGGATTTGAATGAGTAAATTCATCCATAATGAATTGTTAAACTTATCCTGTACATGCTATAAAATCCTGGGGTTTAGTTAATGGTATGGATTAAAAAGCCTTGCAACATAGCCTTTTATGAGATTCTCTTTGCCTAGTATACAAATCTTAATATACATATAAAACCTCCCTGGATGCCTTTACGTATATGAATATGATTAGAATCGTCTCGTCCTCATCAGATCCTGACCCATTTAACTCATTCTAAAAAAATGGGTTAAAATGTCAAGAAGAGCAACAACACATGACAAATTACATAATGTAATTATTTATTTTTAACAAAGACAGTGAAAATTAAAAAGCAGCATCTGAAAAATTAAGTGCCACCAATGATTTAACAGCTTTTGAACCAACATAAGCAGCAATAACTTGAAGTAATTATTTTTCCTTATGGTGGTATTTGTCTCTTATGATCATTGGGGAGGGATTTGTGCTATTCACTTCATCAGTTCACTTTGTTTAGCAGGAATTTGTTTATGCACCCTCTACAGTTTTTCAGGCTGAGATCTAGGCACTCATGTGCAAAGGGTGTGTATGCATGAAAATATTCCATGCTCCATGCTCATGTTGGGATAAACACAAAACAAACTCTATTATTACTCAGTGAAAAACTACTGAAACTCGCCTTTATACACTCATATATGTTCCTCTAAACTTTTTGAAGTCATGACAGATTTTAAAACAATATTTCTTTATGCATTTGAGCATGTAACCTACTTTTCCCACATATATTATACCATAAAATGATTGCCACAACCTTAATCTAAAATAAACATTTCAGTTTTCTCTGTTCATCTCACATGAAGATGTTAGTACACATTACTAAATGCTTGGTTATGAGGCACACACAAATTCATCACACATGAAATTCAGCCTAATTTTCACTAAGATGAAAACACAGTGTCAGATGAGATGCTAGCCTTGTCTTTGTCCTCCTCCAGACCCATAGCTGTGGATGGTGTGACCATGACACTGCTCTCAGTTTCCACATTTTCTAAAATGTGCGAGTAGGAAGTCAAAAAGTTTCTCTGATGATGGAGGCCACTCGTTCCTGATATATGGGGCAGGTCTGTCATCTCTGGGCCTCTTCCTGAGACAGCAACACTGCTGATGTGGAGCATTCCTTCTTTTTATATTAACATTGATGTTGGACCATTTTTTCTTTATCTGGGCCATGGTGTGATTTCCCATTGTGTGTGTGAGTGTGTGAGGAAAGAAATGTGTCTATTTGGTGTTTGTTAAGGTCTATGGCATCCTCTATTTCTTTTTAGAAATCAAAATAAAGACTGTATCACACTTTGCAGTTCTTTACGTGGAAAACAAAACACTATCAACACCGGAAGAAAAAAATCATCACAAAAATATATCAGTGAGTTTGTAATTACAATAGGGACTTGTACTTCTTTATGTGCTTTTTTCACCTCATTAATACTTTGAAATGCAGCATAAGAGTAAACAGTCCCTAACTGCAGTCTCCTTCTTAATAATGGTTCAACATCGCATCACATTTTCTATCAGTAATGAAAAAAAACAAGGATTAACACAGAATATCACAGATTACTGCACTCTGCCTGCACGATATTGTTGCATCAAAGTCAATTATATTAAACACTATTACTGAACACATGCAAGGCATGCTGGGAAGCTCACCTATCTCCAACACACTACAAGTTTGTGTAGACTATTTCATCTTGCCTCAACCTCCAATTCAACCCCATCAGTTTCATGCTTTGTGAATTTTTTCTACTTTTTTGACGTTCATGGTGTGTTTGTTGTGTTATTTGGACAAAAGGTGAAAGCATGTCATGTATTTATACTCATTTGCATATTCATTAATGAGTGGAGACAAGGCGGTCCAAGTGGCACATGTAGCTGCGCTCAGTTCCAAGTCAGTTGGAATGAGCGTTTGCACAGATTCATACATCTAAAAATTTCCCAGTTTTGGGCGTGCACCACCTTTCTTTAGCTTTTTTTAGTACACCACCTGGACTTTAACTGGACCACAGCCCCTTGATTATTTTCTTTTTCAACCATTCTGTTGTAGATTTGCCTTGGGATCATTTCCCTGTAGCATGACACATTTTTCACCAAGCTTTAGTGATCAGACAGATGGCCTCCCATTTGACTCTATAATACTTTGGTATATAGATATGTTCAGGATTGACTCAATGACTGCAAAGCGCCCAGGTCCTGTGGATGCAGAACAAGCTCAAATTATCAGCCCTCCACCATTATACTCTAAAGTTGAGGTGTTTGAGCTGATATGCTGTGTCTGGTTTGTTTATGACCAAATAAATCCACTTTGATCTCATCTGTCCAGTGTTATGGTTTGTTCAGATGTAATTTTACAAACCTAAGTTGTCTGCCATGTTCTTTGTAGAGAGAAGAAACAAGTCATACTTGTTTAGTCTTTTTGCAACTATACTGTAATGACCTTTAACATAATATCTTAAATGTAGCTCTCAGGTTTTTTTTTTTAGTTTCTCTGAGCATTGGATAGTCTGACCTTGGGGGAGCTGAGATTTCCACTTCCAGGAAGACACCTATAATGTTTTCCAGTTGTCCAGTTTTCTTTTTAACCGTAAAATGGATGCATGGTGATGCCGTCTTCAGAAACCAGACATTGTAACTTTGCATGAGCGGATCCGTCTCTCATGGGATCATGTGACCTGCAGCGCTTTGCTCTACAGCTATAAAACACAGTGGGCTATGCTTAATGCTACTTTTTCCTTGAAAGTTTGTCAAAACTGAACAAAGTAAGAGGGTGAACACAGTGTCTGAGGAGCCCAGAAAGAGAAAGACTGTTTAATTTGTAATAGTGTTGTGTCGCCTGTGGGAAGTTACAGGTTTAGCCCCCTAGTGGCCAAAAGTTACACGGTATACCTTTAAATAGCAGCAGAAATAACTGTACATAGAAAAAAAAAGTGTAGTGTTTCTGTTGTGTGTCTGTTTCAATGCAAATATATATTTTCTCCTGAAAGTTAAGACTTAACAGAATGATACGCAGATGAGAAAAGGCTTGGTCACTGCTGGTCTGTGTAATTTCTAGTACTGTTAGTTATAAATTCTGTTTTGTTTTGTTGGCTTTTATCGTGCTAT
>JBBBVU010000001.1:9942013-9959586 GCA_037177055.1 Atherinosoma microstoma | reverse complement strand
TGTTTTGTTGGCTTTTATCGTGCTATATAAATTGATAAAGTCATTTTACACCATTTTAGCCTCATAATCTGACAACTGAGGTTGTCCTGAAAAATATATATCTGTATGTTTACTCTGCTTATTATGGTTGAGACTCTACATGCGTTTTTACAAAAAAGAAAAAAAGTAGACCAAAGATAGCAACAACAAAAAAATGGCTTGAAGTTTTAAGGGTTAATCAGGTTTTTATACATGGGAACTTTAAATTGAAAGGGCTTGTAATTATTTCTCTTTTTTTTCCTTTTCTTTTCTTTACTATGACCATACTTTTGTAAGTGTGATGTCCACAAACATTTCCATGACCGTGTCATAAGCTGTTCTCTCTCAGTAGCATTAGCTTAAAATAAAAACAACTGACAACAGATGGCTTTAACACCACTTACGTTACCCATCCAATAGCTTCTCAAAACCCTAAGAGCTAATTGGTGAATCAAATCATTAGATTTAAGAGGCTCAACAGACACATCCACCTGTATCACGGGGTAGTATTAAACTCTTACAGTGACGTTAATGCACCACTACCTCCACCTGACCTTTCACCATTGCTCCCTGAGGCCCTTTCATTATCCCTCTGATGTGATATGAACGGGTTAGTGTTTTACACAGATTGCACGTATTTAAAGCCAACCTGCTCACGAATGTGGTGGATAAGTGAGGGAGGCGGTTAGAGCAAATTCAATGGAATATCTCTGATTCATTACAGAATTATCATCATCGTTGACCAGTAAGCGGCATCATGAAAAGAATCACGCCTCAGTCTAAGCAATATTACGGTGAAGCTGGTTAGTATGCCACAGGGTAGTGAAGTGCATTTGTTTATTTACAGATGACTAGATTCTGATTACTTAACATTTGACAGGAACACATTTACAGTCATGCCAATTTCTTCGAAATCATTCGGCATGATAAAGACAGCAGGGCTTTGGTTGATTCTCTCGGGGGACTGATCGTGTCAGACAGATAACACAGCACTCGTTAAAAGACACATACCATCTTTTGAACACATTTGATTAGGTTTGTAAATTACTTACATTCCTAGTGGAGTTGCCTTCAGGATGCAGAATAACTTGACATGCAAATAGAAGTCAGATTGTGATTCCATCTTTGCATGCAATTACAGTGACTTGCATATCTCCGACCTGTTGACTTAAAAGAAATCTTGCATCACTTCCAGATACATAAGTGTCTTATAATACTGACAAATAACCAACAGTAAAGTAAAGGCAAAGCTTGCTGCTTTAATGGAAGAATCATACAGCCTTGATGTATTATGACCAAATAGCATATGAATCAGGCAGCGAAATAGAGAGTGAATTAGCATCGGGACAGGTCTCCTTCCCCAGCCTTCCGCCAGCCTCCCATCATTCATTATGATGATGTATGGCTGCTCTTTATGCCCTGACTTGATATTTCAGACTCATGTGAGGTGTGGATCATTAGGGAAAGCTTTTACCATTAATAAGCAGACGTTGTTTACATGACTAATACTGCAAAAGGCAATGAGGTTGAAGCATTTAGAGCAGGGCATCCATCTTTCCCGCACCAGTAAATATCATCCAGATGTTATTGATATTTACTGGCCTGTAGAGAAAATAGCTGGACAGACTTCATTGTGTCAGGCAATGTTTGAGGAAGGAAGGGATTGAAGGAAGGAGTTGAGATGGAAATAAGGGTAAGGAAGGATGGAAGGAAGGTTTAGACTTAATGACACTAAAGTAGGACATTCAGAAATTGTCTTTGTTCAGGTTTGTTTGGTCAAACTAGAATAAAATATAGGATAAAAGTGAGATTTCAGTACCATACAGTTGTAATGGTATCTGAACTTGTTTGAGGAAAGAAGTGATTGGGTTTGGCTATTTTCTCAAGGAGTTGGTCTTTGCAATACTTATCAGTCCAATTGATAACCAACTAATGATAAATAAACTACAAATACTTGCTACTAGGTGAGAAAGCAATGAACTGACTACACCCATGCATATAGAAGACCATATAACCATAGTATTATCCTAAACTATCTCTGGATTTGATCAGTGATCACAGAAAGAAGGGTTGGAAGACAGGACATGACTGCATTACATATTGGCACAGAAGTTTCTGTAGTAAGAGGTATTCAGCATAGTCACACTACAAATCAAGCTTGCGCATTTACAACAAATTAATTAAGTAGACATCTGCACAGAGCCTCAAAGAAACCTCTTGATTGCATTTACATAACCAGATTGCAAAGTCATAGACAACTCATAAAACAATGCAAAACTGGAATAAGAGTGTATTGTTTTGCAACAGGAAATAAATGGAATAAATGCAGCTTTGGACCGATACACATTCAAGCTCCATTTAGGACCAATGTCAGGGATTAATGGGGCCAAATGCATTTGGGTTCATGATATTATTGAAAAAAAGCATATTCCAAAAATACAGTGATACTCTAGTCATAGAGAGATCAGTATTGCCCATAGGGTTTGTTGCACTTGTCAATGGTGACGCTTTCTACAGTATTACAAGGCACTCTTTTGTCTGTATCTGTGTTAAATTGCAATTACATCCCTGTTCATGCTGTAATAGAGCAGCTCACTGGGGAGATTGAGGAAATACCACAGAGGTGAAGTGCCATGTAGGGACACGGTTCCTCTTCCTCCTGCCTTTGCAGAAGATTGAGATGATCATTTGCCACTAACTAATAGCTGGAATCTTACATGATTGATTCCAGCACAGGCATGTGATTCCACCCAATGGGTTATTGAGATTGAGATTAACTTTTAGGTCCGCCCCCATGTCTCAAACTGAACCTGGAAAAGAAAGTGGCTTAACTTGTCATCCCTTTAGAGAACGATGTAATTAAAGATCCCTGATGAGCAGCTCAATCTCCACAGACAGGAGGAGATTGGCCTGGTTTAGGAGACATGCTGCAGAGAGTATGTGTGTGTCAACGAGAAAGAAGCAAGAGAAAGTAGAAGAAACCAATATAGGCAACATCCCTGCAGCTGATTGGTCCGATAAGTTTTCTTCCATTTCCCACACATCTCTTGTTAATTTAATTGTTTTAACCTACACTTCATGAGTGTAAAATCATAATTTGAAAATAAGATTAGATTTCATTTAAAATTTTGACAGGGAAGCCCCATACATGTCTCCAGTGGTGCCTGAAAGCAGGGCAGCACCTCCTTCTGCATCCCTTGAGGATTTATCACTGAATCAGAATTTGTGCGTTATTTCTGTCTCTGCCTGTGACGTCGGTGTTCAGCATCAGAGGAACACTGTTTCATCCGGAGTGCTGTATGTGGTTACACAATGCCTACTGTAGTTTGAAAGAAACCACGTCATCCTCACAATATGCGAGAATAATTTCATGATCCTGGAAATGCGTACTGCCTGTGTGCTGTAGAGAATTACTTGTCACTCTCATCTACTTCATTTTCACAATGACTATTACATCTCACAGAGCTCCATATAGTCTCTGGACATTTTTTTCTTTTTTTTTCACACCCTCTGGGCTTATTTTTCATCACGACATGAAGTCCTGCACTTCAGTGGAAGCAGTACACACAGCACAAAATCAATATGAACATCACTTTTCCACATGCCCACAAGTGTTGCCAATACTGGATAAAATGGGGAGGGGGCGAGGGCTTCATGAGCCACCAATATCTAACGTTTACATTTTCATAACTTCCTCATACTTTTCACACTAGTCTGCACATTAACTCTGGAAAGATATGATATGGCCAAACCAGTCAGCCAAACCCGCCTGCAAAGTCTGCAAAACAGCTCCTATTTCAAATCAGACATAGTACCACACCACATTTGCCTTTCTGCACCTATATGCAGCCCCCCCCCCCCATCTATACAGATGGGTCCCATTTTGTCACTATCAAATTTATTGCATTATCTATTATTACATTATTTTTGTTTCCTTTCCCAATTTTGTTTTTATTATTATTTTAGCTGTATGAATCTCTGTTGGGCTTTTAGAGATTTTTTATAATGTAGTTGCCTAAAACCATCAAAGGATCATCTCCATGTTTCACTACTGGGGTCAGGCAGTTATAAACTTGTGTACCCTCTGTGCATAAATTCATCATGATGGAGGAAAAAGTATGAAGGATAATTCAAGTTGAGATGACATTACAAGAAGTTGACAGTCTTTGTATCATTCAGTACCATGGCAATGGCAGCACAATGGTTGCATAACTGATCTCTTGTTATGGTTGATACAGAGTGAGCAAATAGTTGATGTGGCTCCACAGTCAAGTAGGTAGTTGGGATTTCTCTGCACAATACCTTTTAATGCTCTTGTAAGCATTACTCTGACACTGAGTAATGCTTGCAAGAGCCAGTTTTTTGGTTTTGTTTTGGGCTTTCTTTAGGCTAGCATGAATTTTTGCACGATTCCATTAGTAACATTTATCAGCTCTGCAGTTTTTCTTTCAGAAGCCCAGCTATCCAATAATTTGCACTTTCTGATGCATAGCTTTGTAAAACGAAAAAGGAAAAAAAAAAGAAAAAGGAAAGGATACATTATCAAATAAAGTACAAGGTACACCATGGGTATTCTTATTCCTACCAAAACACTAGCGGAAACATACTGTTGAAAAATATATCAATTTCCTTTTTTCTGTCCAAGATCTTTAGATCTTTAGTTTCTGTGTTTGATTCCTAATCTACCTGCAGGACTCTGACATAGGCTCTTTTCTCTTGCCTTTTTCTGTATTGAAAGGTTCCACCTCAGTTCTCTACAACCGGATGGCCTCAATATGTTCAAAGTCATTACGCTCCATCAAGGCCCTCTGGGAGGATGATCTAGGGTGCAATATGGCCACGTTTAAATGAGAGTTTTAATTCCCTTTAATTCAAAATAAAAATTGAATCATCTGTGTGTGGCCACAGTTACGTGATGTTTTTTTATCCTGAATCAATTATTTTGAATTAAAGTATTCTCCTTCGCGTTAACATGGAAATAGTAAATCCGAAATGATTAAATACATATTGAAAATATGTTTAATCACCTTCATTCAATTTTGATTCAGATTGGGGTTGGGAAAGGTTCTGATTGGGGGGGCGAACGTGACATATTTAATCTTTTTAAAGAAGATTACATTTTTATTCTAAATGAAAGGGATTTAAAACTCTCATCTAAACGTGGCCAAAAAGATTAAAAATGACCTTGTAAAGACCTAATTCCAAATGAAAATGACCATTCCGAATTACACTTAAATCCAAAGTAAATGGCTGGTTTACTCTGATTTTAAATCGGAATGGAATATTTCCTCGATCGTGTATACGTTCATTCCACTATAAATTAATCCTGGTTGGTCTGCACATGCTCGTTCCCTTGTCCTGTCGCGATGATGCACATGTTCCAGAATGGCCACCTAAAGCAAGCATTGGACTCGAGCCTATTTAAGTGAAAGCGAAGTAGCATGCTAGCGTCCAGCTGCTGCTTCTAGAATCAAAGCAAACTGGTACTTATGTGGTTTTCCATGTTGTAGCCCAAAAAAAAAAAGAAGCAGGAACTGGAGTTTGTTTTTATTCCGATTGACGCACTTCACGTCTGCCCCCTGTCCAAGCAGAACCCTTCCCAACCCCCAGATCTAAAGCGGAATTAAAGAAAAGCAACTAAGCATGTTTTCCATGTAAACTTCAATTCTATTTCCATGAAGGAGAATACTTTAATTCCGAATGATTTAATTCTTAATAATTCATTCCGAATTAGAAAAACATCATGTACATGCAGGTTCACAAGTCCTCCATTTGTGCAAGACGTTGCCTCATTCAGTGCAAGCTTGTGAATTCTCGAGTATCGAGTATAGTACATTAAAGCTTGTTTATCCAAGATCTATAGTACTGACTCTTGAGCCTGTAATAGGGACCAACAGTCCCCTGCAAACCCCATGGAAATGTTTGTTTTTCTTTTGTTTGCTTTTATTGTTCTCCTTTTGTTTTTTTTTGTTTTTTCCTTTTCTTTCCTCAAGGAAATTGTGCAGCATTTCACGTGGGTGCTACACATCGTAATAACTGCGCAATTTCTGTCTAAAACCAAAGAAAAAAAGTTTGAAAAAAAAAAGAATTCTGTGTTTGATAGTCTGCATGAAATATGTTTACACTGCAGTGTCTTTATTTAATTATTGATTTGATCCCAACATAAATGGATCACCGTTATTGGTCTATTCTTATCATTTCAAAAGTTTTGAGCATTTTAAAAGAAATTAAGTCACTTTCATCTCACTTAATAATATATGGTGTGTAGACACTCAAAAATTACAGCCATATCTTGCCGTTTTAAAGAAAGAGATCCAGAAATTGCATCTCTAATTTCCAACAATACCCAGGAGAAAAATAGATAGTCAAGTAAATAAATTGATAGATGTTCTGACGTATTAAGTAATGAGTTACAAGAATATAAAATATCTGTCAGATTTCCATTTCATAAGAAAAAAAAAATCCTACATTTGTGTTTAAAATGTAAGGAGCTTAAAAAAAAAGCCCATGAAACTGTTTGGCCATCCAGGATCCAGTCTTCTGATGACATCATTAATCCAACCTCATTTGAATTTTAAAGAGGCTTGGTGGACCATTCCCCTTACTAATCCATCAGCATTGAGACAGTGGGAGCACTTAGTGGAAGGCACGATAGAAAGCATGCCAGCAGAGCCCTATCTAATGTCAGGTCAAGGCTTCTCGTCATGGGGATTTTACCCATGCTTATGTCCTAGCTCATTACAGGCATGACTTTAGGGTTTCAAGATGCTGTTAAAATTATTTGAGCTTTACTGCTGTGTACAAACATCTCGTCTTTGACAGTGACCCAGAGTCTGAAGTAGCTGAACAGCAGCCGCTCAAGGCCACTGTCAGATAACGGAGGCTGAGTCAGACATCCGAAAATGTAGCACACAACCAAACGTTTTCAGATTACTATGTACTAATCTACACTGAAGCCCTTTCAGTGAGCACAAATTTCAAATTTATCACAGTATCTTTCTGTCTTTCCATGTCCATGAGGGTGAGAAATGAACCAGTAAGGAGGACACAACCCCAGAAAAGTAGAGGAGAAGTAAAGAGTGATGCAGATAATACTCGCTCAATGTGAGCTTAGTACTTTATCTTTTTGAATGCAGTCACAAACAGTCCTACTACATAAGTCAAATGTGATATCCAGTACCAGTCAAACATTTGGACACACTTTCCCATTAAATCCGATGGAGAAATGTGTCCAAACTTTTGACTGGTACTTAACTTTTCAAAATGCTTGGGAGTTTGTTTATCTAAAATTTTATTGTTTCACTCTATAGACCGAAGGCTCTTTCCATTAGAAAGGTCAGGCCTCAGCCATAACTCTGGACCAAAAACAGATGGACAGGAGGAGGCTTTATGGCTGAGTTCTGTGTTTTAATTAATTGAAATGTGAATGGGTGTAAACTCTTGAACTGGGAACTGATCATTGAATCAACACTGAGCTCTACTATTCAGGATGTTGTGAAATAGGAAAACAACTTTTATTATTCAACTATCGAATTTCTGTTTGTGCAAACATAAATCAAATGAGATGTCCTGTGCAAGTGAATAAACCCAGATTGTTATGCAGTTTTCCATTTTGTTAAATGTTGTGTTTTTTAACTATCCCAGCAAGAAAGGCAATCATACACATTTGTGGTATAAATTCCCAGCCTCTAACTCGCTCTTTCACTTCTTGGCAACATCTTTGTACTCCTCATGTATTTTCGAATGAGTTAGCCCCCACAAACACACTTTCACATGCTGTTCTCTAATGGCAGGTCTTTTTTCACAATCATCCAACTGCACACACAGCTGCCACTGAAAGAGAAGAAAATTAAGTGAGAAGGGACAGTGTGCAAAGAGTGGCACAATGAGAAGGATCGATTCACCCAGCCTTCACAGATGGAGCGGAAGTCACGAGCGAGCAGTACTATCAAAAGCCGAAAACAACAAGACTGTAAAGACCAACTTTGCTTTTACTATTTGAAGAAAACTTTTAAGTGCAGCTGACTGACAGACATTCGCTTCACCACAAACCTTGTTAAAATATATGCTTATCTTTATAATGACTTAATTCCTCTGTCAGTTGCCACCACAATTATTGTTTTAGCGCCACATGTTTGTTTTTTTTAAACTTCCTTGTCTGCTTTTGTTGCATAGCATGCTGTTACAATCTAATCTCTGCATATCCCCAGTGAGCAAAGAATATAAACAATATCAAATGACAGCAGCTGTACGTAAATTATGTCTTTGAGATGCTAGTTTTGGATTTTCTTTATGGGCATTGCTATTCAGAAAAAAAAATTGATCTTATATTACTTTCTGATTTCTGACATTGGGTTAATATTAGAAAATTACAAGGCAGGAAATTTGTAAAATTACAACTAAAAGTGTAGAACTGAAGCTTCAAAGACTCTACTAAAGTCATTCAGTTCATGTTTTATTCAGTTCATGTTTCTCAGCAAGTTAAATGTGTGACACTGAACCATGTTTCAGCTCACGTGTGATACCAGGGCTTATTTATGACATCATCCTGTCTGGGAGTGGGCTACGTAATGGACCTTCAGCTTTCTTCAGACATTACAACATATCCCTTCATCTCCCCCTCTAACGAAACTCTGAGTGAAATGAACTGATCAACATGAAAGCACAATTTAAAGGGAAACAGTAGACACATTTTTGTATTTGTAGAATTATTTCAGAGTCATGACTGACCTACGTTTGTGTTGCCATGTACTGCCTGTAATATTGACGAAGAGCTTGAATCTGTCAATAGTGCATAAATGTCGACCGTGTTGATTCAAGCGTTCCCCAGTCGGCTACATCTGAATGTTTTTGAGTGAGCGAGCGGGTTTTGTTTGTCTTGTACACTAACAGATTTTGTGGAGTATGTTGACATCCACACATGATGTTGGGCTCTAACCAAATACTTCCTGAGGTAAGACGTAGAACTCTTTTTAAAGAAAAACCCTTCAGTTAACCTCCATTCAGACAAACAGTACACTTTTAAAATGATAAATTTCCGTTAAAGGGCTGCCAATTCCTGCTGTTTTCCAAAGAGTTTATACAACACACACACACGTACACAAAAGTGTTCTCATTAGTCATACTGTCATAAAAGCAGTGTCAGCATTAACAATAAACATAGCTCATCCAAAACAAGGCTTTTGTCTGTTTAAAAGAAATAGTGTTGGCAGGCGGTGCCTCTAACAATCCAATAACAAAACAGGCCACACACAATCACATACCTCAAACATACATATATATATATATATATATATATATATATATTACATGTAATGCAGCAGAACACATCTCCTTTACACCTGTCTGCTCATGGCAAGTGATAAAGTAGCAAGAAATTAGTCTATCCTGCAGACCATCTGAGGCTAACACAAAATTAGGAGATGTAGGACACAGACGAAAGAGGGGGGAAGGGGGATAAAGTACAGAACGGGCCAATAAAGGAAGATGAAACAGGATTATGAGGAGACGGAAAGTGATGAGGAAGAGAACAGATACAGCACCCATATTTGCTTAACTTCTCCATACAAGAAGGAAACAGGAAAAGAAATGTGAGTCAGGAAAAAAAAGAAAAGCAAGATAGAAAGATGTTGTGATCAGCTGGCTCACACTGCTCAACCATGAAATCCTAACTTGGGGAAATATGGACATTTCACACACCTATGCACAGTAGTTAAGTATCCCCTTCTCTGATGTTCGCACAAAGCGCAGAGAGACAGCTCAGCCTGAGAGCAGATGGCAGAAAATGCTCACACACATGCCTGTGCAGACACACATAAACGCAAAGACTGGTGAATGCTGGTGAATTTCTGGGTTTTTCCACATCTAGACGCTACGCAGGCGGTGGCAGGCTGCTTCCAGCAGCAGACGAGTGTCCGGATGCATAATTAACAGGCTGGTTTGGCACCTGACAGCCTCAGAGGTCACTGTGTCCTCTCCATTAGCTGGGCGCCAATCAGCCTCTGGATCACCTGAGCACGTCCTTGTCCCAGCAGCAGATTGCCCAGAGGACATCAGTCACATTATACAGCCCAATCAGTGGCTGGGAATCACACAAAGGCCCGAGCAGAGACAGCTAGAGATAGACTACAGTGTAGATGTCTTCCAAATGAAGAAGAGCTGCCACTCAGGGTAGATGTAGGACATGACAAAACACACCCTGCACAAGGACATGACCTTGCACATGCAGAAGCAGCTTTCCAATGGCACACATCTTATAAACAACAGACCGATGGACACAAACTATTTCTGCTCACTGAATTGGAAATTAAAATGGTTATTTCACTCAGTGCTGGTAACATTGGAATGTCTATTTAACCGTTTTTATTTTTTTCTGCAATGATCCCACTGATGGGTGCAAATGTGTTTCTTCTAAATGTCAGTCCCGTCCAGGTCAGTATAATTGTGTTTCTGGAAATGCCACAGCAGGTGTCACCAGCATTAATTTATCGAAGACATTTCGTGGCATTTTGTTGAGACATGTTGAGTAACTTTTGCAATATCAATAAGAAATACAAGAACTTTTGCTAAAAGACCTAAACCCAATCTATGCTTGCGACAAAGACAGAATTTCAAACAGAAACCCACAGCTCCTTCATCACAGTCATATTAGTTCTGCTGCTGTAACACTAAATACTTAAGTCAGCAATACCTTTGGTCTGATGGAAGTTCTAAAGCTACTTTAGACTGCTCACCAAACAAACCATTTGTTCCTTCTCAGACTTGCAACTCTAAATCTCTGGGCTCCCATTGACCTGGAACCAGGCCTCAACACAATACTGAAAGGCTCCTTTGAGAGGGGCTGGTGCAGCAGGCAGGAGTAGGAGGGGTTTAAGGGCAGGGAAGCCAGGCTGGGGTTCTGTGAGCTGAGGGTCCCTTAGCTCCTGTTTCCCAGCTTAGAGTGATGGGTCCAGGAAGATGAAAGACCCTCAGACTCTGTGAATTGAACTCCAGACAGGTCTCACAAAACTTGATGTGCTTACACAGGGTGTCCTTCAAAGCTACTGAATGACTGCTTTCAACTGGCAGGCCTGTTGTTTTTGTTTAGAAAGCCAATGGTTAACTTCTGATGGGCAACAATGCACTGGACACATGGTGTTGTTGTGGCTAAGTTGAAGGCTTCATTTGGGAGGCTTAACCATGGTCAGAACGCAAATTCAATTTGAGCTACTCTCATACTGCAACTTTGGTTTGGGAGAAAAAAACAAAACAGGTGTAAACACAGCAGGATTTAACTGTATTTCACAAAAACGTTTTTTTTTCCCTTATTTGTTGGACTTACAAATGTAATCAAGGGTTGTTTTAACTTTAGCCAAATATGAAACATGGATAAAACTTGGAAGGTCGTCTGCTAGCATCTTTTGCTACAGGGGGTAAGTAGCCAGTCTAAAATATCTCTATTCTCGACTGCTGTTTGAAGTCTGTTCAAACTGCATGTTGAATCTCTGAATGACATTTGGAAACCCCCTTCCTAGTTTCTGGCCTTAAAGGGATTGTCTGTGTAACCTTCCAAAGCAAGCAGTCTGTCATTTACTCTCATCTCACACCTGGATTTTCTGGCCAGGTTGTAGAGATTTTCTACCTCTTTCTTTTTGATTAATTTTTATTTGTCAAGTGTTGTCGAAACATTTTATGTTTACAACTGAACACTACCGACATCTTCTAAAGCAGATTACCTGAAATTGTAAGAGTTTGATCTATTTGCTTGATTAATTTTGTGCACAACCTTCTTTTCCTTCCCTTTATGTTTCTTGATATGATGATGGACATACTTTAAAGAAATATGTACATGGTTTTAAAATGTTCCTGTGTTTTAGAAACAAGATGAATTTAGGAGTTAATGATCTTGGTGGAACAAAATGCCTTAGTGTGATGTTTTGGCTTTGCTTGAATAGAACAAGTTTGGAAGTGACATAATCAAGTTTAGCTGCCCCACTCTGGAAAGCAGAGAGAGAAGTCAGCCATCATAGGGAAGATGGATGCGATAAAACTTTAATATGGACATAACAGATCACATTTTCAGAAAAGCATAAATCTGCTGAACCTGGTTTTTCCTACAAAGAGATTCTCTGAATATGTGTGAGTATCAGACTGCTGGGTTCAGAGAGTCTTGATTTTAGAATTTTCAAATTCAGGAGTTTTTTTGTTGGGTCATTTTTGAAAGATGACGCAGCTCATCCTGAACAAAACTATGGCCACACATATATTTGCTTTCATAGCAGGGACGTGACATCTGATCACCCCGCTGTCCCATTTTAATGCCAGGTATACGCGTATAAAAGCCCATTAGTGATTGCATCATCGATGGCACATGTTAATATTAAACAGCCTCACAGAAGCAGCAAGGTCATCATCTCCACGTGGAACAGGTGGTGGCAAACCATCAGGATGGTTGGCCAGGAAACATGAGCGGTTTCTTCAACACCTCTAATTAACAAGGAACATGTTAATTTATGTAATTCTGGTGTGCAATTTTAACACATTATGAGCCTCCACTGTTAGAATGTGGTATCAAGAGGACATGCTCATTAAATGTATTTCTGTGAGGCCAGCCTGGCAGTCTGGTTCAATCACAGACTTTATTTTTGGGTCTTCAACCACTCTGGTTTCCAACTTGGCTTTCAGTCTCAGCCATTTAAAAAAAAAAAAAAAAGAAGAAGATATATATGACAGTTAGAGAAAAATGCTGATATACATGATCTAATTTTACTAAAGCCCCAAAACATGAAATAATTTAATTTTTTTTCATGTTAATGGAGGGAATTATTTTGGGTTTAAAAAGAACCGTAAAACCCTTAATTCAAAAGATTTTATTTTTTAGTTTAGCATGGCCTCTTGTTGGACTATGTAATTGTAGGGGAAGTCCCACAAACACACAAGTCTCACCCATAAGTGATAGAGCTGCTGTTTAAAGAATAAAAAAAACAATCATTTTGCACTTTTTGGTCAAATGGATAAACCCAAACTGAGATGCTGATTAAATTATTGTTAAATGATTATTGTTTAGAAAAAGAAAATCTTGCAATCACTGCAATGTGATCACCCACTGATAAAATCTTACTGCACTAGATATTCATTAACAGGTAACCACCATGTGTTTGGAAAATTAAGGACAAATTGTGTTTGAAAATGCCTGAGTCTACAGGAAGAAGACAATAATATCAAGTTTATACTTGTAAATTTGTTGTATGTGGCCTGTTCTTTACTAGGAAATGACTGCAATATATACAGTCATGTGTAAAAGAGATCACACCCCACCTTTAATTTCTAAAGTTTTCAGGATATAATAGTCATCTGGTACTTACCATGTGATGAAATTGAGTAATTACAACCTCAGGTGAGTTCAAATACAGTGTTATTATTCATTTAACAAAAAGAAAGACTGGGACTAAATGTATAAGGGGTGTGTAAAAAGGTTTAGTACACCCCCAACTTAGGAGCTTGTGGAATAATCTTTAGCAGCATAACTTGTAGTTTACAACCCTGCTTAAGATGTGATTTATCTTTTTATTTCCTGTGAAAGCAGCAAGGATGTTCTTAGTTTTTCACAAATTGTTTCTGCATGTTGACTTGTTTTATTTTATTTATTTTTTAATAAATAATATCACAATATAACAAGTGTGGTGGTGTTTTTCTAAGATATATTTTTTTAATTGACTTTTTACTCTTTAGAATTTATAGAGGGTGTGATTTATTTTTCAGGTGTCTTTGAGTTTCTCACTTGAAAAAAATTATCACATATTTCATTATAGCTTTTTCTTAGTATCCTAAACATATAATAAAGATATATAATAATATATAAGTCCGAAACAGCATCATTATGTATTTCCACATTTGTGGCTGCTCCCAAATCCATTATTGACCTGTCAATGGCCAAATAAGCAAAACTCATCACTTTGTGTAACAAAGGAGAATGGACCGAATGGCCCCTCTGGCCTCAGTGGCCTAGTTTCCCTTTTTCTTCCCAACCAAGAGTTCACAAAGCTCTGCCCACGCTTCCATCCTACTTGTCTTTCTGACTGAAAAATGGAGGTTTTGTCTTTAGTTTGAAAGTGCCTTTAATCCTCTCACAAGCCTGAAAGCAGCTGGCTGGTCTGTCTTGATCATGTGATCAAAGTAAGACATAGATGTGGGTTCATAACTGCTAACCCACAAAATAAAGTTGCCAATTAAAATATCCATTAAGAGACCATGCAGGGGGGGGATATCTTTCAAAAGATAAACAATTATAATTGTGTTATGATCTGTTGATGGAGACATTAAATGAATATTAGCTCCTCATCAATTTGGATATCCACACCTATTTATTCACCTTAAAACACACACACACACACTGAAAGGAATGCTAGTTGCAGTGGCATGTGCCATTAATAATACTCCCATATTCCAATGAAGGGAACTGTCAGCCTGTAACAAGCATAGAAACATTTACAGATGATACATGAACCACAAGGCAGAAAAAAGACAGCAAGTCAAAAACTCTTCTCATAAACTTTAAACATCTTGTTGACGTGCATTCCTGCTCTGCAGAATTGGGATAAAGGAATATTTGGTCAGAGAATTTAGCTAAATTTTGATCAAGAAATAAAAAGTTTGCTTTTTACACTTTTGTTATGAGTCAGACTCTTTTTAAAATGTGCTGAATTCACTTTCTCTTTATTTGATCAAAGAAACAGAACTATTGAACAGCAGTCAAAATAAAGTTTTAAAAAGTGACTGAAATATCCCATTTTCCTCAGTAGCCTTTTGAAATCTTTGATTTGGTCCTTGGAAAGCATCTTTGGTAACAATGACAGCTTTTCAGTTTCTTAAGAATGATTTAACAAGCTTAGAAGACCTTTGTTTCAGAGGTTTCTTCCAGTCTTTGGCAGAGACTATTTCTTATTATTATTTCATCAAATTGTATCAATCAATATATATAAACAGACTGTTTTGGGTCGTATAGTTTTGTTTTCATGTAAACATTTGCCAATACCTGTAAGAGCCTGAGGATTCTGGAAATGGTTGTCCGGATTGCTCGAACGTCACTACAATCCCAACAGAAATTTGAATCAATTTCAAAAATATATTTTTCTAGCCTACATCTCATGTCACTATCATGATGCAAGATATCAGCAAGTGTCCAAAGTATTGTACTGTGATTCTGTAATTTAGTTACATATGTCCTCTGGTGTGCCATTGCTGTACTTTCTCAGTCAAAGCTCTGTCTTGGAGTCATTAGTCTGTCAAATCTGATCACAGCCATGACACATATAGCTATAGTTTCATTATGACTTACGCTTTCCAAGGACGTCATCATTTCTGACATCTACTGTGAATTATGGTCTTTAATTCTGCAGAGGAATCTTACAAAGAAGATGGTCTTTGAGTCCATAACTTGAAAAATAACAGGGTTTACACCGTAGCTCATAACTTCATCTACATCTGGTTTAAACCCCTAAAAACTGGAGGTGTGTGTATAAGTGTGCGTTTACATTTTCAGAGCAAGTACCCTAAGATATATCCATGGCAGATCAAGGGGTCCTTAGGTGTTGTATGCGTCTTCAGTGTCTTAACTCTTAATTGTCTTAACTCACTGCACCTGTGTATGCTGTTGATAAAAGGCATTCCTGGTGAGGCGCACAGGAGGATGAGCTGCTGCTAGAGATACACTTTCTCAAAATACATTTTCTAGTTATCTAAAACCTTATTTTTCTGCACTCGTCCATTTTTATTTCGTGTTTCAGGTCATAGGATGAATCATAAGACATACAGTCACATTGAATATAAAAATGCAGATCTTCTTTTCAAAGGTTTATCAGGACAATAAAAAAAAAAAATGTAGTCCGTGCCGGATCTTAATATTAGGTGTACAGCTTTGGGTGAATTATAACTAAGGAAGTATTACAAAATGCAAAAATACAGAAGCAGTATGTGGAAAAACTAAGTACACCCCATGGTTGAACAACTTATAGAACGCAAATAACTTGAATCATTTTCTGTATAATATCTGTCTCATACCGATATGAAGAAATTTGGGCACTTTCTTCTTTGCAAGAGTGTTTCAGTTCAACGGTGTTGGCAGGCATTTCTTCATGCAAAGGCTTCCTCCCAGAATTTCAATCAAGTTTAGGTCTGGACTTTAACTGGATCACTGCAGCACTTTCACTCTTTTTCTTTTTCACTCATTATGTTGTAGATGTGCTGTTTTGCATGGGGTAATTTCTGTCTTGCATGACCCAGTTTTGGCCTAGCTTTAGCAATCAGATGGCTTTGCATTTGACACCAGAATTCTCTGCTATAGGGAGGAGTTCATAGTCAACTCAATGACTGCAAGGTGTCCAGGTCTTGTGGCTGCAGCGCAAAACATCACCAATCCACAAACATGGTTGAGGTGTTGCTGATATGCTGTTTGGTTTTCATCAAACATGGTGCAGTGCATTAAAATGAAACTCTCAATTTTGGTTTTGTCTCTCCAAAAGACATTGTTAGAGAGGTTTTTTTGATTAGTTCAAATGCCTCCTTGCAAAATAAACTGGGATGCCATGGTCTTTTTTAATGTCCCTCTGATTGCTCAGGAATAAGGCAAAATGATAACAAACAAACTGACCTTGGGATAAACTTCCTGGGATTCTGACTCCTGGGAAGATTGGCAACATCACAAGGATGTTTTCCACTTGTGAGTTTTCTTTTTTCCTATAGAATGATGGACTCCAAATAGTTTGCAAATGACTTTATAACCCTTCACAGATGGTTGGGCAGCATATTTTCTTCTCTGAGATAATCGCTAATGTCTTTCCTTCTGGCATTGTGTCAATATACATTTGGACACTCCAAACCAGCAAACTGGCAAAAATTGGGTTTTTATAGAAGGTCTCACACTTGCTAACGAGCAGTTAATCGTGTGTATCTGGTCAGCAGCACCTGCCTGCTTATTCTCTGTAGACGCAGTAGGGGTGAACAAAGCAAAGAATATTAATCAAGAATTGAATTGTTGTATAATACCACAAGTTCTTACTCAGCTGAGGCTAACCTTACAACAGTGATTATTTTATTATATCCAGATTTGCAAAACCTTGATTCACATAACTTTATGTACTTGTCTTCTTTTGAAACAAGACATAGTTAAATAGAGCCATAAGTTTGCTTCTGCTTTTGAGAAACTGGCAACATTAGGCTCCTGATGATGATAAAACTTTATCTATATGATCTCTAGTTGATCAATAACCAAACATTTTATGTGGAGCTGTCACTAGAGAACATAATAATATTTGGAAATAGTTAATGAAAAGTGATCTTTTGTGAAGCAAATGTGTCTGAACATGCAGCAAGAAAATAATTAATCTGTCTTAAAACAATTAATTCCTCGATTCCTTTGACTTCTCAACTCCCCCACCTGCTTTTTGTCACATAGTAGCACCAATGTCCTTTCACACCGACAGCTTTGCATCAGTTAACAGCAACATTTTGGCTCTGTGACATGACTGTAAAGTTCTTCATTAAAATCTGCGTGTGGCTGTTGGTGTGTGTGTGTGTGT
>JBBBVU010000001.1:9929435-9941913 GCA_037177055.1 Atherinosoma microstoma | reverse complement strand
AACATTTTGGCTCTGTGACATGACTGTAAAGTTCTTCATTAAAATCTGCGTGTGGCTGTTGGTGTGTGTGTGTGTGTATAGCTTGGTTGAATATATGTTGTGTCAGAGGATGGCCTCCTGAGCCAGGGCTTTATTTACTGGCTGGGTTTGGTGTGTAGTGGGAACACGGCTGCCACAGATCACTACACGACCTTAATTATGTTATCAGTCAACTCTGGTTGTAAATATCCGAGAATGTTCTAGGCCCAGTGGAAAACGTGCACGGATCACAAACACGTGCAAACAACTCACAAAGTCTGTTAAATGCATCCAGTACCGTTGGTTACAATCTATATCTGACTGATGTGCGTGTGATCAATATGTCTGAGGTTGCTGGTTTACTTCTTATTTACAAGACCGATGCCAAGGTAGGGTTGTTTTTTTTTAAAGTAAGCGGGAGCAACATGAGAAAAAGTGTAGGGAAGACAGAAATGACAGTTTAATCAAAGAACAAAGTAGCTTTTCAAGGACTACTCCAGGCAGAACTGATATAACGTAGATTTATCACGCACATTCAGAAACACCTCAGCCTAGTTCAGTATGAACTGGACAAAGAGCATGGCTGTGTCAGATAGCCCCTAAACATTAGAGTCTGTATCTGCGGGATAAATAAACCTCCCGTGCCAGGGAGAGTTCAGGTTTGTTTTCAAAGAACGCTCAAGCCAAGACTGTTGTTTTGGCTCTGAGGGGCTGCCTGGGCTCATGCTGCAATAATAACTCACTCTGGAGATAACTTTCAATATTTTCACCTTCACCGATGAACAGCAAACAACAGAGGGAGCTGGGTATAAGGTATCCCAGAGCATGCCCCTCATCTGAAAGCATTTAAGAGTTCAGACCTGATTTTAATTCAATTCAAGCCATTTATGATTTCTTTCTGAGGTCAGCTGCAGCTTAATAAGAAAAATGTGTAGATTTGATATATTCCAAAGCTTTCACTTTTGATGCCTGAAACAAACTCCCCTCTAACTGTCAGAGCGAAGGCTCATGTAGAGCGTGTTTCATCTTTGTCTTGATTATGCGTATTTGTCTCAGTGGTGTGTCTCTTTGAGCATCAGGCTGTATTTTACTGTTACAAACCTCGCTGCGGTATCTACGTAATTACATTGTGTGTGACCCTCTCCCATTCTGTGCTGTCCTGGCTAATTGTGGTTGTCACCATGACTTCCATTTAGCTCCAGATAAGAAACCGCTGGATGCTGGTACATGCAGACTTAAGACCTTTTCCACACAGGGCACATCAGGAAGATAAATGTGTTTACTAATAACTCTTTCACAGCTTCCATTTAAGCTGTTCAGTACACGCTGGCTGGTGAGTCATTCTATTCGGCACAGGGCTGGCCAAGGTGTGTTGTTACACTAATGTGTATAGTTTATAAAAGACATGGATGTGAGTATTTTGTGATTTATTTAATGAAGACTAATTTAGCATAAAATTACTCAGCAATGAAAAAAACATAAATTTTCATTGTCTTCTCTCCACACGTCTGAAGGCATACATCACACTGATAAGAGGTCCAAGCAACTGTATACATTTGCATGTGTCTGCCATAAGTGATGGCAGTTATCATGAGTGAGGTCTAACTGCAAAATGTGCCATTAAACCGTGTGATTATATAAAGAGCCTTACATAAAGCCTGGAGTGAGCTAAAAATACCAAGCCCAGCAGTGTATTCCCATATATAGGTCTACCAGTGAATTATTAAGGACAATTGAGCTCTGACAAAAAAGAAAATACACAAATTTACCCAACAACTCAACTCAAGTACACTCCCTGCCTGCCTGCAGAGATTTGAGGTCACCACTGTAAAGTGGTTTGAGCAAAGTTTGCAGCTGCAGTTTTTAGTAGGCAGTAAAAGGCAGGGAGAGGTGAAACAGAGCAGGAGATAAGCACAAAGTCTGACTGTAAAAAAAAAAGAAAAAAAGAAGAGAAATAAAAGACAGATTTGTGTTTTGTTTTCATTTTTTATTTGGTTCAGTTTGCTCGCTACGAATTGGTCTGAAATCTGCTGAAATAACAGCACTTTATTAACCCCCACACTTCATGCCTTCTTGTTGTCTGAACAATTCATGTAACATTTTCTCTTTTTTTCCCACCAAGAAATGGACAACAAGAGGAGTGTGTGTTCTCAAAGAAACTGCTTGACCTTGCTGTACAGGGAAAGAATTCATCAGCTGTTGGCATTTTCTCAGCATGAGCTTTTTTTTATGCAAACATGAAGCTCTGCTCAGAGGCCACTGGGCCACAGAGCTGGCTCATAAACCTGTACAGCATCTCTATTCATTAATCATTACATATTTATCAGAACCTTTAAAGGCTTAAACAGTCACACAGGTTATCTTTCTTTCTATTTCAACTTTGATCATTTAAGAACAAGGAACAAGAGTGACATTGCCAGGAATCATAAAAGATTATACAAACAAGCAAAGAAAGGTGTTATATGCTCTGATGGAGAGTCTATGATCTGGAATGTGCTGCTTTATATTTTACAAAGATTCCTTCGGATTCCTTTTGAAATCTGAAGGAATCTTAAAGCACAAACGTTTTGCATTTCTGTTTGGCCACAGGCTCTATCCTTGAGAAATACCAGATTTTTTTTACCCTAACACTACTGTTCTGACCCAGAAATGAGCTCATTATTTCTGTCTCAGCTGTCATGGTGAGTGTAAATTGTGAGATGAGGAGGCTCACATGCAGAGTCAGGTGGATAAGAAGTTGATAAAGAATTATACTAAAAAAAACTAATGGCATTGCTCTGGCAGGTAGTCCAGAAATCCAAAGCAGAAAGAGGTAAGAAACAGGTCTTAACATGGCATGAAACAAAATAAACACACATGAACAATGATTATGATCTTGCAGTGAAACCCGGGTATTATAGACCAAGTTAACAAACAAATGAAAAAACAGGTGTGAAGCAATCACCATACAAAGATTATCCACTCACTTACTATATACTCTGTTACCGTGAATCAGCTATGTTGTTGCTCTTTAAAACTTGAAATGAAACTGTGTAGTACTACAGTGGTTGACATGGATCATCGAGAATTTCGGCCCAGAGCAAGCAGCTATGGAGAAGATGAAGCATGCTAAGGATAGCTAACGCTAATATTTGCTTGGTTTGTGATTTTTTTATTTATTTTTTACCCGTGATAATACCTTGTTGAGTAAATAATGCTCCTTAAACTTCTTAACCATTAACTTAGTGGTTTGTCTTTTTTTTTCACAAATGAAATGCAGGCTTTAAGAAATCATTGGTAAAATTTGTACAGGAAGCATATTTTAAATGTTGTTCAGTTTGCTTTTGGAATATTTGCATGCAAAATAAAGAGGTGTCTCTTTTTTGTTTTGTTTTTCTTAAATACTGTTTTGTGGGTATTATCAATTCATCAGAATTAGAATAGGACTTTATTGGCAAGTAAGTTTGCACATACAAGTTATTTATCTTGGAGTGGTAGTGCAAAAACAAGAAAAACAGAATGAAAAGAACACAAAATCAAAAACAGACAGAACATAAACATTATTTACATGGCATAAAGTATAAAAAAAACTACACATCCATATAAAAGAAAAGGTCTGTCTGTTTTATGAATATAAAGTGTCTGCAAAGGAGTGGTAATGATACTGGAGGGAATAGATAAATAAATATAAAGCGGGATGAGAATATAAAGTCAAACAGCGGTGTGTGATGGTGTGATGAGTTATGTGAGCTTTTATAGTAAGGAGGTGTCAATTGTGAGTATGGAGGGGAGTTTGTTTGATGAGTCCAACAGCAAGTGGGAAGAAACTGTGTCTGTGGGTTTCTGATGTTTTGGTCCTGATGGACCGCGGCCTCCTGCCAGAGGAGAGAAGGATGAATAGTTTATGGCGGGGGTGGGAAGGGTCAGCTATGATTTTTCATAATCAGTGTATTGATTATTACAGCCTCAGTCAGTGCTTTTGCAGGCGGATGCCATTTTTAAAATAATCAAGCTAGCACACAAATATGTTGTCTTTAAGTTTTGTGTCTGTTGTGGAAAGGGATCTTAATTACATGTTCACAACCAAAAACCTTTATTTTAACATGTAACTAACCCCCATTTCTTAATGCAAAATGCAACTGTGAATATCCGGCACATAATCAAGCACAGCTGCATTCAAGTTGAGTCCAAAATGCATCAGTAGCTGGCTGCACCTATCACATTGTGAGTCCCCTATACTGACTAGATAGAGGAGAAGTGAATATGCTGTTGTGTAAATTAACAACATGAAGAAATATCAAATAGGAGCAAGAAAAGGTTTTAAACTCAAACAGGGTGAAAACATGAAAACAAGAAATGTGTAAATCCAAAGGTCAAAAACTAGACCACAAACACAAAAGTAACAAAACAAAAAAGTGTATATTACCATATAAGGCCAAGCTTTTGTCTTCTTTTGTTTTTTTTGTTTTTTTCTGCAACCGGTAGAAGTCTTCCTAAGTTGGTATCGCTGCACCTGAGCAGGAAGTGCAAATACAATAACATCCCAACCAGGAAGCCTGAACATAAAATAGGAAGAAATCTGTCACCACACAGTTCAGACCCCATCTTGAGCTGGTCTATGGGTTTTTGTGAATCGTAAGTTGACCCTGGATGTGTTTCACATACCCAGAGGGGAGCTGATGGATGGGATGAGTGGTGGACCACTTGGCCAAACTTGAAAGCTCTCTTGCTTAGACCCCAATGGGTCTGTTTGTCACAGCTCAAAACACTCTGTTTGACTCTGTTTTCATGTACAAAGTGGATATGTGTGTCCCTGTGTGGATGAGGGTTTAAGTGCATCCTAGAATGATTTTCTTACATCCAAGGGTTGTGGATATAGAGAGGTTCTTTTGATCTGGTTTGTGGTGATGCAAATGAGACACGCAGGAGAGAGTCCAGAAAGAAACAAACAATTTTCTTATTTTCTTGAAGTCAGTGAATACAGGTAATGTTTAGAGTGTTCTTGATCATTCAGGCATAACAAGAGACAGAAAAGCAAGATAGTTTTGTAAATTTTGATTTTATAATAAAGTATTCAGAGAATATATAAATAGCAAAAAATGAGTCACCCTGAAACTGTCCATTGCAGTAGAAAACTAACTTAAGGCACAGGGGATTTAGAAAGGAAGAGGAAAACATTTTGGTAACGTTTCAGGAACTATAATGGTTAGCAGAGTGGGCAATACACTGGAAATTTCCATCTGGATCTCATCACAGGGAGGCAGAGTGGCTTGCTCTAGCTGCGGTGACTGGACTCACTACACACACAAAAAATGACTCATCCTCGGCAGGAAAGGGAAGTGGGGTGCAGCTAAAACATGTATAACAGTACCTAAAAGTAATTGTTACATCCTATAACCATGGTTAAAAATTCAGGCTAACCACCATGGGCATGCCCCTGCAGGGCATGGCCCCATTGATATATAAAGTGTCATTGAATTACATGCAGCTGGCTTATTATTGAAAATTAGAGAATACATTTTCACCATCCGATACTGGGTGCTGAGCTTAAGCCTGGACAAGATTGCTGAAATCAGTCTCTCTTTAGATGGGTTTGCACTTGTTAGCAAAGATAATCTGAAAGCAGCAAAAAATGAATGTAAATTAAAGTTTTTGAAGCAAATAAACCAGGTGGCTTATTGTTGCCATAGGGTGACAGGACAGGCTACATTGATAGAGGTGGGAATTCAGTGGGAGAAATACTTGTCCTAATTAGAAAGAAACGTCAGCAAAAAAAAACAACTGCAGGGGACATCAAAAAGACAAAAATGGAGGGAGATCTTATTTAGGAATTACTTTGATCTCTAGGAACATAAGGGATATTACACCCCATCTGGGAAGATGCCAGTCAGCTATTTGAGCTTATTGTTTGCTGAAACAGACTAGAAACAACTGGTGAGTCACATTACTTTGAATTTCTGCCAGCTCATGTGAGATTCGTGAAGCTGTTCCCATTCCTCCTAATGTGTATAAGATCTTCAAAACTGGTTAAAAAAAAACAATTTAAAAAAAACACTGCAAACAAGCATTAACTTTTTTTTAGCATTAATGGAACAGTTTTAGATTTTTACAGATTCCATTCACCTTTTCTTATCCATATTATCTTAATATAAATAAAAAACAACTGTGGAAACCTGGCTACAATATCCCTCATAATAAAATAAGAAATTTAGAACATCAGAAACGCACTGGAGATTTTATCCCCATAGACATTCATATACCAGTTGAGCCCATGAGGCCAAATGACTTTTTCTGAATATAGATCATCTACAAGTCACTGACTTAACACATTTATTCACACAACTGCAGACTGCATATTTTGAATTTATTCTAAAAGGCCAATCGATGCCATTGATGCATCAAAGCAGCAGTATGCATAAATGTATGCACATATGCCAAATACATCCAGAGAATGGCTAAAGATAGATTCCACAAATGCATTCCTCTGTAATCTTTAGCAGAAGTGTTTGTGCCCACTCAGAAGCAGCTGGCTGCAGCCACACAGAGGAATGGCTGAAAGTGAACATTTCTCGGGCAGATATTAGAGAACAGAGAACAAAACAGGTGGAAAACATCAGCTCTGTTTGCTCTTTACTCAGCCACTTGACTTCAAACAGTGCACTCTGCTCTCCTTTTTTATAGAAAGCCCTTAGAGAAAGATAAGAAGTGTGATAGTGGGGGGGAGGGGACACTGAATTAAGCTTGCAAAGAGGGCAGAGTCCTTGTTATATGTAAGAGGTGGTGAAACAGACTTGAGTAAGGGGAGTAAGGGGAGGGGGACAGTTGCTCCCCTCCTCAGCAGACTACCTCCCTGACAGAATAATAATTGTATGTATCATCAAAGAGTTCCTTCCTACTTACTTGCCTCTTGCTATAATTAGACTTGCGCTCTCGCTGGCAGCCACCACCTACTTTGGGAGCCCTCTGCCTTGAGCCGCCACAGACACACATTCAGATTTGGAGCTCCCCCTGCAAAGGAAGAGTGTGGGAGCAGCTAGTTGATGGGAACCTGGTGAACTCCAGATCATCTCTGTTCACCAGTCATTAGGAGGGTGAAAGAGCTGCAGTGTGAGGTTGAAAAACACAAAAACACACAGCTAACAGCCACATGGTCCCAGTCACACGTACTCATTCGAGCAGCCCTATCTGACCCCCCATAACTTATGCATCCACACACATACACACACACATACTTACACACCCCAACATGAACAATTCTGATCCATAAAGAGAGTGTAACATCTCTAGAATTTCTAAAACCAACTGTGTGAGCAGCAAAAGAGTAAATTCCCATGTATTTAGTGTGATTCTGTGTATTTGTGTGTATGTGCATGTGTACACGTGCACTTGTGTGTGAGAGAGAGGGGTGGAGTCGAGGCTTTTCTACAGAGCAAAAGCAAACAGCCCATAAAGAGGCCCTGCCACTCTCCCATTTCAATGTAAATGAGTCTGACTCTGTTAGGAGGTTAAAGAACTCTCTAGGGGCCCGGCGACTAGCACCACTAGGGGTCACACATGCACACTCGTGCACGCAAGCAGAAACACACAACGCACTAGGCACAAACATGCACACACGCACACAAATTCTGAGGCAAGAGGCCCAGATAAAGAGCTCAGAGAGCCTGTCAGAGTGTCAGCTCCCATTAGGCCAAAGGCTGTTGTGTGTGTGTGCAGGCAGGCGTACTGCTTTTTACATTTCATTCAGCGCACACTCTCTCTTTTTTCTCACACACACATTCTCCCTGAGCTGCCCCGCCTGGCTGACATGCTGTTTCAGACAAGACATACAAAAGACGACGGAACCCGCCTGAAAAGACAAACATCTCCTACATTTCCTACATCACACACAGCGGGGAAAGAGAGAGAAAACAAAACAAGTGCTAAATGATTTTAGATGAGCAGAGGTTGCGCTGAAAAGTGTGGAAGCTTTGGAGGATTCCTTCAACAATTAACCTCTCTGGTGTGGAAGAAAGGAAACTTGTCTGGCAGTAATTTTAGTGACTTTTCATGTCAAACATCAGGTTTGTTATATTGTTAAATAGGGGTGTTATCGTGGAGTTGTCATAGCAGAGAGGCTCAAAACACAACTACCTGCCGTTTTGTGGCCGGCAAGTTGTGGGGCCGTAAGAACACAAAGACAGGGAAGAGGACTCGTGTCCTCCCACGGAGCCTTCAAAACACCGGCTATTACAACATGAGGAGGAGGTGAAGCCAAACAACAGTTTAAAGGGGGAGAAAGACATTGAAAAAGCACACAAGAAAGGAGAAAAAGCTCTTCTAATCCCATATTCAGCGCAAACTCCCAGAAATGATGATGTACACACCCATATTACTCCAGTCACACATGCCCTGACTCAGCTGACTCGGGTAGGTGTGTCAGTGATGCAGCCTAAAGCGCTGGCGTGCTGAGGCAGCAATGTCATCTCACATAATCCAGAGACTTCATGCTGAACAGAATGGTTTGAATAACTGATGTCTTCTCCTTTTTCTTTTATTTCTTTTTGTTTGGATCCTGGTCTTTAGATCTTGTCCTTTTTGTCTTCCATCTTTGCCTTTCATGTCTGGAGCAAAGGCCGACAGCTGTTGCTAAAAACAGTCATCTGAAAAAAAAAAAAAAAACTGCATATGCTTGATCCAGGGAAACTCCAGCCACCACAGAACATTCATCCTATACTCATACAAGGCTAGTCATGCTACTGACACACAGCTCCGTCTGCCTCTCCTGCCTAACCACTCCTTCGGTTCAAAAGATTGCAACCACAGCCCAGACCCCCTCAGGCAAGAGACTGATTCGCGAGCACACAGTCATAACCTTTATTTTTTTCAAATGCTCAGATTTCACTTTTCCCCCACATGTGTCCTCATCAAGTCTATGGATTTACTGCGAATCAGTCATGCTGCTGCGTGTACACACAGGCAGGCCGGCAGACAAACAGAGGCGCAAACACGAAAACAGACAAACTGCTCATTACCGAATTAGTACTGACGACATGTTCACAAAGGCTGAGCAATACGCAGGAGATCTATGAATTCATCAGGACCCCGCAGGTCTTGCAGGGATACACCCATATGTTTAGGAGACTTAGTAAGGGGTCGAGTTTGCCAATGTTTCATCTTACTAATACACAAATTGGCACGGTATTTGTAAGTATTTCAAAACTCTGGCACTCTAATCAAAGAGCCTGTAGTAATAAAGCTGGCAAGAGCCCACATAAATCTGTGAATATAGCTTATTTACCGTGACTTTCAAATTACAGGAAAGAATCTGAGGTTGTTTCACAAAGTGAAAAAACATTCAATAGTAATATAGAAAAAATACATTTCACACATTAGTTTTAGAAGTTTTCCAGTTTTATGCCAAATGTTCTTGGTGAGTATTCATCTAATAAATGTATCAGGTGATGGTTCCACATTTGGCATAGTTTGTCTATTTTGGAGTCAGACGTGATGACATTTGGAAAAAAAGGGGTGGAGCTGTGGAATAATACGTGAAAGCTGTGAAAGTGTGAAAACAGGCTTTTTAAAATTTGTTTTGTTATGTTTTTGTTTTTTTTAATGAGACTCTTTTGGATTCCAACAGGATGACAATTAGACTGTGGTTATTATGATCCACTTGTTAAACTTGGCAGGAAGCTAAAAGTTTTTTTTACAGCAATTTCTTTTTAACTCATCCACACTGTTAACAGCTAGAACTCCTCTGACCTCACAGTCACACAATACCTGTTGTCACAGCTATTGGGCTTTAAAAGCAGGAATGAGCTCCAGCAAAAAAAAAAAAAATAGAAAATGCTTTCATTTAGCTCTGTTCAGAACAAGGGCAAGGCTGTTACAGCGAAAAAAGTATTAAGTCAGCAATATTTGCCTCTCAGTGAAATGAAAAAGCCCACAGCACCGGCCAGCAGCATCCCTGTCTATGCCACACTGATAATTGTTTTGAGAGCCCCTGTCGAGAGCTGCTGTCTCATCTCGATAGCATGATGCAGTACAGCTCATAACATGATCCACCAAAAAATGGTAATGTGTAACACCGCATTGACAGCAGCATGCTGCTCAGTTCTTCTCTATCAAGCAACAAATGTGCAAATTAGAGGAATTTCACGGATTTTAAGAAACAGGAAGAGACAAAAATAAGAAATGTAAAAGAGAAGACACAGAAAAAAGAACATCAGAAAAAGACATGTTGAGAAGGAGGTAATCCCAGAAGATAGAACATGATCATCGAGGATAAGGCTTATTGGTATGACTTGTCTTTTGCTGCTGTTGTGGATGACTGCAGCTGTAACCTTTGGTAAATGACTCTGCTTGGTCCACAACACAACCACTAGCCCCGTGGGAGATTAAAGTCACATCCCTCAGCAGCAGTGTACCAGCACACACAAGCCCACTTAGCATCTCTGCAAAGACAGACGCACATAAAGTGCTATATACACCATTCAACCATTTTTCATTTCCTCTTCCTAAAAATGCCCCCGTGAGCCATTTGTTCATGCCGAGGAGAATGACCTGTACTCATGCTTTTTATAGAACTACTCCCAAAAAGTTAGATTTCAGGTATTCAACTTTCAGGTGAAATTTACGGAAAATGTAAAAAGTTCACACTACACTAATATTACATCATGAATGTCGCACATTTAATCATGCAGTGGTAATTCCAGAAGATGTTTTTGTTGAGTGCGGTATCCCACTGTCACAATTGAATCCTTAGCGCTGCATGCAATGATGCCAACCACCTCCATCTTTCCCTGTTAAGAGTACATTTTATGTGCATGTAGGGTTGATAATTTAGAGAATGCCCCTATGGGTCGTATTTCACATTTCAACAAACAACTTATAAACAATGCCTGTTTCTAGACAAAGAGATGAGACAGAGATGTGAAGAGCACGAGAAGCTGAGAAATGGGGACCACTGATGCGGCAGGGGTGGTGACGGTGGTGGGGGGGTGTCTTTATTTAATATGCAGGAGACCACTTGTCTATAGCCCCGGGTAGGAGAGAAACACACAGCTAAGCTGCTTCAGCACTCCATCCACCAGGAAAAGTGCAGAGGAAGGGTTTTCCCTTTAATGGAAGTCATTAATTATCATATACCCTTATAACTTTACAGTCATCACTATCTGAAGTCAAATCCTTTCGAAGGAAGTGTATATTGTCACAGGGAGGGATTTTCTTGTCTGTAAAGAGTGCATCTCTCTGTCTGGTGTGCACTTAATGGCCTGTACACACTCCGGAGCTGTCTTATGGAACTGACTGATGTTATCAACAGATGAATGGCCATACAGGCCAAAGGTCAAGTCCAGCCCCGTTGTTTTGACTCTGAAAGCCAGTGTGCGCACTCTGCTTCCTCTCCCCTAATCCCGACCAGCTGGATGTGTATGCTTACATTGACTTCTGTGTATGAGGCTAATTTCGTTGTACACACTACAATGACAATAACGTCTATTCTGTTCTATTCTAACAGAGAGGAAACAAATACCTGAAGTCAAAGTGGATTGTGTGAGTGTTGTGTTTTGTGGAGATGCTTAAGCCTTAAGATGACTGAAGAGGAAAATGAGCAAGGTTTATATCATTTAAATACAATCTACCTGTGGGAGACATGAGACCTTATTTTCATTCACAAGCAGCTGGAATCCAGCAGAACAGAAATCTATGGAAATATTCATTTGGCACAACAGGAAGGAGAAATCAATCTCCTAAAAACAGAGCACTTAATAGAGTTCCATGAAACCGACTCCAAGAGCTAAACACAAATGGCCACTCCACTGATGGGAGGGCACAGAGAGGACACACTGTTTTCACCAGGATACAATTTAAACTGAATAAAGTCATGCTCCATTTTCAGCAAGCCCCGACAACTGCTTTTTTAAATGACACCTGATACCATCATGGCTCCGATGTCCCCTTACCCTCATCCAGCAAGAAACACCCTGGAAGAAGGGCAAGCGTGGGAGGGGAGACGAGAAATCATTGAGTGCTGTTGTGGAGGAGTGTGTGAAGGGTCAGGCGTCAGGGCTGCAACATCTCCATCCTGCCACAACACACAACTGTCTCCAAGTGTGTGCGGTGGTATGTTTTACACTCCACCTGGCATGTGTCGGTCAGGGGGAAAGTCTCGGACGGGTGAGGTGTTGCATTCGCTGTGAAGTGGTGCAGCTGCAGTGACAGTAACAGATGTCATAAAGTCTACATGAATGAAACTGTTGTAAACATTAATCACAGTTAAAAGACTGACTTCCTGTTTAGGTTTATCTGCAGAAAAGTGTTGAATTATTTACACTCTTTAGTTCACTGGACTTCATAATGACAGTGTTTTGAAGAGTTTGAATGCAGAACTAACACAAAAAGGTGGATAAATATTTTTAAAAGACATTATTGTTGTTATTATTATTATTATTATTATTATTATTATTATTATTATTATTATTATTATTATTATTATTATTAT
>JBBBVU010000001.1:9896574-9928946 GCA_037177055.1 Atherinosoma microstoma | reverse complement strand
AAGCTTGAATTTTAAACTTGATCATGTTTTTAATCTGTTGTCCTTTCTTAATCTTGATTTTAGATTATCATTATCATCTATTCTTTTATTTTTTCTCTTTTCTTTTCTGCAATGTAAAGCACTTTGAATTGTCCTGTACATGAAATGTGCTCTATAAATAAATTTGCCTTGCCTTGCAGAAGTTGTCACATTGCCAGTTTTTGTGAAAATGCAACTAAGGTGCGGCTCCTCTTTTCTACTTTGGCTTCACTGCACCGTGTCTTCAGACCACAGTAGAAACATCGACTACTACAGTCTGAATGAACATTTTAACAGAAGTTACTTAAATAAATAATAAGATTTTCACTGCCAGTATTGTTGCCGCAATGACATGTGTTCTTTCTGTCATCTGTGAGTTCTTGGGTCCTCGTTGATTCACATTACACTATTACTCTGCAGCAGGGGATCACATTACAAGATTTTTCACCAAACTTAGACACCAAATCACTCATGTGTGTTAAGTATTTACAGCTATCAAGGAGACAACCTTCTCATTCATCACTAATGCTACAATATGAGGCAGTTTCTCTCCATGTCTTATCATTTTGTTAATCGCCAACATTTCACCAAATTCTGCTCAACTTCCTGAGCAGACCGTACTTTCTTCAACATGCTCTTGGTCATTGTTTGTAGTATTTTTGATTGTTTTTTTTATTATTTGGAATTCCACACAGTATCCCCTCACCCCATTCTCATTAACTCCTTTCACAGATCAGTTCCACCATATGGCCGCAACGATGAGCCCCTCTCTAAGCCTGGGCTAATCCTGCACCAGTGTATCCTTTCTTAAATTATCCCAGCGCTGTCGAATCAGAGACGCTGTAACATGAATTCAATGGCGTTCAAGTGCAGTGGAACATACTGAATGTGTGTCTGATATCCCCAGTTTGTCATAATTAGCAAAAAGTGTTACGCACCATGACCACGTGATTTTAAAATGTCTAGACTTGTTGCGTTGTCGAACTTATGACTCAGTGCTTTTAGTTTATGCTTTTAAATCCCAGTATGCTAGTCCCACACATCACGCATCATCACAACATTACACTCATGCGTGAAAGCACACTTGAGGTAGTTCCACTCCACCTCTGTTGCTACTTCCTGTGCCAGCTCAGAGGTGTATTAGAGGTGGATCAACTTTGAGTCCCTATTCCACCTCTGCTCATTCACGAATCACACTGATCTGCAATGAAGGCGCATCAATCCCGGTTTGAATAGGCACATGAAAGTGACTATACATGGACAAATATTTCATCAATCCGACTGAAATAAATCTGATCAGATTCCAGCAGACATGCTTACATGGACACAAGATACAGATACGATCAGTTGTGTGTATACAGTACATGATGGAAAGATTTAATATGATCATAAGGCTTTTGACCTGTGCAATGAGTACAAATTTGGAAGTTTTTATTTTATTTTGAACCTTTTGACTGTCGATATGCTCGATGATTCTTATCTCTTTCAGTTTCTGACAAAAACCTATCCGCCACTGTCCCGTTCTGTTTTGCTGCATCCATTTTTCAAGTCTTCCTTGGAACTCATTACTCTCATGTGGTTCAAGTATGCACAGAAACAACATCCACCACAGAAATGATCAGAACGAGTGTATACATGTTTTTTTTCCTGCTGATCTGATAGTGTAAAGGTTTAAATCACCCCTCTAGATCGGAATTTAAATTCTTTCCGATCGATGGCGATCAGATAAGCTGTGGTTTTTACATGACACATTTTTATTCTGACTGGACGTTCAATTGGATCAAAATGCTCCAAGTGAATGCAGCTAATGACAGCCTGCACTGAGCATCACCTGAGAACAATTCAGAGCTCAGCTCAATCACTTTTTACACTCACAAATCACTTTATAAGAACATTGCTACATTGAATTTTCTTTGAGTGACACCTCAAAAGTTTCCATCAATTTAGTTTGACATTTATGTGGAAGAAGAGCTATCGGCCTTTAGATGACACAGCTTTCTATGGAAATTTTCTAATGATGAAATAGTTCAGAACATGTTCGTGTTTATACACACACCACCTTTTAATCATTTCTTTCATTTTTTTCCCACACCTTGTTCATCCATGTACAACTTTTCTTTTTCCCCTACTGTTTTGTACAATATCTTCATGTTCATGTTTGTATGTTTTTATAAACTTTTTAAATGGACCATTGTGGATTTGATTTCAATTTGGCAATGACATAAGGTGATGACACATTTCTTAGGAAATTTCAAAAAGAAATGCGTGATTTAGCATCATCTCCGCTTCATCTACTCTTCTGTTACTTAATTCCCTGAGGATGTGTGTCAGAGAAGCTGAGAAGCAGAAGCTGAAGCATGTTGGAGCTGGTCAAACCCCTAAGCGTGTAGGCAGGAAAGAATTAACCCTGAAACAGCTGGTTGGAGATCTGGGCGAGTGCTGCAACATGGGTCTGAGGAGGAAAGATTTCCCTGTTGGTGTGTGTTAATTAGGCTGAAGTTAGTGGGGCCTGCTACAGCTTGTCTGATGGCTGACCTGGAGAGATTACCTTCTCCAGCTGCTCCCGTTCACGGTGCCTCTCCTAATGCCACCTTTATTAAAGGGACAGGTGACATTGGGGCTATCTCTCACTCGTCACCGTTGGGCCAAAAAGGTCTGACACAACAAACAGGGGATAGAGTAAGATCAATGCCAGATCATTCAAGCAGCAATAAAGTAATGGAACATGCAGCATTTTTACGCAACCTTCCTGGCAACAGTGATACTGCAAATCAGTCATCCTGTAAATCTCTATTTTGCCAGATTCTGTCTGTGCACGTTGTCAGGAAAGGAGGGATAGTGGAACTAATAAAAACATTAACTGGAGCAGATACAGTGGGCAGAGTCCATGGCAAGAGATGGTGTAGCAGGCATGAGAGAGCATAGAATGATGTGGGTGTGTACATAAGCATTTGCTCTGCAGCTGACAGCATCTGCATTCACACAAACAGTTGATGTAAATGTGATAAGAGCGATGGACGGTCCAGTGAATTCCAGCATACTGGTCCACCTTGTAAAAAAACCCACCATTTGCTATTGTCGTGCAGGCGAAGTCATTCTTGTCATTTGAACAAACAACCATACAAAGACACTCACAAACACATCCCCACCCACCCTGCTGAGTGTGTGTGTGCGGACACCTGGTCTGGATCTAGAAGCCTACGGCATTCCTGAGATCTGGGAACTTAATTCCCCAGATTAGCCTTTACAATCCACCCAAGGGTTAATCAGCATGTAGCGTCATATCCCACCAGTGCAAATTTTATGTGCACCCACACGAATAAATACCTGCAGGGATATGCATATATCTCCTAAAAATACATCTAAAACAGTTCTAGAAACATAATTGTAACCGTCCACTCTGCAGTTTTCTCAGCTGTTTGTTTAGCTAATAGAATATAACCCACATGTTTGCCCTTTTTAAAAAAGTTTGTTTGCCACCTTTAAGAGGCAGAAAAGATGCCATTTGCAGCATTTATGGTGTTTTGCTGACTTGAGACATTTGCTCACCCAAGCCTGTAGAGAAAGTCCTGGATAAAAGGCTTTTTCCTTAAATCCCAGATAGTCTCAGAGCGCCAAGAGGACTTAACTGGCGACTCACAGCAAGAATGGGCGGTAGGATAAGGTTGGGGCTTAAGAGTAGTACTGGGGTTGGGTAAGGGGTAGGTAAATATTTTGGTCAGCAGCTGTACTTAGGTGCTCTGTTTGACAGGTTGTGGATGGCTGACAGGTTGAAGTTCTGGCAGAAAGGTTACAGGTATATGAATGCAGGATATTGCTCAGCAGAAGAAGATGGGGCAGACTATTCTTGCTGTGTGGGTGGGTGCAGTTGGCTTTGGGGCCCTCGAATGGCACCTTGCAGCTGCCCTCTGAGTGTGTCTGTCTGCATTCGGTTGTAGAGTCAGGGAATGCAACAGTTTCCTCCCGGCACAGGCTCCTACACACAGCTGCTCACTGTATAGTCGGTGCCACACACAACAGCTGTTAGCATGTGTGAGTCTGTGGGCAGGTCTGTGTTTGTAAGCATCCCCGGCAGATCACACACAGGAACAGATCCATGTTTCACAGCGTACGAATGGAGCGACCTCTATGGCTCTCCTTTCCCTGACAACACTTCAATCTTAGCTGGCTAAATCCAGCTTCTACGCTCTTCCTTCCTAAATAAAGTCGTGTCCTTCCTTCCTGAAAACTTCTCATTGACTTCATTACTGTCAACCTGAGAGAGTCTTGGATAATCCAAATGCTTCATTGCTGTTTGGAGCATTCATTAACAGTGTTACAGTGATGGATTTTAACTAAGATGTTAGAAGATCGATGTTGTAATGACAAGCATAGTGTGTGGCAGGAAGCATTTATTATCATTATCAGAAGTAATAAAACTTTTGCCCCCTGAACATTAGGCTCCCTCCGACACACAGTGAATGTCAGTATTAGGCGTGGGCCATCTTAATTGGTAGAAACATTGCCTTAATGGTGTCAAGGTGGTATTGCCTTTTAAGTAGCTCATCGTTCATATCATATCTAAAGGGGCAACTGTATCACCATCAACTCAAGTCCAGGAACACTTCACTTTAGCTTTACCACGTCAATGATTGATAACCAACCAGATTAAACCATTCAGACAGGAAATGATGCGGGATCAATAAGTAATGAGTCAGAAATGTCATATGTGCCACTCAATCATCAGCATTTCACTGATATAGCCGCAGCTTATCGGAGGCAGCAAAATTACCCACAGCAATGGCTATGAATATGATTTGCATTCTCATTTTCTCCAAGAAAATTCAGATAAACACAATTACATTAAATCAGAAATCATTTCATACCTTTCTGTGCATTTCCTTGAGTAAATGTGGCAGTCATCAGGATTACATCAAGGCAAGCTAGATGTTGTAATTTCCTTAAATTTAGAGCAGAAAACAACTTATGACAAAACAGATTTGCTCTCCTCGCCAGCTCAGTATAATTTCATGAAATAGCTGAAGGAGCAATATGGGCAGAGCACAGGTCATTTCACTGCAAATTACTGATATATGTTTCAATCCCACCTCCAGTCGGAGTGTTAAACTGTTGGCTGTAAACCTTGCCACTTCCGTCTGACCTTTGGTGAAGATGAATATTCTATAAAAGTAAGTTATTAAGTTAATGATGGAATTGTTATCAATTCTACAATCTGCGTCACACAGCTCATCTAAAGAGCTGTAATAACTCTGAAAAGGTTATGAACTATCGACTCAAACTCAGAATAGAATTGTTCAGTTTCAACTCGATTTATGTTCGTAAGGATGAATTATATTAAAACACTACAGCTACAGCTTTTTATGTGCAATCGTTGTTTTTGTCTAAAAGGGATTTTATTTATTTTTTTGTTCATTTGAAAGGGAAGGCATTGAATATTTTTTTCCTCTGGGAGGGCATTTGAGGGCCAGAATTGCTGGCACATATTTTTTTGCAATAAAGTCTCTGATGACTGACGGTAGATTGTTTGTGTGTTAAACAAGAGCAAACAGCACTGATTATGTTTCACAGTAAAATTAAGATGCAGCGGTGAATGAAACTCCTCAACATGAAATAACACTCCAAAAACAAAATATGTGCAAATAAACTAAATCTAATCGCTTTTGATGAATAATTTTAGCCCAATTAATTTATCTCTCCAGAAGATAACACATTAATTACCAGGCAGATTATCAATAAAGGTCCCCTCTCTAGAATGTAGGGACATCTAGTGGCACAAATAGCTAACTGCAACGAGAAGGTCAGTAAGTGTGCTTCAGGCACTTCAACGGTAATGTGATGTCCATTTTTGTTACACAGAAGATCTGAGAGGTGCTCATTTAAAACCATCTGGAAAAAAGCATACACTTTCATAAAGAACAGCGCAAGTGATTGGATCAATTCCATGACTATCGTGTGTATTACAAGTGAACTTTGTTCACAAGTGAGGAATCCTCAAATTGCGCCAAAATCAAATTTCATCTACTTTCCTCCATATAATATTTTATGAATCTTTTAAAAAAAATAGAATTTTCCACTCTTTATCAAAATTGGCTTATATAATTTTTAAGCTAGATTTCATTTTATTTGCCAAATAATTTCAAAGCTCTTGGATCCCCCCAAAGGCTAATCAATTACAAATGAGGTAATATATCAGTTACAATTTAGACCGTGCAGATGCCACACTGATCCGCCAATCAACATTTCGCTCCATCCTTCCCTCACTTATGAACAGTGTTGGGCAAGTTACTTTGAAAAAGTAATTAATTATAGTTACTAGTTACTTTTCCCTAAAAGTAACGGAGTTACAGCATTATAAAAATAACTAATTACTCGGAAAAGTAATTATTCCATTACTTTTTTTTTTTAAATGTTCAAAAATATGTCACCTTTAACAGAACTTCAGATTTAATCTGCTTGTTCATTAATAAAAACTGAATAAAAGTCTACATCTGATCAATAATGACATTCTGTAGAATAAATTACAAAAAAAATCAAGGAGACTAATCTTTTTGTGTTTCCTCCTCCCCCTTGTGTGTCTGTGTGTGCGCTGTGTTTGTGTGTGTTCGGCTGCGCACACTGACTTATCCACGTCTGCACAGACATATTACTCTTTAATAAATCATCATCATTAGTGGGAGAAACAGGCTGCGCGTAAAAACGGCTTAAGTGAACAGAATCATAATGAAACGCTATATTGCGTCTTCTGCAGACAACTTGTGGCTCGAACATGTGATGCTGCTTAATTCTTAGCTAGCACACGCTCACAACAGAACACAGCTTCTTCTACTCAAGTGTATTCTCCAGTTTCAACTGTATCCCTCCGCCTCCTCTTCACTACGGCAGCAGCACAATATAGTCCAAACAAATGTGAAACGTCGGTTCACCCAAAGCAAAAATGAATCTCATCTTACATCAGTAACGCGCTGTCAGTGAACGTCAGTAACGGTAACGGCGTTGTAACGATGGAAAGAATAATTAGTTAGATTACCCGTTACTGAAAAAAGTAATGCCCGTTAGTATTAGTTAGTATTCTAATGCCGTTATTCCCATCACTGCTTATAAACAAGACTTGGAGATACTGGAACTCCTCTACTTGGGGCAGGGCCCCACTTCCAACACGAACAAGATACTCCACCGTTTTTCCAACTTAGAACCAAAGTCTCGGATTTGGAGATGATGATTCTCATCCCAGCCGCTTCACACTCGGCTTCGAATCATTCCAGCGAGAGCTGGAGATCACGGCCCGGTAAAGTAACAGAACCACATCATCTGCAAAAAGCAGAGACCCAATCCTGAGGTCACCAAATTGTATCTCCTAAACACCTCGGCTGCGCCTAGAAATTCTGTCCATGAATGTTATGAACAGAATCGGTCACAAAGGGCAACGTTGGCAGAGTCCAACCCTCAACGGAAACGAATCATACAGACGGCAATGTGGGAGTCTGGTACTCCATACTTCCTTCTTTCCTTCCTTCCTTCCTTCCTTAATTAAGCAATGTGAAAAATAAATACCTTATATGTATACGATTACATGTAGAGATACAATGTTGGAATATCCGCCGATAAAAAAAATTCTTGGAAGGTTTATTTACATTATTAAGAATATTATTCTGAACTCAATTTTTGACTGGTATTATACAAAACCGATATGCTGCTGTGTTCAGAAATATTTTAAGTTTCTAACAGCCTATGATAAATCTGTCTGAAATACAACTACTACTTACTCAATGTAGTGTTTGAGCCATGTAAATGGATGAAATTATAAGCCTGTATATTATCAGTTATCTGTATATTATTTTGTTCTGGAAAGCACTTTGTGCTTCTTGTCGTATGAAGTGCTTTATGAATAAAAATCTTATTTGATTTAATCCCTTAAAAACATATTAACCCTGTTTAAGGCTTAAACCTGCTTTTAGAAATTCAGCTGCCTCAGTAAAATTCCGTGAGGTATCACTTGCAGGGAAAGTGTTCCAAGTATTGTATGTTTCTCTGTATTTTAGCACGCCATTTGGTGTTTACTCTAATCCAAAAAGCTGAGCACCAGAGTGAGTGAACAGATTTTTGACATGGGTGGCCCTGATGGATCAAGCTGAACTGGGGATTTAGAGAAAAGGTCTGCATGTATATTGGAGGACCCGAAGCTTCTCAACACGACTGCACAGTCAGGTGACAAATGGTGCCCCAGTCCAGCCGACTGCCAGAAATGGCCTCTTAATCAATCAGGGGTCATCATGTAGGCTCAGTCCAGACTGTCTCCACAGTGAGAGGCAGCCATCTGACAGAGCACTTAATGCCAAGCCAAGAAGCACACAAGCTTTTCTGCTAGTCAGTAGGACTGTCGCTGTTGTCTGCTTTTTTCCAGTTTTTTTTTTTTTGAGTTTGTTTTGTTCACTTGTAATTATACAGCTTCAACTTGGGAGGTGGATTTTCATATTCTTAAGTCCTTTGGTTAGCTGATGGAAAATGGAAATGGTCGCAGCAAAATATTTTCCCTCCTTCTGGCCTTAGCCCTAACCTTAAGTCTGCAGCCCGCATTCCCGACACATGGCCATCTGTAGCAGCATTTCAGGCAGTAAATAACGAACTGGAGGATGGCACACCTCTCTTGTTCACCCAGCCTAAGGCCAAGCCCACACATTCTCCTCTGCACCCTTGGGCTCACCCGTGCACACCCCTCTGGATTGACCTACACATTGCGGGGTCCCTGAGGGAGCTTTTCAGGCTTTGGGAGTAGCACAGGCCGTCTGTCTTCTGTCCACCCCTCTACCCTCCATGCACATAACTCTACTCTCCCACCATCCATCTCTCCATCTCTCAACATCAACACATTCATCTGTCAATTCTCACTATCAGTCTAAACCTCTCAGACTTGAGGGCCTTTGTCATTCACCCATCTGCTTCACTTTTATCATGGCTATGTTTATAATTTGGTCTCCATCTAATAATCTTACCCTTTGTGAGTCAGAAAATTGTGGTTTTGCATGTTGTAAAGAATAAAAAGACCTAGATTTCACAGGCCGATCTAAGAACTAATACACCGTTAACAGGCCTTTACATTTTTTAAAACCTTATTCAAACAACCATAAAGTGTGTGTCTAGTGCAGCTTTATTAATCTTAGAAAGTTGGTAAAAAATAGCTGAAAGCACACCATAATAAGATCAACAGACAATTAGATGACTGTTAAAGATAACAGTCACGCAGCAATAGCCATCAAAAGCTACTGAAATGCTATCACATTGCCATTATACAGCCAATAAAGCAGTCCATTCATTGGGAAAAAAAAGACCAATCAATAGGCTCACCAATCACCACACACCCACAAATCCATATATTTATTCATCCACTCTGACAGTCAGGACTCAGCCAACCTGGCAACCCTTAGACAGATTGATCCATCTGATATATTGTCTCCTATGTAGAATCTCATGCTGATTCAGTCCCCACAGGATACAAGAACATAGCTGAGCATCCCAGGACTGACAAAGACTCTAAGTGGTTAGATTGAACAGTGAAGATAATGCCTGAAAATCATATAAACAAAACTAATTATATCAATTGAGATAAGCCCAGTGAGATCGGAGAAAATATTGACAACTACTCTATGTGGTGCCTTAGGAAAAATCTGCAAAATGAAAAGGCAGAATATGGAGAAGTGACCAAAAGAAAAGGAAGAGGGTGGGACAAGCATGGACAAAAAGACATGGAAGAAGTGCCAAACCAGGATCAGGGAGATCAGCACTGTTTCCTATCCAAGTATTGAGATGCAGATCCCACTCTTGCAGCTCATAATAGAGGCTGACAGGAGTGTGTGCGTGTGCTAGTGTGGGTGAGGATGCTCATACAGGGGAGATTCTCACACATCTGCTAACTTGCCTCTCTAATGGGGTGCAAATGGGCCTCCTTTGTCCGGCCTTGCAGACCTGGCTGGAATGACCTGTCGCGTTCAATGACGACTTCAGCTTCACATGCAAACGGGAAGATGCTCACACTGATAAACTGCTGTTTACGTATACATGTAGAATGCCTAATGCCTATGTATAGAACTACCAACAAAGAAAACTGTAAATTTAACATTGCAACAGAGGGGTTTTGTGTTTATGGTGCAAAACTAGGTTTTACGTTATGTTTTACTTTAAATTAGTTGTTTTCCATGTAAATCTGGATAAGAAATGTTCAAGCTGGACAGTTTGATTTTGAGTCCAAAAAATCAGTTGCATGATTTCCTTAAATCCAAACAGGTCCAAAGCTGTGTTTAACTAAACAGCAGACTTGCCACAACTCAGCTGAAATGATTTTAACTAGGCACTCTTCTTTTCTGACTCGGTGTTGGGGGATGGGGTTTAACATAGGGAGAGGAAGGGGGGGGGCAATATAGGGTCACACACAGGAGGAGAACTGAGAGGGAACGAGGAGAAGGAAAGGGGGGGGGGGGTCGGTCGCTTTTTCTCCAGGCTCCGGGAAAGAAAGGAAGGAAGCCTAAGCAAGACAGAGAGAGGAGCCCAAACCAACCGGGGAGAGATGGACGATGGGGGGGAGGGACTGGAGCAAGAGCGCTGCTTATTGGTAGGCTGTGGTCCTCGCACTGGATGGATTGACTTAGCACGGGTCGAATTACACCATTTGCCGTGCATTAGTTTGTTTTTCTCCCAGCCAGGAGAAGTTGATTCACTACGGAGAGCGACATATTTCTTTTAATTCTTTATTGGGGGGATTTACAGCAACGCATAAGGATACAAAAACAATCCTTTCAGATGAGGTGAGTCCCTGCAGCTGCCTGGATTGTACTTTGTTGCGCCGTAATTTTTTTTCAGTGAAAGTCGTGTGAGGGAAACTAGAGAGAAGTCTTTACTAGAAAACAAAATATTTGTTCTGACCGTCGCTATGCTGCTCTGCAAAAGAAAAGAAAAAAACATGGTTACAGGACAGAAATAGTTCTTTTACTATTGATGGCTATTTTTACTTAGAGTGGGCTTCGGCGGAGAGTAATATTCATTCATTTCTCTTCAGGGTGACAAAACCAATCTCTTCAGCTCCGACATGTCTTTCCGCTGCTTATAAAAATGGTGCATGAGAGGATAAACTACATGTAAAACAACGAATCACCTTTTAAATCTGAGTCCGTTCACCTTCGTATCGAAACAGAACTATTAAATATTTCTAACTCTGTCCTCTCACCATTGAGCTGTATTAAAACCAATGAACTCCGAGTTGTGTGATTATGATAAGTAAACAGAGAAAAGAGTTGGTGTAAAACTGATTTTTCTTTTTGGCTATTATAGTTCTTGTAGATAAGCCTTGCGAGCACCCTCTTTATATTCTAAAATCAATTATTGTACAGCAGAGCGGTGCAGTGTGAGGACAGCGCATCGTTAATGTTTATGTCTTTTCCCTCTGCTTTCTAAAGTTAATCGTAGTGGAAAGGGGCTGGTGTGTTGGTGTATGAGTTGGGGGTGGAGGGGGGGCAGTGTGGTCGTGGCAGAGCTTTGAAGATCACTCATCAGAGCGAAAGGGGCCCGGGGACGGAGACAGAGTCAAAACGCTCCTCTGTGCCGAGCGGAGCTGAAATCTGTGCGCAACTGGATAAAAAGAATAAAAAAGGGAGAGGTGGGGGTCCGGATGGAGTTTAAATTAACAGGAATATTACACATCGAGGTTTTTCCTCACTAATGGATTATCAAAGGAATATGACATTCAGTCGGACTGCCCCGTTCACGCGTGAATTTGGATACCTAAGGTAGGTGTCCTATGAGTGATTTTTTTTTCTTTTAAATTATCGATAAAGTGTTTAATTTTCAGCTTTCATGATTCTATCACTGTGTTGTTTTTATGAATGTAGACCTTGGGTTTCAGAAAGAACATAATACTGTCCTCCATTCTATCCGGGGAACTATTTTGTGACTAAATAAGAATCATTTCAAACTAAAAACGTACACATGTATTGATCCATGCTCATACAAATAGAAGATAGAAGATTATGATACTGATCGACTGTAAAAATGACCTACTGGGACCTTTCCTGTTGAATATTATCCTTATTGTTCAACTGCTCCAATCGCAAAAGCGCATCTCCTCATTTACTATTAGAGATGCAAGTTTTGCAAGATTCCCGAATGGACTAATGAAAGCGTTCTATCATTTTGACTTTAGAAAAAATTAAAGGTAACTCATTTGGACGAAATGGTAAACACGCCTGGCTGTTAAACAATGAGAGGAGTGGAAAGGACAGTTAACATAAATGTTGTTGTTTTTTTCTTCTTCTTCTTTTTTTAAATAGCAGTAATCTTTTTTAATAACAAAATAATCCTTACGCCATCCTGGCATTGGATAGTAAATAGCAAATGCGCTCGTAACCGTTTTGGAGGTAGAGGAAGCCCATCCCTGTGCATGAATTAAGTGCTGTGGAGGCAGTTAAACGCAGCCCCATCGCTGTTGTCACTCCACCGCTGTCCCTTGTGTCTTTGTTGTCTTTTGTATGAGTCCCACATGTGGACTAAAGGTATATGAAAAGATTTACCACGGACCAAAGTTGAATGCCTTTACGCTTCGGTCAGCACAATACAAGCATTAAAGCACAAGGTCTGAGCGTGGATTCTGTGCGCAAAACAAGGGCGGAAAAATCCACATGCAAAACTTGAAAAATGAACAGTTAATAAAGAAATGGAAGCATCGAAATGGGGGAGGAATAAAAGAAGGTAAATGTAAGCATGTGGAAGTCATCTAAGAAGATGTGACTAAAGGACGTGGGCCAAAAAACAAAACAAAAAAAAGCAGCTTATTTTTAAACTGACCTGATGTGGTTATATTTTTATAGTAAATGACACAAACGTTCACACGTTAGCCGAGTTGGACTGTGATCAAAATGTTGGTTCTATATCCTAAAACCAGTCCAATCCTTTTACAGAAATAAACATGACCCCTGGATTTGCACATCTCCCTGAACATCTGAAGTGTCTGAACTCTGGGATCAGAGAGCTTTTCTTATACTGTAATTACAAACTAGATATTGGCAGGAACACCACACTATGGCTGGCTCAAACATCAGAACAAGCCTTAGCTTCTCTCTTTTTTTTTCTTCTATTTTTCCCTTTTTGACAGCACAGCTGGCTGGTGTGTTTCACTTCGCCTCACTGGCCACAGGGTCAGAACTCAGTGACCAGAACGACCACCGTTAACCTCCACTGCAGCCGGCTGTAACCCCTGAACAACCACCATTAAACCATACAGTGATCAGTGTTAACCCTTTATTGCCTCTTGGTCCCTCTAAACTGCTGATCACATATCAGATTGCTCAGTGCTTAATTGGTGGAGTGATAAAACTTTGACCATGTGTGCAACATTTGGAATCAGCATGTTTATTTAGTTTGCTTTGTTCCCTTAGAAGTCCCTTCTTGGAGCCCCCAACACAAACCTACCAAAGGCAGGTCCACTGTTAGGGGGTGGAGCTCTATTGTGTGGAGTTGCCCAAAGCCCCTTTTGTTTCTTGGTCACACCTGCAGCTTATGGCTTTTGTGCTCTACCATAGCAGAACTACTGCTGAGAACAGCCTTTCTCCTGTTTCACTCCTCTACTTGTCAAGTTAGAGCGGGAATAGGAGGGAAGCACGGTATAGGGTGGCAGTCTTCCCCTTCTGCCAAATCTTCGAATCAACAAGTCCAACCAAGCTCCCGAGAAGCCCTTCTTACAGAAATAGCATGCTATCAGGGGTTGCTGCTTTTAACTGAAGTTGGAAAAAAGGAATAGTTGTCATTTCTCGGCCTGTGTGGTAACTGCTCTAATCATCTGGCTGACTCACTCTCCAATGTGACTGCATCGGGATTAATTTCTCAGAGCCACAGAAGAGAGCTGTGACAACCATGTTACAGGATGTATACAGCTTTGGAAGCACGGTCACGTATGCAAACATGTGCATGTAGCCATGCACGAAGCAAGAGGCCTAAAATGTCTGAAACTGAACTCCTGAGTTATCTGATTTCCAGTGTTGTTAGGTTTACAGCTCAGCGTGGTGCAAGATGACAACTAAAGCAGCCTCAAGCAGCAGCAGCAGCCATTGTTCTGCTGGGATTACATCCACCCTTCACATTCACACACAATTTACAAAACCTCACGCAACACTGTTGTTTACCATCCTTTTATTATCCCCCCCCAATTCCTGTCAGTAGGACCTCCCTGCTAAATCACATCCATCCCCTGCAACAGTGGAGGACACATTATGGGTTAAATGTGCCAATGAAAGCACAGTTAAGAGGAGAATAAGTGTTAATCTGTCATTTTTTAAGCCTGGAACATTAAAGCTTGAGCTGTAACTACCAGAATTGGGCTACAGACCCCTACACCCACCATCAGCAGAAATAGAAATCCATCAGACTACCCCCCCTCCCCTCTTTCCCCTTCCTTTCTCTGTGTTTAACACTATGGGTCTGAGCCAACAACATCAGCAGTGAAAGTGCGTGGTTGTAAGGATACTGAAAAGCCTGTAATAACAGAGGTAGAATGAGGCAAGACTGAATGGCACTGAGTTGCGTGACAAGCCTAGCGTCGCCAGACTTGTTGAGGCCTATATGTGCATACACACACACACTTGAGGGCAGGAACCAGAGAGTGCAAAGTTATAGTCAATAAAAACAAACTGGGCCCACACGAGATTGAAAAGTAATTTTAGATGACTGACCTTTGGATGTCTTATGTTTCTCCTTTACATACAGGTTTGCATGGGAAGCCAATGCCTCTGTTTTATGGCTGTATGACTATTACCATCCAAAGAATAACGGGAGATTGCAGCTGAGCTTCTGCCTCAGTTCTGAGTGTTTTTCTACTGAATCTTTTAGCGTTGGAAAACGGCAACAAAAAGACGGTGTGAATGTGAGTGCTTCTGAAGAGGCGATGTAGAGAAGGACTTTAGATTTTTAGAAAAGTAAGGAAATGGTTTACCTGTGAACACAGCCAAGTTTGGACTCACTGTACAAGCCTGCAGTGTGCATGATAGCAACATACAATAGAACTGCAGAGCTTGGTGTATTTACTTTTCATCACTCTGCTGAGTTTTTTCCCCCGTTGTTGAGCATTTGGTATCTATTCCCGTCCCAGGCTTCTTCTCAAAACTCAGCAATTTATTGCCCAGGTTTCAAAATAGCAACAAAAAAAAAAGAAAAAAAGATGCAATGCTTTTAAGGAGGACCACCGCCTCTCTTTTCAGAGCAGCGTTTTTGTTCCTCATTTAGATGAACAGGTGAGGCGAATGGGTCTGGGAGCCGGCATGTATAGATCCGCGGATTGTTTCTATCCAGACATTCATTTGTGCCCAGATTAGAATTAGTGATCACTTATAAATACTGATTAAACATAGGGAAGAGAAGACAACCGTTAGGCCCTCATAATCTTCCTATTTTGTCAAGACATCAAACCCCTAATTTAACTAATAAGTGGACCGATGGAGCTGAAGTGCCGTGTCATGCAGGCCTTGGATTACTCAGTTTTAATGACACTGCTCTTTCAAAAAGGCCTCAGCATCCCGCTGAGTACTGAATAGCCATGATTACACACTGTTGATGACCAAAACACGTTGTCATTACTCTGATTCTATCACTTCACTTCCTTCATCATTATCATCATCATCATGTAGTAACCCTGGATTATTAGTTCCTGGGGATGGGGAAAAAAAAGCTGTATGTTATATATCAACATGTTGGCATGAAGCTTGTCTTGCTGACAAAAGTGATTGTTGCTGTCATGTAAACCTCTCATATGCTGTAATTTGCTACTTCACAACTGAGCGCGTTATAATTAATTCACTTGACGACCATATGTTTCATTGTTTATTCAGTATTTTCAACTGAGACATTTTCCAGAGGTGCACGAACAAGATGATCAGATTTAGATTTACAAAGTGCTCGCTTTGCTACAGGGGATATGGGTAAAAGTCCGTAGAGTCTTTTCTTTCTGCTGATCAGCCATGTTTCCTGTGTGGATCAATCAAAGCGCTAATGGCTTGGCAGGCCAGGCTCGCAGACAGAGCTGGAGCAGGTGTGCTTTGGGGCTAATTGAAAAATGAGTCAATACTGCGCGTGCGTGTTTCCCTCTTACACACACATCCACACATACCAGCCTTTGCATTATAGCATTTGAAAGAGCGATTATGTATGTGCAACCTTGTGTGTCTGTGTGTGTGTGTTGTTTGTGTGCCCCCGTGTGCTCCCAGCTAATCCATCCCTCTGCCTGTGTGACGTCTCCCAGTAAATTGTTTATATCCGTTCAGGCTTTGACTGCATGAATAATTTGTTTGCCTTATAAATATTTGAATGTACACCGGTTATTAATATGCACAGACACAGTCTGTCTCTAAAGTACTCCTTCACACACTAAAACCCCGCCACTCCCACAATGAATTATTACCAACGCAGCTGTTGGTGGATCTTGTCTGCAATCAGAGGCCGTATAAACTATTATCCAGGAAAATTACCATGTCAAAACAACCATATACGAACAGGAAGCCGTAATGCAAATATGAGAAAATCACTCATAAAGTGCACCAGCTCTATAGAAAAGCTGGAGTGATACCAGCCAACTGAGCGCAGGCTACTCTTCTGATGGTGATGAAGCGTCAGTGTGCTGATTAGTCTTGAGCCTGGCCCAGTAAAACCAATCGGGGCACAGATGTACTGAGCCAGCAGGCCTGCCACGTTCCTAACAGGGTGGACTTCCGCTGCATCCAACAACACACGGAGACGCCCCACCGGTCAGTTGGCTGACCTTCCCTCAGCAGATGCAGGGAGAGGTAGAGGGGAAGCACTGCCACTGAGAGCTCAGTCATCAATAAATCAAAGGATGCTATGTGTGCATCGCCACTTTTTCTTTCTTTTTTTGTTTTTTGTTTTGAACATTGAGTCTGGCTTTGGATCATGGGATTAAAGTTAACCCCAGTGTGGTAAATATACCATGAAATTTATTACACACCAGACAACAAAAGCATGAGCTCTGTGTGTGTGTGTGTGTGTGTCCAGGTAACATCTCCAGCAGTGTGAAACAGGAAGTGTCGTCTGTGAGCAGCCATGGGCCAGAGAGCTGCGCTTCTGCTCAGTGAGCTTCTGCTGCTGTTGCTGACAGCCTCTCGCACTCTCCTCGCAGTCAGCTTCCCGGAGGACAACGTGCCCATCGATGTCGTCGACGCGCACTGTGAGTACGCAAAAGCCAGCTCAGCGGTGATGAGGGTTCAGATTACCGAAAATAAAGTCCACTTTTTAGACACACGTGTTGTATTTTACCCGCAGAACTAAAACAAAATGGTTCCCTTGTTCTTGTGGCGTCAGCAGGTCACACATAAACGTGCTTTACTCACACTCATAAAGTCAGTCTGCTGCATGGTCAGTTGTAGCATTAAGTGGATTTCATTTCCATTTCTGTGATATACTGGAAAAACCCAGAGAGATGTGCTGACATAAGCAGCCATTACTGAGCACACAAACATAACACAATGCAACACAGGTATGGTTGTAGAGAATATGTATGTACATACTAACACAGTCCGTATTAAATCAGCAGCACTACCATAACTACAGTAGTTCTGTTGTGGAATATTCGTGTTAAACTTGCATAGTTGCTCTAAGTGAAGCAACAGGAGAAAGAGTTTGTTTTTATTAATTAAATGTGCATTTGTGTGCAGTTTCACGGAGGTACCCTGTGTTCAGAGGCAGGCCCTCTGGCAACGAGTCACAGCATCGCCTTGACTTTCAGCTGATGACTAAGATACAGGACACTCTGTTCATCGCTGGCAGGTATATTTAACGCACACACACCTGCTGTCTCTATCTGTCATCATTCTCTTCCACACATCCCCCACACCAATATACTCAGTCACTCTTTGGCAGGTAAACAGAGGCATGAGGGCGAAAAAGCTCTTAGTGTTATTGGATCTCTGGCTTCTAGGCCTACATCTGATGTATATGGCCGGTATTGATCCAGTAAAGGCGTCTATCATGCCGGCTTGACGTTCTGTCAGGGATGTCTTGGCATCTTTACATGTCTTTTTTTTTGTATTTATGGGCAGTGGGAGTAATCTGACTGCTAGCACTTATATTGTAGCAGGAAATCACATCGACATCAACAGCGTAAAACCCGCTTCTCCAAAGCCCCTGCAGTCACCGCCACATGTATCTTTACTGTCAGGTGGACCATATTCTTGCCACCTTGCAAATTTGAGAATGAAAAGAAGTGATGAGTAATCAAAACGGTAACAGGTTGTCATTTAAAACATAGTTCAGATTTCTAATAAACACACACAGTTTACAAAATATTGTCACAATCACAATGAATAGATTGCCTTTGGACTGATGTAAATGAGATGCTGATTAAGCATCATATTTGTCACACCTCACTTATCACTGAGCTGCATATTTTGATGTTGTCTGTCCACAGAGATCAGGTGTACCTAGTCAGTCTGAGAGAATCCTACAGGAATGAGATCATTCCTTACAGGGTAAGCTGCTCTCGTTCCACACACTCTAAAAGGGCTCCATAGAAAATACAGTCATTCATCACAAACTGGACAGCTTGTAAAATGAGAGAGTGGAAAAAGGAAGGACTGTGTGTGTGTGTGTGTGTGTGTGTGTGCATGCGTGCGTGCGTGCGTGTACATATTTTGTCTGTATGTACTTCTCTAATGCTCCATGTTGGGTTTTTATGCTTGTTTTACAGAAGTTAACGTGGCGATCAGGCCAAACTGACAGAGAGATGTGTGCTGTAAAAGGAAAACACAGAGTATGTAATAAAATAAAAAAAATGACACATGCACATTTACATTTTAGACAGGAACTTTTAAATGTAAGCAGAGGAAATTGATGCCTCTCAAAACATCATCATCATCTTCATAATGTGTTTCCAGGAGGAGTGCCACAATTTCATTAAAGTGCTGGTTCCCAGAAACGATGACCTGGTGTTCATCTGCGGTACTAATGGCTTCAACCCCATGTGCAGATACTACAGGGTCAGTATCCAGGGTCAAGAGAAAGAACATCAAAATCTGGATTAGTATTGTGTTAATCATAATTTTGGCAACTCAACCTCAACGTCAGTTGTTTTGAAGTACATTTGGTTAAACTCACTCGGCTGGTTTTTTTTCTGGTGCATCAACATGTTTTCACTTCATCTCCTGACAAACCTCTTCTAAATGTGTGGATTCCCTACAGCTGGATAACCTCGAGTTTGATGGGGAAGAGATCAATGGTCTGGCGCGGTGCCCGTTTGACTCCAGGCAAACCAACGTTGCACTTTTTGCCGGTACAGGTCACATCGCTCACCCGCCTACACACATACTCAGTCTAGCTGAAGAACAACTAATGTGCTCCTACTTATGCTCTCATTATCACCTCTCTGTCTTTGGTACAGTATAAATGCCTTCAGCAATAACAATTCAACCAATTAAGCCTTATGAAAGAAGAGAAACAAAGCATTGAAAAGCAGTGTACTCTAGTTTTTTGACTGTGCTCCTTTTGTGATTTTTTGGGGGACTTTTTTAGAAGGGAAGCTGTATTCTGCAACTGTAGCAGATTTCCAGGCCAGTGATTCCGTCATCTATCGTAGTATGGGTGATGGATCAGCCTTAAGAACCATCAAATATGACTCCAAATGGCTGAAAGGTAAGCAAATGCCTCATTGTCGCTCTGAATCTTTGATTTTTTTTCTCCTCCTGGAGATGCATGTGCCAACCTGCCAGAAAATTTAATTCCCATGCTAGCTTAGCATGTACATATGTGGTTGTCAGAGCTGTTTTTTGATAGTGTGATAGAGTCATAGAGAGTGATAGAGAGCTCTCCTGTCTTGCCAAGCTCCATGGGAATGTAGCCCGTTCTCTCCCATGCAATCTAGGTCACCGCTGTCATATACTGCCTCGTACAAATCTCTGAAATATTCAACATGCACAGTGGTGGTGACGGTGCAGAAATATACTTGAACTCTGTGCTTCTGTCTCTTTCAGAACCTCATTTCTTGCATGCGGCAGAGTATGGGAATTACGTGTACTTCTTCTACCGAGAGATTGCAGTGGAACACAGCAATCTTGGAAAGGTAAGACAGTGCACCTGCTGTTTGGAAGGCAGTACATATTCCTCACAAATAACGTATGCAGGCCTTTATCCAAAAAAAGGATTTCACTTCCCTCGGTGCATTTGTTTCTGCCACAAATGGACCCGGTGGTAATGGGACCCATTCAGGCGATGGCTCTAAATCACATCAGATAGCACAAGAAAATTTGAACAACCAGTGTTTTCTGGGAATGCTCACTAATGTAAAACCATTACACAGTGAGAGGATTTGTCTCCCAGAGACCGTGCAATTTATGTCTTCTTCTCGCTCCAACACACACACACACACACTCATGTACAGGGAATTACTGCAGGATGTTGCATGTTTGAGGCTAACTTCACATTTGACCATGCCTCATCAGCTGGTCTGACCGAGCCACAGGAAGCCAGGATCCTCCATCAGCCACCAGCTACTAAATATTTCAACCCTACTAATGCTGGGGTGACACCTGGCCTCTGATGGAGGTTTGCACTGGTAAATTATTAAAACATCTAAGCCAACTGCTTTATGCACCTCATTTATGCTCTACGCTTTGGTAATATGTGCATTCAAACACAATTTTGCAATGTTCTAAGTCAGTCCGGGCCGTCTTCATTTTAATGTTTGTTTCAGTCTCGGTGAACAATCTCGCTAAGTTAAATATAAAAGTGTGTGTTTTTGAAGTCATTTGTGCTGAGTCGCTGCAGGATGGAGTTATTCATTATTCAGCACGTTGAAGTGTTTTTTAGTGACTCTCGCTGAGATGCCTTCCTCTTCCTCCCGCCTCAGTCCTCTCCCAAACCTCTGCTCTCCACAGGTTGTGTATTCTCGCGTGGCCCGAATCTGTAAGAATGACGTTGGAGGGTCACAGCGGGTGCTGGAGAAGCACTGGACGTCTTTCGTGAAGGCCAGGCTCAACTGCTCCGTGCCAGGGGAGTCCTTCTTCTACTTCGACGTGCTTCAGTCCATCACTGACATCATCGACATCAATGGAGTCCCCTCGGTGGTGGGTGTGTTCACCACACAGATGAACAGGTGAGCCAAAGCCGCCGTTGGTTTTGATGACCACCGATGAGGATGAGGATGTGCATTTACATCGATGTATTTAACCCTCCACAGCATCCCAGGGTCAGCAGTGTGTGCCTTCTCCATGGCTGACATAGAGAAAGTATTCTGGGGCCGCTTCAAAGAGCAGAAGACCCCCGATTCTGTGTGGACTCCATTTCCAGAGGAGAAGCTGCCCAAACCCCGGTAAGTGTTGATGATTGTTTTTTCTCCACTTCCAACCAAGAAAGCAAAACAAAAGAGCAACACTTGGGAAATATTTCCAGATCCTACACATGGCCTCTCGTTGAGCAGCAGGTGTTTAACACAGCAGCTGTCGCTTTTCTCCCTTTCCTCATCCTTTGTCCAGGTTAAACGCAGTGAAATCAAATCTTTATCACTAGTAAGGGACCAGGTTATCAGCTTTGACCCAGCACACACATTCTCCATCTGCTGTTGATTAAATAATTAATTTGCCCTAATTAGATGCGTTGAATATTTTACCTGTTTACAGTCAGCACATATAGCTGAAGCCCTGCCCCGCGTCCAAAAACACAAAGTCTACGAAGCACCTCATTACCCCAGTAAATCATTGATGGAGGATAATCATGCATATGTATATTTTATGTTTCCAGCTGAGGCCTTTTTGTGATCCTAATAAACACCTGCTACTCTCCACCCAACCCTCGCTGCACTTTCCATCCATTTCATTGCACGTTGTTACTATTCCCTGGTGTGTGATCCTATAGGCTGACCTTTGACCTGTTGCCCTCTGTGCTTGCACACTCTCTATCCCAGACCCGGGAGCTGCGCGGGTCACGGTCCAGCTGCGTCCTTTAAGAGCTCCATCGAGTTCCCGGACGATACCCTGCAGTTCATCAAGTCCCACCCCCTTATGGATACAGCTGTGCCTTCTATTGGGGACGAGCCTTGGTTCACCAAAACACGTGTCCGGTAAACACACAAAGAATAATTGTCCGTGCTCGTGCACGTCTACATTTCTGAAATTTGTATTTATGAATTCTTTTGTTTTGAGGGATGTTAACTGTTCTGCAAATAAAACATACCGACTTCTCCAGTCGCACAGCTGTTTGAACCCAGCTGAAGTTTTAATGCAATCTTCAGTTCAGTTAATATATATTCAGACCCAATATGAGGATTTACATGCATCAGTGTCTTTAAACTGTTGAGGGGAAATATTAGGCAAAGGAGGCTTTGTGTTCACATTTAGTAAGTCTATAGCCAAAAAGAGGTTTATATTCTCAGATGAACTCAAACAGGCTTTCCTATTCAGAAAGTCATTTATTCTACTAACACATGACTCTGCTGTATATAAAGGTACAGGCTGACAGCGCTGGCTGTGGACAATGAAGCAGGACCCCACAAGAACTACACAGTGGTGTTCATCGGGGCTGAGTCTGGGGTCGTCCTCAAGGTTTTGGCCAAGACCTCCTCTGTATCCCTGAATGACAGCCTGCTCCTGGAGGAGATAGATGTCTTCAACAGAGCCAAGTAGGAATACACTCACTTTTTAACCTTCTTTCTGTCTGGCTTTCTTTTCTGTTTCTCTTCTGTCTTCTGGGAGAGGAGTCAGCAAAGCTCTGTGACACAGACGGCAGCGTCTGCTTGCTGCCTCTTTTTTTTTCATTTGTGATTATTTGCGGGAGCGAACATGCACGCTGCCGTGTGTCAGAGGTTAAAATCCTGTTAAACTGTGAGAGAAAGCTTTATGTGACTCCTCCACCTAACAGGTGATTAAATCTACCGCGACTGAAATAGAAGACAGACTTATCTGACAGAACTCTGATTAGGTTTCGCTCTTCCCTTTCCAGGTGCCTGTCTAGTAGAGAAGATGACAAGCGTGTCCTCTCACTGCACGTGGACAAAGAGGCACACAGCCTTTATGCTGCTTTTTCAAGCTGTGTCATCCGTGTTCCCCTGAGTCGCTGTGAAAGGCATTCTTCCTGCCACAAGTAAGTGACGCCTTGCTGCGCACGTACACAGCTGTAGGGTCAGTCATAGGTTTGTGACTTGTTTTGTTTTTCAAGTAAATGTCATAAAGGGACCGATAAGAGCCTCAGCTGATGTGTTGTGGTTAATGTTCAATCAGTCCCAAATGATAATGGTGCCCATTCCAGAATGATTAAACCAGGTGTGATTGTGTTTGTGTGGCATCAGGTCCTGCATCGCATCAAGGGATCCTTACTGTGGCTGGAAGCCTCATGGAGCTTGTGAGAGGATACAGTCGGGTGTTTTGTGAGTTCCAAGTCCCAGCTGCAATATGAACCACAAATAGCAGAGATGAGAAAATGAGACTATAAGATTTCGTCGCAGCTTTTTGATTAATATCTAAGTCTCCTTTCTGTTTCCAGGACTGGATATGAGCAGGATGTCGAATTTGGAAACACAGCTCACACGGGAGACTGTCAAGGTATAAATCTCATATCCATGCCACGCCATCTAACCCGAGGCATACGCAAACAAACACGCAGTGTTGCACATACTCGCACACATGCACACATTGTATGCAAATGCAACACAAACTCATCTTCACACACACCATGAGCCTGCACACTCACACCAATAACCGCTCCAGTAACTTGCCCCTACATGAGTCTATGTGCAGTATTAACACACACATCCACATACAGTACATGGCCACCTGTAACTAATGCCGCCTGTGAGGCACAAACATGGACATGTATAATTTCAGGTCATGTTCAGCTGGTGCAAGTGATTAAAGTCTTGTGTTCAGCGGCCAGAAAAAGCGCCTTTGCTACTTTCACTTAAATGCATCATTGCATTGACGTGTATCAGCTAAACATGACCCCGGCTGAACCTCAGTGCTGATCAGAACCAGAGGGCTTCCAGTGAGAAAATGACACTGCTAGCGAGTGCTACATATATATATTGTTAAACTGCACTCTTAGTGTCTCTTAAGGGTTTTAGTTTTCATTTCTTATTTATTTATTTATTTTACTTCTGAATTCCCTTATAATGATTTCTTGTCCTTTTAATTCTTTTAGCATTTTTGGGCACTACTTCAGCGCCAGATTACAAATCTTTTGGCGACCCTACCTCTGGTTAGTTTGATCTTTTATTCAAATGATTTCTTTCCTTGAGTTCAGCATTTCCAACCCTTTCTTTCCACCATTGCTACCTTTCATCTTTCATACCAAATGCCTCCTGAATGCTAATGCTTCATTTTCATCATCATCATCAACAGTTTAACTAGCAAGCATCAGTGCTCTTCCTCTGCACAGATTCAATGTCCCCCCCCCTTTTTTTTCTGATCCATCCACTCTTATGCATGCCCAGCCACCACCCCATGGCATCCTCACTGTTGTGTACCAGCTCATCCTCTTTCTTTCCCCTTTCTCTAATAAAGAAACAAAAATGTACTATCATTTGTCTATATATGTGAAAACAATGATAAGTTTTATTATCTCCCCCCCCAACACTCTGCTCATGCCGACTAACAGGGATGATAACAGTATGCTTTACACTCATCTGCACATTTTGTTAACCGTTTGTTTGTCACCACAGACATGGAGTTTTCATCAACGCCAGTCACTGTCCAGCCCAGTGGGCCGATACACCCCCCAGTACTCATACCCACTCAGAGCCCCAGCTCTGAGCCTGGTCCAGAGCTCTACGGCTCAGGCTTTGTGCTGCAGGATGACCCAGCCACCTCCCATTCTTTAGACTCTATCCCAGGGGGGCAAGAGGGTAAGGCCCACAGGGAGGCAGCTAGCATGCTGCATTGAGTCTGATCAGATAGCTGCCAGCTACTCTCTCAGAAATGTGAATCAGCACAAACTATACTTGCACATAGTGGCCTTTAAGGTTTCCATTAGCTAACGTGACATTTTAATTTAGTCTCTTTATTTATCAAGCTGGCATTTTCATGCATAATTTATGTTGCTATACATATTTTATTTTCTTGTCACCATTTTTTAATTTCCTTGTGTTTCTTACTTTCTTGTTTTTAAATTCTTTCCTGTGATCTAATCACTGAACTTCCACTTACTGGTCTCACCATTTCTTATAATTTCTTCAAAAACTTTTCTTTAGCTTTTCTTTCTACCACTGTATATTTTTTAACTAGCTGTAGTGACAGTTTACCCTGGCTGGTAGATCATTGACTGGGCCTGTGATGCCACATCGCTATTGTGGCCGCACGATGGATGACTAACTCTTTCAATGTCTGTGGTTACTAACAAATCTCACGTAGAGCAGCAGTTATCCGGACATTTAGAATGCAAACACTGCCTCTCTGTCCTCTGCCGGTTGATCACTTTTGCGAAACCATTGATTTGGCTCGCTATTATCTCAGATAAGAGTGCACTCCTTACCCTTTGGTACTGGATGCATGACACAGTTTCTTGTGGAAACGTGGATCAAGTCTTCCTTGCTTAACTAACATAGCAGTCTTTCCTGTAGATGGTGAAATTGATCTGGGTACATAACAGCGTCGGTCAGTTTTCACTTTTTCCCCCCTCATCTGTGTTTAGATGACTAGTTTATGGAATCTGGTTGTGGATGATCTTGTGGGTACCTTGTATGGGATGGTTGCAAAAGCAGAATGTCATGCATGGTTGTTTTCACACACAAACATGCACTTTTCTGCACTGTGGAACTGGAGACAAACGCATTTTTTAGCAGGTCAAATTTGTATGTAAGGGGGTTAACCAATACTTTTTTTGTTTTATAGGTATGTGGGATAACCACACAGGTGATACCAACCAGATGGTCCACATGAACATCCTCATCACCTGCGTCTTTGCTGCTTTTCTCATGGGAGCTCTTCTGGCTGGTCTGATTGTGTTTTGCTACCGAGACTCTTTCCTCCGCAAACCAAGACATGTCCACAAGGATACAGAGTCTGCACCCTCCTGCTCTGACTCCACAGGGAGTTTTGTCAAGCTCAACGGCCTCTTCGACAGCCCTGTAAAGGTACGGCCACGTAAACAGCTCCTATGCTATATTATACATAGAAACCAGTGAGTCAATAAAATGAGACACTTTCTAATCATTCTCTTTTGATTTTGTGTCATGTTCTTAGGAGTACCAAACCAACATTGATTCTCCCAAGCTGTATACCAACCTGCTGAGCAATGGCAAAGACTTGAATACACCAAATGGTGACACAAAGACCATGATTCTGCGGGACGGTTGTCAACCTCCAGAGCTAGCTGCTCTGCCCACCCCCGAGTCCACGCCTGTGCTTCAGCAGAAAGGCCTACAGCCCATCAAGAACCAGTGGGAGAGGGCTCAGGGGAAGGTCAGCGGTCCCAAAAAGGAGTCCAACTCATCAGCCAAGAGTCCACAGTTCCTTCCTTCTTCTCCTGCTCCTGCTAACGCAAACTCCCACCACCCTCACCTTGCTCTGGGACACTCCCACATCCCTAGTGCGGTTGTCTTGCCCAACGCCACACACGATCACCCTTCCCTTGATGTCTGCGGTGACGGAGATGAGACTCTGCCACATTCATCTGAAAAGAGACTAAAGAATTTAGATTCTAAAGGAAGTAGGAAAGATCAGAAGAGGTCTGTGGATGCCAGGAATACCCTAAATGACCTTTTAAAACACCTCAATGACTCTGTGGCCAGCCCCAAGGCTATTCTTCAAGAGGGACCAGGGTCACGGCCGAGGCCGCAACTCACACTTGAGCCCATGGAGGAACTGACTGAAGTACCCCCAAAGGTGCCCAGTCGTGAGGCTTCCTTGTACTCTCCCTCCTCCTCCTTGCCAAGGCACAGCCCCACCAAGAGGGTTGATGTGCCCATGCCCACAACTCCCACTACACCAACAGGAAGCCTGAGCATGGGGGGCACGCTGGAGAGGCAAAGAGGGGGATACCAACTCCACCGGAGTGCCTCTCACAGGCACTCCTTATCCACTTCACCAAATGGAGTAACAATGGGGGTGTCTGTGTCTCGGCAACACAGTATGAACAGAGGGGGTTACATACCTCCAACACCCCCTTCCAGACTTGACTCGCATGGTGCTGTGTTGGCATCAGGAATGCATTCACCCCACCCACCCTCTATGTCCCGACAAAGCAGCTATAGTGGACATGGCTCCCTCCCTCGTACGGGCCTTAAACGGACCCCATCCATAAAGCCAGATGTGCCCCCTAAACCCAATGGGTTTTCTCCACAGACTCCACAAATGCGAGTGGTCAACAAGTACAGTTATTAAAACATCATGGACACTTCTGAGTGAGCTTGTGACCTGTAGAGCACTGCACCCTGAAGGTTTGGGGTGTGTGGATGGGATAAGGCCTAGTGTGTGTTGGTGTATCAACTTGAGTTGTGTTCCCCCTTTAAATGATATTCACAGTTACTCATTCTAAAAAGGGAAAACCACACATGGCCAAAAATACTCACTGGGGTATCTACTCCTTTGATTCCCATCTCCCTCCCTGTGCCTGGTAGCCACAGGATATGAACAGTGGACAGTGGTGAATCTGCTGCTACCCATTGCATCTGGGCTTGGGTGTCACCCGTTCCAATATTAGGTACGAGGTTTAGGACAACAGCAGGGGCCACTAAGGCGTATGTGCATGTGGTACCAGGTCAAAAACAGTGGAATACTTGAAGAATGGGTCTCAATTGTCGCTGCCCTTGAGCACTGTCTTCCCACTAATGTGAACTGAACAGAGAGGAGAGGTAGGCCATGCCTCTGGTAGTAAGATGGCAGATAGGAGGAAGATCAATAATCATTGTGTGTGAGTTGCTTTAGATACATATGACCACAAACAGCCGAATCAAGCAGCAAGCAAAGAGCAAACGAGTGCAAATGAATGTTTGAATGTGTGTTATTTGACTGGAAAACAGATTTGTGCAAAAGCAGTACACAAAATAGGCCTTCGAGAGCGGTGCCAGAGGATGCACCTTATGACCTGTTGAAGACCTAAGTCACTGTCTTTCATTTCAACAATATTGTCTCTTCTTTGGTCTTTTTTTAACCCTTCTGAACCAAGCCTGAAACATTTATGTGTGTCACTCTATAGTGGTAATTAGACTGGGCTATGGTGACGCTGATCGTGCTTGGTGTATACAGAAACAGGAACTTTGTATGTCACTGGGAAATTTGACTCAATATTTTGCTGCTATCGGTTTTAGACAGATGTTTGTCTTTGATGCATTTTCTCCTAAACCATGCTTGGAAAGCCTCTGATATGGGTGTGCACATTCACTTGTGTACAAGTACAGATTTGAGCAACCAAGCACAGTGTTTAAACTGATGCGTGGGATAAAATGTTTCTCTCCCAGACTGAAACTTACCCAAACCTTCACTGCCCATTTGTAATGATTATATTGTTGATTCTTGAGTCTTCTGTCTTTATGTAGCAGTAATATTAAGAAAAAAAAAACAACTCATTCTATAAATTACTTTGAAACAATATAATTTTCCTTTTTTTTTTAAAAAAAACAAACAAAAGAATTTACCATGTAAAATGAACACCAACAGTTTAGCCCATTTATATGAAGTTGACATTTCAGGATACTTGTGTTAAACTTGTATACTCTAACAGAAGAACACTATAGTTTGCCTCCCGTATTAATCTAGTAAAGATATATTAAACTGATGGTAGTACAACACATGGATGCAACATCTTTGTCATCTGTTCCGCTGGTTCTGCAGCCTGTGTTCCCTGTGCAGCTTCCCTGCAAATGGCCAGTGTACAATCAACGCAACACTTACCAATGTTTCCAAATGAGTCATGCTGGGAATGACATGGTCCTGTATATACTTAAATACTATAAATACGGAGTATAATATTTTTAGGCAAGTGAACCTGAATCTGTGCATTGTGTGCCTTATTCAAAGAAACAAACACATACAGTATATAATATTGGCAATGTCGATTGGTCCTCTGTATGTTATTGTCATATGTTCTAAAAATAATTTGAAATTCAGCAGGATGTGTGTCAAAAATCCGCTCAGGAATGCCAGTCAAATATAATGACAGTTTGTAAACATTTATTGGGAAATGAGTCAATTATTTTCTTTTGCTGCCGGTGTGAATAAGAATTGTGTTATTCCACAACACAGTGGTGCCATGCAGTGAATGTATTTTCATGACCGTAGGATGTAGGGTGGTCAGACCTTGCACTGTGGAGCGGTCGGCTCAATGCAGCACATCCTGCCCACAGCCAATGTATTAACACAGTGTTCACATGAAAGCTATCTCTTGGCATGGACAGCAGTGGTGCATAATATGTAATCCTCCAGGATTGCAGTGACAAGAATTCTTCTTTTTTTTTTTTTTCTTGGCCAGAAGGGACGACCGAGGGATCAATTCTCGTAGCAGTGCGTACATGATTTGGGTGATTTTTGCAATCTCGTCTAAGTGTCAGTTGCCTGTTTAGCCCAAAGCCACATTTTGTTTACAAGTGATGATTGTATGTAAAGACTTTCTGCCTGTCATCTAACCAGTGTTTGGGCTCTCTTTTCTACTCAGCACATGCACACCGACGTCGCAAACATGCTCTCAACATACACTTCTCAACTGCCTTGTACATTGCAATATGACCTGGGTCTTTTTGTTGCAATCTAAATTGAAGCCTTCATATTTCAGTCAGAGCTTGGTGTATGTGTGGATTTTGTGCAGATCTTTTTCTTCTTTTTTTATGTAATTTTGGTTTAAATACTGTGCAACATGGCAATGCACAGCCAGCTGTATATTTGATCTCCAGAGTATTTGAGCGTGTAGATATGTTGTATAGTTGTACTGTGAATGTGTAAATAATAATGTTCTTTTTTTGTTCCATGATTTTTGTTGATCTTTTTTTAACACGGCATGTATAGTTGAAATAAAACATTACTGCACAGAAAGTGTGGTTTTGTTGTATGTTTGCCTTGTTAGATTTTACAATTCAGCTTAGCATGATGTGGCTAAGAAGAGTCAGCATAAAGATGTAATTATCAGGGCCTTAAGAATCCTACCTAAGAGCAATGCGATATACTAGCTTGTAACAGTGTGTCCTAGCTTGGCTCTGACTATCAGACATTATGAGTGTGGAATGATTAAGGGCTATTTTTAGAGCTGGGTTGTTTTGATGTTTGAGGCCAGTGCAGATTCAACCACACCAGATAGCATGTGGGAAAGTTTCCAAAGTAGTATGTTCACCCGCACACCAAACATCTGGACAAACTACTGCTCAAGGCCTAAGATCTAAGTCTCAAATGAGCTGTGGAAGAATGCACACACCATGGCACTGACATGCATGCAGCATAAATACCCGGTGCATGATGTTATGCACAGATACAACTGTGATATGATTAGCTGCAAACAACAAAGATTAAAGGAGTGATGGCTTGATAAGAGTAATCACTTTTCATGGAATCCAGTTTGGTGGAAAATAATCAAAATCTTCTTTGAGGAATCACATGCGGCAATACAGGGCTTCAGATGTGCATTCATGCAGTTTTCACAAATAAACGCATATTATGACAGGATTTTGTGTAAAAATATGACAAACATCTATCAGTGAGTTATTGGAGTGAATCAGAGATCTGAATCATAGCATCCATGTTTGTTAAAACTTAGCCAAAAGAGCTCTGTTTCATGTCACACTTCCCTCTCTCTACCACATTTCCTGTTTACAACTCTTGTCTACTATCAAACACAAAAAAAGAAACATCTTGAATCTTTTGTGCATTGAAAATTATGAACATCTTAAAACCTTACTATTTTTGCAGACACCAACGTTTTGAAAATAAGTTTAATCAAATTTAATTGAAACAGTTTTTCTTTCGAGTTTCCATTTATTTTTTTGTGCATTAAATAAAGTCAAATAAAAGTAAAAATTAAAAAAAAAACACTTAGCTGATATGTATAGGCTATTGAGAAATGGAAACACCTTTTACTAAAAGATTTTTGAAAAAAAGCTAACATCAATAATCACAAGTAACCAGTTGTTTCTGCATCTAAAGAATGAACAAATCCAATAACAACTGAAATAGAAATAATCAGATTCTTTGTTTTGTTTCCCAGTAATGTAGCCCTTAATGCCATCTTTTGATGCCACAAGTTGTGGAGATAATTCAGGATAATCTTCCTCAATATAAAAACTTTTAACATTTCATCATCAACAGCAGTGGTTCCCAACTTGGGGTCCCTGACTCTCCAAGGTGGTACCCAAAGAGCACAGGGGGTCCCTGAAGCTGGCCCCGAAGAGCCAGTGTGATTAAAATAAAGCCAATGTCCATGAAGACGAATTGAAGTGGATCTGCTCAATTTTTTTTTTCTTCATTTTGGTTTGTTTACATTTTGGTTTTATCAAAGGACAGGACTCAGCCAGCATGCATGGTTATAGCACAGTGTGGGGAAGGGGGTCCATGGGCTTTGGTAGTTGTATGAAGGGGATACTCCTGGAAAATGGGATGGGAACCACTGATCTACAGAACATAATATCCTTAAAAAGATTCAGGGAATCTGAAGACATCTTTGTGGTCTTTGGGCACTCTGGTGGAACGGCATTAAAAACAGGTCTAATCCTGTCATGGATATCACTGCATGGGCTCAGGAACACTTTCAGAAATCATTGACTGTAAACTGTGTTCAGTGTGCCATCCAAACATGCAGGTTATAGCTCTATTGTGCAAAGAAACTGCCACATGTAACCATGATCCAGAAATACCACTGTCTTCTCGGGCACAAAGCTCCTTTAAAATGGACTGAGGCAGTATAAAAACTGTTCTGTGGCAGGGGCGGATCTACAGGGGGGCAAGCCACCAGCTCTGGTTTTCAGAGGAAAAATAATGCTCCGAGCACACTGAAGCTAGCTTTACTGAACATCGGATTGTTGACAGGAAAAACATTCCTAATCAATGGCTTTATCACAGAGCACAATCTTGATTTCCTGTTTTTAACAGAAACCTGGTTAGACAGACAAAATTAGTCAGTTGTTACGATTGAAGTGAGTCCTCCAAACTTTACCTTTGTTAGTAAATCCAGAATAGTTAAGTGAGGTGTAGGTGTGGCTGCTTTGTTTAATGACTCATTCCAATATAAACAGATGTCTTATAAAAACTTTGCTTCATTCAAATATCTAGCTCTCCAGATAAATTCCCCTGGCTGTGTGCTGTTCCTTAATATATCGGCCACCTAAACACTGTCCAAGCCTTTTTGAAGACTTTGCTGAACTACTGTCAATAATCTGTGTTGACTTTGATTGTTTATCTATAACAGGAGACTTTAAC
>JBBBVU010000001.1:9848172-9866736 GCA_037177055.1 Atherinosoma microstoma | reverse complement strand
GGGTTGGGGGTTGTTAAAGTCAAGGGGAGGGGTGGGCAACTTTTGATCCCCCCCCCCCCCCCCCCCCGACTCTTGGTAGCGCCAGACCTTAAAAGATGCTTTCTCCCCCCCCCCAATAATCTCTCTTTGCAGCTTGTAGCTTAGTATAGTGTTAGATGCAGCGCTTACAAGCTCTTGCGGCCTACAGTAAATTTCTGCATGCTAATTAGACTTTGTAGACATATGAATCCCACGAAAACTTTCTAACTTCACTTTATTTATATTTAACATTTTCACATTAGTATGGGTAAAGCTGAAGCTCTGCAAAAAAAGAGGAGAAAGGATTTTATACCTTACTTTTTGGGTTTTGTCCTTTTTTTGTATGCCTCGGTTCATGTTGTATCATTTACTGCAGAATCAACTCAGGACATCCATTCATTGAGGGTACGCCGGGCTCTTGGTAAGTGGCATTACTGTGTTTATATTGGGTATTTTGGAGAGGTTGATTTTGGATTCTTTCATAATGCATCAGATGAGCTTTGTTTCTATTAGGCTGACATTGGTTGGCAGACTTTTCACTTTCCCACATAGTAGCCAGCTGCAGTTAGCATAGGTAACTATTTTCAATGATGGATGAATGTTTTGATGAAGGTTTTCTTCATATAAATGAGGTGATTTGTGATTAAAGGTATAATTTTGATCAGATGGACATTGTGGAGTTGGTTGGCAATGTTGAATGGTTAAAAAACAAATATTATTGGCACATATATATGCCAATAATATATATAATATATATATAGTCGCCAATTTCTGTTCGTTGATTTGTCTGGCAGATAAAACCTCTTCCTGTTTTCAGCTAATTAGCTACAGTTGAAAACAGGAAGAGGTTTGCTTTTACATGATTTGATTAACCTTTTGATTTATGTGATTATGAAAGATTATAAGATCATGATTTGATACTTTTGTTTAAAATACTTCTTTCTTTTTCTTTTCTTTTTTTACCTCTTGTGAATGTTAAGGAAATCTGAATATGTAATGATGCAAACTTAACAACAATAAGAGTTCAGTGCAAACTATGATACATAAACCTACTCTTACCTGATGATTACATGAGGGTGATGACAAGAGAGTAGACAGTTTTCTTAAAGAGACAGTAACCAGAATTTTATCATAAGCACTGTAACAGTAATATTAACTAAAGAAGGGTAAAAATTGCAGTGGGTGGAAGTTGAACAGAACATGATATGTCAAGTTGTCTGATGAGTTTGTGAAAGCTTATTTGAATCTTGATTTTGTGGGATTCTGCCTTTTATTCAACCAATTCAAATGCTGATAAAGCTCCAAAATGTCAGAAAAATGAATTTATTCAGTTGTCCAGATGTAGACAGGAGGAGTGACTTGCCTTCGTGATTAAATAATAGTCATACTACCAGTTAAAAGTTTGGATACACTTTCCCATTGGATTTAATTGGAAAGTGTGCTCAAACCTTTGACTGCTAGTGTATATTTTTCATGAATGAGACTGTGGATAAATATTTTTCTCCAAACAGATCTCATTGAAATCCAGGCATAGCTGTTTTGGGGGCCATTTTACTCTATTCACCAGGCTTAAACAAAGTGTTTTATGCTGTTCTTTTGTTAGGCAAATTTCTTCATGAATGTTCTTTAAATATGATTCTGTATTCTTTTCAGTAAATGTTCCTCAAACACTACCCAATGGCAAAATACTTAGAGTGCATCAGGGATCCTTTTTTTCCCTTAAAAGTCATGGACACTGTATATGCTTATATATTCCTATATTGCGGCAGCTAAATAGCAATTTAAGATAAACTAAAGAAAACTAGAATATTCAGAGGGCTGTGCACCTCTAAGAATAAAGATTGCATCACTTTAAGTACATGGTAATATTATTGCTTTTCAGTGCGAGTGAGTGGTTATTTGTCTTTGTGTTGGCTTTGTAATGGGATTGAACCACAGGACTGGTGACCTATCCAGGTTTTACTTCGCCTCCTGCCTGATAGCAGCTGGGACCCACAACACTGAATTGTCTTAAGTGGGTATTGAAAATGGATGGGTAAATTGACTTTTTTTTTTTTTTTTTAAATGGAGTCCTGTTACAAAGCATTACCCTCTGGAAATACCTCTTGAAAGTTTTTCAGGTATGTCCAACTGGGAGACCCCATGACAAACCCAGAACACAGTGGAGGGATTATATATATCCTCAGGCCTGGTAACAACTCTGGATCCTATAGGAGGAGCTGGAATGGGTTGCTGAGGAGACGGCTGCCAGGGTTTCCCTATCGGACTTGTTGCCCTGGATACCCAATCTTGGATCTGGGAAAGAAAATAGATGGAGGGATGGATCTGAATCTGATTATTTCTTACTGAACGTCACATTTTCCAACCAACTCCAAAGTAGTTACGCAAACTTTAATTTTCACTCAGATTAGTAATTAAAGTTTTATTAATTAAAATTAATTTCAGATGTTTCAGATTTCAGATGTTTCAGATATTGACTTTCATATTTAAAAGAAACAGCTGTGTAAACTAACTAATCAATTGTGGCGGACCAGCCATGACAAGTGTTTGCTCCTTTGTATATTGGCATGAAAAGTGTGTAACCGCCAATAAAACTTCAACCAATCTTGGCTGTTCCCCCCAAGCTACTTGTCAGTTGTTTTGGGTGACAGATAATGTTGCTGATGACCACTAAGCACTGTGTATATGTGTGTGTTTCCTGCTGTTTTAGAGAATGAAACAGAGTGCATCTCACCACAGGCATCTGAGTTTCCTGAGGGCTTCTTCACGGTGCAGGAGAGGAAGGATGGGGGCCTCGTCATTTATTTTATGATTATTTTCTACATGCTTTTGGCTGTTGCAATAGTCTGCGATGATTACTTTCTTCCATCCCTAGAAGTAATAAGCGAACGTAAGTTGCATGAAATACCAAGAATGTTTGTGTGTATAAGGTATGTGTTGGTGGGACCTGGTCATTTATGCATTTCAGAACTTATAATGTGCAGTCAGGATAGTCATGATTTATAACTCCTAATTATAACTTTTGAATATTTGAAGTAAGTATATTTTAGAGGTGTTTAATGACGAACTCAGTCCTTCTCAGCATGCACAAATTACTGGAGGGATTCTTTAAGAACTTCTTTTTCAGTTTCTCTTTGCTGAAATAGGCTGTTTTTCTCTGATCAAATGCCCTTAAATGTGATCTCTCTGTCACCTTTGCCGCAATAATCAATTCGTCCTCCTTCCTTTCCACATGGATCCATGATGAAAACATCCAGATAGATCTGGCTGGTTGCTTTAAAACTAAGAAAGTTCTGGGGTTATTATATCATACAGTGGTATACACCTGTTGTATAATTTAGACCTAATTTAAGTTATATTGTAATAAATGTTATTGACTTTAAGGAGTCCTTCTATCCTTTTAAATTGTTTGAATTTGATGATTTAGTAATATAAACTACAAAAAGTCTTTAGAAATACTGTCAAATGAAAATCTCTGTCACCACCACGTTATAGACCAGAAACAGTAAATATTCCACTTTTTAGCTCAATAAAATGAATAAAAATGTCAAATAATTTATTACAGATTTCTAATATAAACTTACAGAACAACAATTAATTTTATGTCATATCAAACATCAGAGAAACTCTACATTTCATATTACCACTCCGTTGTTTGTGTGTCATTTTTGAAGCTGTGGTTTGTAATATTGTTGAACAGGCTTATGTTTCATCTCGTTTTTATCTTGTTTTGTTTCTTGGGACTCCCTCAGGTTTGGGACTGTCTCAGGATGTGGCAGGAGCCACATTTATGGCAGCAGGAAGTTCTGCACCTGAACTGGTCACAGCCTTTCTGGGTAATCATGCATAAGAAAAACATTAAACAGAACAAGTGATTATCATGACACTTTCACCATCATCAGTGTCACCATACCCCTCTCTGAATCAGAAAACTGCCCTCAATACCATATGAGAACTGAAAGAGAAGCTGGCCTTTTGTTGGGACATTTTCCCTCACAGCTTTGTTTACTTTACACAAGTTTCCTCTTCTGTTTTAATAATATTGCACCCACCCTTAAAGCTAAGATGTGCTGCTATTACTCTTCAGGTGTGTTTGTGACAAAGGGGGACATTGGGATCAGCACCATCGTAGGATCAGCTGTCTACAACCTGCTGGGAATCTGCGCTGCTTGTGGACTCTTGGCCCCTATGGTAAATGTTGACAGCATACTCATATTTTCTGACAAAGATTACCTATTTACTAGCTTCTTGTACATCCGAGTGGCACCTTTGCAGGGTCAAAAGCAGAAGAATTGCTGTGCACATTGTGTTCTGTAAGCTGTAAACCATTTATTTTTCGCTCCTTTATCAGGCTGGACGTCTCACCTGTTGGCCCCTGTTCAGGGACTGCCTGGCATATGGAATCAGTGTTGCTGCTGTTATTGGCATAATTACTGATAACAAGGTGTACTGGTGAGTGAATGTGTGTATTTTTGTGCGGTGACTAAGCATTATATGGTTACATGATCTTCAGAGTTACACCACTTACATATAAGGCGGATGCTTGTAAAAGACAACGGTAAATACAGCTGTTTATTGCATCTTATGACAGTAAGAACATGAAAATAGATCATAAAAACAAGCTTGACTCACTGACATTTATTACATTGACGGTGGAGAGCTATATTTGTTCTGTAATAATAATAAAAAAGTCTAAGCTAAATTAAATCAAAGGTAGCCTGCAAAGGCAGAAAATAACCTAGAATTTTGGTGTGAAGGAGATCTACTAACAAAACGATACTCGAGTCACATCCATTTATTAATATATCCCAATGAAATTTGGCAGAAAGCTCAAGGAATAGCTCATGAAAGTGGACCTTGATGTATATTTTCAATGCTCAACCTTTTCCAGGTATGAGGCTGCCTCTCTGCTGCTGGTTTATGGCGTCTACATTGTGGTTCTGTGCTTTGACCTCCGCATCAGTGAGTTTGTCCTAAGGAAGCTGAGCCCATGCTGCACCTGTCTGGGCTCAGGCTCCGATGAGAAGATCGAGAGGCGGCCTCTGATGGGCTGGAACGATGACACCAGTTTGCACATTCGCGGACGCTCCAGAACCGACAGCGGGATCTTCCAGGATGACTCGGAGTACTCTCACCTCTCACTCAGCCTGCATGGCCTCAATGAGATTCCCGATGGTAAGATACGCTTTCTTAGCTACACAAGTCCGGAGTCCGTCACTTTGCTCGAGCCCCTGATGAGGAGGAATGAATCTTTTCTGTTTTCATCCCAGCAGAGCATAAAAGTGTGTTTTCCGTGCCGGAGAGCGACCTGAAAAGGATCATCTGGGTTCTGTCTCTGCCTGTAATCACTCTGCTCTTCATTACCATCCCGGACTGCAGGAGAAGATTCTGGAAGCACTGGTTCATGATAACGTTCTTCATGTCAGCTGTCTGGATTTCAGCTTTCACCTACGTACTGGTCTGGATGGTCACTGTTGTTGGTGCGGCCTTTTTTTTCTTTTTTTTACAGAAAATGTATGTGCTTTTGGAGGTTTTCCCTTTTACTCAGGGTATTATCAAAACTTTCTGTCTGAAGTCAGCTCAATGAACTTGCCCATCGTCCACATCAAACGGAGTTACAACAAAAACACTTCTCCTCCTCCTTCTCCTTACTCCAGGCTTCTCTTCCTTTACTTTAGAACATCGCCTTGAAATATATTTAGAGCTACTCGCTATATTTTGAACAGAGGAAACAAAGAATGAGCCGTCGCTGACCAATTGGACCAGAAGTGGGAGGCAGGGTTTCTTAAAGACAGGAGCCTGAAATAAGTCATTTCAGTCTGAACTTGACAAGTGGCACTGCAACAATTTACAATACTGGAAAAAAAAAATCATGTTTGTTCTGTTGTTTTATTTTTTTACATGTAAACATTTACCCCTCTTAAAAAAAAATAACATCCCAAACTTTTGAATGAACTTAATATGTGCTCTTAAACTCCTGTCTAAACTTTCAAATAAAGGTCAGGTGCTGAGCAGCCCCATCCCTCTGCAAGCCATTGTGGATCACAAGTGTTTGAAACTTGTGAGAAAAAACATCTCATTTGCAGAGTACGGTCACATGTTGGTCTGCTGGCTAATTCCTGAGATGCCATTGTCCTAGCCTAGCCAAGGGGGGGGGGAATTATAGTTACAGTGGGCCATGTGCCTAACCAGCCACAGCAGGATTACAGCAGCTTCACCCCTGAGGAAACGCCATCATGTGAGGACTGGGTGTACATACAGAACCCGGCATGGGTTTAAGAACATATTCTGCCTCTGTCTACAATAGAGAGCTATAAAGCTGACCCAAGAGGAGGCGTAAAGGACAAGGTTATCATGTGATACCTGTAGGTCTACTGAAGTATAATAAGATTATTATCCGGGACTCATCAGATGAGCATGGATAAGAAGATTAAGAGCTAACATAAGCAAGAGTTTGTTAGACTTTGTTTGAATTGTTTTAAATGCATAAGTCGGTAACTGGGTTGCAGGATTTACATACATCCTGCCTTAAATCACCAAATGATGACACAAAAGGGGATTTACGCTCTGCAGTCACATATGCAGGGAGTGTGGATTGAGGAGAAACTAAGCACTTTGTTTAAGTTTTCTTGAATGAGTATAGGACTTTAAATTGTCGTGAAAATAGATATTAATATCTAGATATTTTCACTCCTTTAAACTGTCTCTTTGTTTTCATTTTGTCTCCACAGGTGAGACTCTTGACATACCTGACACAGTAATGGGACTCACTTTGCTTGCTGCTGGAACCAGTATACCTGACACCGTGGCCAGTGTGATGGTGGCCAGAGAAGGTAAACGTTGTCCAACAATCTTAAACACCATCATGCGGTCAGGAATAACAGCCGGGGGGGAGGGGGGGCGGGAGGGAGTACATTTGGGGGATCTTTACTAGCAGTAGTAAACCACTAATCATATGTGGTAGCCATGCAAATTACTAACCTACCAGTACACAAGCACAGTACTCTGTGGTTGAAAGACAGATATGTGAAAAAGTTTAGTCCTTCACGGTTTACTGACGTGATTTTATAAACAGCTGATTTTGCAGGAATACTACAACAACACTTAAAAGAGGGCACTTTCTTTTTAAATCATTACTATCAAACCACACTGGAAGCAAAAAGAAAAGAAAGTTAAAGGAAATGATACAAATTTTCTTTAAATGCTTTCCTTTTACTTTTTTCCAATAACAGTACAATAACTCTTGAACTAGATACTTCTTACAGCTTTCCTATTGGACTTGGATATATATATATATATATTTTTTTTTTAATTTAACCAGCTAAGTCAAGTCATTTGCAATGAAGACCTGGGCCAGAGGCAAGGTCGTTTTGTATGAACAGAAGACGAGCTCCGGGAAAAGGAAACAAAAGTGTCCTTTTCTTGAGAGAAACAAAAAGATTACAGATCCGAGGAGAAAAACTTTAGTTTCAATGGACATTTTCAATCTGGGCAGAGGAGTGAGATCATAGAGGGGGTTTCCACAAAGGTTTAATAAATTAAAATAAAGACTGAACTTTTTGTTACATCAGATGTGTCTTAAATTATGAGAGTAAGCTTGAAAGGTGAAATTGAGAGCAAACTAACTATTTTTTTTTGTTTCTCAGGTAAAGCCGACATGGCCATGTCCAATATTGTGGGCTCTAATGTTTTTGACATGTTGTGCCTGGGCCTGCCTTGGTTCATCAAGACTGCCTTTGTGGACACTAACAACCCTGTAGAGGTCAACAGCACTGGAATAATCTTTGTTTCTGCCACACTCCTCCTTTCAATTGTCTTCCTTTTTGTTGCTGTACACATCAATGGATGGAAGCTGGACTGGAAGCTGGGACTGGTTTCTCTCACTTTATACACCCTCTTCGCAACTCTGTCCATCCTGTACGAGTTGGGGATTATTGGGAATAATCCCATAAGATTGTGCAGCGACTGAAATCTGATCTCAGGACTGAAGCCATATTTTTGAGACTAATAGCTCAAACAAAAATTTGAAGCACTTAAAACCTTTTAAATGTCAAGCTAGAGGCATGACCCATAAAAAAAAAAAAAAATACACCATTGAAAACGTGTGCTGGTCACATCTGTGGAGGATGATGATCTCTGCTAGTTGATGTTACCAAAAGGCCTGAAGGCCAACCATCACACTCTGAAATGTTTCCCATCTTGAGGGCCCATGTTCATTACTGCCAGCTTGAAATTCATCCCAAGCCAAGAAATAAATGTTAACTGAACTTGTTTGGCCTTGTTGGTTTTAATTGTGTGGAAGACAGAAAAAAAAAAGATTACTGATAAACTTTTATGAGCAGGATGAAAAGATGGAAGGCCATAAAAAGCTGTAAAAAACAAATAAATAAATCTGACATTTCAGTCATGTTTACAACTACCTTTACAAAACCTGTGAACTTCAGACAGAGCTAGACTCAAAATAATGCCCATAAAATCAGTGAAAATCCTCTTATTTTTTTTACCAAATGTCACAGCTGTGGCTTCATGTTATTAGCACTGTAAAAGGCCCCCCCTGATAAGATTCTAGCATTAATGTCTTCATGATTACTGTGGAATTTCCCCAACTTCAAAAATGCAGATGTGTTTGGCGACATTGATAAATTAGACCAAAAGAAGCACTTTCAAGTTGAGAAGAACTTTGAGACTTTGACCTCAGAAACTTTACAACCCAGGTTTAAAAATTAAAAAGTTTATTTGTTCAAATAAACTGCCTGACAAATTATAAAGGGTTTACAAAACAAAGATAAAATAGCTATGTAGTATGTATAAACAAAAAGAAAAAAAAAATCAAAAACAGTGAACACATGAAGAAATTGTGTTTTTAAAACAAAACAAAAAGATCATTGGCAAAGGGGCTGAATGTGTAAGTGGGTTATTTCAACTTCTACAAAAGCTCTAGGCGTTGCGATCGATGCGGACGTCCACCTCACGGCCATTGATCTTGGTTCCGTTCATCATCCTGCAGGCCTTCTCAGCGCTCTCTGGAGAATCAAATCTCACTGTTCCACATCCCTTTGACCTTCCATTCTCCATTTTGATTTCTGCATACATTACCTGGCCTGCAGGGGACAGAAAAGAGCAATGGCTGAATTCTTCAACCAGAAACTTTCACAAAGTTTTGATTAACATTAAGCCTGTAATTCTGGCCCAATAGTTCACCAATCAATCATGATGAAATGTCAGAAGTAAATGAATGGTTTGTTATTAAACAATATCAGATATAATTTATACTGCTCCATTAATATTAATGAGAGAAGGACATACCACAAAGACTGAACTTCTCTTTCAGCTTTTGCCATGTCAGGTCATAGGACAGCTGCAACACAGAAATCTCTCAGTTAGTACATCTGACAGGGTTAATGTAGGGTTAGGTTAGAAAGATTTAACCCATACTTACATTTCTCACAAATATCATACAGCCTCCCTTGGACCCAGAGCCTCTATCAGACATGCCTCCACCCATGTGGCCTGATCCTCCCCCTCCAAAGCCACCGAAGCTTCGGTTCATGTCCATTCCAGACATGCCTAAACGGTCAAAACTGGAACCCATTCTGTCCATGGACATATTCCCCATCCCGCCACCTGCAACACACACACAAACAAACAAACATAAATAAAGAGAGCAATACGTCAAAATATGATACGTTTTACCACATTTGTCTGAGCAATGAATTACAGATTTGTATGAATGGGATTTTAAAACAATGCAAACACTTTACAATTTCTTTCACTTCAGTGAACAGTGATAGAGAGCCACTACAACATTTTTCTATTAACTCTATAAAACAGGATAAAGACAAATGCTGAAGCATGAGCTTGTCTCTTCATTGGAGACACTTCAAAAGTACACAGAAATTTACAAAGGATTGGGATGAAATGACATTTCTATCGAAAGACGTCATGTCCTGCAAGTTAGAAGAAAAGCAGCAAAAGGTTTCATCCTGTGTTGTGCAGCTAGAATGAAGACTGCAAAAGTGAAATGTTTCCCCAACTATAGTACACGTCTAATGCCAATGTCTTAGCAGGTTAGTTCAGGGCTGGGATGTACTTGCTGTGTACGCAAGCATACACGCCAACGTTCTGCTACGTCTGTGTGTATACTTGCTGCAAAAGACGAAGGCACAACGTGGCCAAAACTGTCAATACTGGAGGGGCACCGCTAGAGGGAGTATGCAGCACTTGTACTCTGAAAGTGTCAAAATGCCGGTCCATTGTATTTCCTGGCTTTTTTCCGCTAACAACAAAGATCTCTTGTTGAAAATGGACTTTCCCAACGAGGAAGAAGAATTGATCATTTTACTTTTACTGTTAATCAATATTGTGGCACGCAACACGTTACTTCACGTAATTGCGAGCAGCTTACGTGCCAAACGGATGCTAGGAACGCATGGCAGCCATGATGCGTACACGGACACGTTGCCAGAAGCAAGTATATCCAAGCCCTTAGTCTTAGGGTAGAGTAAGGGGGCATTCACACCAGGACATTCTGGGGACTCGGTCCGATTGAAAAGGGATTTAATTTATCACACCTTTCTTTGATTTGTGTTAAAACCGGACTTGACTGAAATGGACCAAACCACCTGGAAAACGTCACTGCTCACTGTCTAGACCAGGGGTCTGCAACCTTTACAATCCAAAGAGCCAATTTTGTGGTCAGCCTAGCAAAATAAAACTCATTTAGAGCCGCAAATGTTGCATGACCTTTCGAAAAAAGACAACTTAGAATTTTGATAAATAGCTATGGTAGGAAAATTGATAACTTTTGAAAAACAATTTGAATTTTTCTATTTTTAGGCAACTAAGGGAGGGGGGGTTATTTACAATTATTTAATGTGTCAACTGGCCGGGTTGCGGCTTGCAGGTTACATCGTTGTTTCATGTCCGGATTTCAATAGGATATATTAACGGGTTGGATTTTTTTAGCGGTTCGAGCGGGTGTTGGGACGGTAAACTCTTCCATGCAGGACTCTAGTCAGGGGGTTCTGTGGTGTGCAGAACATGTTTTTCTTAACACATGCTGTTGGCTTTATTTTTCCTCCTATCCAAACAATCCCTTCCTTCTTCCTGATGATTTATTGCGGTTGGTATACAACTTTCTTTATGGTTTATTGGATAGTCTGTTCACTAATGAACCGAGTACCCTGGCTTTCAGGAGGACCAGAGTCCGCTTCTTTGGTCTGCAGCAGAGTGTGGGTGGTTCATACTGCACACACTATTCATGGAAGCCGACCACGGTCCGTTCAAAGCGGACTGCAGTGTGAACGTGCCCTAAGTGTTACCACAAAAAAATGTCTGTTTATCATTGCGATGTAGTTTATTTTACAAGAAAAATCAAACATGTTTTCATTGATCCAACCAGCTAAAACAAAGCTGACAAAATGTATGTGCGCTTCCTGCTGTTGCAGCTTCTCCTTACCACAGACACTCTTTACAGGCCGCAGGATATTCAAGTAAATGTGATCCATCTGCTGCACCAGCAATTACTTCTGAACTTTGCTTTTATCCTGTCACGTCATTAATTTACAAAAAAAGATAATAAATATTCCAAAACAGTGAAGATCAGGAGAGAAAATGTACAACTTGCATGATGCTACATAGATCCTATGGCCCTGAGGTTCAACTGTGGTCCCAGTGTCATGACCACGCCCTTGTTTCATCACCCACAGCGAATTTCTTCCTAAACCAGCACTCGTAGACCTAAAGCTGTGTTTAAGAACAACCCAGCTGCTGAGTTGATACTTTTACTGATCATATCCAGCTCAAAGTAAGTCTCTGAAACTGAACAACCCCTTTAAAATACTCAATCCTGCTTTTAAATGACTTAAAAACACTGTTTCAAAACAGTCATTCAAAATTATTATTTTCCTAACTTTTTAGAATAAATAAAGTTATAAGAATAATAAAAGCTATAAAGCGTGTGGATATAATTTTTCCTTTACCTAATCCGGATCCCATATGTCCCATGCCACCGCCTCCCATGGTTCCTCCAAAACCTCCACCTGAAGGACAGAATAAAGAGAGACAATTTTACAATTTGAAACTTTAAAAACTATAACAAGTAAAAACAATTAATTTACAATCTTATTCATAAGCCATAATTAAACTATGCAGAGAAAATTTGACTGCATCTGATTGGATAGCAAAGGAATTCAAGGTTGTCTGAGGTCAGAATATCACATACCCATTCCTCCAAAAGAATCCCCAAATCCACGATTCATTTGCATGTCACTGTGGCTAAAGTCCCGATCCATTCCACTCATTCCTGACCGAAACATGTCTCAACAGATAAAAAAGAACCTCAGACCTAAGTTTCCACTAACAAATATCTGTATTTCAGTGTCTACAGCTCAGCAACCTTGAATTGACCCCAACCTCTGTGCAGCTCGAATATAAACACTCTCTTACCTCCCATTCTGCCAACTGGTGTCAAGTCTCTCCCACCAAAGCCACCCATACTGCCCATGCTTTCCATGCTACCAAAGCTTCCACCACCACCACCACTCATTCCTGTCAAAGTAGCACCAAAGTTGGATCATAACTGCCTCACTAAAGGTTTTTCACAGGGGAAACTAACAGGTCGAAAAATCTTACCTCCAAGTCTGTTCACGCCACCAAAACCTGAAACATCCATTCCTGCCAGAAAAAATTGACAGTGAGACTAAATCAAAGTACATACAGTTGATTATATATCATCTGAGTATGCTTGTCTTTAAGTGTCTTTTGACATCTATAGCCATGCTGTGCTGATTCATTTATAAAGAGCTGATTTTTGCAGAAACAGACCATGTATGACACTCTCCTGCAAAAACACTACATGGCAAAATTTGAGGTGACTTACCTACAGGTCCCATGGAGCCCATCCCTCCACCTCCGCTTATACGGTTTGCATTTATAGGCTGCCCACCTGGCCCAAGACCCATGCCAATACCACCCAGACCCCCTTTAAGGTAAAAGAAAAAGAGAGATAAAGAGACAGAGGCACAAAAAAATTAATTGTTAAACTTTTATTATATCACAGGCTGACTTAATTACTTCATTTAAGCCTTTGTGCATGGTTGATTATCAGCAAGACTGATGAGATTTTTTTTCACTCAAAAGCTGACTCATTTTTTTAACTGAACCGTTCAGTTTTTCCTCATCAAAAGGTCTCTTGTACATTTGACTATAAAAGAGAACCAACAATCATTCATTCATTCATTCATATAGACATCAGTAAGAGGCTGAGAATATAGAGGCCTTCTAATTATAGACAAACTATCCATTTAACAACTTCCTCAAAAAATGATTGCAAGTGTTTCAGCTATACATTTGATTTTCTTGTTAATATTTTTTTAGACTGCAATTTACCTCTTTGATTGTATACGTTACATGTGAAGCAACGTGTATATCACAGACAGCATCAACATTTCCAAAACAAACAAACTTATTCTGAATTCTATTAATATGTGCTTTGATAAAAATGTGTCCCTTTTACTGACACCGAGTCAAAATACTGACAATGTTGAGATATTCAACTCCATTAGCTTCCAAGACAAGTTGATAATGTCGTACTTACGTGGTAATTGAGGCGATTTGTCTACTTGACGGAAATCATCAAGAGGAAGAGACTTTTCATCCTGCGAACCCACACAACAAATGTTGACACCGGTAATTTTCACATCCTCAACACAACTTAAACTGAACAATGAGTAGAAATGATGTACCATTTTGACATGCATCTGTCTGTCAAAGAGCATCTGTCCATTAAACATGGCTGAGCCCAGAGTCAAGGAAAACTCAACTCAACTTTATTCATAAAGCCCTTTAAAAAACAACCACAGCTGAAGCAAAGTGTTGTACATTAATAAACAAAGCAATACAAGGAAATAAAATGTATGATACAATTGTTAAATATTACTCTTAATGCATTTGTTATTTTAATGTTTATATCTTAAAAGGATACATATGGCCTGTACAGCTTCCAGAGACTGCTCAAAGGTCACTGTTCCCATCCCCCGGCTCTTGCCATCTTTATCCTCCTTTATATCTGCCCGCTTCACCACACCGGCCATGCCGAACACCTCCTTTAACTTCTTCCAGCCCACCTTGAAATCCAGCTGCAGACCACAGAAAATGTTTTTAATAAACACAAACAACCATCATGGGTTAAGATTTAGAAGAAGTTTATCACTATGTCCTCACATTAGCCACAAACACTGTGTTGCCCAGTCGTCCGGCCTGCAGTGCAAGAATGACTTCAGGTGGGATGTTTGGGTTGTTGGCAATGGAGGGTGGGAGATTCATCCCACTAGGCCCCATCTCCTGTCCACGACCTCCCTGCTGACCTCCTCCCATGCGCTGCAGTGCACGTCGGGCATTCTCCCCATCAGGGTCCTTACATAAGAAACATATCAGAATTTAACAATAATATTCCATATAATCATTCAAGATAAGCGTTAAGATTCAGCCAGGTGAAAATTCACACATTAATTCCACATTTGGTTGGGCTACTTGGTAATATGTAACAGTGGAGTCCTACTTTCATTGCTACAGAAAATAATAAATACTCCTATTTACAATTCACAGACAAGAGCAACGTGAAAAGAACATTTACACAATATTTAACAGTGATTAAAAAAAAAAAATCACTTGGGATTTACTTGGGTTAACAGAAACATGATAATCATTTACATTACAATTATGAAAAACTATTAAATTTGCACCACGTCTACACTGGAACAACTACGCCTTACATCAAGAAACTAAAAAAAAAAACAAGAATTCTGCACTACCTCTAAATTACGAAACTACTTAAAAGATAAAATGAGTAATAAATAACTCAGTTATTTAACCGTAGCTTGATTCTCACCTCCTTAATGTTGAGTGGTCTCCCATTCAGGTCATGCTTATTCATGGTTTCTACAGCCTTCTTCACAAACTCTTCATCTTTGAACTCCACTATACTGTTGAAGGAGACAAACATGAGGAAACACATGAGTCCATGAAAGTGTGACATAAAAACCTAAATTCTATATTTGAGAGAGTAAAGCAGTTTCTTACCCACAACCCTGTTCAATGGGGCATCACAGGAGTCCAGGTGGCGCACAAGGAGTGAACAAAATGCATTTAATATAGAGACAAAATACAGTGATATAATAAATGCAATGTATCAATATACTTCTATGTTCTAAGACTGCATGTTGGCCATACTTTGCCCTTTGGCTTAAGCCAGCAGATTTTTGCTTATTTATTGAAAACAAGAGAAAAGGGTCAGTAAAACCTAACTGCTATTTTTCAAACATGATGTAAGAAAGATTAAATCTTTACAATAGATTATCAACAGTAAATAAATAATCTGTGGTATTTAAAAGTTTTTAACAGTTGCTCAGACACCTATGTATTGCATATTTAGCTTTAACATTTAAGCTTTGAACTGGACCATAGTTGCCTTTGCATGAAAAAATGCCCTTAAATTTTTTAACAATATTTTTCAGGCTTTATCAATTTTGACTTAAGAATGGTGTCATTTACAATTGAATCAATAGCATGTACTTAATATTACATGTATAGCATCAAGACTGTTTGCTCAATTGAAGAGAAAGTTGGTGCATATAAAAGAATTTATTTTAAGACATTAGGGTCAATCAATCAGGTAAATCACACAAACCTGCATTTCCCTTTGAGAATGGCCAAGCAAACAAACTTTTAAACCAATTGAAATGACAACAACAAAAGCAAAAAATATACTCTTAGATGAGTTCATTAGACTACTTTTCCAAAAATCAACAGGACATCTCCCTTTCAAATGAATATCAATCATTATCCATCTATCAGGCTCTAGACACAACCTATTATATCTCCAGTTCAGTGGACCCAAGGGATCAGAGCCTAAAAGAGCATATTATTAATGAGAGCCTGCTGAGGGCATTTAAAACCTCGTGCAGCAAGTTGGCCACATCACTTACCCTTGACTTTCCTTCTGCATCCTTAAAGAGCTCCACGTATGTAACCTCACCAACTACATGAGACATACAAAGGAAAAATACCAAAAAAACAAAGTAATTTAAAGTCACCAAGTCTTCAAGTCGCCTTTGGCCTTGGCAATGCCGCTACGGATGGAGATGTCCCATTAATGATCAACAGTCAGCCCAGACCAACATCCCACCAGACAACACCATGCCTTGCTGGGCAGTGACTGAGACACCCAAAGGCCAAGGCCAGAGAGAAACACAGCTATGTTAAACCTGGGAAATTCAAAACACTTCAACATGATCAGTTTGTCAACAGATTCCATTCATGGCAGTAAAGAGTTTTATACCGTCCTTTGACATCAAAGGCTTCTTTAGATCCCCTTAATTCAGGAAGTAGAACATTACAATATTTTAGTCAAGATTCACCTTGAAGCAGATGCAACAAAAACATTCAACAATCAATTCTACTACTAGTTTGAGGTTACAATTTGGAGCTGACAATGCCAGAGAACAAGTGACAATGTAACTAAGTTCATCTTTCTTTTCCCACGTACATAATCAGCCCAAACTAAATTGGTGTCCATCCAAAAATATATTTAAATATATTTAATTTGATTAAAACACCAATAACCTAAAGAAAAAATGTATCACACTACATTGTTTCCTTAATATCTGCACAAAGAACATCCAAAGAAAACTACAAACTAACAGACAAATGCTGGAAGCAGGATGTTGCATCTGGTAAACAAAAAGAAAAGGTCAAGAACTTCTAATTAGATAAGAAGAAAGAGAGAAAGGTAAGACGCCATCCCCATCACTGGAGGCATTACCTTTCTCGCGCATTAGATCTTTAATTGCCTGCCATTTCATGTCGTAGGGGATATTGCTGATGAACACACGGTTCCTATGAGTGCTCTTCCTCTCCCCAACATGTTTGTCTTTATAGGGATGAAAGCGGTTTCCTCTTCTGTTGCTTGAGGATTTCTCTTTAGAATCATCCTTTTCGTTGGTGCTCTTGTTTTCTTCACTGTCCCTGCAAAGAGCACAGAACTACAAGTCAGAAAACAGTCCAACTTCAAACCACATTCAAACTTGTCAATGACTTGAATAACAAATTGGACAACACAAATCAGCACAACTGATTTGTTTAGTCATTCAAATGGGCATCACACAAACATTTGAATGTGCAAGTTAAAAGCTTAAATCTTTTTTTTAAATCTTATTTTGGTTTAATCTACTCATCCGTATAGTTCATTATTTTTTCTAAAACAATTTCTTTCAGGTCTTGAGTATTATTTATGTCATATTGCACTTGCAATAAAGATATTAATGCACACAGTGCAATCCTGATTATCTTTTAAGGGGCAAAAAAGTGTCAGTATCCGTATTGAAATCAATGAAAAAGTACCATAACCTAATGGTATCACATGGACAGGAAGAATTTAGGTATCGCCCATCCCAAACTTATTCATATTACAGAAACCCTACATATCCGTATTTAAATGGGCAAGTGATTGGAAATCTGGGGATTTCCTTAAATATGCAAGACATATTTTTCCTGAAATAAATTCCCTATAATAATAATTAAAAAATTAAGCATCCCATCGTTATTTATAAATTGGGTCTAATTGAATATATTTGATATATATTCATGTTCAAAAACCCTTTCAACATCGTTTCACAAATAGATTATGCTATGAAACGCATGCAATAGCTAAGCTGATTCATTGATACTGGTTTATTGTGCGGCATTGTGGAGCCATTAGCAGCCAGCTTCACGTTCGTTACCTGCAACAATGACCGAAATACTACTAGGTTTGAATTAACAAGGACGCTGTCGATAGTAAAAACACGTGAAATCAATTAAAGCCTGTGTTATTTATCAAAAAATATATATTTACAAGTCTAAAACTATGATTAACTTGACTCGCTTTCGATTTAACATTTTAACAAGCTGGAGCCAACGTGAGCTACACATACGAATTAGCGTTAAGTCGGCCATTCGCACCTAATACACTTCAGGTTTTAGCAAGACTTCAGCACTTTAAAACCTATATTATCGTTCTGATGCCTTGTTCATATATATTTGTGTGGTATATTTTACAGTCATTACACTGGCAATTTGCGTTATTGTTCTTAAGAGAGAACCAAGAGGCCTCTTGGCTAACAATAGCTAGCGTCCCAAGACTCCATTTTGGCTAAGCTAACTAGCAGCTGTACAGACGGCACAGAAAGAACACCACGTTGTTACACACGTTTTCACGCCATTGGGTGTTTCTTGAGATGTTTCATCGGTTTCGGACTTGATGGACGCAGCAGATTCTTCTAGCTGAGGCTCCTCATCAGGAATTATAACATCTGCCATGTTGAGATTCTCCTAACCCTTTCACACACTCAAAACGCAAGATGCCCCTACGCAGTTAAAATGTGCAGTATCCGCCTCCAACGCGAGAGTTGGAGCTGTTGCTAAGCAGCCTGGGTGAATAGAATAGAATAGAATAGAATAGAATAGAATAGAATAGAATAGAATAGAATAGAATAGAATAGAATAGAA